>BTRK01000002.1:5301963-5901963 GCA_036245805.1 Pristionchus mayeri | reverse complement strand
TTCTTCATGATTTACTTCATCGATATCATCGATTGGTTCCTCCTTTATTTCTCCGAGTTCCTCCTTGATCTCATTCGGTTGCGCAGTAAAATTCTATAAATTTATTTATAGAATGTCATCGGGAACTTACCTCAAAGAAAGGAACTGCACCAGCTCTGAGAGCGACATTATGCTCTGTGTGAAGCAAGTCAGAAGGAGCGAAATGGATTGTGCAAAGCATGGGCCTTTTGAGCATATTCAGCATCACATTAAGAGATCTCCGTCCTTCCTCGGTTGAGCGGACTGCGTTCACCCAAATTTCGCGATCCTTCAGATCAGATGGGAATCGACGCATCTCAGACTGGTTCTGAGTTTGTTGACAAACGAGGCACTTGCGGAGAACTACCTGACGAGGCGAAGGCGGAGATTTGTATCATTATAAAAATTGGCAATTTTCGAATACTATAGAGGAAGAGAACATAGTGTTTCACATTCTTTAATGCCTTCGAAAATAAAGAGTGACAAGTTCTAAAGCGAAACATCTGGATCGGCGTTATTTTGTCGAATAACAGTGCTCAATTTTACGTTATTTTCACACCTTTGCTTTCGACGCTCTTGACAACGTTGGAGTCGCCTGGCCGAGTGAAAGAGACATCTCGGAGGAAGGACAGTGCACCTCAAGCAGGAATTATTAAAATCAAACGTGAATGACGCATCATAAGATCGTCAAAGGAAATACAATCTGGGAAGATCAGTTCATATCCAATATGAATGAGTTCATCATCATTGTTCGACTGTCATTACAATGATTTTTGAAACCAGTCTTTACTGAGAAATATAATCGCACGACTATTAACTAAAAAGAGCAATCTACTCAACCCACATCGGTAATTGTCATATTTGGTCTCACCCCACCAGAAATATCGATTGATTGATCGGTGATATCCACTGATTCTTCTTTTATCTCATTCGAAGACCCAATAGTCATAAACTCAAAATATATTAGTCATTAATCCAAAGGAATTAAGCAACGGAAAATTCTATAGCATGTAAAAGACTCGCATGTTCAATAGAATCATCATGTTTGACATCAACAGTTTTGCCGAAGATTCCATCGTTGAACTCTAGCGGTTCTTCCTTGATTTCGTCCACTATATAATCATTACTCGACATATCTAAGAGAAGCATGCTCAGTGATATTAAAACAACGGTAATAAAGGTATTGTAATCGAGAAATACGATTCGAATCAAGGACAACGAGGTGATGTGGTTCGACATTTTATCAAACTTTTATTAACATGATCTTCAGTAATGCTCAAATTCAAGAAATAACAGCTAACATAACTTCGAAAACGTGACAGATAATAATAGGCGTGCTAGTGCCTTCTGGAAGGTCCCGGTTCATCATTTATATCGCCATACGAACGCATGTCTCCTGGAAGACGTATCGCATCTTGTTGAACCTGAAAATTCTTGAAAACATAGATACAATATAAGTATTTTTAGAAGGCACTTCTGACGAGTTGCACTCGCGGGAGATTATATGTAAAGAAATGAAATATAATAAATATTTTCCTGGGATCATGTTCACGTGGAAAAAATTTCATTAAAGTTCCAGCCAACTATAGCAAAGAAGTTGTCGTAATACAAACATTTCTACCGTAATCTCTGGCAGTTAATAATGCAAAATGCCCAAAAGCGGGCACAATCAATACTAACTTACAATAGATAGTACCTCGACTATCATACCTCTGGAATAGATTTGATTTCATTTGTGGGATGATATTCGACTACTGGATGAACAGTCACCAAGTGGACTTTGGTCTGTAAATAATACAAAATAATTAAAAGGACATGAAAATAGTGATGCAAAGGAGCACAGGTTCACTAAGAGACCGTGGAGCAGAGTAACTATGTACTATAGTTCGTCATTTTATTGAAACTGAGTTTAAAAGCTTACAGCAAAGAAAGGAACGGCATCAGGTCGAAGAATGAATCGGTCAGCGCACTGCATGTAGTCGGACGGGGAGAAGTGGCTTGGACACAGGAACGCAATCGTCCCGGTATTCAACACTCTCGTAAGGGATCTCCGTCCTTCAGGGGTTGAGCGAACAGTGTTCACCCATGCTGCTCGTTTCATACAATTCTTCGCGAATTGATACATCTTTTCTCGATTTCCCAAGCGACTGCAGACGACACATCGCTCCAGTTGTACCTGAATACCAAATGTAGATGAAGTTTTAAGGGGAAATATAGTGCAAATACGAGTGCATTTCAAGGGAGAATCAGTGTTAAATATGACACCATTAGTATAAGTCCAACTAGAGAAGATTTTGCGAACTTCTCAACTTCTCCGGTTCACTCTTGATTGTAATTGTTGTTAAAGATGATGACGAAAATTCATAAAAAAAGAGCACTATATGCACCCAATTCTTCAAGATTTTAAGAATGAACCATGGATGAATGAATTACAGTACTAAATTACTTTATTATGTGTTAAAATAAAGGTAACTTTCCTCGATGAATATTTGGAACTCTACCTTAGACTGATTCTTTGTCGCTCGATGATATCACGATTTGAAATCGTTTTGGGATTGGTAGTCTTAGCCAGCCCTCTCATCAACTGAATTCCAGTGTTCTGCAAAAAATGAGAATGAACACAGTTAGGCTTTCCAGCACACATTGTAGATATTCTAATACAACATATTATATCTTTACTGAGGCTTTTGTACTTAGCAGAGATGTATACCTAACAAAACAAACCGTATCAAAACAAAAATCCTGAAGTCTTCGCGAAAAGATGAAATGCACCTTCGAATACGCATCCTTATGTTGGCACTTACCACGTATTGGAAACTGTGTTTCTTATGGGTGAACAGATGCTTATTCAATTGGGTCTTTAGATCGAATTGTTCGCCGCATGTAGCACAGGAATAACTCTGAAATCGACAATCAAAAGCAAAGAAAGGAAAAACTAATACAACAATAGTTTCGAAATAAACATTCATATTCAAATAATATATTGGAAACGTCTACTATACCTTAATCTTATGAACGAGACGCATGTGGCTCAGTCGATTGGAACTATCTCCGAAGGACTTGTCACAGTATTCACACGTGAACAGATTTTCACCTGATTTGAATTTGTTCCTAACAATAAGAAGAAAATTATAGTGTAAGAAATACGAACAGATACGTTATTAGACGAAAAAACACTAACCCGCATGGATTCAAATATGACTGTTGAAACTTCTTTTGCTGCTTAACTTCTTGGCACACTCAGAGCACATATGCGAAGAATCAGCAAAACAATTGCCGGGAATTTCCACGGAAGTCATCTGATTTAGAATTCGAAAAGTTTCAGTGGTAGGAGAGACAATCTGCAAGGATGAAATTAAAAACACATCAGGGAACGGAAATCATCAAAATGGCGTGCTCTAAGACTCACCATAGTTTGAAATGATTGAAATTAAGGCAAACTCACATCATCCATAGGTTCGTCCGGCTTGATTTCAGCAAATTCATCGAATGGTTCCTCATTAAACTCCAGTGGTTCTTCTTTCAGTTGTTTGTGGTTGGTTTCCTGAAACTTTTATGCGTTGAGAGGCGACCTTGTAATCAAAGTGAAAAAGTTTGAGAGAGGAAAATTCGACGTCACCACTAGATGGATCAACGTTTTCATATCTTCATCTTTCAACGGTCGCATGATAGAGCTGAAAGAGTCAATCATAGCTCATTCGAAAGAGCTTGAAATGATTTGAGAAACTGGAAGGAATACGAAATCGATCAACGCAGACGCCAGTGAGACCATATTCTTTCGGTAGAGAATTTTCATGCGGGAAAATGAAATTTCAAAATTTATTTGAAAAATGAAAGAATTTTGCATTTTCTTACGTATTTTCACGCGAATACAAATGCAATAATATAATATTTGATATTATCCTAGAACACGAAAATGTAATATGAAAATAATAGTCGAAATACTTCACGCCATTTCGTCGAAGCAATTTGAAATTGTTGGTGTTTACAGAGTCAACGCTTAACCGTTCCAGGTTTCTTCAGGTTTCTTACTTAATTTTTCATTTTGAATGAGCTGGATGCCGAAAATTGACTTTAATGCTCAGAAACAGGTTTGAAAGATTTTGAAAGTTTAAGAGTCTTTCATCTATATCAGACGGCCATTCAAAGTTGTAAGTATGGTACTTGGATAAAAATTTGCACATGACTGCTGACTTTATCGAAAAATACTTACATCAGCAATGGGCTGTTCCTGCTCGGGTTTATGACACTTTTCAATTGTCTCTTCCTTGACTTCCATCGGTTCCCTTGTGATCAGAACACCATAATCGAGCAGTGAACGATTGGGTTCCAAGTTCCCGTCAAACGTTAGTGGCTCTTCTTCGAATTCACACTAAAATAATGAATGTTACAATAACTGCAACATTAATTACAGCTCGCAATTTTTCGAGAAGGACTGATTGATGTAGTCGATTGCTTATATACTAAAGAATTCTTACGTGATACGGATAAATGATTTATAGCATGGCCAGTTTTTATCAAAACTTTTGTACCAAAACAATAAAATTTAAAAAAAAGAAAATTAAGTTAGCAAGGGCAATGGACATTATTCAAAGGCGCTAAATAAACATATTCTTTTAATACACGCATGTAATCAGTGATGCTGAAACCATCTAGGAAAATGAAAAATAAAAATTATTTAAAATAACAAAAATACAGCGATCTTTCAAAATTGAGTAGGTCATAGAAGTCAGATGGAATTTGACATTTTCTAAAACATGCCGCCACTTAGCAATATTAGTAATAAATCTACAGATATGTGTTCTAGCTGATAGATAGGCATGTTCTGTATATCGTTGTATAACTAAAATAATAATTTCATATAAATACAGCATAAAATGTTAATATAAAAAATGCGTAATTCATCCGGGAAATAGTTTTGGAAAAAGCGGCCAATTTTCATTTTTGCACGTTCGGCACCGTGCAACCCACAATGCCTATGCTAAATTAAGTATAAATATTTTCGTGTAACTAACGAAAGCATACATCGGAAATTGACTCTTCCTGCTTCATATCAGCAAGTGCATCGGTAGATTCATCCAGTATATACAATGACCGTTCCTTTTGCCCAATATGCTCCTCATTCCGTTCCAGTTCACCACAGTCGGCACCAGGTCGAAGTACGGTACGCTGGTTTTTCAAATCGAAATCTGCTGGAGAGAAGTGAGAAGAACACAGAAAAGAATTCTTCAGTGTACTCAGTCGCCATGAGAGATCTTCGGCCTTCATGAGTAGAACGAACTGCGTTGACCCATAGAAGACGTTTAGATTGCTTCGCGGTAAAATAACGCATTTCAGATTTGGGACAGTGCCGATGGCACACTACACAGTTGCAACGTGCCATCTGAAATGAAAGTCCGATGAAAGATATAAAAGTTTGACGATGAATAACTTTGGTAGTATGTTCATCGCCTCAGGTTTACTGTTCTGTAAAAATGACGAAACGGCACATTCGCAAGACAAATACAGATTAGGGTGGCGAAAATGGCTCAACGCGTCGTCTTTTAAAGAGATAGAAAAGGTTAGGAAAGGATAGAGAGGATATCCTTCCCGCTGGAATAGATTAGCCTTGAGCCATTTGAGCCGTTTCGGACGGCTCACAAACGGCTCAAGGGTAGAGACGCGAGAGAGTGTTTGGATGTGAGAGAGCAGGGGAGGGGAACTACCAGGGGGGAGACGAGGGGAGAGACTGCCGATACTCTTGAGCCGCCAAAAACTGCTCACAAACGGCTCGAGTCACAAACGAGAGGGACGCTGAAACCCCCCCCCCCCCCCTCTCAAGGATGAGCCTAGAGAGGGGGTAAACAAGACGGATATCCTTGAGCCATTCTCGCCTCCCTAATTCCGATGCATGAATGGATTTGGAGAAGATCCAGAATATTCTAGCCACTAACCAAGTCTTGGCCACTATGTTCTTTGTTGTCGACTAGATGTTGTTTCAATTCCGCCTTCTTATCGTATTCCTTCCCGCACGAAAGACATGAATATAGCTGAAAATATCAGGTTGGTGAGAAAGTAATATTAGATTTTCAAATTTGTGAGTGTCTGATTCCCCCGTCTTTTGCGTACGCCTGATTATCATATTGTTATTCATGCTCGTTGTGTCCATTGATACTCTTTCTATCGCGCATTGGTCCAAGCCTATCCAATTGGTATTGAGGTCACATAATGATGACAAAGGTACATCAACATCTAATTTTTTCTAGATGTAGAAAAAGCATGAGTTAAAATATTTTCGCGCAATATGTAGCAACATAATGTACAATACAAGCGTACGTATATAGAAGTCAATCTGAATAATCCTCAAAGCAGGAATTCTTATCATTTGTGAAGTGTTACCTTGATCAAGGTTGGGTTAAATGGTGTGTAAATCGTGCTATATCGAGGCTTGAACGGCCATAGACCTGTTTTTTTCTCGAAAGAACTGCCTATGGGCTTCACAGTCCACTATGTAAGAATGAACAGCCATTTTTTTCACTCAAAATACGAGAGCCAACAAATTTTTTAGAGAATAGCGAAAATTTCACATCTGACAAAACTTCAATTTCCAGGATACCCAAAAAGCATTATGCGATTCGAACATATGCGTACATGGGCCAAGTCAATCCCTATTATATGCCATCGAGCTAGCTTAAGATCTTTACCCAAAAGTATTTTATGGGAGAGTTAAAAATCATGATCAAAATCTAACATTACTTTCTTACCAACCTAATATATATTTTACATTTAATAACAATTAAACGCTCATGAACACGACTCATATTTAGGTATATTCAAAAAAAATAATTTGGTAATATCATTTTGAATAATCTGTTATGAAATTGATATATTGAATGTAATTAATTCGTTTACCTTAATCTTATGAACGAGGCGAATGTGGTTGTATCGATTGGAACGAGTACGGAAGGACTTGTCACAGTAGGCACACTTGAAGGGCTTCTCACCTGATTCGAATGTTTTAATGTTGCCAAGATGTCTCTTCATAATCGATAAAAAAGTTCCCTATAGTATGCCCATGTAGATTGATTCTCACACCATTAAAAGAATCGACCATTGGTCGGATTAGAAGTATTTCGTAATGCCGTCGTTGATAAATTAAGAAGGCATTACAAAATAATTTTAAACCGACCTGTCGAAAAATCAGAACCGGTATAAATGACAAAACAATAAATTCGAAAATATCCAAAGTAAGTGTCCTGAGCATGTCGGTAAAAAATCACCAACCAGAATGAATTCGAATGTGATCGATAAGAGTGTGCTTGCTTCCCAGTTTCTTGCCACATTTCGAGCACAAGAACGATGATTCAGCAGCATTATCGCAGGGAATTGCCAAGGGACTCGAGTGATTGAGGGGAAGGGAAGTTTCAGTGAATGGAGAGACCATCTGCTAAAATATAAATTAATACAAAACATAGAATGGAATATTAGGAGACAATGTCTAATAACTAATTTTCCCAGATTCGACTCAATGATTCTCGTAATATAATTCAAACAATATATGCGTAACATGAATAATTCAGTAGGCACGGCATCATTATTAAAGTGACAAGGATGAAAATAATTGAAATATTGTCCAACTAACATCGTCAGAATGCTCTTCCTGCTTGATGTCAGCGAATTCATCTAAAGGTTCATCTTTGAACTCCTCCAGTTCTTTTTTGATCGCATTTTCCTTGTACAGAGGCGAGAGCTGAAAAATATTATAAGAAAACGAATAATTCGTAAAAAATACCCTTGTAGATTTCAAGAAATTATAATTCCGTCAAAAATCTATGAAAACTCACATAAAAAACTGATTCTTCCTGCTTGACGTCAGTGAAATCATCAAAAAGTTCATCCTTGAACTCGAGTAGCTCCTCTTTGATCTCATCCGATTCTTTATAGTCACTCGACATGCCTAGAATGAATGCAAAGTAAAAATATGGCAGCAAAGAAGTAGATGCAATAGATTGCCCACGAATCATATCAAAATATGCACACCCGACTGCTAGGATACTGCTTGTAAACACGATAGAAGATATATACTCGAGTCGACCAAGCAACGACTAGAATATCGAACAATAATAACTAGAGAATTGAAATAATTTATCACAAAAAAAGAATGAAAATTCTAAAGAATATATACAGTACTGTGCAAAAGTTTGGAAACATTTTTCAACTTATCAAAACTTCATTCAACCCTATTGACTTCTTGTTTGAAGCATTCAAGAGGTAATTCCCACGAGAATATAGCCATGTGGTGTATGGATATGCACCTAAAGAAGAATATGTAATGACTGCAGTTTTCGTGAGTGTGTTTGAAATTTTTTTTAACTTCAACCGAAAGTCGGTATTATCTCATACTAACTGTGTGTAGAGTATAACCGTTGACGATAACAATTCACTTCTGAACTCTCTTGGTGCTCTTCCAAAAACGCCAGAATATCGATTTTATAAGACCTCCAAAATTTCTTTGTGCGACTATATCTTTGGCCATAGTTGAATTATGGAGGCTACATTCTGTAGGTAATGTACACTCAAGATGCAGCAACAATCCGACAAGTCTGATGGCGATTCGGCTCGAAACGCAAAAATTCGAAAAATTTTGAACCTCAATTTTCATCATCATAAAATTAGTGTTCAACTCATTGAGAAAATTCTAGTTTCTTGCTGCATCATACATAATCTTCCCATGAACAAGTTTGCAAAATTGCAAAGTCAGGCGATTATCGCTACTTATTTTACGGTCGAACAAAGGACGAGGATCGAAGGTGCCGAAGCGGCTAAAAGGTGCTGATACGAGTCATAATATTTCCTATCCTAGTGGGCACATTTCAGAGCCATTCGAATTCTAATAGCTAAGAATGTGAATGGTTAAGTAGAAATCATCTCTAAATTGAAGTTGGAACGAATTCGTAACGATTTATTTTTTACTCATATCACATTTGACCACTGCGGCACCTCCGATCCTCGTCCTTTGTTCGACCGTAATATAACTAGCGATAATCGTCTGACTTTGCAATTTTGCAAACTCGTTCGTGGGAAGGTTATGCATGATGCAGCAAGAAAGTAGAATTTTCACTATGAGTTGAACATTGATTTTATGATGATGAAAATTGAGGTTCAAAATTTTTCGAATTTTTGCTTTTGGAGCCGGATCGCCATCAGACTTGGCGGATTGTTGCTGCATCTTGAGTGTACATTACCTACAGAATGTAGGCTCCATAACTCAACTATGGCCAAAGATATAGTCGCACAAAGAAATTTTCGTTGTCTTATAAAATCGATATTCTGGCGTTTTTGGAAGAGCACCAAGAGAGTTCAGAAGTGAATTGTTATCGTCAACGGTTATACTCTACACACAGTTAGTATGAGATAATACCGACTTTCGGTTGAAGTTTAAAAAAATAATTTCAAACACACTCACGAAAACTGCAGTTATTACACATTCTTCTTTAGGTGCATGTCCATACACCACATGGCCATATTCTCGTGGGGATTACTTCTTGAATGCTTCAAACAATAAGTCAGTAGGGTAACGTTGAATGAAGGTTTTGATAAGTTGAAAAATGTTTCCAAACTTTTGCACAGTACTGTAACAAGTTGGGAAAGCACAACTACAAGTAGAAAAATAATGGTTCTCTCATCTTCTTTCGATGTTTGCTAAAACAAGTAAAGTTTAGGCCATACTAATAGTCGGATATCAATTATGAGATGGGCGTCAATGAGATAAAAGCCGAAGAAGGACCTGAACTTTCGTTTTCAAGCAAAACAAAAGAAATTGATTTATGTACCTGGTTGTTCCTCATCAATCTCTTCCTTCTTCACGGCTTCTTCGAAAAGAGCAGATGATTGATGTCCAGGGACCTTCAAAAACTTTTCCATTGAATATTTTGAGGTGAACACAATATGAATTAATTCCCACAAACTATGAAATATTCAACATGCATTCATACCTGCTTTTGATCAGTGTGTCCTATATTGGCTAAGATATGATGCCTTAGCAAGAATTGTTTCACGAATAATTCACCACAAGTAAGACACGTATAATCCTGAAAAAAAGACTGATTCATCAAAGCTCCATTTCGCTTATTATATTTGAACATTTTTTATCAAGAAAAAAATGGCTAAATTTATCTCGCCTGCTTTTTATGCACGTTGCGAGTATGGCGGTCTCTATCGCCACTCGATCGGAAGTACAAATCGCAGTAAGAGCACGCGAAGGGCTTCTTTCCTGATATTTACATCTTCGCTTCTTAGTTACAGTCGCGCTGGAAAGTCACCGGGGCACTTTTTGAATTTGTTGCAACTTTTTGTCCCGGAAAGGCATCATAATGGCACTAAGGTATGATGTACCAAATTCATCGGGCATTATGGTCATGGTATTATGGCATGACGTCATTGCTTAGTTATTACGTAGTGATGACGCAATCAATCTGCACTTTTTCAAGACGGCATTATTCTTACATAGATTTTTTCCTGCTGGCCAAACTTTCTGAGGTTGGAGATAGGACCGAGGTCTACCCAGAATAAATTTTTGAAAGTGCTGCGCAGTCGCACATTGGCTGCAGCCATGCTGCAAAAACAGGGTCCGAAATTCAGATCTCGGCCTCTAGACTAGCTAGAGACTCGTTCACAGCATCAAAATGATCGCAATCACAATTCCAGATAATCATGAGAATATGAAAACGATCGATAAATATTTGCCCTCAGGGCACCAAAAATCACTTTTTTGAATGCTCATTTTTTGTACATTCACTACTTTGTGGGTAATTTTTGTAAAAATCTAGTTAAAAAAAAGTTATGAATGTCCAAAAAATGAGCATGCAAAAAAGTGATTTTTTGGTGCCGTGAGGGCAAATGTTGACCGACCATTTTCATATTCTCAGGGTCATCTGGAATTGTGATTACGATCATTTTTATACTTTGAACGAGTCTCTAGGTAGTCTAGAAGCCGAGATCTGAATTTCGGACCCTGTTTTTGCAGCACGGCTGCAGCCAATGTGCGACTGCGCAGCACTTTCAAAAATTTATTCTGGGTAGAACTTGGTCCTATCTCCAACCTCAGAAAGTTTGGCCAGTAGGAAAAAATCTATGTAAGAATAATGCCGTTTTGAAAAAGTGCAGATTGATTGCGTCATCACTACGCAATAACTAAGCAATGACGTCATGCCATAATACCATGACCATAATGCCCGATGAATTTGGCACATCATACCTTAGTACCAATATGATGCCTTTCCGGGGCAAAAAAAGACAAATTCAAAAAGTGCCCGGTGACTTTCCGGTGCGACTGTAGTTGATATTTTCGAACACCACAATCGCAAGAACACAATGTGTTCGACGGAATGTTAAGGATAATACCGCCAGTTTGATTGTGATAGGGGAAAAAACTAACCCGAATGAATTCGTAGTTGGTAAGGAAAGCATTTTTTGTTTCTGAGTTTCTTGCCACATTCCGGACACAAACACGATTTGTCTACTGTAGAATTCCAGGCTAGTTTCTTCGGAGTCAACTGATAGAGGAGACGAGAAGATCCGGTGGATGGACAGTACACCTACGAGAATTTTAAAATTAAAATATAAAATTGAATTTAACATTAGATGGAAGACTCACATCGGCGACTGGTTCCTGTTTGACATCGAAAAGATTATCAACAGGTTCATCCTTGATTTCATCTAGTTCTTCTTTGATCTCGCTCGATGTCAAAAGAGTTTTGATCTGAATTTGTTGTGTACTTGCGAAGCCAATCAAATTATATCAAATTATTCCAATGAATAGAAATTAGAACATTCCTAGGGAGTACATGCGGGTAACTTTAAATTCTTCATAAATAAAATACACATGGAATCCAATGATTTAGGAGATGCCAATACGATTTCAAAAGAAAAGATTAAAATTGTGCGTAATAATTTACAAAGTTAACGCTGGGGTTAAAGTACTGTACCCCCCCCCCCCCCCGAGTCAGGCCTTGTCGGAAATTGCAACTATTTTTTATATTTGTTATTAATTATTTTTGTCTTTATTTTTTAAATAGAATATTAAGAAAATACGTTTTCGAATTGATCTAAGTGTCATTCTGGGAAATAGAGAACGGGAAATTAGTTCATAACTGAGATTTAATAAAAATTCGGGAAGAGCAGCGCAAGCCTTCAAATCAAGATATTATGCATCCGTCTGTCCGATTGATGTACAACACAGAAATGCGTGCACTAGAGTCGTACCGTTCTATTGCTTGCGAAATTTAAGGTCGGACAAGCGGAGCAAATCAAATATCGAAAAAAAAAATGAGCATATCTAAAATCGCGGGTTTTCAGACAAAAACTCGACGTAACTTCAGTGCTTCTCTCTGCCATATTAACGTATATCGCGGGGTTGTGTGATCTAGAGTCTCGAAATTGTATGCATAACGAAATAAGGTGTGGCAAAGGGAGCAAATCAATTCTCGGTCGAATGAGAGCAATTGGGAAACATACTTTTCTAGATTGACTATGAAACGCATTATACTGGCCTCAAAGCGGTCAAAATGATAAGGGAAGATGATTGATACAGGGAGAATTCATTCGATCAAGAAAAAATTATCTTTTCAAAAATAAAGTGTTGAAAACAGCTGAAAAAGATTTAGAAAGTTCACACAAACGCAAACAAAAAATAATTGGCGCGTGGTGGTCGACGTTTCCTGTATACTGTCATTGGAAATTTTGAAATGGCCCTGCGCTGCGATGCCTACACATTCCATAGTGTAACCTCAATTCCGTAATGAATTCAATTAAAATGTTAGAAAATACAATGCTAATAAACTCCGTTTCTACGCTATCCATCAAGTAGCCCTCGAGGTTATAAACTGCTCGATTTCCATGACATAACTTCTTATTGTGTCAAAACTTCACTTTGGCAATAAAATACAAATACACATTGTGAAATTACACAAACCTGTGCACTGGAGTGGAGCGGGGGATCAGCGAAGTCCTGGACAGGTTGACCCTTAATTTCAACTACTTATTTTTTAAATTCACTATATCTGTAATGTACTTGAAAAAGTGCATCTTCCATTACGCAAGAACTCGAAGAAAAAACTTGAATGTAGTTTTTAGAAAAGCAAAAATTAAATGGTACATTTCAAAAATGTGCTTACCGTGAAGGAGGGAACGGCGTTATGCTTGAGGTGGACACCACATTTTGAAAGATTGAAGTCGGAAGGCAAGAAATGATTCGCACATAGAAATTTTTGCGTCTTTTTGCTCAGTAGCTCCATTAGAGACTTTCTATCTTCTGGAGTTGAACGAACAGCGTTTATCCATGTTGCACGTCTTGTGGGATGCGTTGTGAAGACCCGCATGTGACGCCGCAACTGGTGGAAAGAATCTTCAGCATTAGAAGTCACGCATTTAAGACGATTAACCTATTTTAAAACTTAATTTATGTAGTCAATTATCGCAATATGAGTCAGTGCGAAATATCGAAGCAGTCCTTTACTAATCTTGCTGGAATAAGATTCACCTTTGATTTCGATGGAATCTGACTGTTGGTCGATGGAGTTGACTGATCGAATGGGCGAGATTTTCCGGTGGATGGACAATATACCTGGAAATGAAAAATCAAAATCACTTTGAACACAATGCACGACAATACTGGTATCATTTTAATGATACGTAAAATATTAACACCATACAAATAAAATCAGAGAGCAACTAAACTAGTAGAACCGATCTATCGAAGTAAATTTGAATTAATCCAACTGCATAACTCACATCGGGAATAGGTTCCTCCTGTTTGAAATCATCGACAGGCTCATAGATTATTTCCCCTGGCTCTACTTTGATGTCATTAGGCTCGTCAATAGTATTGACCTGATAAATAACAACGAAGTGAGTAACGCTCGAACCTAGTAATAGCTATTCCAACATGCATTATTGAATAACATGTACAATTAAGTTACAAGTACAAAATACAAGTACATTTGATAACTCACATTTAGACCTTCTTCCTGCTTGATTTCATCGAACTCATCGAGTGGTTCTTCCTTGAACTTCATTGGTTCTTCTTTGATTTCATGAGATGCATAGTAGTCACTCGACATGCCTGCAATTAAAAAGTAGTAAAAGTAGGCTGTTAACAAAATAATATGACAACACGGAGTAGTATTAATAAAAAAGGATTCGGCGCGTAAAAATGAGCCAGCAGTGCTGCAAAATTGGCGAATCATTCTAAATTTCGCTAAAAGACGGTCGCCGGTTACACGAAATACAGTATACCTATAATTCGTAATTTTGTGCGCTTTATGCAAATCTGATTCTACACATTAAAATAAATTTTTATTGTCGCGATCGCGGTCGGCGCGTCGCGGTTTGCGTGGGTGCTCTAACGCAAACGCATTCTATCCTGAGTACGCCATGTATCACATAAAAGTAAACCCACCTCCTGGAATACAAGGCATGTTTAGGAATTGAATCAATAGAATATTTTGTAATAATATAAATATGAACGAGCCGAGCATGCAACGGCTTGGATATTGAAAAGAGAAGGTTACATACTTCCAAAAATTTATCACGATAAACGTAGAATTGTATACATCCCATTCGTGATTAGCATAACGACAATATCGAAACAGTAACACAGAACATGAAATATGAGTTAAGAGGAAAACAGGAACCGAAAAGAGGGTTCATTGGTTAGCATCTTCGAGAAGGACCGGGCTGATCGTTAATCGGTTCTTCTTCGAATGCATTCTCTTCACGATCGGGCATACTCAAGCTCGTTTGCTCGAACATCTCCGACTTCTGAAAACTGTTCATCGCCTGGTGAAAAATTCAACAAGAACTCAAGTTCAAATTAAATATAAAACGTACATAGATGGCTCTACCGAATTTGTCGTATTCATGCGGCTGGGGAAAAGGAGTAATTTCCTCCAGGTGTCTCCAACACACAATCGCGCTCTTTCCCGCATTACTATGTTTATAAATTATGCTCACCAACACATGAGATTCCTGAAATATAAAAAAATTAAAATAAATCCTTATGTAAAAAATAAAACAAATGAAAAATTGATAGAAAAAAGGTTTACTTTGGAAAGGTTCATAACTGTTCTTAGGTAGGGTGCAGTCATCGAAAGACTAAGTTAGGAAATCGACAAAAATGCCACTTTTAAAAATTTAATTTGTGTTACCTTTTTAAGCTTCTTCAAGAAAGAAGGAATTAGCACTGAAGAGCATGGTGATATACAAAATGAATATGCAAGCTTTCCGCACAAATTACATTTAACGCGAACCGGACCTGTTTCTTAAAAAATAGGTAATTTTTCAATACTCGGCGATTGATTTCACCATACCTCCTTCTTAAGGCATTTCCGGATGTGGCTGATTCGATGGGAAGAATATTGGAAGGACATGCCACATTTTGGGCACTTGAAAGGCTTCTTCTTACATATATTGCAGTAAAACTTTTTCCCGCCGCTAAAACATCTAACCAAACTCGATCGTCAGCCTTTACTTTTTTTTCTCTTTTTGCTCAATCCGCTCCCATTGTACATTGTATGTTGATTGGAACATTTTAAAACAGTAATTTTATGAAGCAAAATATGTTCTGCTGGCTGGCTACCTGTTCTTGATCAGTGTGTCCACGATTGATAAACAAATGATATTTTAAGTCGACCTTTCGAGCAAATTGCTGACCACAAGTTAGGCACGAGTATGGCTGTAAATTTCAAAAATATATTTAAATATTCGTAATACAATAATATAATATATTCGTAAGCATAATTTCTCAGAGTAAATGCAAGTGAAAATTCTTGTCATGTTTCTATGCCATTTCGATAAAAAAATCACAAACTAAAAGAATAACTTCGACCTGAGCATACCTGCATCTTATGAACGAGTCGAATGTGGATATTTCGATTAGAGCAATTCACAAAAAATTGGCGCAGTGAGGGCACTTGAATGGCTTCTCACCTTGTTAAAAAGAAAGAACATTGTCTATGATAATTGAAGTAATCGAATACTCATTATTATCAGAATTTTAAGCAAATCGTTTAAATGTAATGCGACGTTAAAACCAACGAAAAGAAAAAATATCGGATCTTTGTAGATGATTTTGAATTACCTCAATTTTCGTTTTTCGTTCATATCTAGGGTTCCAGACAAGATAGAGACTTCAAATGTTATTTTAGGATGGGTTACACTGACATTCAGAAATGATATTCCAAATTTGAAGACTTTACGATCACGGGGAGTTGAAAGCGAAAAATCGCGATTTTAAAACAAAAATCGGATCTTGGCATGATATTTTAACACTCATCTGCAAACATCCGATCTTTTAGCGATTTTTAACGCCGTATTAATGTAGGAATGGAAAGACAGACGCAAGTATATTTCTTTATATATGAAAGAATTAACAGACCAATTATTAGGTTGATGCAAAAGTTTCGATACAAGGTATTTTTGATATTTTCTCGAGAATGGTTTGCCTGCCTTCGATAATACGTTGACATTATTTGAGGCACTATTGATGCACTACAATGCTAGTTTCAAATTGAATCGATCTCAATTGTTTCACCAGAAAAAAATATTTTCTAAAAAAGTGGTAAATTTTCGGTATCTCTGGTACTCTGAACAAGCGTCCATTAAAACAAAACAGATGGGTTGCAATTTCCGCCATTTCGTGTCGACTGTGAATGCTGGTGTATGCTTCCATAGAACACTTTGAAATAGATCGTTAGTGTCTATCAGAAAAGTTATGGGTCAATCATTCCGAATTCGCCCTCAACATTTTTACAGTTAGATTCCTGTAAATGACTGATTGATCATACATGCTCATAAGTGCGCTATGAAGAGCACACATGTACTAATATCCTACAAAAATGCAAGAGAGAATTGCTAAAGGGTGAAGCAAGTTATGGCTCAAAAATGTGAAAACGTATCGAAACTTTTGCATCAACCTAATAAATATATTTTTTATACAATATTAGGCGAAGGGATATGAAAGTCTTAACCTGTATGAGTGATCATGTGATTTCTCAGATTGTACTTGTTACTGAGTATCTTGCCACATTCCGAGCACACACATGATTTGTCTTCAGCATTTCTTGACAGTATAGTGGAGTGCTCGATAGAACGAGAAGTTACAGTTGATAGACTGTACATCTGACAAATAGAAAAATGTAAAAATATAATCAAACATAAAAACTCATCGGCAATTTGTGCTGCCTTTTTGAAAAAAGAAAAATCGTCCACAAGCTCATCCTTAATTTCCATTTATTTGTTATCATTAACTGTGTCAAGAGACGGAGCATGGAATATAAATTTGAAATTTATCAATTCAATAAATTTTTTGCACAAAATTCATTAATCGTGCACATAAGCATGAAATACACATGCAAACACGTTCGTGGTTACTTTACATGTTATTTCTTATGCGAATCAAAATTTTACATATTGTGTTGTAAAAATGCTTCGACTCACATCGACAGATGGCTCCTCCAGTTTGATATCATCGATAGACTTATCCTTTATTTCCATTAATTCTTCCTTGATTTCATCAGTAGTACCAAGATACAACGCCTGATAATATGATTGTATCACGTAAAAAAAACTCAGAATATACAAATATTATTTTGTGAAAATACTCGCGAGACTCACATTGAGTGCGGGTTCTTCCTGCTCGATGCCATCAAATTCATCGAGTGGTTCATCCTTGAATTCTTCTGGTTCGTCTTTTATCTCATCCGCTGTATAGAAGTCACTCGACATATCTTGAATCAATAATTGTGCACTGAATTCAGGGATAAAAGAATTGCGGAGATCGCCACAGATCTGGTGGAAATAACCATCGATAAGAGTCTGGATTCCGATGGTTGAGATAAGCAAATGTCGACCATGGAACGACTCGAAATACAAGACATGTTAGAAACGTCAGATTTTATCATAATAGAAATGTAATGAATAGTAAACGAAAGCAGATATGTTACTACAACAAAAGTAATACTATTACGATTTAAAATCATGTAAGACCGAGTCATTAACGTACCCGAAATACTCGAAATTACTATACACTCTACTGAATTCGGGATGGACCGGGTTCATCAAACGGTTCATCACATGCATCATCGTAATCTGAGCTGTGGGTCTCTTCCTCTTCCTCCTCCTCCTGTTCATCATCATCTTCATCCTCATCAGAATAGGGTTGTGCAATCTGCTGAAAACATAGCAGCTATAGCAGCTCATGCAATCAACCTTAATCGTATGGTGAATATTTAGATATATTGATGCAAATGACTTAAGAGAGGAATCGGGAGAGACTCGAGATAGGCCGGGACGTGAAAATTCATGTTCATCAATCGGGCCGAAAACAACGTGAATGGTACTTCGAAACGTGCTCTTTCAAATGGCGTTGGCCGTTTTCCGAAGAAAATTTTTTTCTCGATGTGGTACGTCTTCGAAGTGGGCGGAGTCACACTTTTTTTCTGAAAACACCGAACTTTGGAGCTGTTTTTCGGAACTTTGCGATAAAGATATGAAAAAATAGTCAACATATGAAAGAAAGAGGATTGTTCGATGAACATTTTGCTTTCTTTGGATGGGTCAGAAACGCTAATTTGAAGCCAGGGGGTCCGATTTGGCGAAAAATTTTGTAAATCACGAAATACCAAAAAGGTTTTGGGATTTCAGCCTTAATCGATAGGTCCCTATAAGTACTCTTTCCTTTCAAAAAATGAAGGTCTGGAAGCTATGCGTAATAATGTTGCTCACGTTTAAGTACTACCCGGCTAATGGGCCGGGTATAGACGGAATGTTTCCTATATCGCTATAGGGTCATTTAGCGTCAGAATTGAATCAATACACTGTAAAAACATATTTCCATACCATAAACACATCATTTTCATGCGCATTCGCTCATAGCTTCGAATTGTAGAAATTACGAACTAAAAACTGGGAAGGTGCAAAATACCCGGTATGTGGCGTCCATTCAACGCCAGATCCAGTGATATTTATTGGATGTAATGTAGAAACAAGTTCTAGAACAATTGACAAAGAATGAATGAAGCTGAAGTCGATGTTGCCACATTGGTAATCGAATAATTGCGAAACACGACTCCCCCAAGTGATTTTGAGATATCGATTAGTGAGTGGCACCAAATTGTAGAGTATTATGTGCTGAATATTTTATCTGTTGAAAGTAAGCTTCTATCTTTTCATATACGCGAGCTACAGTTCCTAGAAGTAGATTAAAAAGGACGGCGGAGGTGCGCGAGATAGCGCCAATTGGAGGGGAGGGAGAGGGAGGTCAGGCGGAGAGGGCGCCAGAAGGTTAGAGCGCGCGCTCTCGATGGATTCTAGCCCGTTTCCATCCAACTTCTAAGCACTGTAGCTCGCGTATATGGAAAGATAGAAACTTACTTTCAACAGACAAAATGCTCAGCACATAATAATCTACAATTTGGTGCCACACACTAATCGATATCTCAAAATCGGTTGCGGAAGTCGTGTTTCGCAATTATTCGATTACCAATGTGGCAAAATCGATTTCAACTGTGGTCATCATTTGTCAATTGCTATAGAACTTGTTTCTACATTTCATCCAATAAATATCACTGGATCTGGCGTTGAATGGACGCAAAATACCGGGTATTTTGCACCTTCCCAGTTTTTAGTTCGTAATTTCTACAATTCGAAGCTATAAGCGAATGCACGTGAAAATGATGTGTTTATGGTATGGAAATATGTTTCTACAGTGTATTGATTCAATTCTGACGCTAAATGACCCTATAGCGATATAGGAAACATTCCGTCTATACCCGGCCCATTAGCCGGGTAGTACTTAAACGAGAGCAACATTATTACGCATAGCTTCCAGACCTTCATTTTTTGAAAGGAAAGAGTACTTATAGGGACCTATCGATTAAGGCTGAAATCCCAAAACCTTTTTGGTATTTCGTGATTTACAAAATTTTTCGCCAAATCGGACCCCCTGGCTTCAAATTAGGGTTTCTGACCCATCCAAAGAAAGCAAGATGTTCATCGAACAATCCTCTTTCTTTCATATGTTGACTATTTTTTCACATCTTTATCGCAAAGTTCCGAAAAACAGCTCCAAATTTCGGTGTTTTCAGAAAAAAAAGTGTGACTCCGCCCACTTCGAAGACGTACCACATCGAGAAAAAAATTTTCTTCGGAAAACGGCCAACGCCATTTGAAAGAGCACGTTTCGAAGTACCATTCACGTTGTTTTCGGCCCGATTGATGATCATAAATTTCCACGTCCCGGCATGGCCCAAAGATCTCGAGTTTCTCCCGATTCCTCTCTTAAAGTTACCCAACAAGGGCGAAATTGACCCATTATTTTTTGTCCTCCATCAAATAGCCGATGGTTGAATTAGTATAGAACGAATATACAAAAATGCTAAAAATCAATAATAGCCTCAAGGGAAAGCCGGAAATGATCAGCGTAATCCCGCGCTCTCTCACTTTTGCATACTCTCTCGTACACGCGACGGGATCAGGGTGAGATCAAGGTTTCGTTTTTTTAGGTAAATTTAAACTGTTCATGAAGGGATTATCATGGGTTTAAGTATTTTCATGAAGCATTTTACAGTGACATAATCGATACTGGTCAAATAATCAATCCTGCAAGATACTAAAATTCCCCTAGGTGTTTGGATCTGACAGGATTTTGACTCGATTCATATGAAAGATTTCGACGCACATCTGACTCTAGCTGAATATAAGAAAATGCTTATAGAATCGCCTAAAATCGTGATACTTGCCAATGAAAAGTTTCTGCATTTAGCATCTGTACAACATTTGTTAAAGCTAAACAATGAATGGTGATCATATTTTTTTCCGAAAATTTAATCTAGCTTTTAATATCAGATGTTGCATAAGTCTTGATCGTTTCTGAGCACTAAGTTACAATCCATCGATTGCGCTTCGACCAAGCGACTATGTTTTGATTTAGGAATATAGTTTAGGAGTATACTTGCTTATTATTACCATGATGTTGAACTCAATCATGCAAGCGTTCAAAGCTATAAATATAATCTTTAGCATCAGCAATTTATGATAATAAATTTGATGTTCGTTCGAGATGGAACAACTTCATTGGTAATGATCATAACAAAATCCCAAAACTCTCTATTAGGAGTGTACTGATTGCTCTTCCAAACCCTATGTTGAACATGGCTCTAGCTTCATCCAACCCACAGAAAACTGATTTCGAATTTGACCGCTTACTCTGACCCATGTTCAATTCAAATAGTTTTCCTCCCTATTGAACCAACGCATTTCATGTCGACTCACGTGCGCTTAAGCAATCATTCCTTGAACAGTGCAATAACAAGGAAAAAATGGAATATTGATCTTCTCGTAAAATAGCAATGTGAAAAATCACACATTGAAAGTTATCAGATTTTTACAAAATATTCCAGTTTTAGGTTGATATTATTTACAACCTTTATGGCAAATCTTATTTATTTCCCAATACTTTTCATATAGTGGTAGATATGAGAAGGGTTGCTCGTTCAGATAACCACCTTACATCCATCACTCATTTGATGGTTGAGATAGCAAATAGACGAATGTGTCGATTTTGATACCACGATTTCCACCATTAATTTCGGAATCTGAAATCTGATCGAAGGAATAATGTCACATCTTTAAAACAGAACAACAAATTGGTCAACATGACTGTTAATTATTCCCGAGAGATTTAGATATCCTAACCTCAAATAACCAGAATTCGATAAAACACACATTTTTGCTCCGTAACATAGTGGATTGATACGGAATGAAGTTCAATTCTCTGCAATGGGCAATGCTTTGCAAACGCGGTAATTGTACTATATAGTGGCTCAAATTTGGTAATATCTTCGCTCTGCATTGAGATATGACTCCACAAAATGTCAACCCCACGACTCCAGTTGGCAGACTTTGACTTCGTGCTGTTCCGATCAGAATCATTCGATAACTTTGAACTAACGTGCACTAGGAAGCACGTGAATGTAATATTAAGAAAAACTAGATGCCGCTCATTGAAATAAGAACTGATCTTTGAGTGCAAAAAAACGATAAAGACTTATGCAACAACCTAATATTTTGTTTATACTGATTCTACTGATTGTTTATTTTGACTAGATATCAAGTTCATAATTTGTCACTGTACCTGCTTCTTGTGTACTTTGCGAATGTGCACTTTTCGAATGCCATTTGAACGGAAGGATTTGTCACAATACGAGCACGCGAATGGCTTCTCACCTGAAAAGAACATAATTATACTCTGCAATTCGATTTGTAATCCACCCCTCTCATCGTGAATTTAGGCAGAGAATGTTATTTTGAATAGTCATACTGCATCGTGCTCCACATCCTATAGGATGTAAATACTACACGAACAGATAAATATCTTTTTTTAAAATTGGAACGGTTAATAAGCGGAACAGATTAATAATTCACCACATTAAATGCTTCGCTTTCTGTTTCTGGAGTACACAAATTAGTAGCATGATAACTAACCTGTGTGAATTCGCATATGATAATCGAAAGAGCTCTTGCAGCGCAATTTCTGGCCACATTCAGAGCACAAATACTGCGTGTTCGCCTCCGATTCCGCATCTTGAAGTCGCTTCTGAAAAAAAGTGTGAACGTCAACTACCCATGTCGATATCGATGGCAATACAGACCTCTTTCAGACGAGCGAGAGCTTAGTTGAAGTTGCTAATAAAAACCTGTCGAGGATCGATATTTTTACTTCTTTCCAACCCGTCAGCTTCACTGAAATGTGAACTACTCATTGAATTATATTACATACGATCACTTTAAAATTTGAAGGGATGTTTATGACAAATGGGCAAACTGCCGGTGTAGAACCTACTTGTTGCAATGGCGTAACGGGATTGCTCTGAGCTACAAGGACGATATATGAGATAAACTCACTTATCGTTCACATCTCCTTCATCCTCATCTTCATCTTCTTCTGGATACGATGGAAAATACTGCTTATTAGCAATCTCACTCAATGCATTCTCGATACGGGGCTGCAAACATTTATCTTAATGCATTTTTCTTAGTAGCTGTTTAATAATAGTTAAATTTCAGAAAACATGGTAAACTTACTCGTTTAGCAACCATTTGTCCGTCAGAAGGTCCGTAAAATTGGGTTGTTGAAGACATTGCTTTTTTCTGAAGAATTACATGTCATAAATTTGAGCAATTTATTAGGTGAAACGAATATTATTATATTCACCTTTGATATATTATCACTGTTGGTCTTTGGAGTCGACTTTTCGAATGGACGAGAATTTCCGATGGGTGGAGAGTACGTCTGAGAAATCAAATACACAATACGTTTCTACACTGATCGACATCAACAGGAGCAGGTGATAAGACATCTCAAACAAACACTACGTGTGATGAATAATAAAACAAATTCAAACAAAAAGGGCCACGAATTGGCATTAAAATTATATTAAATAGCAGTACCTGTTGAACCTTCAAACATTTATCGAGAGAAGGTCCTGGCTTTAGTCGATTCTCAGTTTTCTAAATGATACAGGTTAACTTCAAATTAACACAGTGATTATGTTCGGAAGTAGTATTCATTATTTTTAAATTATTGGTTCAATCGATTTGATTTGACTTATTTCCAATATATTGGGTTCTACTGAGGGTGTCGAAAGAAACATGTGAATCGAAAACATCTTTAAAATGTCCAAATCGCTTACCTGGTCTTGATCAACGTGTCCTCGATTGAATAAGAGGTGCTTTTTCATATCGGAATGAGTATCGAATTTCTTGCCACAAGTGAGACACGAATAGGGCTATAAATTAGGTCAATTTCCCGCTGTCCCGCATTCCCGCATAAAGAATATCACGCAACACATTGAAATATAAAAATTACAAGGAACTACCCGTGTTTAGTTTGTATTACCTTTTCTTTATGAACCTGGCGAATGTGGGCAGTTAGAGTAGATTTGTCTAAGAACGAAACACCACAGTAAATGCACGAGAATGGCTTCTCACCTATAGAGAAAATAAATCATTTGTATAAATTTTATCTTCAAGTGAGAATCCTTACTCGTGTTTTAAATTGTAGACTTTGCTGTGTTAATATCTCGTTCCCTAATTGAAAAATAATGTTTTAGGTGCTAATCACGTGTTTATTTTAATTTCTTAGGAATGCATATTAGAGTTCGTAATTCCGGTCGCCGTCTCTTCATTTTACACACTCTCTCGACCGGTCGAGCGCCGAGAGAGTGTGGGAAATGAAGAGACGGAGACCCGAATTACGAACTCTAATGCATATCAAATGGAAAAAATATAATCTGCGTGAATGAGCATATGGCGATTTAGGGTAACCTTTCTTGCGAATTCTTGATCACATTCCGAGCACGCAAACAAAGACTTCGTACAGGTAATTTCCAACGGAGTCGACTGAACGAGAGGACGCGAACTTCCAGTGGATGGACAGAATATCTGCAATTCAAAAACTCATTCAAGTGACTTTCATCGTCAATGCACAATTCCATTTCAAAGTGATTTCACATGGATCCCTCCCCCCATTGTGCATTTTTGCACCTATTTTATACGAGCAAACCACCCGGAATCAGAGACAAGTAAGCTAAGTCGAGCAACAGTATAGTACTCACTCGAACTGAACTGATGAACTTACGTCAGCAATAGGCCCATCCAATTTGAAATCATCGATCGGCTCATCCTTTGTTCCCATTGGTTCATTTGCTATTTCAAGAGCCGAGATCTGCTAATATTTTTGTAAAAGTGAACATTCCGTGAAAAATACTCGCGTTTCAGGAATATGAATATATTTTGATTATACAAAAGATCTCGCATAGACTCACATTGTTAACT
Organism: Pristionchus mayeri; assembly: GCA_036245805.1. Taxonomy (NCBI): domain Eukaryota; kingdom Metazoa; phylum Nematoda; class Chromadorea; order Rhabditida; family Neodiplogasteridae; genus Pristionchus; species Pristionchus mayeri. The sequence continues at coordinate 5,877,072 of BTRK01000002.1, read as the reverse complement.
GTTTTTCTTGCTTTAAATCCGCGAAATCAACGAATGATTCATCCTTGATCTCCACTGGTTCTTCTTTGATCACATGAGCTACATAGGAGTCATTCGACATGCCTTTCAATAACGAACAATAAATGAAATAGACGTTTTAATTACTGAAAGAAATTACATGTCAGGTATTCACTCATCGATTCAAACGATTTAAATTAACACTGAAATTAATTGGATGAAATCTTTATTTACTAAATATCAACGATGATTAAGAAACGAAACTGAGAACAAAAATAACAAAGTAAGTAGACACACCTCAATATTACGGTGGTAGATCATTCATTCAAATAGCAAATTTCGAGGGGCAGGCTCATCGATTATTAGAGAAGAAACAAAAGGATAACAATAAGAAATTTCCTAGGTTGTGTATAAACGGGTCAGTGTTGATGCTCGCGAATATGATGCTCCTTCAAGTCATGTTTATAGTAGAACTTATCCTGGCACATGTCGCATTCGTAAGGTTGAAGTGAATCTGTTAATAACTCCATTTTAAGAGGCATTGGTTTTCACAAGGTAGTGTACACAGACACATTAGAAGAATTACGTTAGTGAAATTAATTTTCCTCACCTGTCGAATATGAGCTTTCATCAGTACCTCCGATGCGAATTTTCCCTTGCCTTCGCTACAGTATGGACACTTGTACAGTCGTATGCCTGGCAAAGGAACTTCGTGTCAATATTGCAAATTTGTGAAGTATAATCATTGGGTGTATACTTGTTTTTCAAGTTTATTTCGTTCTCAAGCATATAGCGGAAGAAAGGAATCAAAAGTAAGTCACAAAATCAACATATCCTGAGGCCGAAAATGCCCCAACATGTTTTACTGCTTACAACTCCATAGTTATATATTTTAATTATATATTAAGAGGTTTCAAGGTACAGTCAAAATCTGACAATTGTCTATCTCGTTTTTAGTCTGGTTACACCCCACACCCTCTATCACAAGTTCACCTATTTGAGAGAATGAGGGGCGACTGGAGGCGTTTCGGACCTTGACATTATCGGGATCTTTCTTGGCAGTTTTGTTCGGGGATGTGAACTTGGAGGACTCAAAATTTTGTAAATTTAAACCTATAAAAACTAAAAGATAGCTCAATACAATCAACATAAGCAATATGACATAAATCTCACCGATCCACCTCCGTGTTCATTGTTTATGAAATGTTTCATACAGATCATGGCGCGTTTGTTATTGAGGATAAAATGTCCGATCAGCTCAAGTTCATGCCGAGTCCGCTGCAAATTTTCTTGGGATAACTCTAAATACCTCTCAATCAATCAGTTATTTGTAAACTCTCGGAATACGTATTTCACCACAAGGACGAAATGCGTTAGCGAATTCGTAAGATTCAGTGGAGTGAAAATAGTGCAAAGCAGGAAGCCACACCGCATTCATAGAAGCGAATAATCGTTGAGCACTGGTTTGATCATTGGGCGACGGACGGATTGGATGTGCGGGATCATCGCAGAAGTCGCACTTTAACGACTAAAAAAATATGTTTTTAATCGACAGAAACAAAAACAATAACGTGTTACTATGTATCTATTGAAAACAAGCATAAACTATAAAGTTCAATTAGGCTAACAGTTTTTAGTCAATTTATGGAAATGACAATTAATGACATTTATGACTCGTTAATCACTGGGCAAACTAAGAAATTTGGAAGAAAATCTACTCAGCAGAACATATAAATTTTTCAATAAAATATAAATGTTTTAAATTAAGCAGATATATATGTAAAGGGCTAGCAAACAAGTTTACGTCAACCCGAAAAGTAAGGATCGAAAGAAAGTGAATAATGTAAAATCGTCTCAAAAGGACTTAAAGGGACCCTGCAGAGAACGAACATTTGAACTTATATTAAGCCACTCGATATTTTATGTCAATATTTAAATAAATTAAATTTTTAAAAAAATTCCTGTTTTCATAAAAAAATAAATACAATTGTGGTGTGTTTACAAAAAGCAGCGTGCATGGTGTGCCAAGCGGCCCCGCCAAAATCAAATTACTTCCACACCACTGCACTCTGGAATTTTGCCAATTCCGCTTGGCTTCAATTGTCCCATTTTCTGCCCATTTTCTTACGTTTTTGATTGTTTGATTCCGCAAAATTGCTTCTCTAATACTACCCAATGTTCCTTTACGTCGATTTATGGTGAATTCCTTATATTTCATGCAGATACTAGCGTCAGGATAAACTACAAACACCATCAATGTCTGCAGGTTTATGATCGACAACCCTCAGGAAGGTGAGCGATAAATTCCCAAATTCTATTTGCGTATATGGCGCGATTAGCATTCAAAATGACGAAATCAAATTGCTCTCTCGGCCGGCTCACCAACCACTTTCGATTCCTTGTGGCTCGCCGAGCGGTCTTGTATGCTTGTCCTGCTCCGCTCACCAATATTTGCGAAAGTAAGCGCCCCTTAGCAGCGTCCTAGGTTACTCATACCGCTTTTAAGTATGTCCTAATTGCAGGGCGGTTGTCACGAAAGAGGAAAAAACTGAAGCCGTCTACGACGTTATCGCTTCAAACGTCGTCTCTCCGCATTATGGCTCAGGTAAGCGTCCTTAGTTGCGTTTTTATATTTGACTTGAAAGGCATTAGAATTTGAACTAGGTAACTTAGCCCTTTTGAATATTACTTTTGCTTGACTATAGTTGAATATTGCGTCTCCCGCGCATCATCGCGAACTGTTAAAATGGCGGGTTACGGTGATTTATCGACCGGTATTGCAGTAGGTCGGTTCGAGTTGGGCGCGCAGACGAACATCGACCTGAAGAACGACCGCTGCATCGTCAACCGATAACACGACGCGAACATCTTCCAGGTGAATATCCTTTCAAATATGCATGAGCCTCTCGCTGTGCGGTTGGTGCTCAATAACTGCGATCTATTCTTATTTTTTGGCTTAACTGTTTAATTAATTTAAATATATTTGACGATGTAAACTGCAGCGTGCGTCGCGTCAATCGATTATCGATCGATAGCACGCGACACGCGCGAGTCGGCTCTCTTCTGAGCTCTCGAGGCGAAGCCGGGAAAGATAGTGGCTGTTTCCCGTCGTCCATCTCCTCACACAGGTTAACCCTCCCCTCCTTCTTGTCAATAAACAACCTCGAAAGAAAGTTCTTTATCTGTAGCACCATTTGACTTTATTTCTGATTAGCTGAAAGTTTATGGATTTTCTAAAAGTTTTGCTTACCAGAGGGTCGAGTGTTCATCATGACTCCTCCGGCTCTTCATCCTCTGGGTCGCCAATCGCCTCGCCTTTCTCCTACACTCGGGCGAGCTTTTCAAATAACTTGCACGTAATATTTTTATCATTCAATGCAAATGCGATTTACGAAAATGTCAGATTCATTTTTACTCGTTTCTCTCGCGGGGCGCGGTTGACTCTGTCCAACCCGAGTTTTGACTAGGTTGTTTTACTGATTTAAATATATTTAATGTTGTCGCCTCTAGGATCTCGTGGGTGTGAATTCGCCCGGATTGAGCGATGGTACTGGCGCGATTACGCCTGTGAAGAAGGAAGAGGTAAGTACTGTTACTTGGACTAGTTTCTTATATATTTTTATCCTAGGTTCGACTTTTTTTCTTTTGTGTAATGCTTGAATACCCTCTTCATTTTTTTCGCTCAAAAAATGTCTCATTATAACTAGTGTTTATTGTTAGCTACACATCCATTGATGACACATCATTGCAGTCGTCTCCGATGGTTCCTCGTCAGGTGGCTGTCGTCAAGCATGAGACGGGACTGCTCCAATCTCACGCGGTCATGCTCGTTGCCGAGCGCTCGCCCTAACCACCACCTCTCCTGTCTCCGTGAGTTATCATCTTCTGAAACACGAAAGTTGCTAGCTTTAAAATAAAATCCTGAAGTTGCTCATGGGCGTTAAAATAGCTAGGAAAAGCATTAATTGATAGCATTTGTGTAAGTCGCAATTCAATGTCATGCCTGATTATTTTAATTTTGATTTTAATTTCTGTGACCCATTAGTAAAAGAGATACAAAAAAAAAGATCTCAAATTTGGCATATTTTCAGGACGACGAGGGTCTCGACGATGACGTCACTTCCTCCTCCTTCTGTCCCTCCTCGCTGCTCCTCGACTAAGACGAGAATCCAGATGACGTCAGTGACGAGCAAGGATTCGACTATGGAGATGAGGGAGGAATAAGAGGAGGGGAGAGTGATGAATGAAGAAGAAGAAGATACAGAGGAGGAGGATCAGAGGTAGGTCCATTCTCCCTATTCTCATTCTGATTCCACTGGCTCGGGAAATTATTTGCTTATGTGTACTACTACTTTCGTACTACTTTCATTTGTCAATGATTTGATAAATTCATGAGTCGCGTTCAGTTTTAATCAATGTCTTCAGTCCGGCTCTCTCTGACCCCTCGCTTTCGTTGGAGAACGACGTCTTCGTTCCTCACGAGGAGAGATCGTCGACGACGATTGGGCAAGGAGATCAGAGAGGTCAGTTAAAGAGAGCGAACCAAGAATAGCCATTTCTGATGGTCTTTCTAGTACTCGAATTATGAGAACTTCACAAGCCCATCTCCACTCTCTTCCCCGTCCTTCCTCCTTTTCCTCCATTGCTTCAACTTCCTACAGCAATTGATCGGTCAGCCATTGTTCTTCTCTGATTCTCTCAACATTCTTTCGAGAGACTCGTCCCTCCAAAGATTAGCCAAGATCATCCAGCACGCTCGCAGATCTATCGGAGTTGGTGCTGCAGCAGCAGCATGAGTTCGCGACGATGCAGCACATGCAGCAGATGACTCTCTTCAATCCCATGCTGCACATCGAGGTTGGTTCAGCTAGAAGACAATTCACTTGCTCATCCTAATCTTGTCGTGAGGAGTGAATCCCTTTTATTTGCAGCAGTGGTTCGGTGTGCATCCTCCCCTTCTGTTGCAGAGAGCAGGAGATGAACTGGCACATGAGTGAGAATGGAGAAGAGGAAATCGATGTAGTCAATGGAGGAGAGGACGGGTGAGTAAGGGGAATGGGCAAAAAATAAATTACTTTGCTAATGTGTTGAAATTGTTGGTTGGAATAGAAATAACAACTCTGCTGAAATATTTATCTGAGCTGTTTCTGATATTTTATTAGTTCTTTGGGGAATTTAATACTACTGCTGATCGTTTCTTCTAGACACGAGTACACTCCCGTTCTCCCACTGAGAAGATTCCGGAAGATGACGCCATCAAGATAGAAGAGACTGTCCGCGAAAGAGTCCAGAAAATCGTCGCTTCTTACTCGAATAAGACTCGCAGGTTCGTGATTGGCATATATCAACTGTATTGGAAATAACACAGATCAATTATCGAATACACTGCTAGCGTTGAGACATCAGAAATTTCTAATAACTAAGAGGAGCATATATATTTAGCTTCTCGAAGAGGGCGAATAAGCAGCGACCGTCTCGATTGGTTCTCACGAGGAGACAGAAGAACATATTCAGGTTCATTCTTATCTTTCCATCTATTTGTTTTTGGGAATAACTTCAACCCGGCAAGGCAAGGTTCACGTGCGTCTGGGGATGCCGTACCCTTCCCATGCAGGGTACGCCGGGGTAACGGGAATCCCACCAGGCGGGTTCACGGATTTACGGAGCCATACCCTTCCCGAGCACATCACTGGGAATAACATATTTTCATCCACTTTTGTTTCAAGCTTCTTCTTCTGAATAATGAATCGTTGAGTGGAATCATGGCACGAGGAGTGAGTCACTGTGGCCATCTGAGAGAGCGACCATCGCCAAGGCATTCGGAATCACTGACATGCAGGTACCAACTCATCTCTTTGAGAAGACAACAATAACTAGCAATAAACCAAAACGGACTAGTTGTTCTCTGATTACCCATTTGAATAAATGAAAAAAAACATTAATTCATTAGGGAGATGTGAGAATTTCCTTCTCAGGTGCTCAACGTCTTCATCAATCGACGGGGGGTTCATGCTTATGTCAGGTGTGTTCATGAAAGCAAACATATTTCCACTTTATCGGTTAAGAACTTGAGAAAATCACAAAATTGTTTACGAAAGCATACATTCTAGACTGATAGTGTTGTGTTAGGAGTGTGCTAGCATAGAATTATCACTCCCAATCCTCATCAATTACGCTCAAATCATCCATCTCCTCTTCTTCATTCATTTCGAATTCCTCCTCACTTTCTTCTCCCCTCATCATCCGGTCGTAGACCTCCTTGAGGTGATCGAAATGATCATCATCAGGCGCTCCGAGTCTCTTGAGGAATCGCTTATCCTCGTATTCCTCCCTTAGCTCCCAACTCTCCTCAAGAATCTAGAAAGAAATTTGGAACCATCGATTGTCAGTGTACTGTACTTCTCTCCTCCATGGGTGTTCTCCTGTGCTCATTTTTCTTTTCACAGCCTCCGCAACTCTTCCCTTTTTGGAGAGAAGCACGCTGCCGGTCTCCGTCCTCACTCCCAGCATGCTGCCGTACACCAGTGAGTTGTGATGCATTACTGTACACTTCATCTTCTTATTGTAGTAGGGCGCCGAGCTAGCAAGAAAAGCTTTATGAACGTAACACAAATTTTCGGCTTATATTTTAATAAAATCAATAACAAGAATTTACCTGGAAAGTCTCTTTGGTGCGTACATGTTGGAGAGTGAATGATAACATTCACAGATTGATGTTCCAAATTCAGAAGAGGAATCGAGGAAGACTTTCTCGAAGTTGGGCGAGAACAGTAGGGACCGAATCAATTGGTGCTCAGGCGAGTCCACCTTTCATTGTAAACATAAAACTAAAAAAATCATTATTTAAAATTATACCTCAATCAGTTGCTTAGAAGTCTTCTGGGGTGCTTTCTTGTCTGCCTTCATCCCTTTCTTCCCCCTCTTCGATGCTGGCACAATTGAGTGATCACACGTGGAGATCAGATTGAACTCATCTCCCTGGTAGCACAATAATACTCTACCAAATTAGCCATTTGTCCACCTTTCGCCATCTATGCTGTCCCGTGCAGTGTTTGATGAACGAACGAACGTATTCTAGAGCGAGTGGTCGATCTTCGCGATTGGGGAATCTCTTGTTTACGTAGAACAAATGATTAAAGAACGACTTGTACCATTCCGAGAAGCGAGGGTAACTCTTCATACCCTGTGCAGGACTTAGATGGGTAATACGTTAATTTTTACTCACAGCCCACCACGCCTTTCTGAGCGATTTTTGGGCGTGCCAAAAGTCCCTCTTTGACTCGATTCCTTTTAGCTTAGGATTCTCGCGGATGCGCTTGTCCACGCTCGCATTTGAGTCGGTGACACGGGCTCTGATTAAATGAAGCGATATACTTTGGTAGCTGGAAACAAAGTTGCCTAGGAAGTTACGGTATGCGAAGAGCATACCGTACAAGCATAGGTTACAGTAGTTAGATGGGTTACGGTATGGAAACATTACGATAGGAAGGGAGTTTGGATACAACATGTTATTCTAAATCCTTGTTGAGCATTATCTGAATTATACCTGATGCTAAAGCCATCATCAACTAGTTCCACCAGCGCCTTCTCCGAGCCTACTGTTTCAATCCGACATGAGACTCCACCTATAGTTGTACTTTCTAGATAACATTTACTACATAATTATAATATGACCTATTTCCTCATCCTTCGTGGAGAGGAATACTGCAGCGATGGCGAGGCCAAGGGCGCAATCGAATACGGTAACTTTCCCGTTATTGGATGTCCAGCCAGGGTGGGCAAACTGTCCATCGAGTGCCACAACAATCCCTTCCTCCTATTTTGAGTTATTTCCAATGAAATTCTGAGATGACTAAAATACCGGTGCAACATCTTTTGAGAGATCACGTGCTAGTCTCTCCCATCTCAAGTACACTCGATCGATCGAAATACAGGCATAGAAACGAATGGTGTCCCGCATAGACCGTTCCTTCGGGATCGCAATAGAGAGGAGATCACATTGATCAATGAGTCTCTGTAAGAACATTTTGGATAAGAAACCACAACTTGACAGGTCACCATGATCGGCAAGCCAGTTATGAAAGCGGAAACGGGCAGAGCCTGATTCATTTCATAAACTCGACTTTTCCCTCTGCCCCTTTTCGGCTGACTGTCCCATCGGAAGTGCTTCTTGCATCCGGTGCACGAGTAGGTCACCCATAGTGCGCTGGCCTTTTGCCTCCATTGCACACTTATCGGATCGATTAGTGCACCACACTCTTGGCATCTACGAAAGAGCATGTCAATCATGGGTTTCGCAGAAAAATATGACGAATGCACTGTAGTATCCTCTTCTTCCTCCTCTTCTGTATCTGATTCGCTCTGATAGGAAACTTGTGAGAAACGAAATGAGGAGTCCTTCAATATTTTTTTTGGTTTGCCCCATTCTAGAGCTAACCTTTCTCTCTACAGTAGGAGCACTTGAGATGGTCGATATTAATCTCTGAGGTACTACACCATCCATTGCAGAACTTTGAGAGGCGATCAGAAGCTGCGACACCGACAGAGGAGTCGCATCGGGAGTCTGGATTTTTTTCGTTCGATAATTTATTGCATTGATAAGTAGGTACTATACTGATTCTAGTTTAGACATACAATTGGTATTCGATGAGGAGTCATGACAACCAGGCAAATCCAATATTTCGGTGCCTGGTAATAACATATCACTATCAGAGCGGTATCATTATGTGAAAGATACCATATTCTTTAAACTAGGCCGAAACTGTTCTAGAGAACACGGAACATATTTTAGTGGTTTTTTCTCAATCTTTCCTTCCTTTTGATACAGCCCTTGACCTACCCTTCCCTATTAGTGGCGTCGTCGAAAACACATGTACAGAACCATCAACATCCTATTCCTGTCACATAAAGGCACTCGCATCGATGGTCTAGTGGCAGAATCCCTGCCAAGCAGGAGGCCCGAGTTCGGTTCCCGGTCGATGCACCGATGTGTGAACAGGAATAGGATGTAGGTGATCTCATATTGGCTAACGTAACCCGGAGATAACTTGGACCCGCAAGGGATAGTGCGATTTGTGACAGTGAAAACCAGTAATACAAGTTCCCGAAAATTGTTTTGATTAAATTGGAGTTGCCTGGTTGTTATACCCCTCATCCAGTACTGCCTTCTCATCATTATATTTCCACTTCACTCGTTAAATATCTATTGACATGTATTTATACATACTTCGATTGTTATATTTTTTGAGTATAAGAAAGATTTCAAAATGTATTGTGTACCTTCCCTTCACCGTCAATTGGCTGCTCGTTCAGCGACTGTTGATCATCATCTCCCACATCATAAACGTCTTCGCCCTAATATAGTGATCACAATAATATGTGGATACTATTTTTGAGCACAATGTTAAACTTCCTCTATGATAAATGCTAATAATGTGTCATTTGTTCTCACATGTATCTCATTCCCTTCGAGTGTCCCTCCGCCCTCGTCACTATCCACGCGAACTACAGCAGATGAAGAAGAAGGTAGGTCAGTCCGGCGCCGTTTCTATGAGAGAGATAGCGGTCGTTGTTTTCCCTAAGGCAGCTACTACCTCAGTTACCCCAGTATCTAGCTCGTCGCTTGACGGAACGGGAGCCTCAAGAACATTATTGAATTTAGAAAATAGGCTCGGTTCAACTATATTCTACCTCTATCGGAAGGCCGTCTGCTCCAAAATGTGCTTCGCACCACCGAATGTCCTCCTTATTTGCCACTCTCTCACGAAACACCTCTAGTTCGCGCAAGGCCTCCTCTTTACTGAGACCAAGAGACTTCACCCAAACAAACTGATGATATTTCTTCAAATTGGCAGGAAAACAGCGCGTTTTTGCCGATTGTGCGCCACATCTGGCGCACCGTCTCTTCCGTTGTGTGAGCATACAACTGATAGCAGGTTTGATGAAGATTAGCAACGCGACGTTGTTAACCGAAACCACTTAAAAATCACAAAATAGGCATAATGAGCGACAAACTGAGGTTAATCAATCATCATCGGCGCAAAACGTTGCACTAGCGTAATACACAGCGCTGGTAACCAATTTATTAAAGAAACTACGGGGACATTGCAAGAAAACCGATGTTTGTCGATGGAAATGATGATTCGCAACGATCGTAAATCCACATATCTACGCCTATTTCGGTGCCAAACGAGCTGCGACACTCAGCTACAGCGCTGGGAACCAAAATAATCCAGAAAAAACAGTGTAAACCAGTGAAAATTGAATGAAAACCTAGCAAAACGGGGGCCTCGTCACGTCGTGCCGTTGTTACGGGCAATCGATCAAGAGCGTGCATCCAAAAACGACGAGGTTCGTGAAACCTCGCCGACCGCCTCGAGCACCATCAACCGATAAGTGTTTTTATTATTTGTGAATTTTTTAAATTTATTTTCGATATTTAAATATTTTTCAAATATTTTATTATATTAACAATATTTTCTAAAATGATACCAAATACATTGAAATCGTCAATCTATGTAATATCCCTTTAAAGTTACCCAACGCCCTTAAAATTATTTTAATTTCCGCGCGTGCCTGATCAAGGCAAAATGAGTGAGAGAGTATGCAAAAACAAGAGAGCAAGCTTGATCAGGCACACGCGGCAATTCAAATACTTTCAAGGGTGTTGGGTAACTTTAAAAGTAATACCTCTTGTTGTCGACGTCTGATCGCAGCTATTTTACTCCGATTGAAAGTGGGCTTGAAGTTGGTAGGAACAGCAAGCGCTTCTTTCAGGCGGTCTTCATCCGAGTTCTGATAAAAAAATATAATGTATAATTTAATATCTGACTCGAAAGGGAAGTTTGAAGAAATTTAATTAACAATTTTGGCACCTGTTCCACATCAGAAAAATTAGTGTCCATTGTTTCTTGTACGTCAAACGAATAATCAATCGTAAAACGCTCCTCAATAATGTTATTTGTTATTGCTAACCAGCGATTATAATTTGACCTAACTGATCGCTCACCTCCCAGGAAGGAACGGCATCAGGTCGAAGAATCGTTCGATTAGCACACTGAATGAAGCCGAATGGAGAGAAGTGACTAGGACACAGGAAAGCAATCTTCTTGTTGTTAACAACTCCCGTCAGGCATTTCCGTCCTTCAGGGGTTGAACGGACAGCGTTCACCCATGCTGGTTGTTTCTTAGCATTCGTTGTGAATTGATACATTTGTTAACGATTTCCTAAGCGACTGCAGACGACGCATTGCTCCAGTTGCGCCTGACAAACAAATATCAATCATGGTCAAAGAGTAAACATCACAATCTAACAGATTTATGGATTATTCAATACACCTATTTTTTCTAAAATAATATACTTGTCTGGCATAAACATATACTCCCAGAACAAAAATAATCAAAATGACACAGAAAATAATTTACCTTTGTTTTCGATGGAGCGATGGAAACGAGCTGGCGGATAGAACGTGAAGTACCAGCAGGTGGACAGAATATCTGAGAATTAAGAAAATATTTACCAAGAGGCTGCATTGTGAAATTTCACTGTGAAAATTGACGGCATCACTAGAAAGGTTTGTAAGTCGAGTGATACTTGTCTAGCATAAACATATCCTCCCAGAGCAAAAATAATCAAAATGAAACATAAAAAATTACCTTAATTGATCAGATAACGAAGAAATATTTTATTATAATTACTTTGAGAGCCAAACTTGAAACATCGTGCTGTATACTTCAACTCACATCGACAGTTGGCTCTTCTTGTTTTAGATCATCGATCGGTTCATCCTTCATTTCCATTGGTTCTTCTTTGAGCTCATCATCAGTAGCATGATACGACGCCTGATAATGTTATAGTTGCAGTGTATGACCATAGCTACCACGCTGGCGGCGACCTCGCAACCATGAACCCCGGGTCAAGGAGTTTTTGCAGGTAGTGGGGAAAACTTAGTGAAGGCAGATCAGCCAAAAGTACCAGTACCATAGTTTCGTTTCAATTTGGGCAAAAGGTGTGGCTACCGTATCCTTATTACTGTAGCTAGGGTTACAGTAATCAACATTGATATGTTCAGTTAAAGTATGTGCTAAACGAACAAGGAACAAATAGTTAAATCCAATTTTTAAAAATAAAGTCGGTTCATGAGGGTACTGAAATCGGGTTACTGTACTCAGCATATGGTATTTCAGTCGACGTTTTCTGATCCCTATCTGTCAGCTTTCGGCTATTTTTCCATATTATGGGTGCGTAAAGTACTCAGACTACGGTAGTTCGGGTTACGGTAACCGACATATACATGTGTGGTCACTGTAGATGGTGAAGGTTATAGTACATTTTGCTGATCTGCCTTCTTGATCTGGCTCCTGTTTACGGACCTTCAAGTAGAAATATATCACGAGTCTTCTGAGAGAATGCAACACCCCGAGGAACTAGGAGCCGAAAGTTTGATCAAAATCCAAGAGATATTCATACCAGAGTATATTGGGGACGAGAAAACTTTTGACGTTGGCAGTTTTTCTCAGAACCGGCTATTAGGGAATTTCAGGTTTTTGTAACGGCTCTGGCGTATTTCAGCTCAAAGTTGTGCTAGAAGGATACCATGGTGCTCAAAAAAATCCGGAAAATTATTTCGAGAAACTTTTATGTTCAGCAGGAAGACCGTGGAAATTGTTATAATGCTTAAAAATGTGAAAAAGTGATTTCAAAAGTAAAAATAAGTTCCTAAAAGGCTTCTAATGCTTCATCAGTATTCATATTTCCATTTCAGAACTTTTGACACCACTCGATGAGATTTTATTTTTCGACGAAAACACTCATTTTGATCAGAAAATATCGAAAAAACATGATTTCAACTTTTTTCTCAGAATTTGTTCAATTCTCCAAAAAGTAACTTTTCTGATCAGGCAATGCCGAAAAAAAATGGGGGGGGGGTCCCAGAGCCAGCAGGAATTTATTTTTACTTTTGAAATCACTTTTACACATTTTTAAGCATTATAACAATTTTCAAGGTCTTCCTGCTGAACATAAAAGTTTCTAGAAATAATTTTCCGGATTTGTTGAGCACCATGCGATCCTTCTAGCACAACTGTGAGCTGAAATACTCCAGAGCCGGTTCAAAAACCTGAAAATCCCTAAAAGCCGGTTCTGAGAAAAACTGCCAACGTCAAAAGTTTTCTCGTCCCCAATATACTCTAGGATACATATCTCTTGGATATTGATGAAACTTTCGGATCCTAGTTCGTCGGGGGGGGGGGGGGTCTGTTTTCATGCAATCTCTCAGAAGATGCGTGATATATTTTCTCATTGTGAGATGAATAAACTGAGGCAATTGTTGAATAAATTCACACCTTGATCTCTCGCACTGATCTAAATCTCAACTTGCTCAACATTCCGACATATGGAAACTCACATAGGCAATTGGCTGTTCAATTTCAGCCAAATCATCAATCGGTTCATCCTTGATTTCCAAGAGTTCTTCTTTAATCACATTCGTTACGCCACGCGCGCCTTTTGAAGTCGTTATTGAGTCCTAAATGCAGTATCTACAACAGTACAACTTAAACGATATTTAAGAGTTTGAATTCCTTGAAACGCCGGATAGAACCGTTCTTTTAGTTTTAAAAATAATAGTATCAATTTTCGAAAAGCCAACATACATCCACCTTTAATTCTACTGTTATGGGAAAATCATAATTAGTTATTAGATATTCTAACCTTGAACGAGGGAACGGCATCAGCTCGGAGTATGGTGTTGAAGGGATTATATGAGTAGTCGGACTGGGTGAAATGGTTGGCACACACGTATGGTGCTCTCGTTCCACTCAGTAGTTCCATGAGAGATCTCCGTCCCTCCGGAGTTGAACGAACTCCTTTCACCCATTCTTGGCGTTTGTCATGATTCGAAGGGAATCGATGCATATCAGCCAGTTTGCATAGACGATTACACACGACGCATATACTGTGCACCACCTGATAGATAGATTATGCGAACATAGATTTCCATGAGGAACAAGGTATCGCTATCGAATTATACGATCAAATATCTTTGAATAATTACAAATGAAAAATTTATTCAAAGAATTAAAGAATGTTGAGTCAGAACGAATATGTGTAGCGAAAACAAAGACTAAGAAAGGAATCATTAGCAACTTCTGGCAGGACCGGGCTATTCGTCGATTTGTGATACCTTCTCATTAAGCTCCGCAACGTCACCCGTCTTCTTCTTGGGCCGAAATTTTTCCCGAAAATAGAACGACTGAACTTAAATAAGAAGTAATGACTTCGAAGAATTTATCGAAGGAACAATTAAATGAATTGTAAACGAAATTATGACAATAGAAAAACAATTCCTGGAACAAAGACTCTAATCCAGATGAGTTAAAGCAAAGTCAGGAGAAAGAGCAGTGGAAAACACGTGAGGCGGAGAGAGTTTAGTAAAAAGCAGACGACGGGCCTGGGATATTAATACTTCAAAGAACAAGTAGAATAATGTACCTGGTTCTTCATCTCCCATCTCTTCTTCCTTCACAGCATCTTCTACATCAGGAGTCGGCTTCTGTTCAGGGACCTCAAAAGTTCACTTAAAATTTATCGCAATGCTCTATGACAAGTATCCTAAAGAGGAGTAGTTATTTCGAACCTTGTCCCCAGATGCAACCCCATGCCACATCGTGCTCAATCCGCTTGAATTATGGTGAACGCTAATATCATTCATCGAGGACACCTCGAATACTTCCGATCTCTATGAACAATTTATTTTAAAAAAACTAAATTAAGGATCACATAGCCATATTCCTAGTTACTGTGAGAACAGTCCGTGGTGTGGTGGTGCGATTTAGTAGATTTGATTATAAATATGCACGGAACGTTTTTTTGTCCGCATTCCGCGTATACTTAGAATCAAATGTACTCAATCTCATCACCACACCACGGACTACGCTTTCTGTTCTCAGAGTATCTATGATACGATCTGCTCTGTTCTATATATCAAACAACAAAAACGATAAACGTTATCATAATTTGGAACGGTAATTCTGACCCCGTTTTGAATATTATTATTTCAAAATAGATCACAAGCATGCACCTGATCGTGCTCTTCCAGTCTCCGATGACCCTTATTATTGTGTAGATGGAGCCACAAATCAATGTCTCCAGCGAATTCCTGGCCACAGGTGAAGCATGCATAGAACTACAAAGTAAACATCTAAATTATGGAAGACATTTTCTATATGATATCCTAGTAGTACATCTCTTGCGCTAATAGAATGATAAAAATTAAAGGTAACAAGACGGCATCCTTAACCTAAGCATGGACAACTATAAGTTGCCTACTAGGCAGCTTAATTTCCAAAGTAAAAAAATTGTCAAAACATAACTAATACCTGCATCAGATGAGCAAATTGGATGTGATTATATCGATCACCAAACGAGCAAAATAATTTATTGCAGTAAGAGCATTTTAAAAGCTTCCGGCCTGAAAACGGGAATGGTCAGAAAGTAATTTCATGTTTTTTTTTTTAAATTTCATCTTAAAAGATAAAGTTTAAATCAAAATTAAAAACTAACCGTAATGACTTCTCATCTGCTTATTGAGATAGTCCTGAGAGACGAATTTCTTGGGGCAAGTAGAACAGGGAAAAAACATCTCTGCTGAATTCGGCCCAGGCTTGCTTGCTGACTGGAAGGAAATAATTTCCCACAAACCTGGTTGGATGTTAAATCCCTAGAAAAGCCTGACCAGTTCAAGAATCGAGAATTATGTTAATGATTAGAAATGTGTTATTTATACCAAAAGTTCCCCTGACTGAAGGCTGTGAGAACTGCTCGAATTTTTACTTGAAGAAAATGAAACACAATACTTTCGCAGTTTTCACAGGGACGTCCTTTTCACTAGTTGCAGTATAATTTTAACTAACACACATTCATAATCAAATATTTTAGCAATTTAACATCACGCTATATATATTTGTCATTCATCACCTCTATAGTATGGGACGGATGAGAAACTCCGGTGGATGGACAGAATACCTAAACAAAAACTGAATGTGTAATACATCAGCATTAATATCGAATAGAGCGACTCACATCGGCAATGGGCTCTTCCTTCTTGATATCAGTAAATTCGCCGTTAAATTCGTCCTTGATTTCCGCCGGCTCTTGTTTAATTTCATTTGGTCTGTTAGATAGATGCATGTATTTCACTCCAATAACGCTGAACTCGGAATTCTGAATACTTTTCAGATTTCAATGGATTTTTAACAGTATACTCTCTAACAGTAGACAGACAGCGTGTTGTGAGTTTTAGTAAATTAATATTGGACAACAGCACACAGCAACAACAATTTTTTTATATGTTACCTTAGAATTATGGGCGTGGATAAAATGAACGTTTCGATCGGTAGATGTTCGGAAGTAGGCATCACAGTTAGAACACTTGAAGTGCTTTTCACCTGAACATATAAAAATATATAAAAAATATATTATCACAAGTTACAACGAATGGGAGGAGGGCATCATCATTATGCTTTAAAAGGCATATTTCTTCGGATTTTCTAAGGTAACATGGCGTAATTTCTGACCTATATGTATGCGCATATGAAGATTGAAACCATTCTTGGTAATAAGTTTCTTGTCACACTCCGAGCACGTATAGGATTCTTTTGACTTTGATATCAACGCTCTTCTGACTTGCATATTGCTCTTTTTCTGATATTAAAAATAAGATAATTCATAAATCAAATAAATAATCGCAAATAGTCAATAGTCACCTGCTGTTTGAGAACGGCGAAATTATCGGATGGCTCTTCCTTGATTTTCGCTTGTACATCCTCATTAGGTATACCGAGTTCGAATAAAGGCGCAATCTCCATAGTGAGTATATTAAACTGTAAACGACAGCATATGATTACAGAAAGAAGTCTAGGAAATAATTATAATTTCCGTGATATTAGCAGATTTCTAAAGCAGATTTCTGTAATTCCTTTAGTCAACTGTATTTGCAAATAAGATAACTCATAAAACGAATTGGTGCAAAGAGGAACTGATACAAAGGCAAGCGACAAAGAAAATAATTTTTGAACTCATAAATTTAAAGAAATATCATTAAATTCTTACCTCAAAGAATGGAACGGCATCAGCTCGGAGTACGGTACGAAAAGGAGTGAACGTGTAGTCGGCTTCCGAAAAGTGGCTGGCACACACGTATGGTTCTCTCGTACCACTCAGTAGTTCCATGAGAGATCTCCGTCCCTCCGGAGTTGAAGGAACTCCTTTCACCCATTCTTGGCGTTTGTCACGATTCGACGGAAATCGATGCATATCAGCCAGTTTGCAAAGACGATTACACACGACACATATACTGTGCACCATCTGATAGATAGATTATGCGAACATAGATTTCCATGAGGAACAAGGTATCGGTATCGAATTATACGATCGAATAAATTTGAATAATTACAGATGACAAAAAATTTATTCAAAGAATTAAATAATATTGAGTGAGAACGAATATGAATAGCGAAAACAAAGACTAAGAAAGGAATCATTAGCAACTTCTGGAAGGACCGGGCTATTCGTCGATGAGTGATACCGTCTCATTACGCTCCGCAACATCACCCTCCTTCTTTTCATTCGAAATGAGATATATTGAGACGATTGGACGAGAAGTACCGGTTGATGGGCAGAACATCTAAACCATGCCGATATGTAAAACAAAAGCAACACGTTTTTCAAGATATGATTAAAGATATTTGCACACTTATAACGAACTAAACACACTCATAATGAACTAAACACCGTGTAGGGGGGGGGGGGGTACGTGTGAAATTTCTATTAACCTCCCGGCTACGACTAATAAAATTTCGATTGGCCAGGTTTGTGTGCTAAACAAAGCTGAAATTTCTATTAACCTCCCGGCTACTACTAATAATGGAACCTAATATACGACAAATGAATGTTCCGTGCCATTTCGATTGGCAAGGTCCCAAGTAAAGTGCTAAACAAAGCTAGTAAACTGACATCAGCAATCGGTTCTTCGTATTCAAGACCATCGTTCGGTTCATCTTTGACCTTGACTGGTTCTTTATTATTGTCACTCGAAGAATGGAACTGCAAAAACTTCGGTAAAATGGAAAATACTTAATTGAAGCTACAAAATATTTAAAAATATTATCAAACAAATATTTGCTGTCTTTAAAGTTACCGGAGCCGTAAAATGATTTGAATATCCGCACGTGCCTGATCACCTCAAAAATAGTGCGATATAATATATAAACTGTAAATAACAGAAATTCGCCTACCGTAATTCACACTCTATAGCTCCTCCGAAGTAAGAAATTCGCTTCAGAAATTCGGCGCGCTCCATCGAATTAATCTGTCCGTAATCACCTCTCAAAGATATCATTTTCGACCACTGATGAAAGGAATTGTGCTCCTGAGATCGTTTACATCACTTTTACAAAATCACTCACTTCCGAAATCTGCTACTTTTTATCGAATCGTCAGGATCCACCATGCCATTTCGGGCAAAAGTATTTTAAGTAATTGGGCGAGATGTTCCAGTAGATGGACAGTATATCTGAAAACAAAACATATTCGCGAATCTACTAGATATGAAAGTTCTTAGAGAACCCCGACTTACATCGGCCACAGCCTCTTCTTGCTTGAGATCAGCAAAATTATCGGCAAGCTTATCTTTTATCCTCATTGACTCCTTTTTTATCTCATTCGGTGGTTGAAGTTTGAACAATGGAACATACTCCATTCCACTAGTTTCGATTGCACGATTATCCGACAAAGCATGCTGAACAAATGATGTTTTTAGAGTGAACATTAGTTAACACAGTTTATAGAACATGTTATAATGTGTGTTCCAGCAATATTCGCTAAATGTTCATGAGTAAATATATTTTATGAATTTTAAGTGCATATTATAAACAATTAAACAACCTCATTTCCCGAAGAAATCGTTGGAAAGTCGTCCAGCGGTTCTTCCTTCGGCTCCAACAAACTGAATGCGCACTCAATTATGCGTTTTCAGACACAAGGATAAGTATTAACATTAAAAATGTTAATAATAAAAATTCAACGACTGCTCGACACCTCAGATACTGAGTCTTTCATGCAAATTAAACTTACCCAACACCCGTGAAATTGTTTGAATTTCTGCGCGTGCAAAAGGAAAGTGTGCAAAAATAAAAGAGCTGGCGTTATCAGGTACGCGCGCAAATTCATGCAATTTCAAGGGTGTTGGGTAACTTTAAAGCGATGTCACAAATACATATTCAGGTCGTCCAACCGGTTGTAATACTTTCTCATCTTTGAAAAATCGGCCTCATAATTTATCAAAATTTATTTGTGATTCTAGTAAAACCTGCTTTTTGAAATAATACATAGTTTTTTGGTAACAAAAGAAATAAATTAGTGAGTAAATTGAATATCTTATACAAAAATGAGGATACAATATACGACGAAAAAAAGGTGGTGATTCCAGTTCCAGATTATGCCCTATCATCTGCTCTTGAGCATTTATTGAACATCCATTGCAGCATATCTCTCGCACTATCTCCGTCCATTGCTTTGTAAGCAGGAGAATTCTGAAAATGTTACAGTATATATATTTCCAGATATGTACTTCATATTTTAAAAAAATAACTAATATATCCAGGGTATTAGGCAACCGTTCGGCAAACTGCTTTCACATCGGACACAAGGAAAGACTCGATGAGGTTTTTACCCAATTTCCGAAGAGGTCCGCCCCCATTGTGAAGTGGGTCGGGTGCCTACGACCCAAGGGCTGAAGCATCCAACCACTCAGCCCTTCTTTTAGAAACCCTTCTTCACTTCTCTTCTTTCAGAGCTAATATCTATTTATTATTTAAATATTGAACGAATAAACACCCAGTTCGATCCCCGCCCAGGCAGAACATGTCATCTATCCCTCGAATCGGACAAGAAGTTCCGTAGAAGCATTTTGGGCGGCAGGGCACTACGCCGGATGAGAACTATGACGTAATTCCGCCTTTTATCTATCAAAGGCGGCATGGCGTCATAGTTCCCATCCGACCTAGTACCGGCGGCAGGAATACGTAATCCTAGCAGTAGCCAGCCTCACCACACTACACCACATATCTTTGTCGTCTCATGACGACTGTAAAATCGCTTGACATGGCTGCCCCTTTCATTACCGTACAAATAAATAACAGTAAATAGTAATAACTAAAAGCTAATAATATTTTATAAATAATAGCTCATAACCTCGATCTGAGTGAAAGTGGACTTCCAATCAAAGTTGTGGGCTCCCGTATATTGCCAGTGATAACGATAAGTGTCGTCAATCTGAAGTGTATTTAGACACATATGTGCTTTTTCAAAAATAAAATTAAATAAAAAACTGCAAACCGCGAAAGTACAGAAATCAATTGCATATCCGAAATGAAGGACTATTTTGATAGGTAAGCAGAAGACAGAAGTCTTCAGGAATCTTGCCATATCATCAATAATGAACAAGAAAAAAGTTAGCTAATTGTAATACCAATAATCATTGCATATCAAATTTTTAAAAATAATCTTACTTTCACATTGACTTTCTTGGCCAGCGCGACCACTCGAGACATTCCATCTTCTGAAATTGTTCCCAGTTTAAACTGGCTTTCAAATTTAAAAAAAAATAATATTATTTATATAATCCTTTTTAATTTCACATTACTCAATAAGGATCGTTCAACTTTCCATTCGCAAATACCATCCTTTTATATGAGAGAATGATCGATGTGCTAACATACTTCACAAAAACATATATTTTTGTCCATTAATTAACCAGACTTCCAAAATGCACCTTCATAATTCCTGACGGACGCAGGATAGATCCATCGAAGGAACTCGATGCAATCCTAAGAAAATCTTATTTTCGACGAAATTCGTTACCCGCCAAACAAAGATAATATTTCCAGAGTAATGTACCAGATACTTCACTCCATTGAGCACATATCGGTTTCCAGTTTCCAGTTGAGAAGGGGAAGTGAAATCGAAATATGGGTTGCTCCTGCGAATTGATGTTAAATAATGGCATATTTCCAATTATATCTATACCTATATAAAGCGCAGTGTTACTCCGGATGACCGGATTGCGAAACAGTTGCGAAATGGGGAGGGAGAGAGATCGCGCGTCAACAAGTTGCGAAACCTACTCCGCTAGGACGGGGCCCCCGCCGAAGTCGGGGGGGCAGCCGGACTAGTTTTTTAATAATGTCTCCCAAAAACGTATCCCTAAATACACAAAAGTGAAAACTTTTGGAAATTCACAAGCGAAAAAAATAAATCACCTCACTCCTGTGACCTTTGTCAAGAGAATTCGAGTCGTCAAAGTAATATACGGATAGTCGTCAAACTTCTCATTGCGTTTATTCCTATCTTTGACGACACAAATCCATTTAGACAATCCCTTGCGGATATTGGAGTCCACAGTGAAATGAAACTACAAGAAACATGTTATAATGTTAAGTTTTTTTAACAAAAGGAGAAAAAGTATATGCATTATTACAATTTTTTAAAAATATTCTAAAAATGAATTCAAAAAGCTACACTATAAATAGCAACAAGTTGCTTACCTGTTTCTTAATCGGATATGGATTCGTTAAGTAGGGATCAATTCGTTTTCCCGATTCGTCAACTGCTTTAGTAGAATATGAAGGGTCATTCTGATCCATCATAACTAGTCCTTTGTCATTATCCATCAAAAAGTATGCTTCAATCTGAGTAGAGTTTTGATATTGTGACCGAGCTTAGAAAGCTTTTCAGTGAAATTGCAATTGAAAATAATTTAGTCACGAACCTCGACGATCCCTTCCGCACTCCAATCGAATTTAGAAGGACGATCCTCATTTGCAATTAGCATAATTGAGATGAGGTATCGATTTCTTTTACTGGCAGGAGTTCGAACCTCACATTTCGCATCAGCAGTCCTAGAATTTGACAAAATAGAAATAAATTATCGCACCAATGTATTCTTCACTAAAACAAACACATTTGAATAACTCAATAACCCAGTGAAATCCACAAAACTCTGCACAAAGAACGTCGTTGAACAAACAATCTGTAGGCCTACCAGATCCTACTAGGAAATGTACTCAGAGATATTGAATTTGTTGGTTTGGCAGGATCACAGATGAAAAACCCATGGTCAAACCTACCATAGGATTAATCCTATGGTGGATCCTAAGGTATGGGGTTTGAATCCCAACATCTACAGTCACCTTTGCCAAGCTTCGGGGGGAAGTGCCCAACAGTAGGCAAAAATTGTACGAGCTTTGCAAAAGTCACTGCAGAGGCCGGGACTCAAACGCGCCCTACCATAGGTACAGTCGCGCCGGAAAGTATTGATACCTTTTGCACTTTTGTTATAATTTTTAGCGCCAATTAATTTAGCCATTTGGATGTTGTGGCACTACATAATAAATCCATCGAGGAATACGATGTGAGTATTGCGTCATCAATTGCATCATCACTGATTGTGTAGTGATGACGCAATCGAATTTCACTTTTTCAAACAGGCGTTATTCTTATATCAATTTTTTCCAGCTTGCCAAACTTTCTGACGCTGGAGATTGAACCAAGGCCTATCCAGAATAAAAATGTGAAGTTGCTGCTCGGTCGCACAGTTGCTGCAGCCTTGCTGCATAAACGTGGTTGCAAATTCAGAAATCAGCTTCTAGACTGCCTAAAGACTCGTTCAAAGCATCAAAATGATCGTCATCACAATTCCCGATAATCCTGAGAATATGAAAACGATCGATCAATATTTGCCCTCAGGGCATGAAAAAAATCACTTTATCACATGACCACTTTTTGAAGATTCATAACTATTTAGGAACTGTATATAAAAATCTGGTTTTTGCTTAGTCATGTTCAAAATGTTGTATATATACGATTCCCAACTTTTTAGAGTGTTTGGATATATTGCCTGCCCGCGGTGATCGTTTATCGGAGGTGCCCCGCGGTCCTAGTTGCATAACCCTTCGATAACATGTTTGTGGGAGAGTTAAGGAAAATTCCTCATGTTATTGTGTCTACAAGGCCAACATGTTCTGGAGAACTGATCCCCAACTTTTTGAAGTGTTTTAATAACTTTGGGCACAGTTGGGGAGTTAGTGCAGACGAAAATAGCGGGTCCGGGACTCGAAAGTGCCTCCGAAAAACAATCGCCGCGGACAGGAAAGATATCCAAACACTCAAAAAAATTGGGAATCGTATATATACAACATTATGAACATCACTAATTTTTTCGATTTTTTCATGCCCTGAGGGCAAATATTGATCGACCGTTTTCATATTCTCAGGATAATCGGGAATTGTGATGACGATCGTTTTGATGCTTAGAACGAGTCGCTAGCTAGTCTAGAAGCTGAGATCAGAATTTCCTACCTCGTTTTTGCAGCGAGGCTGCAGCAACCGTGCGACCGAGCAGCAACTTCAAATTTATAATATGGATAGACCTCGGTCCAATCTCAAACGTCAGAAAGTTTGGCAAGCTGGAAAAATCTATATAAGAATAACGCCTGTTTGAAAAAGTGAAATTCGATTGCGTCATCACTACACAATCATTGATGATGCAATTGATGACGCAATACTCACATCGTATTCCTCGATGGATTTGGGACGTAGTGCCCCAATATCCAAATTTCTAAATTAATCAGCGTAAAAGTTAAAACAAAATTACAAAAGGTATCAATACTTTCCGGCGCTACTGTATGTAAATTACGGCACGGTTTCCAACGATAGGATGACCATGCTTTTTCATCTCTGGGTAGGTTTTTCATCTCTGGGTAGGTTCGATAATACTCTGGCATTATTTGGGACACAATTGGCGCACTACAATCTGAAGTTCACATTGAATCGATCTCAATTGGTTCAGTAGAAAAAAGTATTTCTCAAAAAGTGGAAAATTGTCGGTATTTTGGGTATCATGCTCAAGAGTCCATTAAAACAAAACTAATGGATTGCAATTTCCGCTCTTTTGTGTCGGTAGTGAGTGCGGGCGTACGCTTCCATATAACACTTGAAATCAGATCGTTAGTTTCTCTTTGAATAGTTATGGGGACAATACTACTAATTTCGCCCTCCAAAATTCTGCAGTGATATTACTGTAAAATACTGGCCGAGCATGTATGTCCAAAAGTGATCTTTGAAGAGCACACATACACTAATATCATACAAAAATGCAAGAGAGAATAGCTAAAGGCTGAAGCAAATTACGGCTTGAAAACTAGAAATCGTAAAGAAAATTATGCATCAACCTAATACAACACTGTCATATTATATTAGGTTGTTGCAAAAGTCCTGTGGAATTTTGATATTTTGCCTTCCATCTTCCTGTTGGATTGATAGATGAACTTCGGGATATTGATTACTAATGAGGCCTTGCATACTCTTACATATGCGCACCTTATCATCATTGCCCAATCAGAGAAGCGAGAACAGGATCCAGTTAAAATTACGAAAATTCATCCATCGAAAACGCAACATTTTTCAATATTATGTTTCCTCTGAAGCATGAATGCTCAATTCATGGTGGTTATATGAAGCTCCCACCTTTACCCTATACATACTTTTTCTTATGCATGCTGGAAGTTAGATCATTTCGAGGAATGAGTTGATCTGCAAAATGACTGCATGTTGCATTTCTGTGTTCATTTTGCATATTTCTGAAAAATGAGAAATTCAGATTTTCTGAAAGGGGAAACAAGCAGGCGCCAATATTTCTTATGAGGATATAGCCTCTTCGTGGGTGCATACAGCGCACACATGACGGAGCCTGTATGCTTGCTCTTCCATTTAGAAAAGCAGGTACAAGTCACATGCAGCCTGGGTCTGCTCATATTTTTGCTATCATATAATTTGGTTCAAATCCACTCTCATGACATGTCTAACCTATTTTTTGAAAGAACATCAAAGGTACTTCTCAGCCAACATTATGAAGCTGTTTCATAAATTTTCCCTTCAAATATCTAATAACTAAATTTAAATCTAAATGTTGTGCTTTTTTTGCAATTGGGTTAATCATAATTGTTTGCGTTGGTTGCACGATCGGTTTGATTGAAATATACGTGAGCAAAGTTCAAGCATATCCCTAAACAACACCACGTTGGTTGGCCATTGAGATTTGAGACACGCGAGTTATGATCGTTCAAAGTACTGGCACAAAAAACCACAAGACTTTTGCAACAGCCTAATACATATATATTCTTCATTTTTGAGTGCATCACATATTGAAACACTCACCACAGCAATCCTCCGATCTCATTCGCCTCCGTCAAATTTTTGTGTGCATAGCGGACTACGCGATCCTTCTCTCGCAAGAAGTAGGCGGATGTGAAAGAACCAGACGCTACCAGTTCTGTGAAGAAGGCACTTGGTTGGAGGAGAACTATGGTATCATTACGCCTTTTATATATCAAAGGCGGCATGACGTCATAGTTCTCGTCCGACCTAGTGCCGTAAATAACCTCTCTTCAGTGAGAGCGCTCTATGAGTGAGCAAAATAAATAAAAATAAGATCAACAAACACTGAAAATAATGCACAGAAATTATGTCTAGAACAGGACCGAGCGAATAGCTATCATTCAATTTCTCCCTTTTAAAAATTAAATAACACACATCCAGGGTCAGGGTGGGATTGGGAGAACGGCTCGCAAACAGTTTTCGAAAATTAGGTCCAAAAGACATAACGTGCCCGGTTTTTGGAGTTTGGATCAGTATAAAAGTTGAAAACGTACCTATTTTTAAAGTACTTTTTCTTAAAATTTAAAAAGTACCCATTTTTAACGATTTTATATTAAATTTTAGAAATGATTTTTACAACTTTTTGTGACCTACCCTTTCGACCACTGCTCGCAAACACCGAATAAGAAACCCTACTCACCAGTCTTATCGATTCCTTCCTTCAGATTACTTCCTTCGATCATTTCTGTGCATCCATCAACACGACTGGAACAAGCAATCAAAAGGAAAAGAGCTTGAATTTTGGGCATTCATTCTTTAATAATATAACCTTAAGACATATTAGATGACCCACTAGTAGTTGTAATCGCCGTAATCCACATGGCTATACTCCAGGACTTCGGAGCAAGCGATCTTCGCCGTTTCTGAGAGTTGCACGTACTCTTCCGATGCCTGCGATAGTGATTTAGAATTATTATTTTTTATTTCTTATTTTATTTATTTTTCAGTATAATAATTGCTTATGAATTAATATTATCTAAGGATCAAATTCTTAGTTTCGCTAATACGATTTGTAGTGTACTATCGTCCAAGGTCCCCAACAAAAATGATCTGTAACTTTCTAAATTTATCCTAAATTTTCTGCGCACTCTCTCAGACAGTTCCTAATCACAAGATGAATTAACAAAGCAAGCAATCCGTGAAATCCTGTTGGTGTTTGATAAATCAATGAATATCGGACGATAGCAATAATAATAATTCCTTTTTTTTGTTCTCATGGAAATGACTCATGATTTAAAATCCCCGCCATCGAGTATATTCGTATCTTCGTGTTCCGTGCAGCTAAAGACTTGAAATTTGGTTTATAAGGTTTTTTGACACTCAATTATCAGCTAAATTTGAAATCGAATGATCCACGGTGAACAGAGATATGCGAGGGCGGGAATACAAAGCTGGAGTCATTTCCATGAAAACTAACGGATTATTTTCTTACAATACAATAATTTCTTCAACAATAGTCAATCGTGAAATCAACTCACCAGCAGAGCTTCCTTTCTATTCCACCAACAATTATGCTCATCATCTCCTTCTACAAAATCATCATCCCCATCCTTCTGCTCCCTGATCCGATCGAATACTCTTGTCTGCAAATTTATTTGTTTTGGCATAAAAAAAAGAAATGTGACTGTGTGTATTTCGAAATCTCGTTCGAAAACGCTCACGAAAGCCGTCAAACTCACATGTAATTTGATGAATCGGAACGACTCGTGCTTATCGACAAAGAGAAGCTTCTCAGCCACGGAGAATTTGTCTGATTTGATGAGAGTTTCCTCAACTCGATCGATCACTCCCTTCAATTATCACTATTATCATCAGGCCACTAGCACATATAATGTAGTCGAATTTTATCACAAAATAATCGCACATCTTGATATCATATCGATCAGCGATAACCAAAAGTGACTCGAAAATTCTCATATCTGCTGCTGCAAAACCATAAGTCGGGAAAATATGAAAGGAAACAGATGAATAGCCAAACCTTCGATTTGGTAAGCTGGATCGTACAAAATCGAAAGCAGAACGTGAAAGTCCTTAAAGCAGTTTAATGAAAATATTAATAACTGTGAGTCATTACCTTTAGATCGATATCCTTTAGCTTAACTTCGTTCTTCTCCCTCTCAGAGAAATTTCCAAAGAACATCGCTTCGAACACGGGAGAATGAAGAGCGAGAATCTAGAATCACAAATTTATTTTGACTGAATAGAAAACAAAAAAAGAGTGGCTGCGATATTGAAATTTATAAGATCGACAAAATAATCACGGACTGAAATCGCTATTTAACTAAGATATGCGAGTGCATAGTTTCAAGTCCGGTTATTGTCTGTTTCAAGTAAGTTTCACTGTCTCTTAATGCGTTCAACGATAACTCCGCTAGACTTCCCAAGCCAGTTGGCCTAGCAGAAAAGTCTAAAGTAACCGATTGATAGGGGACATTCTTTTCGAGACCTCAAAAGTATTTGCTTTTCCGACACTCTCTCTTTAAGTTAGCATACCTGCTTGTTTGCATAGAGTTTCTCTCCACCGAACACAAGAGAAATGTCGTGATAGAGATCATCGGGAGCAGTGAAACTTATAGGAGGGCTGTAAGAAGAAAGTCTCACGAAATTCATTTTATGCATGAGGCAACACAAACAATAACCTGATTCCGACAACGTTAGAGAGGTTGAATCGAACTTCAACTGAACCATCCTTCCGAATCCTTCCTAAAAATATATCTGCATTTTACATTTTCATAATACGTATATTTGCGTATATGAATTAATATATGTGTTATATAGTAAACATATGGAAAAGGAATGTCAATGAAAATCTCTTTATTCGCTAAAACATTACCAGCTCGTTCCACGGAATAAATTCAGGAATACCCCATCTGGTATGTCGGTGGCAGAACGTTTCCTTGATCTGAAAGGTAATACAAATAAATCGAATTTATAAGCACAAATGTCCTAAACTCACAATCACGATTTCGCTTTCTTCAAGTGAAAATAACCTCACACCTCTCTCTGTAGGTGCCTGTACTCGTCTGTCAGAATGAGTCTGAATTCAGCAGAAACATCGATGCTCCAGGGGCCGGGGTCGTATGTACGAGAAAGTAGGTACACTTCCAGATAGGGAGACGAGCTTCTCTTCACCAGCAACAGTTTCCTAAATTGTTTTTGTTGTTACTTTCAACTTTGCAGCAATTCAACTTTTAAAAAATTGACTATAATGAGCAGGACATAATGAATCATTAAAAAAAAGAAATTCCTCAGTTTTCAAAGAAATTAATCTAACAATTTCTAAAACTCACCACAGCAATCCACACACTTCAACTTCAGATGAGTAAACTCCACCGTGATCAATTTGGTGCACACTGCCATGGAAGCGAATAAATCCCGTCGAAGAACTGTCTGAGAGCATTTGTATTACTGTGAGAATTCACGGCTAAATATTTTCCCGTTCCGCGAATATTGTAGTACTTTAAGAAGTTTACCATGTACACCTCGTTGCTACGCATTCTATTCTCACAGTAACAAAGGCATTGGCAAAAATAGTTGGCAATTCCAGGATTATGGGTCCGCTACTATTCAATGACATCAACAACAACCGTTATTTTTACTGCTTGATACTTGAGAAAAGAAGAGCGACTTACCGTTTTCCGGTTTAATCCATTCGCTACTGTCCTCTGTCTTCGTGTCCACGATATTGAGACGGCCAGCAGCCTGAGTTTAATGATAATGTTAATGACGACCGATATCAAAAGTCTGACGACGCAGTTTGAAAGAGAATCATTTGAAATACTTGTAGGTAAATTTGTTGACAGATAGAACTCATTTTTCCCTACCGCCGCTCACCCCATCAAATGATAGATTCTCTCGCGATTCATCTCATATGATAATGTTAACACCCTTGAAAATGTATTTCTATATTGTTTAAGAAAGTAATAGAATGGGATCTAATGAGTTAATTTAGAATATTTATGATAATGTAAACTCAATGTTAGCACCAGTGTAGCGCCTGATCACGCCTGCTTTCGCTCTCCCTCTCTCTCGTTTTGTGAGGAAAAAACGAGAAAGAGGGAGAGAACAAATGTATACAATTCTAAGAACTTCTACGTTTTCTATATCTGCTGAGAGCCTCTGTGGACGTCTGGGTGGTAGTGGAATTTCGGAATATAACAAATTAACGATTTTACACCTCTTCCAACTATGAGTCCAGCGATCCTCAGCATATATGAACAGCGTAGAAGTTCTTTGAATTTGACCCTATTTTTCGAACACGCTATGTTCCATCCGAATACACCAACTTAATCTTTCCTTGTGAGTTGGTTGTTAATATTTACATAATAAATAAACACATTTGTGGATTTATAAGCAAGACTTTAACTGCGAGCCTTCTAAAAGTTAAAAAAAAAGAATAAAATTATTATAATGGCACAACTACCGTACCCAAGCAATTCAACCTGCTGTATTTCCGCTGCAGTAATAAGAGTGCGCTTAATACATTCCAGCAATTGAATTGCACGCGATCCTGCGCGATTCATTCAAACCCATAACTGTTCCATGTTTCCTCAAAGCAGTGTCCGACCCGAAAGCCACATATTAACGTAATTATCTTAAATCGAAATATAGGCCATCCTGGTTGAAATATAGACGATGGGTACCACGATGGTACCAAAAATTTACCACAGTGGGTACCACACTGGACACACTGGTACCCATCGTGGTATCATGTTGGTACCATCGTGATACACACCAACATGGTGGGTACCACGATGTCACCACGATTGTACCAAAATGGTATCCAAGTGGTACCTATGTACCCAGTTGGTACCTTGGTACCAACATCTTACCACGTGGGTACCACGATAGTACCTATGATGATTCGCATGTGAATTGCTCGTGAGGATGAGGCCGATCCGAAAAAGTTGAGATGGGGCGAAGATCCCAACTTTTTCTCATCACCCGAGGCCTTACGAGCCACGTTTTAAGCAGGCTCTCACCAGTCGCGCCCAATTGGTATCCTCAACACACTCCCGCGCACACTGAAGGTCGCTAGTTTTACGCTCTGCCGCAATTCAGAATGTCCACCAAACAACCCGCGTAACTGTTCCCTAGGGAAATCCTCTCCGTCAACAATCAAATTGCCTCTATTCCCTCGGAGTCAAAAATATTACCTCTACTACCTTCCAATCAAATATATTTCCCTCGAAAATCCTCCTAACTGCTCTAGACCGCAGCAGCATATAGGATCTGACACCCGCGACTTCAGAATGTCAGGATCTCTATGCAAAATAAGCGATTGCTTAGTTAGTGCACCTGAAATGTACCCAAAAATGTGACTAAAATTTTCCAATCAGATGACTCTAGCAAATATCCTACTCGACTTACATCAGCAATTGGTTCTTCTTGTTTGATTTCAGCGAAAGAATCGATGGGCTCATCCTTGATTGCCACTGGACTTTCTTTCAACTCATTCGGTGTGCCCAGTGTGGGAATGAGTATATTCTCAACAGCATTTAGCCTCATCGTAGAGTCCTCAAAGTTATTGTTCATGTTGAAAAGCTAGTTGTATTATCAAATCATTGAATACGATTCTTTATGAGCATGTAATTACCTCATCGAGAAATCTAATTAAAGAGGGAAAGGGAAAAACGATGTGTACAAACAATTGATAGAAAGGGCCTTCACCTTTCTGCTCTGGATGTTTGCTAGGTGCTGAGTGTGCTTGAATCGAAGAATGTCCATTATGGAACCGAGAGATCTTTGAAGCTCCTTGCACGCCTCCTGAAAGGAAGTAATTTCAATGTTTTTCGTTAACTGTCTCCATAAAATATTATGCTAACTGCGCATAAGTATGACACAAATCGAAAAAATTGGAAATTTAGACGAATCTAGGAAAAATATAAGACGGTACTCTGGAAACTAACAACTGCAATTGCTTGTTGAATAACGGTCGATTTATCATTTTGTTCTCTCCACATGCCAGCGAAATCCGTGAACAAAGCACTCCCAAGCTCGAATGCCAGCTTTCCCATTCTGAAGATTACTGAAGTAACTTTGAGTTTTGGGCAAATTCAGCACGTAATGCAAAACACACACCCTCATAAAATATGTTTGAAGGGAAAAAAAACAATAATACGTACAGATCGAGATTCTTTCCGAAGAGTCCATCCACTATTCTTGCTCGTTTCGAAATCAAGTTAATCGAATTCTCGAAGTTTCGCCACAATTCGATACCCTCGTCCATATCTGAAAGTACATTTTCCGCTAATTAATCTAGGGGAATTCGTAAAAATACTTTCGCGGTATGAACCTATGCAATCGGACATGGTGAAACGTTTAGAAGGGAAAATACCAAAACAATAAATCATTTTAAGCAAATACTGAAACCTATATTTGCTTAAAATGATTTAAAATTTCGCTTTGGTCCACTTGACTACCGTATACCGATTAGAGTTGGATCCATAGTTGCCCACGCCGGCGGCGACCCCCATGACCCCCTATTCATGGTTAAGCACTTCCCCCCTCAAATAGAGGGGGAAAGTGCTTGACCAATATATAGTGGGTCATGGTCTGAAAACGCCTCGCCGCCAGTGTTGGGCAACTAGGATTGGATCGCATCATAAGGCATATTTTTACACAGACTTTCGCATCATTTTTTGGTAAAAATTGAACCTGAAAGTTCAATCATTGCATAAATGCACCAACTAGTTAGAGAATACCGGAATGCGCGTCTAGCCCCGAATATATCATAAAGTTAATTTCGTGCCGTATCCCACTCGCCATTCGAAATATAATAAGGTCGTCATAACCTCGTTAATACAGCCATTTACAGAAAAGTTAACAATTTATTCCAGAAAGAGACATCAATCAATAAAATTACAAATAATTTTCTTAAAATATAAATGAAACAAAGCACGAAAAAATTAAAATTTTTCTACTCAATTAATATTTTTACTCCATTAGAAAATAAAGACGTAAAGAACAATAGGAAAAAACTAACATCAAGAATTAACAAGGGAACATATCTAGCTTTAACTTTTGTAACTTTTGTATGCGCTAACTTCGATGATTCTCGGAGAACGAACTTGGCAATAACCTGACCACTGGGTATCAGCAGATTTGTTTTTTCCTAAAAATGTATAACTTATAAATATAATTGAATTTATTGTTCATTCGAAAGGATATTGATTGTTTATATATTTTCTAGACAAGTTTTTTTAAAAATAACAATTTAGCATAAAAAGAACAAACCGTCGACATATATTCTTCTGTATGCACTAGGAATCTCTCTGCGTAGAGTGTCCCAATGGAAATCTCCGTCCTCGTTTAATTCAAGTGTAAAATATCTCTCAATCTCAAGCTCTCCATTATCATTGTAGCAGCGAAGGAGGATGGGAGTAACCTGATAATTATAAAAAAATAGTCGAAGAAACCTTAGATGACTTTTGCCATTCGCATAACCTTTGAACCTTTGACTAACCTTCGCGAACCTATGACACCTTAACCTTTGACCTTTGTAATAAGATATTTCAAACAAAACATTTCGAACAAGGACGTTTCGCACAATTTTCATGAATTTTCGTGCGAGCGCATACAACTTTGGAAGCTATTGGGGTGTCCGGAAAGTTCGTATAATTTTTTGTTTTTATTTTTTATTCAATGCTTTACAATTCTCAGTGAGCAATGTTTGCCCCCTTCTTTCTCACTACCTCCCTCCAGCGATTGGGCAGGGTCTCGATTCCTCTCTTCCAGAATGCGGGTTTCTTCGAGACCGCCCAGTTCACGAAAGCCCTCACAACTTCATCTCGATTCTTGAACTTCTTTCCTTTGCAGAAGTCAGAGAGAGAGCGGAAGCAGTGGTAGTCGCATGGGGAGAGATCCGGGGAATACGGTGGATGGGGAATCCTCTCGATCTTCAGCTCGTCCATTTTCTTCTGGGTCATCTTCGCTCGATGTGGGCGAGCATTGTCCATCAGAAGAAGAATTTTGCCCTGGTTCAGGAGTCTGGGAGGGACTCTGATCGCGACATCTTCCAGTTGTTCAGAGAAGAGGTCGGCATTGATGCTGGTGCCAGGGGCGAGGATCTCCCAGTAGATGGGACCGAGCACTGAGAAGAAGAAGCAGAGGAGTTCCTTCTTTCCGTGTTCTTCCTTCTTCGGGACGGGCGTAGGCTTCTCATCTGCATCCACCCATTGCAGTCTCCTCACAGGGTTATCGTACGTGATCCACTTCTCATCTGTAGCGATGATGAAATTGACCCATCGAAGATTGGATCTACGATGGAGTAATTCCCGACAGACTTGAACACGATTTTTCAGCTGTTCGGGGGAGAGGTCATGGGGAATCACTTGTGGGAGTTTCGGCTTCTTCCCAGATCGATGGAGGATATCGGACACCGTTGATCTGGGAGTACCAGTATCCTTCTTCAACTCACGCACACTGGCCATGGGCTTGCGCTTCAGTGTGCGGAGAACGAGAGGCTGATCGAGGGAGGGAGGGCGTCCAGAGCGGGGTTGATTATCGAGACCAAAATCCCCTTTCTTGAAGCGGGAGAACCACTTATAGCAGAAGGGTATGGAGGGGGCGTCAGCTCCTTCCGACTGGGCCAGGGCAGAGTGGGCCTCCATCACGGATCGGCTTGGCCGGTAGTAATGAAGTAAAACTGCTCGGAGGTAGAGATGGGAGTCCATCACAAGAATCAATGTAGCAACTAGGAGACTGATTAAATCCTCTCACTACTCAACGTCAGAATGATGCAATACATTGTTGACAAACAGATTGCGCAATCACTGCATTTGATCGCGAACTGACTTTTTTTCCGAAGCATTATACGAACTTTCCGGACACCCTAATATTTTCGCATTACTTAGATGATTTTTAATGTAATTTATTCATCAATTACGTTTTTAACAATGCTGAAAAATATATTAATGAGAATAAAATCGCTATAAATTAAGTTTAAGAAATTATGCGAAACGTTTTAGTTCGGAATGTTGTTATTCGATTTTGTTTGGTCGATATGTCTTATCGCCTTGACCTTCGCATAACCTTTGAACCTTTGACCGTTCCCCGCCCTTCTCATAGTGTTCATACTCCATCCCGAAATTAGCAAGTAGAAGATTGGCAATCAATCAACGACAGTATATACAGTCGCGATCATAAGTCACCGGGCACTTTTGGAATGGGTTTGAATTTTTTAACCAGGAAAATTTCAATTTTGCAACTAGGATGATATGCACCAAATTCATCGGAGATTTTTCTTTTTGATATTGGGGTATGACGCAAGCGCACAGTCGTTGCGTAGTGATGACGTAATCAAAATTCACTTTTTCAAAATGGCATTATTCTTACATGGATTTTTTCCAGCTCGCCAAACTTTCTGAGGTTTGAGTCATGCCCGAGGCCTACCAAGAAAAAAATTGTGAGGTTGCTGCGCGACCGCACATTTGCTGCAGCCTTGATGTAAAACCGAGGTCGAAAATTCAGATCTCGGCTCCTTGTCAAGCTAGAAACTGATTCAAGGTATCAAAATGATCGCCATCATGACTTCAGACTATCCTGAGAATATGAAAACAATATATCGAAATTTGACCTCAGGGCATGAAAAAATCACTTTTTTGAATGACCATTTTTTGTACATTCATAACTACATGGTAAATGTAGGTAAAAATATGTTTTTTGCATAGGAATGTTCAAAATGTATTGACGATCTGATTTCCAAATTTTTAGAGCGATTGGATACCTTTCCTGTCCGCGGCGACCATTTTTCGGAGGGATACTAGGGTCGGAAAACACCCTGTTTACCCTTATGGCGAGAGAGTACAGACGACGAGAGTGCGTAAAAAGGGTGTTTTCCGACCCTAGTATACCTCCCAAAAACGAACGCCGCGGGCAGGAAAGGTATCCAATCGCTCTAAAAAGTTGGAAATCAGATCTTCAATACATTTTGAACATTCCTATGCAAAAACCATATTTTTACCTACATTTAACATGTAGTTATGAATGTCCAAAAAATGGTCATTCAAAAAAGTGATTTTTTCATGCCCTGAGGGCAAATTTGGATATATTGTTTTCATATTCTCAGGATCATCTGGAGTCATGATGGCGATCATTTTGATACCTTGAATCAGTTTCTAGCTTGACTAGGAGCCGAGATCTGAATTTTCGACCTCGATTTTGCAGCAAGGCTGCAGCAAATGTGCGGTCGCGCAGCAACCTCACAATTTTTTTCTGGATAGAACTCGGGCATGACTCCAACCTCAGAAAGTTAGGCGAGCTGGGAAAAATCCATGTAAGAATAATGTCATTTTGAAAAAGTGAATTTTGATTACGTCATCACTACGCAACGACTGTGCGCTTGCGTCATACCCCAATATCAAAAAGAAAAATCTCCGATGAATTTGGTGCATATCATCCTAGTTGCAGAATTGAAATTTTCCTGGTTAAAAAATTCAAACCCATTCCAAAAGTGCCCGGTGACTTATGATCGCGACTGTACTTTCATCCTTGGACACACGCCTTAAAATATCTTGGTGCACACAAT
Organism: Pristionchus mayeri; assembly: GCA_036245805.1. Lineage (NCBI taxonomy): Eukaryota > Metazoa > Nematoda > Chromadorea > Rhabditida > Neodiplogasteridae > Pristionchus > Pristionchus mayeri. Next base: position 5,841,274 of record BTRK01000002.1, on the reverse strand, counting down.
TTACTTTTGACTATTTTGTGTCTTTCGTTACTAACGTTCTTGATAATTTTGTCCCCCTTTCTAGTCCTTCTACGTCATCTAGGTTCCCTCAAACTTTGAAGATATGGGAAATCCAAAAAGAAAGAAAAAAATAATTGCCCCTTACAGCAGTGCATGTGCTCTTATGATACGGCGTTTCAACTCTGCTCTTAATATATTTCACTGCTCCTTTGAAAATTGAATTGTCAAGTCATCCAATCCCAAGCTCTTTTATAATTACTGTAAGGACGAATTAGTGTTTCAAAGACTACTCCGTCTGGTATAGTTGACTCCGATGGTTTCGTTTTGTTGACTAACGACCAGAAATGTAAAGCTTTTTATAATTTCCTTTTTTTCTGCCTTTTCTCGGCCCAAACATTCGATTTACCATCTATGACCGACTTAATCTCCGTAGGCAATTCACAATTAATGATGTTATTTTAAATTAACATATCACTGATTCAAGTAAATGTATCATCAAGGATCTAGGAGTGCATTTCTCCCCCTCACTCTCCTTCTCTTCGCACATCATTAAGATGATTTCAAATGCCCGCTCTAAATCAAATCTCATTTATATCTTTCCGTCTCCACATGAAAAACTCTCACTCCTTTGTCCTCCACTCTTCCAACATCAGATTGAAACACGGACTGCCACATTGTCCCCACCCACACACTCGCCCAAAATACCACATGATCTTCCATTTCTGTCGCCGGCCTTCAAGGCCGGATCCCTCCCTATCCCTTCCCCTACCCAAAGCGACCACAACCGATGCGATCCTATCGACGTACACCCGTTTCTAGCACACCCTCATGTTTTTATTGCACTCTAACCCTAACGGAATGAATGAATGAATTAATTAATTAATGAATAGTCTCACATTCGTACCAATTGAATTTGAGCAAATGGTGAGTTATATAAAGTTATATAATTTAATATTTTAAAATATGATGTCGGCAACATACTTTTCTTGAATATGTAAAATATTAACAAAGTAATATATGTAATAATGAATTATGATACATGTCCTTATATTTCAATTCTACAACACCTTCTTCATATGCACTAAATATTCACTAACACTAAAAAGTATAATTCATCAAGAGGTTAAAATATAAAACATAAAACCTTGTTTCCATTAACGAGACATCCAGAGAAACCAGCTGCATACAAAGAGAGGGCACGATAGGATTCTTTCAGAACCTGAGAATCGGTTGCTTAAACGCAAAGTAAATTGTATAAAGTATTTTAATTGCATATAGAATGCTTCTTTATTTCAATCCTTCAAAACCTATTTATTCCCATCCTTCAAAACATACAAGAACGAGGTAAACATGTATTTTTTTCAGAAATTTCTGCAAAAACCCTAGAAAATAAAAGACACCTTGAGTGCCGATAGGATGGAGCTCATATTGCCGAACGGAGCACATTCGATCACAAGATCAAATCGTTCTTGCGCTGTCACGCACTGACCGAGCACCCACACCTGCGACAGTCAGAGCTTAGAGATATCAATTTCATGAAATCTCCAATTTATAAATGTTTGGTTAAAAAACGGTTGGTAATGAGTCTGCGGTATTGTAATATCACAACAAGGGATCAATACAGCAATTTGAATTGCCAACCCGAGTAGAACGAATAATTTATAATAAGGAGTGCGAGAATTAGCAAGAAAATTTGAAGTGTGGTACCGAATCAGGAATGAAAGTGATAGGCGCATCATCGAAGATAATTGATAATTGAGAAAATTCCGTCTGTTCTGATTCTCTGCTGACCGGAAGTGCAACCAGCAGGGAATGAGACGGCACTCAACTGAATAAACAAATTGTTATGCATAATTGATAACCACCTTCGACATAGACAATGAAGGAATACTAAAGATCAAGCAAAATAAGGCATGACAGTTCTCACACCAAGAGCATCCCGTTTCAAAATCATCAAATAACAATATTGCAGTAACTCGCCTCCTTTCCTTCGCTGTCCTTCAACGACAAATCGATTGTCGAGACGTAGCGATTGGCCGGCTGAATTACACTTACTTCCTATCAACTTAGCGCTTCGCATAGTATGCAATGGCTGGCGAAAGACTAGTGATAACGATCAGGCAGCAAAAAATATACCGGATCCACGAAAATCGCTGACTCCTCCTCAGAGTACTTCATCGAACTGAAAACAAATGATTATGATTGTTCACCAAGTATAAATCTGATTTTTCGGTGACCGATTCCCCACATACCCTCATTACAGCAATTGTTACGTTATCTGTTTACGCAGGAGAGTATATCAAGCAAACATCGAAAGGACTACAGATAACTTACCAGCGATCATTCGTCAATGAAATGGAGAGAAGCTTGGATTCAGAAGACACTACTTTCGATGACATTCTGAATAAAAATCGATCATAAAATATCGTTTAGAGCATTATAGTAGGTTGAAGGAAACTAGTTAAGATATTTACAGCAGATGTGAAAACTGCATGTTCATTGATATTTTCATCCAGAATTAGATGAATTACTTTATTAAAAGCAAGAATAACATTCAACGAATGGTAAAATTCACAAGACCATATGCTAAATAGAAGCAAAACAATCATGCTCTTGAATCGAATCAGCGCAACAGCATACCAATATGCTGTTGCGCTGATTCGATTCAAGGCAATCAATTACGAAATATTTGTTTCAAGAAGGGTCAGGTAACTCGTCGATCGGCTCCTCATCACGAGATGCGTATGGTCTCTTGAGCGGACCACTGTGTCCCGGATTAGCTGCTAAGTGCGCTATGACGTCGGCTCCCACATCGAACTCCTTGTCACATGTGATGCGCAATATTAAACATTGAGAAGAGAAACATATACAACTACTGATGACACTTAACACATAACACAAATCTACAGAACACCTAGAGAGTGCTAGTTTCGTCATCGTCGAGGACGAGGAGGGAATCGAGGAGGAGAGGAAGAGACGAGAGTACTGGATCTGAAACTATAGGGCATTCAACCCAGTGATGCTGTGCTTCATCAATAATATAATCAAGAATGGTTTTCAATGGAAACAAACAACGGTTTTTGGATGAAGCCTCAGCGAAAATATATTCATTACTCAAAAAAAACTTCTCTAATTCTAAACCCGCCACATCTTTGCTCCATCGTTTCTCAAGAATGAACAAGGGCTCGTAAGTGACGATATCTCCTTTGCACTAGCGAAAAAACACATTTTTTTCGATGACACTGCGTCATGCTTTTGCTTGATTCAATAATTTTCGAATTACGCTAGTCAGATCCTGGCAGCATTTTCGTCATAGAACAGATTTGGGCCCACATGCAACGATAGCTTTGGTATTGCTAAGCAAAACAACAAAAATCGATCCATTGACCGACCTTGTCCTTCTACGACTCCTAGGTCGCAGCAGTTGTGTGCACGAGTCCACTGCGGTTGCACATCATGAAGACGCCCTTGCCTAAATCAGTGCGATCTTATCCGATGAAATTGTTGTTCCCTAATCAATACTCAATCGACAATCCACCGTACCCGTGGTCTGACCTGCGATGGTAGTCTTCTTGCGCGCGTTCTTGAATCCCTCCAGGAAGTGTACGTGAGCACGTTGCACTGAAATTATAAGTGATCAATATTTTAAAATTATTTATGAACGGATCAAGCCATTCATACTAGCCAATTCTGAACAAGAAATATTTCCTAGCCGAGATGAAACAATAATGCTCGTGGTCAGACACTTGATTGCAGCAAAAATGGCGAATATCCTGAAGCTTGCATAACCACCTCTACCGCAATAGATAATTAAAAATATTCCTAAACAACAAAATATTGTCACAGCTCAGCAGCACTATGGAAGCACTCCAACGTCCAAAAAACATCTTGGCTAACATTCCCGGTGATAATGAAGAGGCAATTACACAAACAATGATAAAGGATATTCAATGAACTACCTTGCGATCCGTAACCGTCACGAGCGTGTTGTTCTTTGTTGCCTGGATGTAGACTGTGGGCAACTCGGCATAGGCAGTACCGTCGAACAACTGCTTCTGCAAGTGATAAACCTTTAATTCTATTAAATGGTAAAATAAACTGTCTTTGAGACTGAGGATTGTACGAGAGATTGCGAATCGGCAATTCAAAGTCAATGAAGTTGTGAAACACCAATCAACATAAATCTTTGGAGTAAAAGATAAAGAAATAACGGCGCTACTTCACTAATTGAAGTTCCACCAAGGCAAGGTTCTTAAAACAAATCCACAACCAGCCCGCCCCGTTTGACCTACCAGTGCGTCTGCGGCGGGCAGTCTTACAGTATCCTTCTGGCTACCGTATCTCCTTCCGCCCTTCATGACCTACCAGCGTGGCTCCGGTGGGCAGCCTTGCAGTATCCCTCTGGCTACAGTATCCCCTTCCGCTCTTCATGACCTAGGAGCCTGGCTGCGGTGGGCAGCATTACAGTATCCCACTGGCTACCGTATTCCCCACCCGCCCCTCTTGACCTGCCAGTGCGGTCGCGCTGGCCAGTCTTACCGTTTCCCTCTGTCTACCGTATCCCCTTCCGTCCTTAATGACCTACCAGCGTGGCTGCTATGGGCAGCCTTACCGATTCCCTCTGGCTACCGTATCCCCTTCCGCCCTTTATGACCTACCAGCGTGGATGCTATGGGCAGACTTACCGATTCCCTCTGGCTACCGTATCCCCTTCCGCCCTACATGACCTACCAGCGTGGCTGCTATGGGCAGCCTTACCGATTCCCTCTGGCTACCGTATCCCCTTCCGCCCTTCATGACCTACCAGCGTGGCCGCGGTGGGCAGCCTATCTGCCAGATTGCCGAGTGAGACGGTGACACTGCGAGAGTCCGTTGTGCCCTCCATCGCGTCCTGAGAGGAACAAGGATTACGGTATAATCAAAATAATGTTTAATTATTGGTCACCGCACCCTAAACTGTATCGGTTTTCATAACAATTATTTTTCACCAACTCTCCATGCAAAACGAGTGAATAAGTGTGAATGGGATTCGAATCAAAAGATAAAATCAGAAAACAGAACTAAAATTTCCAGATAGATCGAATTTTCAACCATCACAGTTTAGGTTTCATCGGAGCTGGATCTTTCTAGGTTCTGACGAGTATTCAATTGTACAGCGGTCCCCTATTCAAACACGAAAATGATCACTCAGTCCCACATGATCAGCACACTGATTGAGAAACCTCGCACACCCTGGTTTCAACAATGCTCCATATTCCTATTACAATGATCCGTGACAATCTTCTGCACGCTACGATGATGAATAGAACGTATTTTTAAAAAAAATCATGTTGTCTCTCTATCCTATAGGAAATGCAAAGGTTGGTCCCGCTCACCCTTGCCTCTCCGGCCACTCTCGTTCCCTGTCTGTGTTCGTCCCTGATCGAGTGGTACAGCGGCGTCGTTGTCGAGAGGCATCTGGAGAGAGATCAAAGATCAACTTAAATAGATGATGTCATCGAGGAGAGATCAAAGATCAACTAGATATATCTATGCTTTACTTGCCTACGTGGACAGATTATAGGATGAATTGATTTGTTTCAATGCTCTTTGACCGAATTATGGTGCGCTTGTGGAACATAAATGTACCATCGAAACATTTTAATCGGCTCATTAACGTTGATTTGTGCTGATTTGAGAACTCACAAGAAACGAAATCAATACTGGCATTTCTCATACAAATAGTGTTTGAAGAATTGGTGAAATCCAAAGTCGCCTGCCGCTTCACCAATCAACTTGGTCAAATTCAAATTTCCGAAAATATTACTATAACTTAATAAATTGAATAATTAAAATAATAACCTCATTATGGGCGTCATCATCGTCATCTAATGCCCTGTTAGTTTCTTAGGAAAAATCGGTTGGAAATGGAGAGTGTTAGTTCTCATCCTGCGTTATTTTCCGGAAGTGACTTTAATTTGAATTCCCGCAATTTCGTATTTCCGTTCTCCGTGGAGCTAGAGACTTGAAATTGGAATATAAGGTTTTATACCATTAGAACCTTATATTCCAATTTTCAAGTCTCTAGCTCCACGGAGAACGGAGCTACGAAATTGCGGGAATTCAAATAATTCTCACTTCCGGGAAATGATCCGATCAGAACTATCACTCTTTTTCCATTTCCGACCGATTTTCCCATAAAACTAACGCCACATTAGATGACGTCATCGTCGAGGGTGCTGCGGGAATCGAGGAGGAGAGGGAGACACGGGGGAGAGTGCGACCGAGCGAGGGAAGAAGCGACATACTGGATCTGAATTTATAGGACATACAACAGGGTGATTCTATGCTTCAGTAATATTACATTTTTAAAAAGATATCAGAACAAGCAACGATTTTATGACGAAATATATTTGTTCTCTGTAAAAAAAATCAATGCTAATCCAAACTTGCTAATTGTACCCCCGCCACATCTTTACTACATTCTTGCTAAAGAAGGATCAATATTTTCAAGTGATGTTACTAGTCAGATCCTGGCTACATCGTTGCCATAAAACCTAATAGGGCTCACAAAAGACAATAGCTGAGAAATAGATTAGCAAAACAACAAAAATCGATCGATTGACCTACCTTGTCCTTATCCGGTTCCACCGTTGCAGCAGTAGTGTGCACGAGCCCACTGCGGTTGCACATCATGAAGAGACCCTTGCCTGAACAGCGCGAGTTTATGCGATGCCAAGGACAACGTTATGGTCACGGGGGCTCACAATATTTTTTCCAAGACAACAAAAGTTCTCCAGAGAACGGACAGGATTTGATATATGCACAGCTGGCAAAGTGCAATAGTTAACCCTGCACAACCGGTCTTCCGTACACCAAGACCGGCGATTAGAAACAAGACCGCGACGCAAGGTCTCGCGTGCGGTCGGCCTTTCTGTGGGAACCGGTTGCTAAAGCCAGCATTTAGTGTGGTGCGGTCGCACCGTATTGCTCCCCGGAAAATAAATTAGTGAAAATTCAAACGAAGAAAGCGATCCCGACTTTTTGTACAGGGCTGAACCCCCACGTAATGGTTCTTTCCAGCACCTAACGTAGAAAATATGACTGGATATGGTTAGAATAAGTTCACTAGAGTCTAACCAGCACTAGTAGCAATGGATCATCACACGAATTTATTAAAACATACCTGATGGCCGATTCTTAGCGCCGCTCTTCTGACGGAAGTGCGCCGCCTTGGGCCTCCAGCCAGTATCGAAATCGCTGAATCAAATGTGTTATTTCAAAGAAAATAAAGTCTCAAGAATATCAGTACATCGCAATCCCGCGCTCGAATAAGCTAGGGCAAGCCGTAAACATTTCCTTTAAAGGGTATTTTGCTACCCATCTTATTTATAATTTAAAATGTTGAGAACATCAGAGTTGCAGTTTCTCGCATCGTTGGTAATAAATGGAATACCTCGAAGGTGGTCTGGTCGGGGAAGACCTCGGTGCGGATCGTCGCCCGTGGGTGTGGTGTGAGAAGAAGGCCTTTCTGAATCAATGTTTACGGTTGTAAGTAACAGCATAACATTGCTAATATATAAATAATAATTGTGAAATTAATAATTTAATAAATAAATTTAAAAAAAGAGTTGGTAAACACTTTGCGCGTTGTATCACAGAAGAACGAGGCGCAAGGAAAGAGGTGAAGCAGATTTATCGCGTTGTTACCTAGTTATGTGTAGCAGTGTATGACGGAGAGAAGCGTCGTAACTACTACGGTTACTCTCGAATGCGAAGGGGTTAGCGGGGAGTGCAAAATCGCAGGGAATTTTGTCCAGTTAGCGAAAGCTGAAGAGCAATGCGAACTTGGAATACGAACTCATTTTGATGAGCGGCTTACCTTGACAAAGTTGATGAGCGGTGCGCCCTCTACATGAGAAGAGCGAAGTGATATTATCCCTGAAAGAAGGAACTATAATCATTCAAAGAATACAGCGAAAGCGCAAACAAAACAAAGACGAAAACGAGGCTTTAGAATAGCTTCGGAAACTCAGCAACTACAAGAATAGGGACGAAGAAGGACGAGGAACGAGTATAGACGATTAAAACAGTGAAGTAAACACGGGAATACTACTAAAATTGGCAAGCCGAAAACAGGAGGAATCATGTTTCTCACTCAATAGAATATTTACTGAGCACGTCAACATAGGTTACTGGTGTACTCAAAAATTACTGTTTTATTAATAATATTAATATTAATATTCTTTTTAATTATGTTTAGACTAGTAATTCGATCACTGAGAATTTGAGTAATAATTTATAAAAGAAAGATTGCTCATAGATGTCCGGTCGATATTGTGAATGGGAAGCTGACTACCGTAGTTGACTACCGTGTCTGATTCCTGACCGGCGAGACCATTATTCTTAACGATCTTGCCTTCTCATTCTCTAGTATTGCTCCACCATTAGTGCCACCATAAAACGCGTTTCCACCATTAGTGACACCATTAAAAATTGAGCGGCTGAGCACGGCATTTTGCGTACACACAAAACCAAGACCCCGCCCACTACACCACCGCCAGGTTGCGGCATGGTGCGCGCACCTGGTCGCCACACACAAGACCGGAGCCGGAAAAAAGTCATTGCAGAAACCCTGATATCGATTGAAAATATCGATTGATTTTTGGTCCTATGCCGAAATCCCTTGCGCAAAGTTAATGGATACGGTAACATTCAAAAATTTAATTATTCCCACGGTGGTGTGCACAAAAGTCGGCGCGTGCGTTTGGGGGTCTGTAAGTCGTTTCGTCAACCTGCAATTCGGACCGTGAAATGCCGTGGCTGAGCGCACAAATCTCCACCATTATTGGCACCATAAACGGTTCAGTTCGCGATTGCTCAGTTTATGGTTCCACTAATGGTGGATATTTGCGCGCTCACTTTGTTGTGATTACGGTATCGTGCTTGTTAGCGTGCTGAATCAATTAATGGCGTCAATTGTTTATTTTCCTCGTCTGTTTTTGGTCGAAATATTGTGCATTAGTTGCTCGATAGTTTGCATAACAGGGCGGCAGGTTGCTCGGCTATATTAACAACATGTTTCTTTCTAAATTCCTGAAGCGCGATTGGTTGTTTTCCTGGAATATGTCCCTTAAACTTATCCTAATTAATCATTTTACTGGCGCGTTTTTACTTTAATTCATGCTAATATTCATTCATTCATTCATTTATTCCGTTGGGGTGAGATTTCAAGAATGGCGAGAGTGTATACAAGAAACGGATGTCCGTCGATTGGATCGAATCGGTTGGATGTTGCTTGGCAGCAAGGGTATGGGAGGGAGAGGGATAATTGATCTATTGATCTAGCCAAGTGGCAATAATAGACGGGGTATAAAAAGTATGACATTGTGAACGGATAAAACTAGAAAAAAACATTATACGAGGAACTAACACATTCTATGGGAAGAGTGTTCCAGATCGATAATGAACGAGATACAAGGGTTGAGCTAGAATTATTAGGGATAAAAGGCAACGAGATACGAAGGGGGTGGGCATTTCTGAGAGAACGGGTCAGAGGTGAACGAATAAGTAGAGATGAAACATCGAGAGTATAGCGATTATGCATAATTGAGTGGAGGAATAATATATCAATGATAAATCTACGGCGTTCTAAAGTCATTAAATTAAGCTCATGAAGCCTACGTTTATAAGGTATAGGGGAACCGAGCAGCGCACGTACATTCTACGGGTAAAGTCACGCTGAACTCTTTCTAATTCCTTAGTAAACGCAACGCTATGGCTGGGATTCCAAATGATGGAGCAATACTCGAGATTAGGAAGGATGAAGGTAGTGTACGATTTAAGGTATAAATCGAGAGAGTTGCTACGAAAGGCTTTAAATATGAGATTCATTTTAGAACGAGCTTTAGACACTATCTTATTTATATGGGGCGTGAAAGACAGTGAGGGGGAGAAATGCACTCCTAGGTCTTTAATAGTACACTTACTGTGGTCATTGCTGGGTTCTTTTAGAACAACATCATTAATTGAGAATTGTCTACGGGGGTTACGAAGGCCATAATGAATAATGTGACATTTCGTTTCAGAGCTACCAAGATTCCATTGTGAGGATCAATTAGCAACAATATGAAGGCAGATTGCAGATCATCTGAGAATAATGGGGATTCAGCAAACAACTTAAGGTCATCTGCATAAACAGAATAATATGTAGTCTGAGGGAATTTACTACAAATATCGTTGATAAATAAAATAAAGAGGAGAGGGCCTATACAAGATCCCTGGGGTACGCCGGAAATCACTGGAGACGGAGGGGAAAAGGAGTTATCAATGAAAACAGATTGCGTTCGGCTAGAAAGGTAAGCGTGAAACCAAGATACTAAGTGATCAGAGAGACCTAGCTCAGACAATTTATGTAATAATAATCGATGGTCGATTGAGTCAAAAGCTTTTTTGAAATCAATATAAATTGTGTCAAAAGGGGCACCGTGCCTAGAAATGCGGAGATAATGTGCATATATCTCAGCAAGATTAGTGGAAGTTGATCTACAATTTCTAAAACCTGTTTGATGTGGGTCAGACAAATTATTCTGATCAAGAAATGACGTGATTTTACCTATGATAATCTTCTCGAAAACTTTGCAAACAGACGACGTAAGTGAAATAGGACGAAAATCAGAAATATAATTACTTATTTTTTTAGGGATTGGCTTAACTAGGGCGTGACGCCATTGAGATGGCACCTGGGAAGTAAGCAAAGATTTGTTAAAAATAATAAGTAGTGGAGAAACGATTGATAATTTACATTTCGAGAGAACTATGCTCGGAATATTATCGGGGGTTACATTTACTTTGGGAGAAAGCTTATTAAGAGCACTAATAACATCCAAGTGAGAAATGGAGGGTAAATCGAAAAAGAATTGAGGGGAAGGAAGGGGAAGTGGAGAATGCTGGGGTCGGGAAAAAACAGATGAAAAGAAACTATCAAAAGCTCTACATTTCTGGTCGTTAGATAACAAAACAGAACCATCAGAGTCAACAATTCCAGAAGGGGTGACCTTAGGAGAACTTAATTTGTCCTTACAGTAATTATAAAACAGCTTAGGATTAGAAGATTTGACAATACGATTTTCGAGGGAACAGTAAAATCTATTGAGAGCAGAGTTAAAGCGTTGATTCATAATGGCACACGCGCGACTGTTAGGGGCAATTCTGGTCAGGTTCTTAGATTTCCCATAGAGGATTTTCAAAGTTCGAGGATATCTAGACAATGGTGATTGATTAGAAAGAGGAACGAAAGTATTAAGGACATTATTAATGAAAGAAATGACATAATCAAACGATTGGTGAGCATCAAGGTTACTTAAAGCATGGGTCCAGTTGTGATAGAAAATGTGATCATTGATGGATGACCAATCAGCTAATCGACAATTACGGGAGGGAGTACCAACATTCTGGGGAGGACAGGGAGTAACTAAATCAAATGTCACACTTAGATGATCACTTAATGCAGTAGTAGGAGATGTATTACAAATAATGTCCTTATTGCAAAATACGAGGTCTAAATAGTTATGTAGCCGGGTAGGGAACGAGACATGTTGGGTAAAGTGGTGGTCGCAAACAAAATCAAGTAGGTCATTTTGAGTTGGAGAAGAGAGAGATGGCCAATCAATATTGGGGAAATTGAAATCACCAATTAAAATTTTTAAAATACATGGAAAATTGGTTGAGATGAGAGTCCCTAGATTCTGAAGAAGTTGTGTAAAAGAGAGAATCGGGGCGAAGGGGGATCTGTAGACAGTGAAAATCCTAATTTTTTTATATGGTAGAGTATGAGAATAATCTACATGAATATCAACTACGCAACATTCTATAAGAGGAAAAGAGAGGGAAGAAACCAGGATGGGATTCAAGGAGTGGTGAACCAAGCAGGCTACGCCACCGCCTCTACCGTAATCATTAGAAAAAAAATACATAATTTAGTAATATTATGTCAATTTAAGCCCATCCAGATCAAAAACTGCTGAGAAAACGCGAATTTTAAAAATTTCTGAAAAATTACCTCTCGAACTCACGATTGGACCCCTGTTTGTGGTTCAAAATCTCATCAGATGTTTAGCCAATCGCATGACCCTTATCATATACTTATAGTAGAGTAGAATGTAAGATGAAATATTGCCAAATAGCCTCTTCCAACAATTAAAATAAGCAAATTATAAGTAAAATATTTTGGAGAAGTGAGAAATCATGAAAAACTATTTTTGATTTCTCTGCGATTTATGTTCCATTCGATTATATTTTACTGATAAATGACTTTTTCAGTGCATTCAAATCAAAATAATTCAGCTAAAACGTCAAAATAATTCAGCTAAAACTTTAAAGGTATTTTCGATTTTCGATTTTCGATTTTTTGATAGATTTTAATTTCTTAAAGCAGTTCAAATATTATCACAACTAACAATATTAGGTAGAATTAGTTTCATTCCGATGAATTATATCCAGTTCTTATTGATTTTTCACGAACAATCGTAGAAAATCCAATATATTTATTTTGCAAATATCATTATTCGTAATATTTATCAAAAACACATTTATATCTTTCGGTGAATCACAGGTCTCATTTCGCAATATTTCATCTTACATTCTACTCTACTATAAGTATATGATAAGGATCATGCGATCGGCTAAACATCTGATGAGATTTCGAGAGGTAATTTTTCAGAAATTTTAAAAACTCGCGTTTTCTCAGCAGTTTTTGACCTGGATGGGCTGAAATTGACATAATATTACTAAATTATGTAGTTTTCATCAGCCATCTCGCCATCAATTTTTGTCGACAACCTCCATTTTGCGATTTGGAGCATACGAAAAATTGTCTTGAAAACCGAACACCAATCTCTTAAGCGAGATATATAATTACGTCGGTACATAGTACTCAGCGTGCTAGGTGTTCATTGTAGAGGACTTTGTGTAGCTGGATTTCAGAGGCACAAAATAGAGAACTTCGGTGGGTGTGAAACACGACTACAGAATGGGATACACAAAATTTCTTTTCGGTTCCATTTGACGTCATTATTATTTAAACGTATAAATAAACCCACAGAAACACAAAAACGTTGGTATATATGACAAATGCGAAAAATCGTGACCAGCCAAATGTGACACGTAAAGTTTCGGACCTTAGGGAGATCATGACGGACAAACGAAATTGAAATCGGTTTTTCGAAATTCGATGCAGAATGGGGGTCTCTCAATATTTCAACTGTATGTGTGAAAAAGTGAAAATTTTGTATGTGAAACCACCATAACAATAGAGTGTGATTCGATTTGGATGGTTAAATTTTGGTTATTAGTGATGTCTAGAACAACAACAAATAGATTTTGACTCCACCTTTTCGTGTTGAGAAATTATGAAATTTCGATTTTTAACATTTGTGACCATTTTTTTCCTGTGCGCAGGAGGAATCAGGAATTCAGTGACCATTTGTAGTACATGGGGCCAAGGGGTACACACGCACAAAGGATGGGCGCCCGAATCTCATTGCTAACGAAACAGGTCCGGGGGGAGGTCCAATCTTACCGATCCGGTCTCTTAAACAACTGTTTTAAATTTGAATGAATTTTGGAGTGTTTATTATTTACAAATTTATTTCATAGTTTCACAACATCGGAATAGTATGGTACGGGGTAAAAGCAATAGCAAAATTAAAGCAAATGGTTACATGATTGCAGCATTAGATGACGATCATAGCATGAGATCATCAGCTCATGGAGAAAGAGGAGCATGATCATTATAGAGGACAGGAGCATCAGAGCAGATTCACTCTGCAATTCATTGAGTTTATGAATTTATTGATTGTCATTGATATACTAGACTGACACTAAACCATTCTTACAAAACTGCCAGATCATAAATCACTGTAAAAATAGTTTACTCACCCAGCTCGACGATCTCCATCTCTCCTCTCTGCACTTCCTCTGCCTTCTTCTCAATCACTTCCTTCTCCTTCATCTCCTCTCCTCCATCATTCTCGTCCTTCTCCTCCTCATCGAGGTCGATGACCTCTTGATCCGTGACTTCTGCATTTGCTAGATATGCTGCTCCAGGGGTTTTCTTCACCAGCACTTCTCCCACTTCCATCACGTCGTCATCTTCCTCCTTGGAGGCCTCCTTAATGCATATTTATATTTACATGAAATGGGAAAAGATTAAAATACAGGTGCTGCCGAGTCAATCACTTTTACAGTCTATAAGACACGACTACGCTAGGTGATGTAATTACGATACAGGTAATTTGATAGATCGGTAAAATTCTTATCTTCACTCACCTCTGCCTTCTCTCCTTCCTCGGTCTTTCCCGATTCTCCTGCTCCAGATGTCTCCTTTCCCTCCTCCTTCTCTTCTTCTTTATCCTCCTCGTCGATCTCGATAACCTCCTGATGCGCTACTTCCATAACTTCGTCACCATCTTCCTTCGATGCCTCCTGAATATTTCGTTATCACACGATTTGATGTTTAACGATATATAACACATATAATATGCTAATACGATGTCATATCTAAGTGACAACGGTAATAGAAAATCCTTCTCTTCTCACCTTTTTGTTCTCTTCTTCAGCGCTCATTGCAGCCTCTGATTCTACTTCTCCCGATTTCTTCTCTTCCTCCTTCTCCTCTTCCTTCTCCTCCTCGTCGATCTCGGCAACGTCTGCTTCTTCTGTCTTCGCCTCTTCGACCTCCATCACCTCCTCTTCCTTCTCCTCGGCGGCCTTCACCTCTTCTTCCTTCTTATCTTCCTCCGCGATCTCGACGACTTCAGGCATCGCTTCTTCGGTGGTCTTCTCTTCCGCCGTAGCGTCCGCCTCTCCCTCCTTGTTCTCTAATTCCTTTACCGGCTCCTCAGCATCCTTCTCTTCAGCTGTGGTCTCCACGTCATCTTCGATGGTCTCCATCACCTGAGACAGACAATATGTAACATATAACTTCCACACATCCATAAACTGCTCAAGTTAATCCGAGTCATAATACGTCCTAAACATCACGTTCGAACCTCCTAAATAAACATCACGTTCGATCCATGAGTGTTTGTGAAGATGTGTTTTAACTTTTAAAAAAATCACCTCTGGTGCTTCTTCTACTGATACCTTATCTGCTTCTCCCTCCTTGCTCACTTCTTCAGCCTTCTCCTCCTCTCTCAGTTCAGCCTCCATCTTCTCAATCTTCTCCATCTTCTTGGCACGTTCCTCCTCCATCTCCTTGTTTTCGCGCTCCATCATACCTGCAATCAATCAATAATTAATTTATTTCAATCTGTAAACTTTGTTGGAAGGCGCTCCGTCACAATCTGAGTCAAAGAGTTTGAACAGCTACAAAGTGTTCAAATTTTTTCGATATGTATCATCTAAACAGTTAGAAATAGCATTTGCAAACTATAGTTCGCTGATATGTTTCAAGGTGAAGAATAGCGTTCGAGAAATCACGGTGAGGGAGAGTTTATAAAATGAAGACATATCAAAATCTAATATAATACCTTCATGCTCCTGAATGTTCTTGTCCATCTCATCCAGTTCCTTCATCTTCTTCTCTCTCTGATCCTGCATCTTCTTCTTCTCCTTCTCTCTCCCATTCTTCTTCTCTTCCATCTCCTTCTCCCACTTCATCAGTATCTCCTTCTCCTTCTCGAGATTCGCTCCCCTCTTCTTCCTCTCTTCCTCCTTCTGGATAGCCTCCAGTGCGCGAAGGCACTCCTGAAACATTTATTTATGAGTAAAAATGATATATTGCAAGCCAATTTTCACTCCTACTCAATACGATACAGCTAATTGCCGCCCTCTCTCCCTCTCGTCTCACTATGACACTCTCCTCACTTTCCCTGGGGAACAGTAAAGTTCCAGTCAAATTACTAGTTTGGTCTGAACACCAAATTTAATCATCATGCCGTCTCACCTCGGCGTCTTTCGCAGCCTCTTCTCTCGCCTTCCTCGCCTCCTCTTCCTTCTTCTTCGTAACTGCCAGATCATGTTTCGCGGTCTCTACGGCATCCTCGGCGAGCTGCAGACGCTTCTGCGCATCTAAAAAATGTAATTTATAGTTCACATTTGCGATGTGAGTGACTTTCCGGGATGCATCACCTTCATAACATCTAAAAATCAAATAAGTTTTGAATGAAAATCAGTGCTAAATGAAGCAAGATGAAAGAAACGTAGCATACCTTCAAACTTCTGGCGAAAAACAACAGCATCAGTCGCAACAACGTTATGATGCGCAGCTTCCTCGTCTTCCTTCTCTCCCTCCATAGCTTCCTCTACCATCCCTCCCTGTTCCTTCTCCACTTCCTCAACTCGGAACTTCTTCGCCGCTGTGGTGTCGTTGACTCCATTAGCTGCTGCTCCTCTCTTCAGGGATCTTCCACGAGATTTCGGAGCATGAGCTACGGGAGCCTGAAGTTACAGGTAAAACGGTAAAGGTTAGGCATTTTGTGAGGCATTTTTCCACGCAAGAGCGGGCTGTACCACCCCATTTAAGTGTCGGGAATAATCATTTAAAGTAAAATTAGAAGCTGCGGACGCTATGATTGTTTTAAATATCAACGTTAAATAATTGTGTAAATGTAAAATACATTTACATCATTTATTTATTGTATTCGATTTAAACATTCTGGAGGACTGGAAGGTCCAAGTAGAAAACCGTCAAATTTTTCACCTCTTCCTCCATTTCTTCCTCGTCTTCCTTCGATTCCTCTGCCTTGTCTCCATTTGTCGCCGGAGTCTTGGGAGGTCTGCCACGGGGCTTGGGAGTAGCAGCCGGAGTCTGCATTATTGTTCATTGTTCGAGTCAACGTCTCTTCATTTCACATATTTTTCTTCGCTGGTTTAGTGAGTTTGGGCAAAGGCGACACGAATTTAAAACTGTACTGAATAAACGTGTAGTTGATATTGTTGCGGTTAACAAAACAAGCAAGTACCCATATCTCACCTCTTCCGTCTCCACGTCTTCGACTCCTTCCTTCGATTCTTCCGTCGTCTCTCCATGTTTTGCGGGAGTCTTCGGAGGTCTGCCACGGGGCTTCAGAGACGGAGTAGCAGATGCGGATGTCTGCATATAATAATACTATATGTATCGCTCATGGCGATCCTTACTAATATCACACTGTGCCGAAGACGCATGTGAAATTGTTCAAAAATATATATGCCATTGAGGTGTTTTCGAGAACGGACTTCGCTCTCTCTCTTTAATATATGAGACCGTTTGCGATAGATTCAACAAGACCTCGGAACAGCTCGAAACTTCAAACTCACAAAAACATGGTTTCTGGGGTAGTTTTCGATGCTGAACACATTGGTCAACATCATTTTGCATAATTCGTTCATTGGAGTTCGATGTGTTGCCATGCCACTTCCGGCCAAATCTGGTTATATATGTGTATCTCCGTCAGATTAAAAGCTGGAAGCACGAAATCTCGCATACTTGTGTAGAATTTCAAGGCGAATTGAGTCATGCGTTTCACTGGACATGAATATTTTTCATTTTTAAGATAATTCGACTTTTTGTCTCGATAATTTGCGCGAGCCGAGACCCTAACCATTCGATGCGCTTTTTCATGCTGATTCGATTGGTATACGAATGTATGGTGATCCGAGGTCGGCATAGCCTTCGTTTGCTCGATTTACTGTTATTTCACTGCATTGCACAGTGTAAATCGATAAATGAGAGGGTCAAAATGACGATAAATGAGTCTCCCTCTCATTTCCTCCTTCTTATTCCTCGATTTACACTGTGAAATGCAGTGAAATAGCAGTAAATCGAGCAAACGGATTCTATGTCGACCTCGGATCGCCGTACATGTATATACCAATCGAATCAGTATGAAAAGGCGCATCTAATGGTTTGGGTCTCGGCTCGTGCAAATTATCGAGTCAAAAAGTCGAATTATTTCAAAAACGAAAAATATTCATGTCCAATGAAACATATGGCTCGATTCGCCTTGAAATTCCGCACAAGTATGCGAGATTTCGTGCTTCCAGCTTTTAATCTGACGAAGATACACATAGATAACCAGATTTGGCCGGAAGTGGCATGGCACTACACCGAACTCCAATGAACGAATTATGCAAAATGATGTTGACCAGTGTGTTCAGCATCGAAAACTACCCCAGGAACCATGTTTTTGTGAGTTTGAAGTTTCGAGCTGTTCCGAGGCCTCGTTACGAGTTGTTGAATCTATCGCAAACGGTCTCATATCACTCCAGGATTTGTCTAGAGAACGGGTGGTGATGTCAATTACGATGGCACGAATTTCGAGTTTGTGCTTGGACTAGTTTGCCTAAACCTCCGTAACCAACCGTAGTCTTCTCCATGTCCTCAACATCTTCGCTCGAAGGGGTCTTCGGAGGTCTTCCAGGACGCTTCTTCGTCGATGCCGAAGCCTTAGTATATCACTTTTTTTTGAGTGCCTCTTTCCATTTCACATGCAAACACTTTCTATGACTCTCTCTGGCCGGTTAGAACCACGAGAGAACGTGCACAAATAGGAGGTTCAGACGATTTCGTTAATTTACATTTGCCGTACGCATACGATGATCAGTAGCACATTGCTTTTGACATTGATTGAAGTAACCTACAACTGTCTCAGCCGCTTCCTCTTCAGCACTAGCCGGCGTCTTCGGAACTCGTTGACGGGGCTTCGGGGCAGGCGTGGTTGATCCCTCAAGAATTGTAAATAACAATAACGATATGCATTGTATTACGTACGATGTATGTATTTTCGAATATATTTACCTTGTCGGCTTCTTGTTCAGGCTTCTCCTTCTCTTCATCGCCAGTGATTACTGGAGTCTTCGGGGCTCTCGAGCGGGGTGTCGGCGTAGGCGTAATCGATTCCTTTAAATATTTTACCATTCTTAACTTTTATAGATGTATTAAAATACTATGATTGCGCATGAGCAAATACGTGTAGGTATTGCATAAGGTGTATGCAATTTCGGTTGCAAACAATTTACCTTTTCGACTTCCTCTTCAAGGTTCTCCACTTCCTCTTCAGCAATCGCCGGAGTCTTCGGAGCTCTCGAACGGGACTTCGGGCGAGCCGCAGATTCCTAAAAATAAATAACTTAATAGTCAATTTGTTTGCACTCATTTCGCATTTTGTTGTTGCATCAAACAAACCGTTTCCATCTCGTCATCATCCTGCTCCTCCTGTTCTTCAGCAATAGCTGGAGTCTTCGAGGCTCTTCCCCGGGATTTCCGTGCGGACGGTGTCGAGGCCTGAATGATACATATGTAACCACTATTCATTAGTCTAAAGTTTCGTGTACATTGTTGCCGTTTAACCGTTTTTTCCTGAGTATCTTGCAACGTTAATTATGAGACCATATCCCACTTACCACAGTCTGCTCCTCCTCTTTCTCTTCAGCAATAGCTGGAGTCTTCGGAGGTCTTCCGCGGGGTTTAGGCGCGGATGGTGTGGATGCCTGAATATAGAATTATTTGTTCAGAGAAGATTATCCTTTAATTATCCTTTTTATTCGCCTACAGTATCTCACGCAAGCATTTCATAATGTCTGTTGTATCGTGTGCTTTACACAATCTCGCTATCACAATCGGACCTACCACAGTCTGCTCCTCCTCCTCTGCAGTCGCTAGAGCCTTCGCGGGTCTTCCGCGGGATCTAGATGCGGATGCTGGCACCTTCTTCTCCTCTCCACGCGCCGGAGTCTGAGAAGGTCTCCCGAGAGGCTTCGGCTTAGACGAGGGCGATCCCTTCAAATATATAATTCATAGAAAAAAATCGATTTCTACACTCGAGTTGCATTTGGAAGGGTTGCACTGTAAGACGGCGGTAGGAGGGGGGAGTCATATTATTCTTTGTTGTATTAGGTTGATTCGTGAGTTTCGATACGTTTTCAAGTTTTCGAGCCATAACTTGCTTCAGATGTTTTAAATTCTCTCTTGCATTTTTGTATGATATTAGTGAATGCATTATCTTCATGGTGCACATGGGCATGCATTAACAATCAGTCAAATATAGTAATCTGATTTTCGAAGTTTAGAGGTCGAAATCGGTAGTGTTCCCCCACAGCTTTTCTGAGAGAGACTAACGATCTCGTTTAAAGTGTTCTATGGAAACGTGCATCCGCACTTAGTGCCGACACGAAAGGGCGGACCTAGCAACCCATCTGTTTTGTTTTCATGAACGCTTAAAAAATGTATCAAAATTACAGGAAAATTACTGTTTTAGGAAATTCCTTTTTCTATTGAACCAAATGAGATTGATTCAATATAAAACTAATATTATACTGCATCAATATTGCCTCAAATAATTCCAAAGTAATATCGAAGACATGCCGACAATTTCCGATAAAAATGCAAAAATACCTTGTATCGAAACTTATGAAACAACCTAATAATTGTTGTATTGCATTTGTATAGGCAGAGTTCGGATTTGCATGAAATGACCTAATTCGACCGGATGCTCTCGACCACCTGTCGGGAACATATGGCACCGGAAGTGCAGTCCCTAAATGGACAGTACTGTAGAGAATAAAGAATGAAAGAACAATTTCTTGGGAACCCATTTCTAATACTGTTGTACCTAGCGGCAGTTATGCGTTCTATTTATAGCAGAGTGCTCAAGTAGAATCGCAGTTTAACGATGGTGAAGAACAAAAGAAAATGGAGATATTATGGGCGGATAGATGCTATCGGGAGATATCTGTGAAAAGAAAATCGATGTCTGATCTGGTCAGATCAACGAAAGAGTGTGCGGAGTTTATTTTATCGCCATAAAAATAGCGAATTTGTTTTTTTTTTAATTTGGTGATATCCATCGGCATTGTATTGAGAGAATGTGGTTATGTATCTTCACATACATATCGGAAATCGGAATTGTGATTCTTCCGATGACTCAAATCACAACATGTTCCCTCTCCCCGTGGCAAGTGTTCATCACCATCAATAGTCTGACGAAGGATTCAACTATAGTATCTGCCAAGAAGGTGATGAATGAAAATAGAGAAACAGGGCTGCGAGAGAGAGAGAGGGGGGGAGAGAGAGAGAAAGAGAGAAAGAGAGAAGAGAAAAAAGATGCTGACAGACAGCCAGACGCAGAGTGAGAAGTGTTTACCACACTAGATGACCTGAGCTGTTACATGAAAGTGAGTGAATAGGTGAGAGAAAGGGCTTTGTAAGCGTGAAACAACGCCGCGTCCTCTGCCTTCTTCCTTCAAATGGCGCGAAAATGTCCAAATTAGCGAGGTGAGAAAACAACGTTGCGTCTGATTTATGAACTGGCGCGAAAATGCTAATACTATGAATGGAGAGGCAGCTCCCATCTTTGCTGTTCTTTCAACTACAGATCTGCACAAAAAACGATTGATTGTGCGCTATAATGGAGGTACATCCACGCTAATACACTTCATTCACATACCAACAGTGTACCAAAACGCATGTAAGGAAGATATGCTTCCCTTACAATGCTTGATAGTCTAAATGTTTGATATGCTAACTTGCCTAACTTGTTATCCTAACCGTTTGGGATGCTTGTTAGCCTTACTCCCGTGGCCTCACACTGACCTGATACCCCTCCGGGAGATTGAGGGAGTCCAGCGTGATCTTCTCATTGATGAGATCCTCCAAGAGCTTCTCTATTGTCTGAAGGAATAGGGGTAATCGAGTAACTACTGATTAACTAATTAGCCTTATTAACTCACTGCTTTATTTCCCTTGGCCACGAGTCTCCACAAGCAGTCTTCACCAGTCTCTTTCCAAGTCTCAATGAATGTTACTCCCAGCTCCATCTCGCGCATGTAGCCCTGAGGAGATAGCACTTAGATTACTCGTATATTCATAACTGCAAATGGGGATTGCATACACTACTTATAATCGACTCTACTAAACGCATATGGACACACACAGACCATACTGAATGCATATTACTCTTATTGAATCAAACATATATACTGACATTTATCTCTCCGGAGCGGGCGCAGTAGTAGGTGTGGCTCTCCGGGAAGTAGTAGCCGTAGTAAGTCTCGGCGATGGAAGTCCTTCCCATGATGCCGATGCACTGGAAGTAAAATGAGGGGTAAATGGAGATAAATGCAGGGAAAGCAACAACAAACATGACGTTGTATTCAAATAAGAGGAGATGCGAGAAGGGGGGGGGGCGAGAGGACGCGAATGCAAGTGGGCAGGGCGAGTGCGGTAGCGGTCAAAAAACGCGAAATGGCGCGCGGGAAAAGGAGGAGGGTAAAATGCACTCGACAAACCACACCACGCTGAAAGTACACAAATAATCTGGAAATATTGTGGTTTTGCATGCTTTAGTCTACGTTTTTGTGAAATTTGAAATATACAAGAAGATACATCAAAATAATGCCACATAATTCTGCAAACGTAACAGTCGGCAGAGCAGGAGACCGTTTGGGCGAACAGTGGTTGTAAAGTTTACAACGTGTGATACTGGGCAGAGTATCCTATCGATATCGACGAATGATAGGGGAATTAAAAGGGGCCAATATACACACCTACCCTAATTCCTGACGGTAGGGAGGATTACTCTCAGGATTGATGAATTCGTCCAATTGCACTGCTGAATGATATTAGTCATCCATATTTGGAGACTGCTGAAGGAGCGAGCACTAAAATACCGACTACAGCTCGCTAATGGGGTGTTTATCAGAATTCGCACTTCAGTTACTCGTGATTTAACATCCCCTCAACTCGTGTTTCTCCCCCATCCACTTATTCAGACTTTAACAAATTTGCAATATTATTTGCGCCAGTATTTGACAATTCAAAGAGTCTAAACTTGATATATTTCAGGTTCCACTACGCGATTGGACGATTCGTCATATTGATGATCAACTTGTCTTCGCAATATTTATTTATCAAAAATAGGCAAATGGTAAGAATATCGGTGCAATTTGAGAACTGACATTATTCCTACATCGAACACCAAGATGGATGAAGAGCAACGGTGGTAAGCGGAGGGAGGAGAGGGGATGGTAGGAGATTTACAATTTGTATAAAGAAACGAGGAAAGGATCTGTCTCTCTGCATATATCCTACTCTCTCTCTCTCACTCTCTGCTAAATGAGGGAGAGGACTCGCTCTCAAAAAGAACGGATCGGAATATCGTCAGAGAGATGCCACTTTTTTTGGTGCGGGAAAGGGGTTTGGAAGGAAGGAAAGGATGTGAATTTATTATTGATTACTACTTTTAAATCCCATGTTGACCTACTCTGGATAATGTACAAGGTTGCTAATTCACTATTTTAGCAGCGCTTTCACTATTTTTTTCCGGTGTCAAATTCAATCGTATTGGTCACCCCTGAATCCCTCCCTTCCATTGTGCAACGTTAATCCGACTATACAATCTAGCATAGTCGTCAGTTACGACTAAAAATCATTAAAATGCATGTTTACCTTTTTATGGTAGCACCAACCTGGCGGTGTTCGGTTGAACTGAGGAGTAGTTCACTAGCACTCTAGTAGGGGAATAGAAGGGGAAGGGGAGGGGAAGGGGAGGCAGGGAGAGGAGGTTGTCATTGGATTCCGTCTGCATTTTTCTCGCTCTTTCTAGATTCGATGTGAGGGAGATAGCTCTGCCATGAAGAAAATGTTTCCGACGAGTGACCTCTCCATGTACAGTATTTATGCAGGTGATGACAGTTTTCGTGATGGGACCCGTAGCATAAGGCCAGCAGAAAATGCGAGTCTAAAATGGAGATCTGGCTTGTCTAGATAGTTTGGGAAATACATACACGAAGGCCAGTTTATCGAACTCTAAACTGAATGTTCTGAAAATAAAGTGTTAAATTTTCAACGCTAAAGAGGACGAGGAATATGTTTCCTTCGCTCTCTAAGTGGATGCTTCATCTTCGTCTTACTCAAAAATGACAGTGATTACTGGAAAGACAACCACGAGAGGAGCAGGCGAACCATATAAATGTAAATGTACATTCCGCTTCCGAGCCTAGTTCGGGGACGGGGGCAGGAACTAGACGTAAGCTGGATTAGAAACAGAAACAGACAATTACCAATTACTCCTATTTCCTATTACAGTTGGCATTTATCCGTTGTTTCGTACAATTGCACATGTTGACACGAGGAATGAGTGACGGGTAAGCACAATACTGGAGTACACAACTGAAGCAGAACCGCAGAGCCGTAAATTTGATTATTGATCTCGTAACCTAACTGTCATTGTTCTGCATCCTTGTATCCGCCTAAGGCTCAAAGATCAACGCTCACATTTGTTGCCTTCACATTATTTTTCTTTTACAAAACAGTGCTGCATATTCTACACGCTTTATCAGGAAACAGCTCAAAAGCATGCAATCACTGCTGCAGCGAGCTTTATCAGGGCGGGGTCGGGGGTTGCTACAGCTGCTGCAGACTTGGGGTCTTAGGTCTTAGGCTTAGGCTTAGGAGTGCTCCTGCGTTCTCTCGGTCTTCCTGCTTCTCTCCTCAGTCACAGTTTGCGTGTGCTCCACTTCTCGACTAGACGAGCTGTTCTTGTTCGAATCGTGATGTCTGAGCAGCAGACGCGCCGATTCGTTGTTTTTGTCCTCGAAGGCATCCTGAATTGCTTTGATCTACCAATCGATAATCGACAAATCACTTTGATCTACCAATCGATAATCTCACCCTCGGGTCTCTGGCGAACACGAGGATAGTCTGCATGATTGCGATGAAGACGATCCAGAATGCAGCCCCGTACGTGTACACCTCAAATGAGAGTTTAGTCATAGATCAAAGATCATCATTTAGATATCAAAGATCTCACCATTGCAGAGGTGCGCATGTATGCCGGATCGAAGGCGACGGAACTGCCGTCCAACCGCTGTCCTGAATGAAGGATTATTGAAGGATCGCGAGAGATTACTATCCTCATTTTGCGCGCTCTCTCGCCTGTCTGCACGAAAAGACGACCAATACCTGCAGGAAGCTCCAGCTTGCCCTGCGTCTTCGGCGCTTCGTCAGAGTGGACGCTGGAATTGGGACGTGCAGGTGTTGTCAAATTGAACGCGGCGCGGTCCCCTCCGTTGCAAGTGGTGCTCTTGCAGCAACACTTCCAGCCGGCCGGTAGCGGGGACGTCATGTTCGTGCACGGTCCCTACGAGCAATGTATTTACCGTAGCCTGACACTACCGTATCCCGACCTACAGTAACTTGACTGCTGTATGGACATTGTTGATGCTGCGGTATTATGTACACTGTATGTAGGGTACAGCAATCAACAGTGTGTGCAGGAGTACGGTAGTCAGGTTACTGTAGGTCATTGACTACTCACGACGGAGCACTCAGTCTTCTTCGGGCAGTATCGATCGACGGTGCTGTCATCGTAGAAGATGACGGCGCAGAATCCGCCGGAATCGGGGCAGGCGACCGCTTTCTGCAACATTCTTTGGGTTATGTTTTTTTTTATAAATGTGGGCTGAACATCACACCGATGTTGTGTTTCTTTTCTCTTTCATGCACTGGAAGGTGGTAGCCGGTTTGACTGTAGAGTTGCCAGCAGCTGTTGTATTGTTCGGGGCTTTAGTTGTGGAAGTTGCTGCAGGTTCTTTAGTTGATGGAAGTGCTGCAGATCCTTCAGCCGAGAGCTCGGGAAGGGCGAGCGCGATAAGAAGAGCCGAGAGGAGTCGCATTACTGCAAGTATGGTAGTTAGATTACGGTATGCAAGGTACGGTACGTAGGATACTGTAGGCCAGAATGGGATGGTTACGGTAGGCATGCCGCGGTCGACAGTATACAGAAAGAATGGGAAGGATTATCAGGGTACTGTAGGCCGCGGTATGGTAGTCACGTTACTGGACGTCGGGTACGGTAATCAGGATATGGTAGGCTTGGATACGGCGCGTAAGGGAATGGGTCTCGGTATTCAGTCTGAGCAAGTGGTGCTGTAGAACAATCAATGCCGGGTTACTGTAGGTGCAGGATGCACGGTATCGATCTGTGAAAATTTGTTGGAGGGGCGGTACCTGAGTAATGAAGTGACGAGTAGTGGAGAGACGAGAAGGAGGGGAGGGGAGGGAGGGGAGACTCGCTCGACTGATCGGAGCGGAGGAGAGGGGTGGGAATGAATGGAGAAAGGAGAGGACGCTCGAAATCGACAAGATGAAATTACATTTGCATCGGGATATTGCACGTAAATTGGCGGATTGGAAAGTGCATAATTGGGTCAGCTTTTTATTGAATTGCAAATGGCGGTAAATTCGAATAGTGATATTTTCGAAATGAATTATAATTTAAATAATGCCAGATTTGATGAGACTATTCTGATCATGCAAACGATCATTATTTACTTACCACTAAAATCATAAAAATTAATTGAATCGTATCATCACGCTCTTTTTCCACTCCGAAGCGTGCAGCAATAAGTACAGCTTCTGCAGCAAGGCAACGGGCGCTCGGAGTTTCTACATAATATTATATTCGACTGCTTCTCCTAAAGAGGCAGCTCGGGCCTCTTCTTGGAAAATGCTGTGGTTGTCGCAGAAATTCTCAAAGAAGACACTACTTAAAGAAGGAGTAACACGAGAAATTAGTTTAATGAGCCATTATTGTGAGTATTAGTAGCGAGCAGTCCGATCATGAATCACTTAATCCAGATTCTCTTTAATTTCGAATTGTAGTATGCATATCGAGAAGAGTGGCTTCATTCATTTTTAGCTCAATTCAGTTCTCTTCTCCCCCTCCACAGCCTTGATTGTCTTCGTGGTGGGTGGGATTGGACAGATAAGACGAATCATCAACTGGGTAGTGCAATCTCTCTCTCCCCCCAAACTCTCTCCTATCTGATTGTTCCATTACAGGTCAGAGTGAGCGCTAGAGCACGGGAAACGAGGAGGTCAATCCTCTGTCGTCGGACCACTCGAGTGCATCCTTTTCCATCTTCTCCTGAGCAAACTTCATCTCATTGTTCTTCTCCTTTCTCGCGCACTGTTTTTCACGCTGGTGATCTAATGATATCGGGAGATACCGTTGTGCCTCCACATTTATCATGCTTGTGCAAAAGTCTTGCGGTTTTTTGTGTCCGTACTTTAAACTATCATAATTATCTTGTCCCAAAACACAATGACTAACAAACATAGCAGTGTTTATAGGTATGCTTGTACTTTACATGCACACATTTCAATACATCCGGTATCGTAATCAACGCAAGAAATTATGATAAACCCAATTGCAATTAATGCTCACAATTTTGCATTAAATGTATTTTAATGGATATTTGTTGGAAAAATTCACGAAAACTGCCCATACTGATGTCTGGGAAGTATCACGTATACCCTTTCAGAAAATATGTTTTAACTGTGTCTCGATTAAGTTTGGACCGAATTACATGTAATTGAAAATATACTGTCGACGCTGGCTACATGAAACTTTTTCGAATTTTTTGCATCGAAGACCAATCATACAGGCTTCACTATGAGTGCGCTATATTCACCCTCCAAGAGGCTTTATTCTCAGAAAAAATATTAGCGAGTGCACCTTTCTCGTTTCAGAAAATTGGAATTTCTCATTTTTCAAAAATATGCGAAATCAACATACAAATGCAATATGTAGTCATTTACAGATCAATGTATTCCTCAAAAGGATGTAACTTCCATCATCAATGAGAAAAAGTATGTATAGGGTAAAGATGAGAGCTTCATATAACCACCAGGAATTGAGCATTCATGCTTCAGAGGAAACAGAATATTGAGAAATGTGTCGTTTTCGATGGATAAATTTTCGCAATTTTAGCTTTGTCCTGCTCTCGCCTTTCAGATTGGGCAATGATGATAGGGTGCGAATATGAAAAAGTAAGCAAGGCCTCATTAGTAATTTATATACGGAAGGTCATCGTTCAAACTGAAAGGAAGATGGAAGGCAAAATATCAAAAAACCGCAAGACTTTTGCACCAACCTAATAGAATTTTCTTTAGGAATTTTTCTCATTTCCAGCTCCACCGCTTACTGAGCCGCAAACATTCTCCATGACTGTGGCATAATTCAGACGTCGGCTTGTGTTATCTATTACGCAATTTTCTCTAATCTCTCAAAAATTAAACTTTTTTATTCACCCTTCTCTTGATAGAGAGACCAAGTGTTTGCGAATCTGATACCCGTAACCTCTTCTGATAGAGTGATTCACCGTCGGGGTCAACACAAAGGAAGTGATACGCACTCCTCGATTTGAGTGTTCTCTAATTTCCATGGCCAATTCTCGAACATGATACGGTGCGCGGTTCCAGAAAGTCAATTGATACGAAACTGTTGAAATTTCACATACGCTCAACATGGAGGAAAACTATAAAATATAAAATCTCGAAATGCGGACTTCCGGCCACTAGCAATCTTAATCTGTGAAGGCCCATGTGACAGACGAACAATCGCATTCAGCGTTATTATTGTTTTCCTTGTTATCTCAACGTCCGGTCGGTCACTCATGGCCATTACCTTCCAGGAATGCCCCTCCAAATGTCTCTGACTCTCTCACTTTCGCGTGCTATCTCGCTTCGCCTGACCAATGAGATATTATAGAAAGTGGATAGAGAGTGACCATTCCCAGCAGTTAGCCATTCGTAGATCGGATCTCGTCCTGTTTCTCCTTAGCCTTTCTCTTTGTCTTTTTAATACTACCTCAGCTGGAGGTCAATGAATTTCGACTCTTTCACTCTCATTTTACGAGCGATCACTTCCACTATCCTTTCGCTTTCGCTACCGGCAAATTTGGCAAAATTGCAAAGAAATTTGCCCTTTTATATTGAGAATTTTCCCTCTTCGAGCTCTAGCTTCATCGATTTTTAAGTTTAATCTTAGTCTTATGACTATTATTTTATACGCGCTATCATCAATTTTTTTCGGCAAAATCGGCCAAAAATCGGATACTACAGCTGGAATTTGTTCTTTGATATTGAGACTATTCCGTGCTCGCTCTCTCAATGTTTTCAGATGCGGAGAAAAATAGAGACATTCATCGAGATTCCTCACTTTCCGCAAGAAAATATCGCCTATTTTACTATTTCAACTTTTTTGAATACCCTATGTATTCAATCAGAGCGGTGCTTTAGTATGGATTGTTGTTTTCGCTCGACTAACTGTGCATATTGTCTTTCGAAATTTACTATTTGTTCGTTATCGTCTAGCCATTACTATGCCTTGTTACTATTTCCGGAGCTCTCCTCCCTCATTCCACTCCTCTGCCTTGTTTTCTGTTTACTTCTTCTTCTTCCTTGTCTTTCTTCGGAGACACGCCTTGCAGAGTAATCATCGCTGCGTCTCTCGATTTCGCTTGTTCTCTCACCTCGCTCTCGCCTCTATGAGCGAGATAGCATGGGAAACGAAGAGACTCAGAGCCTGAGGTAACTCTCGCCCCCCCCCCCCCTGGATTAGGGCAATTGTTTGAGGAGAGGATGAAAGTTCGAGTGCGCACGCGATTTTCTGATTTTCCGTTGCATGCGCGCAAGGGTTGCCCCTGCGAGAAGGTAGCAGAGGTGACAAAAATATTATCTCTCATCTTTCAGCTCTCATGATCTTTCAGCGATGGTTCGCTTTTGTAATTACGATTTTATTTGTCACGATATGTACATGACGAATCGTTAATTATACATCTATTATTATCTATTCCGCAAGAAATTAGAAGAGGTGACAATGTTAAGCTTGCTTATTCAGTAAATACCACAGAGACGTTCCTGATAGATCCCTATTTGTAATCAAATCATGTATTAGGTTGAATAGAAAGTCTTTATCCACTGTTTTGCTCGATCACTGCTCAGTGCAGGATACCTTTGGTGTTCCCTCGCCTCTAGTGAATAACACATGACAAAGGGACTATGTGGTCAACAACCTCCCATTCCAATCTTTTCATTCTGCCACTAGTAAGACCACGATGTTTGTTCCCACGGCCTTGCACATCCGCAACGTTCTGTTATTCTTATTCCTCTCTCACACTACAATGAAGGAATCGGAACGTCAGTTGGCTGAAGTCTACGAGTCATATGCCCCTCACTACAAGACCATACGCAATTGGTACCAACGCTTCGAGAAGGGGGACTTTTCCATGGATGATCGTGACCGGTCTGGGAGGCCACCCGAGCTGGATTTGGATGCACTACGGATCGTAGTGGAATCGGATCCCTTCCAAAGCACCCGCGACATGGCATCCACACTTGGGGTATCGCAAGGCACCATCGTAAATGGTTTGGTCTCCATTGGCAAGAAGAAGAAGCTAGGCCGTTTCATACCCCACGAATTGACCCAAGACCAGCTTGACCACCGAGTTGACGATTCCCTTTCTCTACTCACTCTTCACGCTGGAGATCGATGGTTGGACCGTCTCATAACAGGGGACGAGAAGTGGGTCTACTATGAGAATCACCATAGGAGGGCACAGTGGGTGGATGCCAATGAGACCCCACAGGACGTCGCAAAGCCTGACCTTCACCCCAAGACAATCTTGCTCTCTGTCTGGTGGGGAGTGGATGGCCCGATTTACTGGGAACTCCTACCTGAGGGGCGGACAATTACTGGAGACGTCTACACGAAACAACTACAGAATCTCAAGAAGAAAGTCGCACAATCTCCCCTGAACGGCAAGAAAGTGTACTATCAACACGATAACGCCCGACCCCATGTTGCACGGCAGGTCAAGCAGGAGCTGTCCAAATATGGCTGGATGATTCTCCCTCATCCACCGTATTCTCCTGACTTGGCCCCTTCGGATTATTGGTTGTTCTCAGATCTGACCCGTCATTTCGATCAGAGATCCTTCACTTCCCGTGGGGCGATCGAGGCCGCACTCAAGCAATATTTTAATTCGCGCCGAGATGGGTTCTATAAGGAGGGAATCCATAAGTTGCCTGAACGTTGGAGATTTGTCGTAGATAACAATGGTGCATATGTTTGATTTTGCTCTTGTGCTTTATTGTCAGAAGAAGGGAAATAAAAAGTGGATAAAGACTTTCTATTCAACCTAATACATTTACACATTTTCTCTGCAAAAATGTGTTCACTTAAGAAAAACAATACCAATTGTCACTTTCCTTATTATGAGATTGAAGATTTTTGTCTGAATATTGTCTCAATTGCGACCCATCCTCACGGTATTTGAAGTACTCTCAAATATTACGCATTGTTAGCCTATTCCCGCTATTCCGTCCCCGGAAAGGTCAGGCAACTCAACTCGCCCACTCAAGAGTTGCGTTGCGCATTTTTCTGCGAAAAGATAAGTGCGCACTGTTTACAGTTCCACTTCCTCTCCTTTGATCGAGCAGTTTTTCAGCGCAAACTCATGAGCTTTCGAGACTGTTTTCGCTTTTGATGCTCAATTTTTCCGTTTCTCAGTTCATCAAAGATTATTCTCAAGGCAAGCAGGCGCAAACAATCATTGTCTTTGCTTTATATTGCATGTACAGGTATCTTTCTCCCATGAAAACATACGTAGAAGGCAATACATTTCTACGCATTTTTCGTTTTTTACGTATTGAATTGCCTTCGTCTTCACTACTGGGCTCCTCACATATGACTCCTATGACGTCATGCCGCCTTTGCCATGTAAAAGCGGCATGACGTCATAGTTCTCATCCGACCCTCATCCGACCTTTTTTGAAGCAACATTTTCTGCGGATAACGCATTCCTACCCCAAACGTTTTTCAAACCATTTACCGACATTTCCCAGTCGTTTTAGTGGACTGATGCTTGACCACTCAAACCCGAATCGAGGTCTTACCGCTCGCTCTTCGAGAAGTGTGACCTAATCTCTTATTCCCGGTCTACATTCCGAAATTCAGCAGGTTTGCTGTGCGTTTTTCGGTCAGACAGCTTTTGAGCGGGCAAAAACACTTCAAAATCCCGGTTTTTGCAACCCACGCATGCTCGGTGAAGGCGCAAAAAGCTGCTATGAGTGCTATAGTACTCCAGTGATCATTGGCGTTTGCAAATTACCTGCAACTCTGCTTAGATAAAATACCTCATACCCACATATCTTGTTCGATCCTTCTTGCCTTTTCAGTGATCATTTTTCATCAATCGTAATGAACTAGTGCGTCGCTATGATTCACGCGCCTGGTACCAGTATTTTTAATGAGTGGTCAAGGAAGCTCAGCTTACAACTGTCCAGTACAGAGGATTGGCCCGAATCGTCCCCAGGCTTTCTCTCTTCATAATGATCACTACTACTGTCTACTCGGAGAGCCTTCATGAAGTTGAGAGACTCCCGCTCCCCTCGGGGCACAAATAACCGCTAACAGTGCAGAGCAACCGGTAAAGCTGCTTATCTAGTGAGCGCTTGTCTGACTCTCTCTTGATCTCGTGCTCTCTCGCTTTCTCTAACTGGCGAGAGAGCAGGGAAAGGGAGGAGAGCCAGACGATGAGCTCCTTTCGCCCTCGTTAGCGAAAATCTCTCGCCAATTGTTTTCCCTCTCATTCAACGTTCGCTTTCACCCTCGATGGATGGTTAGGCATCCGTAGTCGGCATTTATTTTCAGATTACATATTGTTAATGACACGATATACGCTGCAGCCTCCTCTTGTCGGATGTTCTTGGGTATTACTGTTGTGGTGTTCAAATCGCAAATGTTTAATCCACATATGGAAAGACTAGCAAGTTTTCTTTTTTTTATATTTCGATCGCGCTACCGCACCATTGAGAGACTACCTTTCCATATCTTTAGCATCAACTTTGAAACACAACCGAGTACCAATGGTTTCCTGTGAACTCCTTGAGTACGCTCACGATGGATGTCTCGGATTAAGCGGAATTGCCAATTGATGCCGGGCATTTCCCCCCTTCTTGAGCATACAACAAAAAGTGCCAGGACTGGTGTGGATGGGGGATGAGCGATCGCTCTCTCCAATTCACATGCTCTCTCTTCGGTCAGAGAAAGCGAGATAGCATGTAGAATAAAGAGAGTCAAGGATGAGGGATAATCCCGCTGTACCGTGTCTCAAGTCACAATGGCTGCTCTCTTCCCTCTTGTACTAATGTTAGGGTAGTGATCTGGGGAGAAATAGTCTAACTCTCAAATAGGGCGAGAGAGCAGGTGATATGGAGAAAGTCAGACGGTAGCTCGATTTGGGATGTGCCAGGATATTGCGTAACGCGCCTCGTTTCCTTGTCTCCGTATTGACCAGTAGATGATCAACGTTTATTTTAATATTTAAAATTTATAAAAATCGGTTCATCAGTTGTCGTGTCTCTAGAATCTAGCCAACACTAATGTTTTCCTTAATAGTTGCTCCACTTCCAATGACCATGCTTTTATTCATCACTCACCCCGTTCCGTTAACCTATGCCGCTAATGTGGAGTTGAGAGAGACATATGCATTGGAAGGAATGCCCAGCCGTTCAAGGGGTTCATCCCGCCTAGACGGTTTCCCGCAAGAGAATGCATTTATAATAGAATTCGAGATACCACGGTCTCCTCATATTGTACAATCTCAAGAACGGTTGTGCGCTGAGAGAGGGTGTATAATGAGAGCGAGGCGTTGATTCTCGAACTCTGTCGCATACCACGAGGATGATTCGTTAAGTAAAGAATGCGTGAGAATAGAACAAGGAGTAGTCTGGATTTTTTATGGTCTAGACAGTTCGCACCAGTACGCAACACCTCCGTCACTTTATTATCAACTCTTTCCGCTGATTTTATGGCTCTAAAACTTTCCTTTAATTGTATACTCGCTGATATATAAGTAATTTATTGAGAATATTTGGCCACTTCGAAGAGAACATGGATTCACTAGACAAGTATGTTCTCATTCGTTAAATCTAACACAGCTGACCGGCGTGCGAGCACACATTATGAATTTGATCCATGTCTATATTTATATTAACGAACGACTCACTCTAGTAAGAACTATAATTTGTGTATTTGTACAATGTTGGATGTCAGTCTGAACGTGTTCGCATTTCGTATGACCATGAATGATGCGCTCATCATTCGCCCCCGTTCCGTTCCGTGATAACCTCAGCCGCTAATGTTGCTCTCTCTCTCCCCACTTTTTTTCAGGGCTAATGCACACTGCCATTACTTTGGCCATTACTTTCCCTTCCCTGCATCTTCCTCATTCTTTACGCTGATTTATCACTCTTACCTCATATCTAAGCTTTTTTTTAAAATTTTCAATATAATAAATACAAAAATTCAAAAAAATGTGCCCGTCAGCATATTCAGAGTTGGGGTGGGTCAATTTCGGGTCAATTGCGATCTGCGGGGCATTCTGACCACTCGAGCGACTGTATGAATAAGCGGCGCGCAGAAGAAAAAGTGGTTCACACACATGTGAAATCGCACCAGCTCCTACCCCTTAGTATTGCTCTGGGTCTCTCCAATGTACACACCTTCTAGTCCTTTCTGACCCTCTGGAGAGTATGCATAAGCGAGAGAGGCGCATATATGGAACAGTCCCACGCCTTGCATTGTACTCAAGTGGCTACTCGAGCTATGCGATGTCTCTCCTTGTTCTGCGACATATTTTGCAGGCCGGAGAGGAAAAGAGAGCGCCCATAATTGAGAGAGTATGGTCATTCTTGAGAGAAATAGAGTAAGAAAGAGAGAGAGAGTCGTTTTCCCTCACACCTCTTCGGTTCACCACGGTCAAGAGGCGCCAAATCAGGCGCGGGTATCCCCTTACTCACTCTCCATTCTCTCTAGCATTTGATTGCCCAAAGGTGAGGTGTGCCCTCCTCGGTTTGCACACTCTCTAGCTCTTCTCTGACCTGAGTACCCACAGGTCATGCGTCGTGTTGAATTTCTCGGATTGAAACACTACGATGCGCGTTCTATTCTTAGCCCATTGCCAAGAATGACTTCGGCGTTTTGCATTGTCAAGATCCAACCATGCCTCAATCATCGCGCATCGGCTAATGCTATTCATAGCCAATCATAGGCAACTGGCCCTCCTGCTGTGCTCTTCTAATGCCGATCCTGAAATCGGCAAGGCGGTTCTCTCGCGATCTTCCTAACAATTCCGTATGTTTCGCTTGGGGAATTTGCGTACACACTTTATCGGAAATCGAGGAAGGTTGCTAGTTCAATAGATACGATTCTAGATTCCTAAATCTCTGAAAAAAGCCCAGTCCTAACACCCAATGTTCCGCGGCGACTAGGGTTCTCTCATTGGAAAATATTTGTTGTATTTTTGAGTAAGTTTCAGGTACGCAACATAAATAAACGCTGATCAGTTATATAGCGTATGCGAAACATATCTGAAAAGTCGAGACAAATTGTCCAATTAGAGAACCCTAGCCGCGACCTTTCCAAATCCTCGCCCAACTACACTTTTTGTG
The DNA here is from genome assembly GCA_036245805.1 of Pristionchus mayeri. Classification (NCBI taxonomy): domain Eukaryota; kingdom Metazoa; phylum Nematoda; class Chromadorea; order Rhabditida; family Neodiplogasteridae; genus Pristionchus; species Pristionchus mayeri. The sequence goes on along the minus strand of BTRK01000002.1, from coordinate 5,806,017 downwards.
CCCTTTGGCACCCCACTCAAATCCTCTACTTGCCCTCTAACCTTTCCGTAATCCTCACGCTTACGTTGCTCTATCTCCCTCCTCTCCGCTCTATCTCATAAGCTTATCATTAAACTGCCGATTTTTCTCTCTCCCCCTTCTCCTCTCCTTCTCCCTCTCTCCTGTGCTCTCCCGCTCTTCAGAAATCGTCCTCAGCCTCGGTTTTCCTTTATTCGGCCATCGAATATTTGCAAAATCGATGATTTTACGATAATTTTGATTATATTAACACGACATTCGAGCTAATCAATGTCTCTTTTGTTGGCGCCTCAAGCTGCCAACTTTCTCGCTCTCTCGGGAGAGTAGCTCTCAAACACGTTCCAACTCTCTCTCTCTCTCCTCTCCCTTGGATAACTGAAGATCAGACAGCAATGGTACCTCGTCAGCCACAGTGTACAAAGCAATAAATCAGTGTTTTTTTAAATATTCAATTCCTTTCTATATTTCCTTCTTTCACCTTTTTTATCCTGCCAATCAATGAAATTGCTAGATTTCGTCTTCATAGGTATGCCAATTCATTACTGTATTGTGCAGAAGCGCCGTCATTGTCAATCTATCAACATCCATCCGCGCGCTCCCCTCGAGGCAGTGGCCATCCTTATCACCCCATTCGGTCGTTATCGAGAGGGAGAGACAGAGACATGCTCTATACATTTCCCATGCTCTCTCGCTCTCTCTAGCCGGCGATAGATTATGGGGAATAGAGAGAGCTGCCCTAGTCGTCTGCCTGTCTCTCGATTTGTCCTGATCTCTCCTCGAGCCACCTTTACGGTCATTCTGGCTCCTGCATTCTTTATATTTCATCAGTGATTTGCCCGATGCGCGGATTGTTTTCGATTCCGAAGTTTCTACAATTTATATCGCGAATATGTTTCAGTGAAAAACGAAAAAGGGTACAATCTTGAAACATCAATAAGAGAGGGCTTCCGACTCAAATATTTTTAAAATTCAATATATGTTATTATTTTAATAGTATTCAATGATTTCTTTTGCCTCCTTTATTCGGTCATCTTCTAATCTGGTTGAAGGGAGAAACCGCACAGCTCAATTGCATGATCGGTTAGGTTTCAAAATTAGTTAAAATAGAAATGGATCACGTTTTTTGTCAATTTTACTCGAAGACAAAATGCAAAATGTATCCAATTTCAAATTTCGATTTCAAAATTCAATTTTACTAGGCAAATCTAAAAGTGAGGAAATTTCGATTTCACGCTCGGTTGTGCTTCAGAATCAGATTTTTAAATGATTTAACAATACTTTGAAAAAAAATATTCAAGCGCTTTGTTCTGGATATTAATTCATACAAAGTTCTCATCATTTTACTCGAATCTATGACTATTTCCATTTGAAGAGCGATTAACCCCGCTCAGCCCCCCCCCTTCCCTGAGATCTTCCTCTACTCCTCGACCATAATTGTGTCTGGTCCATTCGCATTTCTTGCCCACTTTTCCGCTCACTTTCTTCCATTCTCTTGACACGCGCGCCCTTTCCTGGACTGTGCATAGCATGATGATTGCACATAATGTTTATTCGATTAGACTAGTATGACATCGTGGATGCCATCAGCTTTCACTTATTGTGTGTTGTTCCAAATTGTATTTAATTTATGTACTAATAGTTTTTACCTGAATCAGATATGCGCGTACTTGGCAAAACGTTACATGAAATGACTATGCATTTGCGTGCTCTCACGCCGACCCTGCTATTGAATTGATATTCGAAAGCCTGATCAGCGCAACTTTGCCAACCCTGCTTCATGTTAGGTATGTATTCTGTATTCATCCCTACTAGTGAAAGCCCCGATCGTCGATCGCCCTCCGTAATTCGAATCATGCATTCACTCATAATTAGTAATCTAACCTCTACATCTTCGACTTCACCCCGTAATCATCCCCCGAGATCTCACCTTCATAGTCTCGACTGGAATTTGAACCGAAGCGATCGACTCACTAACTTGAAATTTGCACTTCCCATCATATGTGCAAATCACTATTCCGTTATCACAGATGCATTTTGCTTGTTAAATTGTGCAATACATTGCTTAATTTTCGATGACTTGACCTCCTTATCATAATTTAAGATCTCGCCTTTAGCGACGATTAGATCGTCTTCATACTCTCGACTGGAAATGAGCGAACCCTCCCCCAGTCCGCCCTTTCTTCATGCACTGTCTGACAGTATTAGTGCTTCCTTAATTCGGGCTGTCAACAGTACAATTACCCGAATAATCTATCCAGAGTCCGAATTTGTTTGCATTTGCTGACAGCTCTTTGCATGTCACTGATCACATTGCTGTAATCGCTGCAAGGCCCACTTGTATCAACCTCATCCTTACTGTTTGGTCATCTGATTTTAAATTTCCGCATGATGCCTGCCATCCGCAATTGAACAGCCAGCATTGATATTGCCAAAGACGCTGCTGTTACTTCATGTTTACGTAGGCATCGCGCTGCTCTATTGCCATTTTGAAATGTGTTTCAAGTTTATTACTTATTCGCCAGCGTAAGTTCAAGATAATATGACACAGCCACTTTGTCCAAATACCATTCATAATTCCAATCCGCATCTACATTCGATCATTTTTGAATTCACAAAATCAAAGGAGTATTGTGAATTTGGGACTATCCCCAACGGTATGCAACACACTGTCGCTATATTTTCCGTATGTCCCTCGCAAAAATATTAGGTTGATGCAAAAGTCTTGCGGTTTTTTGATATTTTGCCTTCCATCTTCTTTACAGTTTGACCGACGAACTTCCACATTTTAATTACTAATGAGGCCTTGCATACTCTTTCATATGCGCACCCTACCAGCATTGCCCAATCGGAGAGGCGAGAGCAGGACAAAGTTCAAAAAATGACAATTTATCCATCGAAACGACCCATTTCTCAATATTACGTTTCCTCTGAAGCATGAGTGCTCAATTCCTGGTGGTTTCATGAAGCTCCCACCTTTACCCTATACATACTTTTTCTCATGGATGATGGAAGTTACACCCATTTGAGGAAAGCATTGATCAGTAAATGACTACATATTACAATTTTATGTCGATTTTGCATATTTTTGAAAAAAAAGAAATTCATATTTTCTGAAACGAGAAAGGTGCAGGCGCCAATATTTTATCTGAGAATAAAGCCTATTGGTGGCTGAATATAGCGCACTCTAGCCTGCATCGACAATATATTTTCAATAGCATGTAAGTCGGTCCAAACTTAATCGAGACACAGTTGAAAAATATTTTCTGAAAGGGTATACTTGATACTTCGAAGACATCAGTATGGGCAGTTTTAGTGAATTTTGCCAACAAATATCCAGTAAAATACATTTAATGCGAAATTTTGAGCATCAATTGCAATTGAGTTTATCATAATTTCTTGCGTTGATTGCGATATCGGATTGATTGAAATGTGTGTCTGTAAAGTACAAGTATACCTCTAAACCCTGCTATGTTTGTTAGCCATTGTGATTTGGGACAAGGGAATTATGATAGTTCAAAGTACGGACACAAAAAAAACCGCAATACTTTTGCATCAACCTAATACACGCGGGATTCTGTTGTTGTTATGTGATCGTGGTAAGATAATCCAAAAGAAGAAGAGATATCTCTTCGACTTCAGTGCTTTCTACTCATTTTTTGTGTGTTTGCCGGGTTTTTTTTTGGGCGTTCCGGTGGGTTCCAAAACCACCTCTTGCCCCCTCGAGTTCGCGATTTCGCACTCTCTGCAAACTCGAAGCGCCCGCCTCTTTCCGAATTGAAGTGATCAGGTTTAGAGGAGGATGGGGAAATCGCGGGGATAGATAGAGAGGAGCCGTCTCTCTGACCGGCGAGAGAGCGTGCAAACTGAAGAGAGTCAGACCATTGCTTAGAGAGAGAGACAGAGCGGGGGCTCTTTCCGGGGGGGGGGGGGGAGAAATCACCCTGTTTTCTCAGATTGATTCCTGATGTCTGGAATTCGCGCGGATCTTGGAAAGACGTATTTGATCAGTAGCGAAGGCGCGAAAAGCAGGACGTTTTCGCTTTCATTTTTCCGATCGGCGGTGAGCGGAGATTCCAATTTTCGTTCGGTTATGCTTCACAATTGATCTAAAAATAGCTGAAAACTTGCAAATCCAATCATTCGATATAATCTGGTATTCGAAAAAAAACACATTTATTTCATCGCTGCCCCTCTTCTTCGAGAATGCACATCTAGGTACTTCTTCATAAATAATTCGTCTTGCCCCGTTGCTAATTCCTATTACTTACCTTTGATTGAATGATGCTCTGTTGCTAAACTTGACGTCAGGTTATGATAACATCAATTACTGTGGTCGGCTGGGCATGCACAGCAACTTTCGTTTGCTCTGTCGTAATTGTGAATGTTCTATCGGCCAAAGAGAAAGCGAGAGAATTCGAGAGAGGTATTGTGTTCCTAATCGCCTTTCTCCTTTTGTGATGCCGTTTCAGGCGCAGGTTGAACGTTAGGATGAGTTTCAAAGGCTGCATTTTTTTTCGAAATTATTGAGAAATTGATACGGCTGATACGAGGTCGGAATACAAACATTATTTTCCAATTGATTCAAGGGTCGTCGCTATCGGTTCTAGCACCTCGGGGGACATAATCGCTAAATGCCCTAATGTTCTCTCTCCCTCTCTTCTTTCTCCGGTCGCAATTACACTCGCGCGAAAAGAGGGAATGGACTGAGAAAGTTGCTCGGACAATCGGGTCACACATGTAGCGAAAACGCATGCAGGAAAAAATAGCGCTTCCGGTCATTTTCATGGATCCTTTATACTAGCAAATAGCTTGGATGCCAAGGTTCCAGATAAAAAATCACAGTCATTTCATGCTCTACACTTTCTCGCCTTGTGGTTATCATAAACCAATTTTAGACCTTAGCATTTTTGCAACCTTTACCAACGATTTTCAAATGCTTGCACGCCTTTGGAATCTGTCTGCGCCATATCATTCAATATGCCTAATATTGTCGATTGTTTGGTCATTCCTTCCTATGAGTAATGGCCAATCGACGTGTTGCCCCTCGGGCGGTGCCGCTTTTTGACAGTGCCGACCACTGTTTGTATACCATTTGCCTCTCCTGTTCTCTTTTTGTTCTCTGTTACTTTACTAATGCTCTGTGTTTTTATATGATTTTGGAGTTATCTTTTTCGAATATGTGTATTACAATTGTATAGGTATACATCAATCCGTTAGTTCGCTTCATTGTCATTCATTAGCTGATGTCAATTGGCTCTCCCGATAGTACGCCCTTTTCTCTCGATTAATGGGAATCGCGACACTCCACACTCCACACTATCTTTCCGCTTTACGCTCGATAAAAAAGTCTGCCAAATCTCAAATTGCGCTTTTGAATTAACTACCAGTATAAGCTTGTCCCTACTCTAGCAGGGAAAACTGGTTCAACGCTGAGTTGCACCTCTCTGATCAATTTTCCTGAAGAGCGAACAAGGAAATCGCCACTATTTGTACTACACACTTCCTTCAACCTCATAGCCCCTGGTCACCTATTCCGTTCAGGTCCATTTGTGTGTCTTTATCTGCCAAGATGTTCATCCTTCATACTCTTGTTAGAGCGGTCCTAGGTAGGATGAGATCCGTCGGATGATTAAAAAATATAGTACCCTTCAGCAGTATTTTCGCAGAAGACGTTTCGACAGTGTTGAAACCTAATGTGAAAATAGTAGAGATGGAATTTTTTGGTTCACATTTGATGAGTTCTCATCCGACCTAGTGCCGATTGAATTGTTCGCCTTGTTAGACCACGCGGGCCACCTGTTCCATACAGAACTCCGCTCCTCTGAATCAACCCTTTCTTTCTCCACTTTCCTTATCAAGTGTGAGGCGAGTACACCATTCGCGCGTTCCAATCGATCATTTCCATCTTTGTTGTCTTTCATTTCATTTCTCAGACCACCTAGAAGTAAGGACGTAAAAAAGGATCTTTTCTTTGCAAAACCATCACCTGTTCTGCTCTGATTGCTCATTTGCATCATTGTTGTCTATCAGATTGCTCCTCTACTCAACTAGAAGTGAGGACTATCTTCATACATCGTATTGTTCCGACAGCTGAGAGATCGCACATAATCAAGAGTGCACATCATTGGTGTCTATTAGTGATGCCAAAACGGCGCGCACTGTCCTCGTTTCACACGCTCTTTCACCGGTCAGACAGAGCGAAAGAGCGTGTGAAACGAGGAGAGCGCGCGCCGATTTGGCATCACTAGTGTCTATCAGTTCGCTTCTTTCGCCTCTCATTAGACATGCTTCATTATACACTACTAGAGTTCGAGAAACGATACCGCACTCTCTTCATTCTGCGCACTCTTTCGCCACTCGATCGGTCGAGAGAGTGTGTAGAATGAAGAGAGCGTGGAATTGTTTCTCGAACTCTATTATCCACACAATCCGACGTGCGAGAGAACGCGCACAATAAGACATAATTTCCTGTTATCTCTAATTGTCGATCAGCTCACATTTATCTTCAAGTAGAGAAAGCTTGCCAAGAATTTGCTTTCCGGCGAAACAAGTGACTCGTTTTCTTAGAATTTCATGAGAACTGTTTAAGATGATGGAGCGATTGACCGGAAGAGGAGCAAACTAGTGATGCCAAATCGGCGCGCGCTCTCTTCGTTTCACACACTCTCTCGCTCTGTCTGACCGGCGAGAGAGCGTGTGAAACGAGGAGAGCGCGCCGATTTGACATCACTAGAGCAAACCGTAACCTTACCGGCATGTCCATACAAATCAAGCTGCCGATCACTCATTTTCGCGCCCATTCCTGTTCACAGCATACTCTGAGCGCTCAGAGAGACGAGAGAGTGTGCGAAATAGAGAGAGTCAGACGGTTAGAGAGAGCGAGAGAGCACGTGAAATCGAGAGAGTCTCGCCTCTCGCGATAACTGATTGCTCGCTTTGTTCGTTGCCTTACCTGCTTCTCAGCTTGCTGGCGCAAACTTTTACTATCACAAGCCGCTATGCGAACTCGATCGAATCGGGGGCGAAATTTGGCCGTTTTATTGACCTAGCAACTCGATATTTTGTGTATTTTACTCGTTAAATTTTAAATTTCACATATTTTGTGAAATCATTTTAACGGCGTTTTTGTTAAGATTATTGCCATAGGAAAAAGCAACTATTTTAAGACTTATCGTTGAAACGTAATCAGACATCGAAATTTCGACCGTGATGCGCTATTTTTCATCATTGTATAGTCTTCAGCGAAAGATTTTGAAAAGAAATTTCGACGCTGCAGTAATATCCCCATTTAGAAAAGACTGCGGCTCACAGCATAACAGCACGAACTCGATCGAAACTAAACGCGGCGGATTTTATGTATAGCTTTTATTGACATCACACTCGATATTTGCGTACTCTCACCTTCCAAATTCACCTTTTAGGGACATTTTACGGTATTTTACAACCATCCATTAGAGAAGGTGGAAATTATCATTTTTCGACTATTTGGAATGAAATAATCTGTGGCGCACTATTTTGTCCCCTTAGAAGGTGAAAATGAGCCCTTTTTCGACTTTCACCCATGGCTCGGATCGTCAATCTCGCTTTCATGCTCTATCACGCAGTATCATCTATCACTCAGGGCTGGATTGGGATGAGCGGAGGGAGAGAGGGAGAGCGGAGCGGTGGTCGCAAGAGTAGAGAGGGAAAGGGGTCACTCAATCAGTGGATTTTCCTCCCCCCTCTCGATCCTTAGTTTGCATTGATAGGGGATGATCGGGTCTGATCGAGTTAGTTTCTTTAATTTGAGAAAGTCTTCGCAACTTCGAATTGCACGGTAAAATCAATTATCACGCGGCTTCTTCTTGCTACTTTACGTTGACCTATCAGCGTTTACGTTATTGACATTGAATTACAGTTCTGATATGGTCAATTTTTAAAGCTCTTAAAATAAGTTATTATCGGATTCTTTCAAGATATATTTTGCATATTTTCACTGTCCGTCATCCTTGGATAATGCACTTTCCAGCATCTCAGTTTCATTTCGCCAGTCAGTATCAAGTCAAATATTCCGATTCTTATCATCGCATGAACTCTCTGCCGCTTAGTCATACGAGTTGGGTGGCCGTCACAACATTTACTCTTGCGCTCCTCGCCGCCTTTTCCTCTTTCGAGCAGATACGAGATGCTATAGCTGCTTCGTTCTTTGGCTGCGCAAGGTTTCCTTCAACAAGTTTTTCATTTTGTTTAGGTATTTGCAGTGAGCTGTACATTTGCATATCACTCACTCTCATATAATTTTTAATCTCATTATATATCGGCATTCTTAACTATTATGATCTCTAAACATAACTGACTAGACATTACAACATTTGCTCTTGCACATGTTTTCGTCTTCTTTAGAATACGATATCTACGCTTGTGCGCGTGTTTTCAAGTACTTTTTTGAAGCACGACATTGTGATAAATGTCGCATTGTATTGCGCAATTTTATGCTGTGAACTATGTAGTATCGCCAACCTTGCTAGAAGTATACCACAGCACATTGGGAGCCATAGTGACGGATCGTCCTTCTCCTTACCTTCAATGCGCACACTACTACTCAAATCTTGTTGTCGACAATTTCATCAAGCTAAGCTTTTCTCGTGTAGATCAATGTAGTCTTACTCCTCTATTCTACTACAATTATACTATAGCTCTTCTGGACTTCTATTCGTTCCTCCGCAGCGACCACCCGCGCAATTCCAGTGTTTATTCGCTTGTTTTCTTCTTTGTTTTCCCTAGTACGGCAGTAAAAACTAAATGACCACCCGCGCCTCTTCCCGCTATCAATGTCCCCCATCAGTACTCTACTGCTCTCGCGTGGCAATCAACTCGCCTCCTCCCTACTTTATACCTACTACTTTATACCATCTCAGACCGTTCCCTAATTTCTCCAGTTCTCTCACATTTCCATACTCTCTAGTCGGCTAGACAGTGCAAGAGAGCACGTGGCATCACGAGAGTCAGACATTTCTCTGATCGTTTTCCCCACCTCCTGAGGAATGTTCTGGCTTCGCAAGCACTCTCTTCATTCTGCGTGCTCTCTCGCAGGTCAGACAGACGAGATAGCACGCAGATTGGAGAGAGTGATTCATAGCGACGCAATCGCCTCTCCTCACCAAGATCTCTAGCTTCTCATACCAATGAGAGGACGAGAATTCAAAGAGACGAAGAGAGAGGTAGGGAGAATCGCCGACCCGCAGCTACCAGTTCCCGAACCGTAACGTGCTCACAGGGTGTTTGTTCGCGGGAGAGGGGGGCCGTTCCTTATACATTTCATCGCATACCCCTCTCTCACATGTCCGAAAGAGGGTTGTTCATACACATACACGCGCGAAGCCTCTATTGATACTGAGTGTATTTTGGAGGGTGCGGAGAGGGAAGGGGAAGAAAATGTGTTTGATCTGTACATGAGTACGCGCCCAGGGTCACTCTTTCAAGCGATCATCAAGCTTTTTTTGCATCGCCGCTCATGAGCTTCCTGGTCTTTTTTTAGGGTCAATTCGTATTAGTTCCTTGAAATAAAACTTCGAAGTATACTCTATCACTCCCTCTTCTGTATCGTTACATTGTCGCATTGTACTACCGTACCCTTACTAAGTAGCCAAATCACTGCATTGTTCGTGCCAGAGCGGCCCACGCCCTCCGGTCATAGCCCGTACTGAAGTAAGGGACAGGAGAGAGACCTACAAAGGTAAAGGGCAATAGAAAACGACGCGCAAATTGGTTGATATTACGGATCGGAAGAAGGAGGGAGAGGGTAGAATGATTATGATTCCGGTTGCGACATTGTTGGTAGTTACATGCGAAGGTTACTCTCTCTCTCTCTCTTCTCAGTATTGTTGGCCCTTTTCCGGTAGAGTCTGTGTTGAAAGCTCTAAAAAGTCTGTTTGAATGGCATTTCTTGCTCAGCTCAAATTGCTCCCCACCTATCTCGCACAAAATCATGTATTGCTCGCATAATTTGCAAATCTTCCTAGAATTGCACACGATATTCCTCATTCCCAAACATTTTCTACTTAGTTTGGTCTTAAACCCTAAGCAAGCGCAAATCTCCCTGGATAATTCTCACGTCCTTGCATAATTCATTGAATCGCCGCGCTTCAGAAACACTGGATTATGCCAATTTATGCGACATTCTTCGAACAGTTTGCGTGCTTCCTGCAAACTCGGGCAAGATCACGTATTCTCGAGGCATGATGAGCATTGTTGGAATCTCAGATGCATTTCAACATCGAATTCCGTAAAATTTAAAACTGCAAGGAGTACATTAACTCAAGAGAATCAGTATGAATTCCTCATCATCTTCTAATAACAGCACACCTCCATTCATCGTGTCATGTCGCTCTCTCTCCCTTGCTCTGAACCCATTGTGCCGCCACCCGCACGCTTGTCAATCGAGTATACCTCTGTAATTACTACTAACTCTACCCTGGAAAGAATCTCTTCATATTGCGAGCTCTCAAGCTTCTATGAATACAAATTGTAAATTTGTCAATGTGATTACTACTGCCTTCATGCGTTTGAATTGCCCTCCATCAAGCATCTGACGTCATTTTGCGCATAATTCTAAATGAATTTGTTCATATTTTCATTCATCTTCGTACCGTTATCTTATTATCGCTCTGATCTTCGCATTTCCGCGCCTTTTGTAGCCCTAAAAAATATTTAGATTTCAATTTTAGACTGCTAAACCCGGTTATGGACTGGATCTGGTCGTGGAAGGACACGGTCTTCTACGGTATTGTCGAATTATTACTGAAATCTCGTGTGATATCAGGGTTTCTATAGAAAAAAATACAATTGCATTAGAAATTGCAATCGAACAGTGACGCCATAACTAGGGGTAAATTTTAAGAAATATTGCTTGAACTTCAGGAATATGCGCCTGCGGAGGCGGCGTGGACACACAGCCCGTTGCACAGGAGAAGTGAGTTATTGTACTATTTTTCACGGCACTATGCCACGTAATGCTATCTCACCAAACACCAATAAATTTGAATCGATGATGAAACTCAATCGGTGAAATTTCGAAAAAAATCTGTATTTTTCCAGATACGAAGCGCCGCTGCATCTCAAGAGCTATCGGTGCGTATTTCATACCAATCAGCATTTATCACCTGTTCTTCCTCCCATATCGCCCGCTTTTTTCCTTGTTTCATCCGCTCATCTCTCTTTCTCTGCGCTCTCTCCATTTCGCGTACTCTCTCGCCTCTCTATCACTACTGATGACCTAATTGACCAGTGAGTAGAGCGGGGGATCGCCGCACTAGCCCCGTCCTGAGCAGCAGCATCCGCTCTGGACATCGATTAGTCTACCGTAGTCCAGAAAGTTAGTTGACGATTGACCTACCGTATGACTTCACTCATTCTGCGCCCGTCCAATTGGGTAGAAGCCTTCAGTGACAGACTGTTCTGTTGGCGTGTTAAGAGGTGATTATTTTTGCGATTCTTCGTCTACTTCACTCTAATTGGCAAATGCCGTTTAAGCCTTCAACTTTTTATAAAATTGAGAGCATAAATGGGGTTTTGATTTTTTCTTCAAAATGGAAATTTTTGTTTCCAAATTCTGACTATCATCATGACAAAGAGAGGCATGAGTCATCACCAGTTCAATCCCTCCTTTTCTCCAAACAAAGAACCGCGCTTGGAACATTCTGATATCAATAGCGAGTTTCCTTTCCTCCATTCTTTCTCTCTGTTCTTTTCTCTGTTTCTCTCCAATCGCTCTCTCGCCCTACCTAGCCGAAAAAACAATATATTGGAGAGATAAACTTTCTCCCCGTTCAATCCTATCCTAATCGCATCCCATTAGGAACAATTAGCCTTGTTATTGAGACATTTCCTGCTCAGGATTTGATAGGAATTCTCGAGAGCTCATCACTTTCACTATTCGACTTTCGCCTAGAAGAATCTCAGTGCATTTTTCAAAATTGTAATCGTTTTGATTCAATGGTCAACGCAGTAGTTAGCACAGAGAGTTTTCTCAATATCTTATAGGCTGCCAGTGAAACTTATTTGCACGTCATTATTTTTTGGAAGTTATTGTTAGCGACATCTAGACCCTACATCACAAGCACGCTAATAATTTGTAATTGACTCTAGCTGTCTGGGGATTGATTGCGTTTTTCCTTGTATGCCAGGGAGAGAGCACGCAGAATTTAGAGTCTTTTTTGGATAACCGCCCCCTAAGCACATCACTTTCACTACCTGTCGCTTATGATTTGCAACTATACTAGTTTGTGGAGCCGCAGGAATATTATTATTTTATTTTGTTGAACCACCTTAGCCTTTGCCAAGTCGCCAATTCACCCGTGTGCATCTTGAAATAGAGTACTAGTAGTGTTCGCTCTTACCGTTTCGATTTTAACGGTCATTGCATACCATTTGCACCAGCTAGGAGCTGCATTTACACTAGTTACTTCACAAACTCGTTTATAATTTGTATAACACTTTCTGTCTGGGCGTAATCCTCTCGGAAACTCATCTCCTCTTTTCTCTCATTTCCCTGGATTGCGCTGCTCTCTCTGCAATTGTCTCGGAATTCATCTGCGCCCCGCACGCAACGCCGTCATTAATCTTTGGACTCCGGAGAATCCTCGGCAACACCATCCATTTTCAAGCGAGGACCCTCGTCCTAGTGTTCTGAGACCTCCGTCCAATCTTCGTCCAAAAGCACCAAATAACTGGAAAACACGAAAAAGTGAACAAAACTGAGCGACAGTTGGAGCAATGGTCTGACTCTCTTCAGTTTGCACGCTGCCTCGCCGGTCAGAGAGACGAGAGAGCGTGTAAACTGAAGAGAGTCAGACCATTACTCGACAGTTGGGCAGAGTAGTTAGAAATGAAGAGCTATGATCACTTGGCTTTCAGCCGCTAGAAAATGAGTAGTTGTTATTCGTACTCTTGCCTGTAGTGCAAAGTTCAACTATTCAGCTGCTGCAGTTATCGTCTGACTCTCTTCAGTTTGCATGCTCTATCGCCTTCTCTAACCTGCGAGAGAGCGTGTAAAACGAGGAGTGTCAGACCATTGCTCAGCTGCTGCCAGTGAATGTCTGCTCATAAGTTTTCGCTCGCGTAAATGGGCATAATTATTGCTATATTTCACCTGACCGTTATTCAAACTCAGCATTTTCCTGGATAACTAGCATGGAGACCGATGTGCAGGTATCTGCATTAGTGAGCCAGGCCAATGGTTTGGTGAGAAACGATTAGAATGAGATCAAAATTATTAGAATTGTATTATTAGAAAATATTATTAAATATTATGAAAATAGTATTAAATAATATTATTAAATTATTAGAAATTAGAACAATTAGAACTATGCTCGCGTTCGTTCAAAGGAAATCCATGCCGTCCTGGATAACATGAGCGGAGAAATGTATCCGTATCATTTGGTTACTCTTTACACTAATTAGTATAGTTGTCTTCTGACTGGCAAATCACGAGCTCGCTCACGATTGCTTAACCTTTTCTCGCGCAAAGTTCGCCACTTTTCCTCTACTCTACGATAGTGGTCGCCTTTTTATCGCGTAGAACAGATGACAAAATCGAATATCAGTGGGGGAGTCTCAACAGATAAATGCATTAGGATCGCCTCGTTGGCCGACTGGGAAGAGGAAATACTCTCCTCAGTTTCTCTACTATCCCACTCTCTCTAACCAGCAAAATGCTCAAAGACACAGAGATACTCTGTTTAACTGTCCGCAATTCGAAACTGACTCTCCTTACTTGCCGCACTAACTCTACGGCGAGAAATAGCGAGACAACGCAAAAAAAGAGATATCACTGCTTCCTTCCTGTATCTATTCTAGGGTTGGCTGCCCGGGAACTGACTGTAGTCATGTTGAGTGCTATTTCACGCGCCAGAATGGCGAAATAATGTGCAGGAAGAGGAGACCATTTCTTGTGAAGTCACGCCTAACCTATTCTTGTCCGATCCCGACTTCCATTGTTAGCTCCCTTTTGTTTTCACAAATAACAAGGAAACCCCGCCAAATTTTCGTGGTTCCACACATAGCCCAAATTGGATTAAAGCAATAGGCGGCTTTGGCCGGAGAAAATACAGCCACGCGTCGGGTTTAGCGGAAATTTGGACAAATAATCTGGCGATCAGCGACCGGTGATAATCCTTGTTCAGTGGATGATTCAGGGAGATCAAAGAGCAGTCTTCTAGTAATAAGCCAGAACTTCGATCTGCTAGCATGAGTCAGTATCGATGATGTCAGGAAGGGAAGGGAGTGTTTGGAGTAAACTTCAAATCACCCCTTGCAATACTTTGTCCACTACAGAGACAGCTGATAATAAGCCCAGTTTGTTGGGGGTTGCGGCATCTCCGAGCGAGCAGACCAGGAAATTACTCATCGTATTTAGCAGCTGAGGGGGTGTTGCAATGCTCCTTTTCTCTTCCTAGTCCCTCGAATTCTCACACTCTCTCACGTCCTGAAAATCTCGAACTCTCTCCGTTCTATGTAATCTCTCGTCTGCTAGTAACCGCTAAAGAACGCTTGCAACAGAGAAAGCAATCATTCTCCCCCCATCAACCCCTACCCCTGCATTGTCCCGGGGCAACAGCGTTGTGTCAGATTGTCTAGGAGGAGAGGTGAAGGTTGTAATTTACCTGAGAGAGAAGGAATGTTGCCCTGATGATCTTTTCGTCCTGTTTCCCGGCATTGTACCGAGCGTACCGAGTTTGTAATTGGCAAAGTGCATTTCTGGTTACTATTAGGAATGAGATTTAATAGTGATGATGATGCGATCAGTCAATGCCTGGTTCAAATCAATCGAAGCGCAACCTTCTGCAATTATGCGAAGCGTGAAACGTAGGATGTGCTCAGATCCGCTCAACTTGTCATTCATTTACTGATTTGAAACTTATTCCAGAGGTTGTTGTACTGGTCAGAAGGGCTACGCCGGATGAGAACTATGGCGTCATGCCTCCTTTGATACATCAAAGGCGGCATGACGTCGTAGTTCTCATCCGACCTAGTGCCGTCAAACGAGATGTGACAAACAACGAAGTTCATCTATGGGAACGATGAGGATAACTTTAACAGGCTTCCTTTTGTCTTCTGTACGCTTGTCAGCCTGAATGAGGGACATGTGACATGCCTTGGTCAGGATTTCAAAAATAGCGCCATTCCGAATATATTTGTCTGCGTACATAAGTCATAAGGCAGCCGCAGCAGCATAAATAGCGTGCGAATTCGAATTGACATGGCTTTCCCGGGAATAATCACGGGTTTCATCGAGAATATGCCTATTTTCCAAGACTCTCTCAATTTTGCGTGCTCTCTAGCCGGTCCGAATTCACATTCGTCAATGTTTTTTTCCTCATCTGAAAGGCTTCATAGTCATTTAGAGATAGCTCGGCTCCATTCTCGATAGTGTGTCAAGCGTGCGGAAAAAGTAGAATTGGGCCTGGAGATAATGGGGATAATGGGCAGAGAGCAAAAGGGATTAAGGTTGATTGGTCACAGGGCAACTCCAGTATTTGGCGAGTATTATCCTGGAGTGATCCCAACACTCTCAGGAAGTCGCGAAAGAGGTCGGGATCATTATCAATCACTGCAATTTGGCAAATATGTTTTCCCCGAGTAATTACTTATTGGGCTCTAACGGTAAATGCGAAGTAAGTTCTTCACGCTCTCGAAAAAAGAGCTGATTTGCACAAGTGCCGGGCCTTTCATTAGTCTGAAGCACTCAGGGAGAGAAAAAAAAACATTCCCAGTCATTCCATCAAGCAATTAACCCGGAAATTACACGGACAAACTCCGCTCTAATTACATTGTGTATTAAGCTAATTAATCAGCTCCTCGACAGCTCGTGGGCAAACGGAAACCTTCCAACCTCCACAATCTGGCCTCTCTCCCTACCGCAAACTCTCTCGCTCCCTCTAACCTACTACACGTCGCGTCGCCATCAGTGTTCCCTCTCCCACCCTTCGCCCTGCCAAGCCCCGCCCCTCCCCTCTTTCCCAACGCGCCCCGCCATCCTTCAGACGACACCAGTCGCCCAGGGCAGACGTACCCTCTGCGAAGTGATCTTTGATCTTTCCTTCCCTTATCTTCCTACAATGGAAGAGTCCACAATCACTTCCTTCTCTCCGAACACGGACAAAATCGTGCGACGTCACTCCAAATTCTCTCGACAATCCGCCAAACTCTTCAACAACGCGAAGAAACTCGTGAGGTGAGCAGCAATTTTTCCGGTTCGCCGGCTTTCTGATTTCCGGACGATTACCCGGCTCTCTCCTGTCTGAATGCTCTTTCTTTCTGCCTTCGTGCCCGCTGTCGCATGCTTCACTGGTAGATGAATTTGGGGAATCATTGGTCCTAAAGATGCTCAATTTTGTGGTCTCAGCCCGCGGCGGGGTATAATTAGGTGTCGCGAGCCGGCAGAAGCCGTCAAATGGTGATGAGGTCAAAGGCTGTAGTATTCCTTTCATCTATCTTCGTCCGGCTTCTTGGTAACCGAGCAGCTTCTTTTGTTCAGGGATGACTAAAGGACTCCCGCGATTCCTATGTCTTGATAGATACACGTATATTGAGGAGTCACTCGATCTTTAGCCCACTACTTTATTGTTCTCCCATAGTTGCGCGAATTTCGGGATGTATATGCATATTCATAGCCACTAGGGATCTCATCACGTGCGCTTCTTAGCTCATATGGAAGAAGAAAGTGAGGTCATAGTTATTGCGGCAGAGTTATAAAGCAGTCGTCTCTTCATCTAATATACTCTCTAAACCGGCCCAGCCCTATCTTCCTCGAACTCTATATAACAGTTATTCGCGGAAGCATTATGCTCATAAACACGCGAAAAGGGTATTGTAGTGCATTGCGTGACTAGAGTACTACCTGTCCATTATCCAATAGAGTGTATTAACAGCTGTACTTGGTGCCTGATCTCCTAATAGGCTGTAGTGCAAGCTTTTTGCGATAATCCCGCCAATTATTCATAAAAACCGACCTTTTTCTGGCCTACAAATGGGAAAGAGCGCGTGGTTCGCTGATAAGGTCTTTTTTCCCTTTCTCGCCCCTAAATGGAAGAAAAAGTTGGCGAAATCTCACCGCGTTTTGCTATAGCGGACGCAGGGATGGTTGCCCATGTTTTATTCATCTGAGGATGGATTCTGCATCGAATATGAGAGCATTTGCGCGCGCGTTTTCTGACTGAATTTAGGGATATTTGCGGCTTCCATTTCCCTGATTTTCCTTGATTCGTTGAAGCCCGTCTGTTGATCTTCTGAAGACTTGGACAGACAATGTGAGAGAGCATGTGCAATTGAGAGAGCGAAAGAAGCCCCATCTTCCCCACCCATTCGCCGTATACACAACACCCCCTGTTATGAGAGCGACTAATAAGGTTACGAGCCGAAATCCGAGACACATTTGCATTGCGTGAGCGGGTTCGGCATTTACCAAGCGGAAGTGCGGTGTGCAACTTTTGGGAAACGTCGCTTGCAGGAGCACCTGTTTCCTGTCTATTTCGAGTTGGCGGCGAGAAAACGGAAGTTGAATCACCCTCACAGCTTTTTGAACTGCACTGAGTCAACATCGCAACTGGCTTTGTTTTTGTGTTTTGAGTGCGAATTCAAACGATGCAAAACAGGTGAACTTCACAAATTGCCACTCGAGCCAGCAGCGTAATTAACTGGGCGAACTTCACGGTGCCGCCGAAACTGGTGCCTGGTGTGATTCACTAATTGATACTTTCCAATTCATTCACTCGCTGGAAGTGAGAGTAACTAGAGAGCACAGGAAAACAAGAGAGTCTGCCCCTCCTCCGCACTTCCGAAAACGTGCCCCCGAGAACGAGAACCTAGTGTAAGAGGGGGTCGACGAATACTAACTCGTCAAATTTGGCGCAACTTTGCATTGCGCGACGTTTTTCGGTGTGTAACACCCTGGTGTCAGTTCAAGGACTTTCATCGAGATAGCTGAGTGGTGCGAAAACACAACGCACCGCAATTGTTGGGTGTGACATTCGGCCAAATGTTACCAATTTGCTCGTTTTTCGTTTTTCAATTTTCCTCGTTTTTCGTGTTGTCTGAACGGGGGAGAGTCATATTGTGGTATTTTCAATGGAAAATGAACGATTGTCTGGGTGAAAGAATTTGCAATCACCCAAAAGTCAAAGTGTTCCGCGTTCTGGGCGAGAATGGCTTCTATTGTTTCAAGCTTTCTGGAATGGGGAGAGGGGGCCAACTTCCGAACTTAGCGCTTGGCGAACTTGGGCGCAATTAGAATGGTGGACCATTCGCAGTTGGCAAATGCTGAGGAGTAATTATCCGAGTTCCCTGAACTTTCCCATCGGTCAACGAGTAAAAGGAGTTCAAAAATTAAAATTAACTCCTAAGGTTTTTTCCGCAATGCAACATGCATTAGCGTGTGCGCTTGTGAAATGGTGGGAGTGTTTGAAAAATTCAAAATGCGGTAACGATCTCGTGTGGAGTTAAAATCGCTGATTAATTATTATAAAAGTTTTTCATCAAAACAAATAAAAGAAAAAATTATTTTGTGAGCTCCCCGTCATGATTTGTTTACTTACCGAAACATATTCGAACAATTAGCGAAAATTAAAAACTGGAAATTCGAGCAATTCATAATCTACTCATGGTCGAAGTTTGGTCGCCGATACGTGAAAGCGCTATAAGTTCACACGAAATCGCTTGCGATCTCTCCCAGACAATGTTTTCGCGTGAGAAAAGAATAGATTGAGCCAATCTGCCCTACGAGTGAGTCAACTAGACGCAATTTCCTGTTCAAATACAGTAACCTACCGTATCCACTTTGGACCACGTTGTGATAGGTTGGTATCCTCTTTACCTCCTGTGCACTTTACAGTAGCGTTAGCCCTAATAGTTCCATCGACCCTAATCCTCCAGTATAATTTGGTGAACGGTTCTCCCTGAGGATAGGGAGAGAGAGAGAGAGAGAGAGAGAGAGATCGGGGAGAGTCAAGAGTGATTCATGGTTTCTCCGCGCCTTTCTTTCTCGTTTTCTCACTCCCGTCCAATGGAGTGCCCCCTCTCTCCATTTCACACACTATCTAGTCCTCTAGCCGACGAGATAGCACGCAAAACAGAGAGCGGTATTACTCCCATACCCCGAGAGGGAGAGACAGCGCGACCTTCCCAACTCTTGCGGCCCACTGATCAGTTCACTACTGCGCCATGAGGCGAGAATGGGCATTTTCGCACCTTTTGTTTCGGAACCCTTATCGTCTAGCTCAACTCAATGCTCAAATCTTGCTCTACTGCACATAAACAGTTAGCAATCACGCAAATAATCAATACGAGTTACTTACTAAATCTTACGCATGCATTGGAGTTTTGAACTTCGCGATCCCCTCTTTCCATTATCACCTGTTGCGAGTATCAAAAATGCGCCAGTAACAATTATTTTTCAATCTTGTTAGATGCCAAATAGCGGCTCTGCGTTACTCAGCACTGTGGAACTGTGGAATGTGCTAATTGTCCTGCCCGATGATCTGTGTGCCCTTCTCCAGCTGCGATTCCACCTCTAGAAACCTTTTTAGCCTTCAATTGTTTCATTCTTTCCAGAAATGACATTCATTGTTTTGCCTTCAATTCGTTCTCGAAATCTTCTGCTCAACGGATACCCTCGATTCTTGCTTGTCTAAACTTTCCGCTTCCGTAGCAAATCATCGCTTTATCATGCAAATATATCGTTTTCCAAAAGCTCTCTTTGCAGCCTTTCACTAACTATGATCCCTTCCATCTCCATCTGAGATTCCTCCTCTAGAAATGACCTTTTTCTGCTGACAGTGGCGTGGTTTTTGTCCGCGATTTCTTAGGGGCAATTTCGAGACGACGACTCTGTCTCACCTTGAGCCACTCAATCAATCACAACATTCGTCCATATAGATCTGCATCTTTGGATGCTGTTTTTTTCTTAAAAAGACGCAAATATGAAAATTTAGCTGGTACAACCATAATTTGCGGGCATTCAGAAGCATATATCGCCTTGAACGACAAAATGAGGTCATCTAACACTCCTACAAGCTAGTTATAGTTAAATTAGTGTATTTTCGACATTCTACTCTTCATCAACGGCTAGATTCACGATAGCTTTTCTTGGCTTTCTGAAGCATATTCGAAAACGCTTGTGTGAATACCATGGTCATTTATTACATTTCACCTTGCCTCACCTTAGCTGCACTCAATTAATCATAGCCTGCCGAGATTTATCCTCTCGTTCCCTCCATTCTGGATGCATTTCTCAGTTTTCAGTAGTTAAGTTTATTTTTGCCAATTCGAAATGACCCACGATCACTCAAAAAAGCAGCTGCCTAGATTTCATAAATTCCGTGAAACATATGATTTCATATATTTTCGCAAAATCATTCTGGCGCAGAGCTGTTATTACTTCGCAGGGACGTAAGCTAAATGAACACTTCTAGTATCAAAACAGCACCTTCTCAATTATTAAAAAGTCAGCCAAACTGTACTAACCCCTGTAAGCAAGTACCCGGACGGACGTGTTGTTTTTCACCGCTTTCCTACGGCACTACAGAAATCGAAAAAGGGCTCTAACAATGGGTCGAGAGGGATCTACTTTTTTGTCTCCATTCTCACCTCTCGTTGTCTCTCCCACCTCTATGAGAGTGATCTCATTCCCTCTTTTCTTTCTCATTCCCTCGACTCCCCTTCTTTCTCGCTTAAACTGACTAACGAGATAGTACTCGGGGAGAAAAAAGGGCATAAACACCCGAAATTACGAGCCAAGCAACCATAAAATAGACACCGGGGACGATGCCCGCTCATTTTCGTACTACGGCTCATTAGTTTCGCTGCTCCCTTGACTTATCTCTCTATCCCTTGTTATGCTAGCCGACTAGATATCATATCAGGGATCATTTCTCCTGTATTCTTACTACTGCTATTACCCGGCCAACCTAGAAAAATGCAAATCCTAGTGAGCGCCGAAGACCGGAAGTCGTTTACACCTCTTTCCGATCAGGGCAAGGGAACGCCGCCACTCCCCTTTCTCTCGCACTCTCTCCGATCCGCACGCTCTCTCGCGCCCGCTCTCTCCATTTCGCGTGCTCTCTCGCGTTGTCTCTGACCGCCCCCTTCGAATTCCGATCCATCAATTGTCAATGCAATGCCGCGCCTCATGTTGAATCGGAAGCTGCTTGGAGCTGTAGTTTCACAGCTTCTAGTTAGATATATTCGTAGAATTTTTGTTATACGCTTCCGAATGCGATAGGCACAATTATCAAACTCCCAAGTGCTTGTGGCGTTGTTATGGATGTTCTGAAACACGGATACTTCATTTCTTGTGTTCTAGATCAGGGCTGTCTTCGCAAGACATTGTCACTGTTCATTCTCACGTTGTTCAGACAGCACGCTATGCTAAAAGATATCGCGTAATTGAGAGTGCGCATGTCAACCAAAAAGTCGCCGCGCATGTCACATTCCATACGCCTCCTCAAACTCTCGCTACGTTGCTTCTCACACCGCTCACTAAATAGCCCCAAGGCCGGTCGGTGCGCGGTAGATCAAAGAGCCTCAGTTTTGGTCCCGCACCGCAACTTAGCTCATTGTCACTGCGTTTTACCGAATTCACTCCATCATCAACAGCGAGTTCAGGGCATATCAGGTTGCTTGTCTGATGGCTCGAAATATGCGCCTCTTCTGACTTTTCCTCGTGGTCATTATTTTTTCTCAAATCTTCACATCTCATTTTTTCGCTCTATTCTGAGAACTCACAATCACGGGAAGTCTTCGTCTCAATGAGGCTCTTCAATGGGGGCAATCTATTTCTTCATCTTATTTTTTCTAGGAACTGAGGTACTGTTGATAGCCAAAGACATACCCACACATACACACACACACCATTTCCTGCTTTTCGCTAATTGTGTTGCGCTAGCGCGGAATTGTTTTTATCTCGTGCGCGGATATTCGCTGAATCGTCTGCTACTATACTTCCTTTTATAAACCGTCTAGGTTTTCATGAGAACAAGATGGTGCAAAAAGGATATTGCGTCTAGTCTGGGGCAGACGATATAATTATTGTTAGCGATAGCCTTCGCGAGAAACCATCTCTTGTTTTTGCACTCTCTCCAGTCGAATAGGTGAGAGCCAAAGTCACCCTAATTATCCCATCTGCCCACATACGCCTGATTGAGGCGACCTTTAGACTCGAATGGACACGGCCTATCCCTACTGCGAAGACAGCCTCCTCGGTGCTTTTCCCTTTCGCGAGATCCTACTATACATCTCATCATAACACTTGACTATCTCCGAATTCACATCCTTTCTCTCTACTTGACGATATTAGTGCTAACTTAGACTCGCGGGAGGTCTCGCTCTCCTCTTTTTGTACACTATCTCGACTGTCTGACCGACGAGACAGCATGGGAAATGAGGAGAGTCGGGAATGGGAATGGGAGGTCCGGGAAGGCGGCCCGCTATCCTAACTTGTCCGCTTTGCGATCCGTTTAGAGCGGGTCTTACTCTGGGCTTTGATTACTTTCCATCACTTTCCTTTGATTCCCTGGAGTTTTTTCGTGTAAAAACACGCCATTTTCCGAGTAGAACGGTATCGGAGATCCGCATACAATGGTGAGAACTTCCTCTATCGCGGGAAAGTTTTCTCCATTTCTCCGAATCGGTTACTGTATCGGAACATTAGGATGGAATCGATATAGAATAGAATGAAAAGAATATGCTTGTCATTTCGCCAGCACTATAGCTTAGCCGATCATGTCCTGGTTGGCATTTTTACTCATGCCATTTCACCAGTTCAACTCAGATTCATCTCTCGGTTACTGTAGCGGGTGCAAATGCAGAAAGATCACCTGCCCCTATTCTGCTTATATTCTCATTCAAAAATTCTTCGAGTCTATCTTTTCAACTGCGTTTTCATACGCAGAAATGTTATCGCATCGCTCAATGGGAATCTGCACACTAGCGCATGAATACATTGCGTGTTGCTATTCTTCGCATTACTAGCGCGATTCTATGTATGTACTCGATCTTCAACTTATGCTTACGCATCAATCATTGGTTTACTGTATCGGAACACTTCAAATTCATGCAGTTCCTGCAGCTTGGCATATGTATTTTTGGCTTAGCTTACTGTAATATAGATTATTCTCCGCATCTGCAAGGCCGATACTGTATCTGGACACTAGGTAAACACATCCGAAAGCCCCCCCCCCCCGTTGCCCAAATGAGCCTATCTGACATTTTCTGCAGCTGACTCCTGTTGCTATTTTCTTATCTAGTCTGAACAAGAACGCAGAAATTTGCTCGCTTTGGTCACTTGACATCTGACTACTAGAGGTACTATGTTGTAAGCGTGTCAAGTCTATGAGACGACCTCCAACGCATGTGTTCATAGTTTTCTTAGCTTGTGTTCTTAGCTTGCTATTTGCTGAAAACATACAGTCGAAGAAGGCTCTCCCTCGCCTAAAAACAGGCCTGACAATGTTCACATCTGCAGCTGACTTCTACTGCTATTCTCGTATCTAGTCTGAACAAGAACGCAGAAATATTTTCTTATTCTTCGACTGGTGCCTGATTTTACCTCCGAAAATCGCTCATGCTTATACTCCGAATGCTCCGAATGCTTCTTCCTTGCCTAAAAAAGCCTATCTGATACACTGTCCACATCTGCAGCTGACTTGTGCTTCTATTTTCGTATCGCGCATAAGCTATTTTCTCTTCCTCCCTCCTCCTCACTTACTGCTCCCGTCACTTTTATAAACACATCCGTGGTCACATCTCCCCACTATACTTTCCCAAATATTTTCGCTAATTTTCCGCAAAAATCCTCTACATAGGCTATGAACAAAATTCCATCTTCCCGCTGCTTAGCAAAAGCGCTTCATCTAAATGCGTCCGTATTTCATCATTTTCCGGGAAAGCTCCGGGGGCGCTAAATCCGCTCGCAATTTCGCACCATAATCTCGGCTCTCGTGTTGATTTGACATTCGAGCGACGAGTCCATTAGGGGGCACAAGCTTTCCTCCCACTTACGCGCCTCAATCTCCCTTGCTCCGATTCTCTTAAGTCCACGTGCTCTCTCACTGTCTCTAACCGGCGAGATAGTGTGCGGAATCGAGAGACGCCCATCTCCCCATGCTTTCGCCCGTTTAATACCCACTCCAAAAGAGGGAAACCTCTCGTCGCTACTGCTCTTTGGCGATTTCGCATGTTTCGGGCTAAGTCCGAGCAAATTCCTCCTTTTTTATCTTCCATTCCTCAATTGTTTGAAATTTTTATGGTAAAAACATCAAATTTGGCTGAGGAACACGTGACTTTCGTGTCTAATTTTGGAATACCAGAGTTTGGCTGAAATACCGCTGACAAACTGGTGATTGACAGACTCCCAGCACGTCCTTTGCTTCCACAAGGTGCACTCAAGGGGATCGACCCGGATAGGGATCGCCTCTCTCTCTCTCTCTCTCTCTCTCTCTCTCTCTCTCTCTCTCTCTCTCTCTCCCTTCCTCATTCAAGGAATGGTCAAGAAAGCGACTGAATGGACTCGCATCGCAGTTAGATCGGCTCTTTTGCTTGATTTGACTGAAATCGAGAGACCTTTTGAGTGTGCGTGGGCTCCGATTTCTTACTTCCGCGCGCTTTCTTTTTGATTCAGGATTTTTTGATTGTGATGTATCCGATATTGCGTTATGCCATTGATCTCCCCTGCATGCTTGCATTTTTACTACTACTTTGAAACGTATCCTTGTTTATGGCTTTATTGTTGAAAATCGTCTAATTTTAATTTTAAATTTAAAGTAATATAAAATTGAAAAATTACAGACGCAACTCCGTGCACTGTGATGTGCTAGCCGACGCCGAGCTCAGAATGCGCACTCAGGTAAAAATAATACTTTTAATTTTAAAAATATTATTCATTTTAAAATAATTTAGGGAGGTCTATTCACGCTCTCTGGCGATGGCTCGCACGACACCCGGGTAAGCGTTTTCCCAATTTAGACAACATTTGTATTTTTTCAAGTCAAATGAGATTCAAAACAATCACATAGAAACGGATGCGTTTCACGAAGTGTTTACCTGTTTGGGAAATTTACGATTGCAATCGATCTTTTCACTGTGATATATTCGGAAAAATAAAATCAATAATCTATTTGCAGTCCGCTGACTTCCTCTCGCTGCTCGAGCGCATGCAATCGCAAAGACTGGACGATCAGCGATGCGAGATGCCCGAAATTCACGTGAGTAGAAATAGATCACTATTTGACTATCATAGACTCTCTCGAATGTTAATTAAGGTTAATTTAGTTAAATATTACTCGTTTCGTTGCTAATGAAGTGTAAACGTGTGTTGGAATCTGGGACAAATTCAGAGGGGCGAAAATACATGATCTGACAACCAAAGTGATGCAAAGCGAAGCAAATGCACAGTGATAAGATACTGATTGTGCTGTAAAATGTGATAGCTACTAGAAACATGCACCAAATCGACTTGAATGCTCTGTATTTTTAACTTCGCTCTATTGTCTTTTCATGCATATATAGAGTGTTGCTCTTCGTTCGCCACAGTCTCTAGCACTTCCTAACCAACTAGAGTATGACAATGACGGGTAATTTGTAGGCGCGTAATTGCCTGATTTTCTCAATTATGCCGATCTCTAGCTGACCAGAGTGCCACAGCATCTTAGAAATGCAGATAGCCGGGCAATTTCTTGCAATCACCATCAATTATCGCCTCTTCCCTCTCTCTATCTCGCCCCTCTCGTCCCCACTATTCATAACTGCGGGGGTCAGCCGACAAACCAGTTGCGAAAACTTAACTGGAGCATTCCATAGTGCCAAAAACTGGATAACGACTGAGGATAGGGTTCTGTATCCTAAATTTATTGATATCCAAGCTGTAGCTCAACTTAATCAATTAGGTTGAATATAACCAAGGAAATTTTGGAAGCTACGGTACCATGACACGCGATTCTTTACATTTGCCATTTTCCCCTTTTGCCCAGGCTCTAGTGCGAGTGTTCCACTTGCAACTCTGCCCGTTCATCCATCCCCTCTTCCTCTTCTCCTCCCCCCCCCCCCCCCCTCTTTCCCCCCTCTCCTCCTTCCTCGATCCGAATTAGCCCCTCTTCGTAATCACACCCTGTCCTTCTTTCCTCCTATTCTCCCCTCTCATCCCATCACTCAGGGCACCTCGTAATTTATCCTTTTCTGGTTCCGAGTTGTGGTTCCTGGCTCCGATCTTCGGGTTCCTGGTTCCATCTTAGGGTTCCTGGTTCCATCTTCTGGTTTATGGTTCCTTCAGGGTACACTTCCTCATCCGACAGCCTCTACTGTGCTCTACCAATTCGATTAGGCGCGTCCAACCTCAATCTGAAGAGTGTCATTAGGCCCCGGATGGAGGGGAAGAGAGGCACGGGATTTATTGGCCCCGCACGTTCCCTTTGCCGGATTGGCTTGTGAGTGATGAGATCTGAGACTCTGCCCTGCCTTTCCCTCATCATTCCTGTAGAGCTGCATCCTATAGAAAGTTCTCGAAATTCAGAATTTTATGTCAAGATTGTGGTTGTTGTTTTTGACTTAGGTCTTTGAGTCATTTCTCACATTTATTTCTGATCCTTTGTCATCTTCAGCCTTGAATATGACAATCCCACCGCGCTACTAGCACTTTTGTCCTCGGCTCTACTAAAAAGACTTCGAAAAGCAGATGCCTTAGTGATGTTGGCGATGTTTTAGCCCTTTTATTCTATTTCTCCTCATTCAGTTTGCGTCATAAGCACTTTAGTCCTCTGGCCTGGAATAAAAGGGTAGATCTCCGATTTTGAAGTCCATTCACTCAGCTTTTCGGTGGATTTGTTTTTGTTTTTACAGGGCAAACAATTTGTACAGGCAATTGAGTTAGCCCCGTTACCCTTTTCCCGCATTCCTTTCTATTTTGCTTACCTGAGGCTGCATTTAGAATACGCATAGCACAAAGGTCGAATAAAAGCCTAGCATATTTTCTACCTCTGTTATTTATGCTGTGGAAATTTTCAAGGGGAACTTCACAAATTTGAATCCCCGCAATTCCATATCACGGCTCCCAGTAGAGCTAGAGACTTTAAAATTGGAATATGGGGTGGAAACGTAAAAACCACCCCATATTCCAATTTTCAAGTCGCTCTACTGGGAGCCGAGATATGGAATTGCGGGAATTCAAATTTGTGAAGTTCTCCTTGAAAATTTCCACGCCATCAATCTTCAAGATTTCGTTTTTAATTTAGGACGCTCCCCAGCTCTGTCTCATGATCGAGAAATAATATGCTGAGTATCGCATACCGCACTTTTCTACCCTCAAGAATGCCTTATCAACCTTATCTCCCTCATCTTGTCCATCTCTTGCCGTACCGTAATCCCCTCAGGGCACATTTCCCCTCGAGAGCCTCGACCCCATCAGAAGCGATAATCCCTTTATTACTTCCCCTACTCATAATCAACTCTGATTCTCCCTCTCGATTTTACAACTCCTCTATACTCCACTCCGATAATACATAGCAGCAACATTGCTGACCCCCCTAGTATTCACTGTAATGTATCACTTCGATGATTACCGTAGCCGATCGTAATTCCCCTAAGTTAGCTAAATGCCGGAACGGCGAAAAGAGGGCGGTCAGCACGATTACAGCCCGCCACTTAGCCGATGTTTTAGCCCTCGACAAGTCTAGCGGCTTTTCCGCCTACATTCTGGACACCAGACGGATTATCAGTTGTTGAGCAATCGTCTGACTCTCTTCAGTTTGCACGCTCTCTCGTCTCTCTGACCAGCGAGAGAGCGTGCAAACTGAAGAGAGTCAGACGATTGCTCCAGTTGTTTCCTCCACGCATATACTTCAGACTAGGGTCAACATTATCTATCTCTCCTCTTTCACGAGCTATCTCATATAGCGATGTTTCACGTAAAGCAAAGAGTCTAGCATGTGAACAAATGCAGGTGCGTTATATTCAAATAGTCCTCACCTTCCTCCTCCTATCATTCCGTACAGTTATAGTTGTTTGTGGAGTGCCGAGCACTCAACTCAACACTTTTCACTCTCTCTCACTCTCTCCCTCTGACCCGCTAGAGAGTCAGCAAAATGAAGATAGCATCACCCTTCCCTCCAGCGCGCATTCGCTCTCGGTTAGCCACAATTCGAATTGCGCTAGGACCCCCGCCGGTGCCATTCAGACAGGAACCGGATCCAGGTAACCGCCGTTCCCGGTGCCAGGTGACTCCCCTCCTCGTTAGGTAACACCTGCTGGCCCCAGGGGCTTGCCCGGTTGGCACCAATTAGGATCGGCAAGTCACTCTCTTTCTCTAATGCGCGGAGTGCAAAAGGATCAGCTGATTTTCTTTGTCTTGCTTTGCTTGAGTCACGTATTCCGCATTATCCCAATCTCATTGTTTCCGCTTATATTGCATTTCGCGTGATGAGATTTTCATCTCATTTGCTTGTTTCGAACCAATTTCCTGATTCGTTCTTACATTATTTGCTGTTAAGCGTTCCTACACTGTTTTCTAGCTAATTCGAGTCACTTCTGAACCGTCATTCAACCTGAAGTGGACGATGAAATTGACACGAATTGGCATCTTTCGGCGCTTCTTTCGCTACTCTTTTACTCTTTCCTGCCCACTTTTTATAAATTACCTGTCCTCATATTTGAGGGACAAGAGTAGTTGAGTGGGAGAGGGGAGAGAGAGAGAGACGGAAAGTGAACATGTGCTGTCCATACCCAGTGCGAGTGGGCACTCTCTATCTCCTACTTTCTAGACATCTCTAACCGACGAGAGAGCGTGCAAAAGTGAGAGAATAGTCCAACAAAGGCCAGACGAGAGAAAATGAGCCTGTGCAGATCATTATATTGACCATGCTCGGTCCTGCTAGTGCGCGGCCTTCACAGGCTCAGAGTATATGAACTGTTTGCGCTCTTCGATTCCTTCACTCTCTCTCCCTACTCTACCCTTAGGGTTGCATTCATATTTGCGCTTTGCTTTAAACATATGAAAAGTCTCTTCATTTCCCATGATATCTCTTCTTCTCTAACCTACGTGAAAGCCAGTATAAGCGAGAGAGAGGCAGTCTGAGGGGAGGGAGCGAACTGTTTTGGAGTTGTGCCCTATTTCTGGAGTACCTCTCCGAGAGGAGGTTGAGTGGGTCCTGGGAAATGGAGATGATAGGGCCCGCGCGCGGAGAAAGCGGACTGTCACCCTTATTCTTGAGTATAAGTAGGTTCACCGTCTCCCCAGTTTGCACGCTCTATCATCCGTCTGACCGGCGAGAGCGCAATGATCGTCTGACTCTCTCAAATTCACACACTCTCTCGTCGGTCAGATAGACGAGAGAACACGCAAATATGAGAGAGTCAGATGATTACTCCTGCGAGAGCGCAACATGCGGAAACTCTCGATTTTGCGCTTCTCGAAATCATCTAAGAAATCGAAAGTTAACACAGAGACTCAAGCATCACCAATCACGGGGTTAGTGGAGCGAATTATGCTTTGGTGCTGTAATCGGGGAACGGTAACTTTCCAAAACGCGTTTCCCCATGCTGTAGTAGCGTGTGCAAATCGCATTTAGTTTTTGCCGTGTTTCGCACCCGTTTTCATTATCTGTCCAACACCTTGGTTGCAACTGACTGACTAGAATCGCATACGATCGTACCAATCCGAACAAATTACCGTTCGAATAGCATCAATGCAGAGACTAGTGTTTTCAATTGCGGAATCGGCGTTTTAGTAAATTCTCCGGGTGCTCATTAGGTTGCATAGAGTAATCACTAGATACTGCTAGTAGCGATGTCCTTTTTTAAAATTTTTTTTTTTTAAATTAAACGAGTCAGGGATAAACTAGGGCAGCTTCTTGTTGAACAGACAAAAGTAGTCCGTGAAGCATATTCGAAATCTTAGACATGAAATATTGAAAACTTGCAATCGTTTCGTTTTCATGAAATTTTTAAAACTGCAGTCACTCGATATTGCTGTTCTTTCTATCGTAGAATTATAAATATAGTATTGCTCAGTAGTCATGCTTAAACTCGCGCTCACTTCAATTACCCCCTGCAGCTGTATTTCCGGGATGATATGATCATGAACTCTCTCAAATCCCATGCTCTCTCGTATTTCTCTAACCGCCTATGGCCCTCCTCGATTTTCACGCTCTCTCGCCTGGGTTATGCCTGATGACATGACGAGGGGACAAGGTAGAAAGATGAAAGCATGTCTTGCTCCGCCGGAAATCAACAAACTGCTATCCATTTCCCAGTAATATCCTTTCGTTCTTCACAAAATCATGTTCGGCCTGATCGGATGTCAACAAAGTCAATTCCAAGTAACATCCCGCCTTGCCCCATTCCTAACATTCTGTCTGAGGGGGAAATGCGCATATCAATTCCGTGAAATTTCCTCGAATTCAATGCGAAATGTCCGTGCGTTCGCAGGTGTTTGAGAGATTTGAGAGCAGAATCGTTTCAATAGCACACGCAAACCTTCTCTCGGCCGTCTAAGAGATTAGTCACCATTCTGATGTCGACTGGCGATTGTTGGCCAATTCAATGTGTTTTTTGGATATTTTTAATGATCAATTTTAGCAAATTTTAGGTATTTGTGCATGGTTTTAATACTATTTTCAATGAATCTTAGTTAATTTAGAACTCTGCTCACTCTACGTGCCTCTGTGGTTATTTCGCGCGTCGATTTCGTGAATATTTCATTTCGAGGCGCTCTAATTTACGAATACTGAGCGAGCGAGACGCGCATCCGTTTCGCATTCCTTCCCACGCTTGGGAAGCTCCCCTAATTTTAAGTGATATATTCGGTCTTTGATGAGTGAGATAGCGTGATAGACGCGTTGTGCATCGCCTGCTTTTCCATCATTGGCATAAGATCTCCTCATTAGGTTTGATATCCCGCATTCTCTGCCTTGCTAGAGATGGGGGAATGTAATCACCGCATTTAGTTTGCTCATTGTCTCTCCTCAATTCTCAGAATTTTCCAAGATATGTTTCATTACTATTATAAGAATAGAAGACCTTCATTACTCTAATGCGGTGTTCGCACTGTTTACAGCAAAAATATCACGATATCCTGACCTTGGGCCCTATCCCCTTCGTCAAAATATCGAATTTCGATATCATGCGAACTCCATTTCAGCCTGAGAGCCATTCCCTTCGCCACGAATTGAGTGGGAACAGGCCCTAGACAGTTTGTTTGGCATAGGTAAATTTAGTGCGCAAACCGCTCATAGTCTTGCGTCTCTTCATTTCCATGTTAATATCGCTAACTAAGTTAGGTCGTAAATTAAGGAAGGAATGTGATAACTTCACACAAATTACATGCTTTCCGCGTTACATTGCAATACTGTTCCACTATTCTCCGTATTTCACATCTCCCCACAGTTGATCTAATAGAAGCGCCCTGACGACTTGTTTTCGCTCGTTTTTCGTCTTTCTTTTCTCATTTCCTAGTTTTTCAGACTGTGTTTCAAGACAGTCCACTTGAAAATGAAAACCATCTGCGCTCCCTCAGACATTCCAACGATGTCAGGGCGCACTTTTTGAACGACTATTTTCGCACTCGCTGTTTACAAGGAATCTTCCTGTTATCACCTTGGCGTCCACATTCCAATAAGCTCTTGATGAACGGGGCTAGGGTCGCGTCGCTTTCCTTAGAATTGTGTGAAGGATACGAGATTGCGCCTTGTGGCAATGCTGAACTCTTGAAGGAGTGCGATACCAGCCCCGCTTTGATCTTTTTAATAATAGTAGTCAAGGATGTAGTGCACATGCATCTGTCACATCATTCTCTTCCCGCTATCTATTTTTTCTATCTCTCATATCGCCCCCACCTCGAGAGCAATGGTCTGAATCTCCTCATTTTGCACACTCTCTCGCATGTTAGAGAAAGCGAGAGAGCACGCATAATGAAGAGAGTCAGACGATTGCCCAGCTCGAGCACACTCCAAGGGTACACTCAATCTCTGGCGGCAGCTATGCGCTTGATTCTTTCTGATTCCTGGCGCTCTCTTCATTTTACCTACTCTCTCGCCCATGCCCTGCTACCTCTAGAACTCATAATGAGGCACAGGCTATCCTTGGTGGTGGAGTGGGGGGAGAGAGAAACTACTCCGTCGCACCACGCAGTGACCCGAGTGACCTGGGCGCGCGCGGGAGAGCTAGAGAGAGTCAAAAGATATATACTCTCAGTGTTCCCCCCCTCTGACAGGTATGATAATGTGGTGACCTATCCTTCAAGAGTTCGTAAAGTTACCGTTATTTTTAACAAATCTCGCAAGCTTGTTGATTTCATGTTCGTGTTGTCCTTTAATAGGAATGTCAAAGCACCGCCAGTTATCGTGCAAATAGTATTCACTCTCTCTTGAGCTTATTCCTTTTCAAACGTTGGTGTTGACCTACCCCGTACTGTTGCTAGTCGTTATCTCGCCGGCGATCTTGGCGCTAAGTGTCTCGATTTCTGTTGTTTGTTCCCCACCAAGCACCCGAGCGTAGGCTAATTTGGAAAGTGAGTACTGCCTGCTGAGTGCGCCCCATGTATCGATTCGTTCAGTAGAATTGGGGGCCAATTTCTCATAATTTCCATCCATTTTTTTCATAGAAATCACAGATTTATTGATTCCGTAGAATTTAAACCAAATTATCATGAATTCCATGCCTTATCTAGATTCGAAAGCACTTTTGATTCATGTAAGAAAGGGTATTCGCATGATATCCCCATTTCTAAAGGTTAAAAGTGCTTGCAAACTATCATAGCTCGATAGCCAGATCCTTGATCCACTCTTTCCCCGCTCTGTATGCCCACGAATTGTTGATAGTTATTGCCAATTCCGCTTCAAAGCCTTCGTTTTTGCACTTTCCATTGCTTTGATATTCTCCCTATTCAAAATCACGTTCTGTTATTCTATATCGACGGAAAAATTCCGCATGACAAGCCTTTTTCCAAGTAAAGTACGCACAAATTTGCCAATATCCGAAGTTCAACTGAGCTGTTTACAATTCCTGTAGCAAAATGCGGAAGTGTTATTGCTTTATTGCAAAGTTTCCTAGTAAGCCCTCCGTAGTACAGCCGAATTGAAAGTTTGCTAACTCAATAACATCAACTCCCGGTGCTATTTATACCTAGCAGCTGCATTCTGCTGCAGTGAATGGTGTCTGCGGCTCCCCGCTGAAGTTGACTCTTTTCATTTCCCATACTATCTAACCGGCTAGACAGAGCGAGAGAGCACGCGAAATTGAGAGAGTCTCCCGCTCCGCCGACTATATCAATCTCACTCCTTGTCCGTTTCGCATAAAACCCCGCGAGCGTTTTCACCAAGAGGAGGGATACGAATTCATTTTCCTCTCCTCCCATTTCCCTCTCATCTCCTCCCTTGTTGCTGTTCCCTGTCATAATGTCATTTTAACAGCTTTCCTCTGATCTTTTGGCTTGGTGTGATGGCGCTGACGATGATAGTTGCTCCGTTATTACAAATTCTCGCAAATTCTCGAGTAAATCAGTGATACAGTAACGAGGTATGAGAGAGAGAGAGAGATCGTGCAAAATTGAGAGTATCTTCATGATGAAGGCTGTGGTTGCCCTATTGCGTCTCTCCCCTCCTCCTCCCACTAAGCAAGCGAATCGGATTCGTGATTGTTGAATCAGCTTGAACGCTGCGATGGCTCATCTTCCTGGTTTTAATCGTCTGACTCTCTCCAAATCGCATGATCTATGTCTAACCGGCGAGAGAGTGTGTAATATGAGGAGAGTCAGGCCATTGCTCGGTTTTCCGCTCCTTCCGGGGCCGAGTCATTCTCCGTGATATCCCACCTGTAGGAAGGGTAACGGTTTTGTGCATCCTCTCGACTTCCTTAATTCAGTCATACTTCACGTAGCACCTGAGTGATTTCCATCCTATATGAAAAGAGGGTTATGAATCCTCTGCTATCAAACTTCCTTATTTTAGATTATTCCCTGTAATATTGTTTGAATACCGTCGGTGAATTCCTTCATTTATCTTCCCCCCTGGTACTATAAGTTTAATCTCTATCCACACACATTTCGTTCATGTGATAGTACCCGTTATGCTTCATGGACATTTCAAGAATTGTATGATTCTGAAAATTGCAATTACTTGTAGGCCAGTCTTCGTCAAACATAATTATTACTTGATTCCTTCTCCTGACCGAGCTATTGTCCTTGACTCTCCCACTCCACTGTTTCAATTCACGCCCATTTCGTTTTTGGCACACCCTCTCTAGCCAATCCACGCAGTGACTCATCGCTTTTTCTCCGCGGAATTGCCTATCCCTCCAGGTTCGCAAACCGCCCGCACCGCATGGAATCGCCTCTCGCGCGTCCGCGCTGGTCGCTGCACGAGGATCAGCATCCGCTCGACCGCACGCGCTTCGACGCGGATGACACGCCCACGGCGCGTCTCCCGGGCGTCGAGAAGCGCTACGGGCGGCGGAGCGCGCCCGGAGCGCCGCCGTCCGCCAGCACGCGGCTCGCCGTCGTGGGGGCGGGGCTGAGCGCGCGCGCAAAATCGCTCGACTCGCTCCATCAACAGAGCGGAATGGCGGAGTTTCTCGCCTCGCCGAGTCTCTCCCATCCCTCCGCGAGGATGGGCACGATATCCGAGGAACCGCGGGAGATGAGCGCCAGTTGCGTCAACCTATCCGAGGAAGACGCGTTCAAGGTGCGCGCGGCGGCACAGCTTGTCCGAGCGCTGGACAACCTTGCCGAAGCGCAGAGCCGGAGCCCCGAAACCGCAAAGGCGTCAAGGAAGATGAGCCGATCGGCGCTGGACCTGCTAGGACTCGGCTGGCTAAGGAGGAAGGAGAGCGCATCCGAGGTGTCAAGTCCGATCCTGATCTCGTCAACTGCGTCAACGCTGAGCCTGAGGGATCTCCCGGGAGAGAGTAGTACGGTAGGTCACCCTCTGGCAGTGCGGCGGGACAAAGGGCTGATCGGTGACCAGTGGATGATGAGCCACTGGGGCCATTGTCGGCTCGCTTTCAGCTAGGTGCTCATTAGGGGCTGCTAGGTGATCTACCCGATAAGTATGGTGCAAGAGTAGTAAACGTCAAAATATGGTGGTCAGATCATGTGTGTGCAAGAATGGGAAAAATGCCGATAATGATGTGAAATCTAGTTGGAATTCCTGATAGAGATTATGCAAATTCGGGTGACACACACTAGTGGTGAAACTCGATGTTCAGGAGGGAGTAAACCGGATTACGGTAGATCAATTATCGATTGACTTTTCAGTCCGGCAGCCTATCGAAGCGCGCAGACAGCGTTGCGACGCGCGAGATCATCAGAGAGGTACGGTAGTAATTATTGATTTTTTTTCAAACTGGGTCGTGGGGAAGATCGAAAAACATTGTAATGCTGGTGATTTGAAGAAACTGTGAAACACATTTGGAAAATAGTTTGATCTAGTGAAATTTTGCTTTGTTCAATATCGATCGGGGTTCTTGTCACTTCTATCGCTTCCTTTTCGAAATTCAATTTCGAATTCGATGCATGGAATTCATCATAGACGCTTTTGAATTTCTCTGCGTGATATTACAATAGTTGTAGTTGTGAAGAGCCCCTGCTGCGAGCGCTGTCTCACGTCGATCAGTTTACGATAATAACTTGCTTCTTTATCTATTTTGACTAAAGTCAGGAGCTGAATCGGGGGGGGGGGGGGCAGAATTCGAATCGCTTTTGTGTGAACAGCTTGCCATTGAATGGATTCGAATCGGAGGGATTCGTGAATGATAGAGAGCCTATAGATCGCTTTCGCTGTACTCTCTTCATTCCGCGTTATCCCTCATCGGCCAGAGAAGCGAGAGAGCACGCAAAATGAAGAGAGTCAAGCCATCTCCGCGGAAAATCCTAGAGAGTGTGCGAAAATGAGATGTATTAAGGACATTACGTAAAAGAATGATGGCACTTGACAAAAGAGACGCGATAGGGATGTTTTCGAAGTACTCTCTTCAAACTGCGTGCTCTCTCGCCTGCCTCTAACTGATGAGAGAGCAAGCATTTCGAAGAGAGCTATCCCTTCCAATCCTGAGCATGATGGTACACAAAACAGAGAGGGCATACAGTAGTGCCATTCGGATTCTGACTTACGTGTTGACTACTTTTGCCTTTACGAAATTGCGGAATGCCCCGATCGGTGCTCGGAGATTTAAGCTACTTTAGCCAACTTGGTTCTTGGTGATCCAGTTCATTGAAATCTTTGTAAGTGTGCTTCACTCAATATTCTAAAATTACTAAAGTTCGAATAAATCCGATGATCTCAGTTTGAGCTTCATTTAAAATCAATAAAAAACTGAAACAAACAAATAAAATTGATCAATTGCAGCTGCTGACTCGCGCGGGTCCCTACCCGCAGATCGTGCTTCCCTCGGCAGGATTCTGGATGGACGGCGTCTCTCTCAGTGGACAGCACCTCGACGAGCCACCTCCCGAGGCAGAATGCGGCCACAACAACAGGTACTGTAGATCACCGACAAGTGATATCGAGAACTGACTATATTACGGTAGATCAATTGAACAGCAATATTGTAAAATAATTTCAATTCAGCTGTGCCCGATTCAAGCTCGAGACTGATGATACCTCTCACTGCTACAGAAGGCACTTCTTCGGAAGGGTACGGTAACTTGATGGATAGGGTAAATGGCGAATCGATAACTGACTTTATTCCAGGAGCATCACGATTTCTACGCGCTCGACGCCAATCTCGGCCCGCTGATTCTCTCAGTCCGCACCGAAGTGATCTCCAGCCAGACCCATTTCAGGTAAGAATCGTGTAGAGAGTGGAAAAGGAAAGTGTGCGTCGCGTGGCCGGAAGTGCGCGGGAATTGGGCTCATCAAGAACTGAAGTAATATAATTGGAATTGCAGAATTATGCTGCGCACGCGCCAAGGCACCGTCCACGAGATCGTCCCAAGTGGAGGTGAGATAAATCAATTAGAGCATATGCTAGCAGAGCACATCGAAAACTTTCAGATTGTATTGAACACGCGAACTGGAATCCATTACGAAATCTTTTCTGATTAATATATAATAAAATTCGATTATCAAATACCGTGTAGTTCATCAAATTACATGTTTTTTTTAAAATGACACCCTCTTCAGCCCTGGGTGATCGCCCCTCAGCCTCCAGAATGGCTCGACTCCTGTGTGACGAAGTTACCACAGACAAGTTCCATCCCGTCGCCTTCCCCGGGGGATCGGAACTGATCGTGCAGTAAGTTCTGGATGGATACTGTAGAGTGGAATACTGTAGTTACCGTACTAGAAGATTTGAAACATATCGATACTGAATAACATTGAATATTAGTCCGACACGAAAGTGCAGTTTATGTATCCTTTTTTCCAGAGTAGATCAAGATCGAATTGGGAAACATCTCCTTAAATTATCTTGTCGCCAGTCTGAAGCGTAACTGAAAGCTTCCAAAATATTTAGGAGCTACGTGAATTTAATAACTAACTATATTTTTCTTCAAATATAAACATTCAGATACGACGAGCACGTGCTCACCAACACGTACAAGTTCGGCGTCGTCTACCAGCGGCAAAATCAGGTGAGCTACAGTATCCTTGAGATTCCACTTGGGACTCACCAGTCCTTGATTAAAATTTAGTATTTCCTGAATACCAAATGATAATCATGCAGTGGCCAAAGAAAGTAAACTACAGTACCTCAGGGATTCCACTCGGGATCAGATTTCTAAAAGTTAATATTTGATCATAAAGGTCACCGAGGAGGAGATTTTCGGCAACGCGAAGGGATCCCAGGCATTCGAGGAGTTTCTCTCCGTAATTGGAGAGAAGATTCCCCTCAAGGGATTCCAGGTGAGGTTTGCTTTACGGTAGGAGTTGGCAGGTTGCCAAGTGAGGGCACTGGCACGGATCCAAACTTGAATTTCAGGGCTACCGAGGCGGTCTTGACACTGTATATGGACAGACTGGCTCAGAGACCGTCTTCACTGAATTCAGGGGAAGAGAGGTACGGTTTGCGTTCTACTGGTCGCATTATTTTGTTATTATAGACGGACATAGTTACTTATTTTTTTTGGAACATGTGACCCTTTTTCAGATGAACGTGATACATACTTTGAAATTCGAAGACATTTAGGTTTTTCGCTTGCTGATATCATTCTTTGATTACTTACCGTACATCTCAGCATACCGGACTCTTATCTACCGTATCCCTCAGGTGATCTTTCACATCTCCACGATGCTACCGTATACCGTGGGTGACACTCAGCAGCTGCAGAGGAAGAGGCACATCGGAAACGATATCGTGGCCATTGTCTTCCAGGTATATTGTAGGCTACTGATTTTGTTTAACGTGCTAATCAATAGCGTACCATTACCGTAATTAACCATTTCCCTGCAGGAAGCCAACACTCCCTTCTCTCCGGACATCATCGCTTCCAATTTCTTGCATGCGTACATTGTTGTGCAGCCGATCGAACCAGGAACAGAAAACGTCCGATACAGGGTAAATATTGGCATTTTTTTAAAATCAAGGGCCATGTAACAATGCAGTAGTCACTATTCATATACGGATACCTAATCATCGTGCTGTGAAATAGAGTGATATTAGCGAATGAAATATATGAATTATTTCTGCTTTCTTACACTGTTTTGAATTTTCCATTACCTATCAAAAGTCAATAATCTCTAAAAGGGACCAAAGAATGACATGAAGTAAATAGTTTGTGTGGTAAATCTAGTACATTTCAGGTGGCGGTAACAGCCCGTGACGATGTGCCTTTCTTCGGCCCCACTCTTCCCACTCCACCCATCTTCAGGAAGGGGCAGGAGTTCAGGTGGGATCAATTGGATTTATATTTTCGTCTCGATCTCGCGCGAGATTGAGGAAGACTCCGAAACCGAGATTTGCAATATGCGTGAAACACAACTGAAACCATCTCTGCTCGTGTCGCATTCTCGTATTTGACATAGCGACAAATTTCAGAAATTTCCTGCTCACAAAGTTGGTCAACGCGGAAAACGCAGCTTACAAGAGCCAGAAGTTCGGCAAGCTTGCGGTAAGTATAAGGGATGCATAACAAGGAATGACCGCGAGGGTAGGTTGGAGTTTTTGAGCGAGACCTAGCGCGATCGAAAGAGGATCAAATTCTAAGAACTTCTACGTTATTCATATCTGCTAAACGCCACTCTGTCTGGGCTCATAGTGGGCAGAGGTGTAAAACCGTTGATTTCTGAGGCTATGTTCAGGATTTCCACTACCACCCAGACTTCCACAGAGGCGTTTAGCAGATACGAAAAACATAGAAGTTCTTAGAATTTGATCCTCTTTCGATCGCGCTAGGTCTCGTTCAAAAACCCCAACCTACCCTCGCGGCCATTCCTTGTAAGACTGGGATGCTCGACAATGGTCATAGCTTGATCGAACTGCGTGTTATCTTCGAGTGACCAGTGAGCTCACAAGAATGATGCTCTTGAACAAAGCCTCTTTGAACAAAGCCATTAATATGTTTATATGTATTTTAAATTTAAAGAAGGAGTAACACGAAAAATTAGTTCAATTAGCCACTATGTGTATGCAATAGAAGCCAGTAGCCCGATAATGAATCACGTTATCCGAAGTTTCACAGACAGCTGTTCATTGACAGCGCAGGGTTGTGGCTAGTTCGTTTATGTTTCACTCGCTCTACATCATTTTCGCCTTGTTCTTGGGGTAATTTGGATACAGTTTCCCATTGCGAGAGCAATATCTTCGTGGTGGGACTCCCTAGCATCCATTCGTGTTACCCCTTCTTTAATTATAAAAAAATTCAGGAGCGAACTCGCGCTTCTCTTCTCGAGCAACTATACCAGAATTTGAAGGAGCGTGCAGAGTTTTATGGTTTGTTGAGTTTCAACAATTTCTTAAATTATCAAACGACTGTTAGTTGGCAATACCACAGGGACTTACTTTGTACAAAACTATCGTTAAACTGCACAATAATATCCATTTATTTAACAATTATCGCAGGTCTATCCATTCTCGAGACTACTGAGGCCACTGGAGGCAGCACTACTTCCCTGTCTCTCTTCACCACAGTCAAGAAGGCATTTGGAGCGACGAGAACCAGATCAGTCTCGCAGGTAAGGCTGTTTTTTCATTGCTTGTTTATATTTTTATCGCATATGATTCGGTGTGACAAGAGGTCGGACGAGAACTATGAGGCATTTTCGCCTTTGATATATTAAAGGCGGCATGATGTCATAGTTCTCATCCGATCTAGTGCCTAAAAGACATTCGAATATGCTTCAATATTCTTTTGAATAAATAAGGTTTCTAAAATCTCAATCGACCATGGTCGCCTTTCGCAAAAAATATTAAAATAAACTACATCAGGATCAAGCTCCTACTCCGACTCCGCCCATCAGAGCGATTTCGATGACTACGCCTAGCAGGTATTTATAATTTTTACAAAATGATTTTCTTTAAAACAAAAAGTTCCGAAAATGGATAAACAACGATGTGTTTCATGCCTATATTAAAGCATTAAACGATTAAAAATTCAATAAGTGCTTGCAATTGGGTAGAAAATAACATATTCAGAAACATTAATCGATTGCTCAAAATTCAGGACCCATATCGTGCACAAACGCTCTGCTGCGAGTGAAAAATCTTCGTCATCAACATCTTCTGGCACTGGATCGTTGAGGCAGAGCCCGAATGAGGAATGGTGGGTGACTTGTTCATGCCTAAGTTGCAGTTTTGGGCAGCTTCTCTCGCTACTCCTAACTATTAAAGGAGGACTCTCGGCAAAGTAGCCACATCGATAGAACAAGTGTGAGGGAGCTAAAGATCATAGCGCGAGCTATGGGATAGACAACCATCGGTTGGCTAGCTCAGTGGTAGAACAGCCGTCACGTGATCGGAAGGTTGCGGGTTCGATTCCCGCCAGCAGTTTTTTGACAGCTTCTAAAGATATTTGAATTCGCGCACTTCCCTGTCCCACAAGCGTACATGGCACTCAGCCAACTTATCATAACTCTGTTGAGAGTAGAGATATTAATGTAATTTTTTGGGACCCCTTAGTCGTTAACTGGAGCTAGGTCATGGTTATGAAAGGGTCCAATGTTGGACTTTTCCTTCAGTCCTCCTTTAAATACTCGTAAAATCGTATGTATAAACATAGTTCGCAGAAAAAGAAATAGAAAGATGTTTATTGCATTAGAATATGACTTTGCAGTGAACATACATGCACAGCCACTTCTCCTACCGGCTCGAATGGATCCGCCCTTCCACTCACGCACAAGAATGTAAAGAGTCTGCAGAGCGGAACGATTAGGTGAACATTTTTTTGGTCTTCGTTTAGCTCGTGAAAAGTGTGCAGAAATACACGATATATGATTTACGGCAAAATCATCTCGCCCAAACAAAGTCTTGATGGAAAAAAAAAACAAATTTCAGTCGCAACCTCGATTGGGACCTGTCATCGATTGAGAACGAGGAAGGAGACGAGGATGGAAGCGAGAGGAATCACGACAGTGACACGGGAATGGTTCGTGATGTGGAAATTATTATTTATTGAAGTTCCTTACATGCACCTGCAATATTTACCTATTACTTTTTTGTTCATTATTTGAAAAATGTTTGAAACACAATTCAATTTTGTGACTTGACTATTGTTGTTTTGTTATCTGACCTACCAGATGATAATCAACCGGGTCTATGATCAATTGCAGATGCTTAAATATATGTTGAAACATACTTTTAATTTCATCCATCCTAAACACACATATAATATGACGCATTCTCTACAGGAATCGATGTCCTCTGACAACCATCCCGCCAATCGATCATGCTCCTTCTGTGCTGATGATACCATGTCGACGGGAGGAGATGTGAAGCGGTTAGCAATTTGATTACTTAATTAATTAAATACATTTATTAATTTAATTATGGTTAGTAATTTAACCACTAATGTCTAAAAATCTGCGAAACTCGTTCAAATTTAGATGACTCATTTTACAGGCACAAATAAAACAATTTCAAAAAAAATAATGTATCACTGTTGTTTCTCTACAAGGATTCTAGCGGGGAAATTACAGAGAAAAGATTATTTCCAGTCTGGAATCCCTCATTTCGGACGTCGATCGACTACAGGGAGAGAAGGCCGAGTTGCTCAAGCAGAATGTCAGCTGCAAGACGGATATCAAGAGACTGAAAGACAGGTCAGATGACGTCATAGATGAAAAACAAATAATACGCACTGATGGGGTGTTAAAATCGGACTCAGTGCTAGTAGTAGGTCACCCTTTTCATATCAAAAAGAAAGGTTGCAATTTCGAAATTTTGTCAATTTATCTAACGTGGGTCCGCATGTATGTTTGTAAGAAATGTTGGCAACTTACCCTGATCTTTAATCTCTCAGGCAATGCTCACTGGCGGACGAGTTGGACCGAGCTAACGAGGAGATTCTCCGCCTTCGCAAATTGATCAAGTCTCGCACCTCGTCTGATGCCTCCCAGACTGTTCCCCCGGTCGTCCATCGAACCTCCCTCACAATCAACACCCAATAGCTGGCACGGACCCGAATTCCCCACATGTGTGGTACCGAACCTGGTACCGAACCTGGTGCCAAACCAAGTAATAACTCCTCCCCATCCGCCTTCCAAGAGCTTGCACACGTAATATGTTGATATAAATCGTCGCGCATCAATATCACGTCAGGGTCTATTCCACCTCAATCTTCACTAATATCGATTCACGCACTGTTTTCTGTATATTTCTTCCCCCGTTTATCTCGTCAATAATAAGTTAGTTTCGGTTTCCCGAGTGGTGAGACTTCATTCTCTTTTTCATTCTTGTCTTTTCTCGCCCACTTTCATTTTCTATCCCGGTAAGAGAAGAGTAGCTACAATAGCGCACAAATATTGAGAGTACACGAAAATCCATCAAAGATTTCACATAATTTTCACATTGTCATGTCCACAGTTCTCGAAATTCGATAAATTATCAGCGAATTACTTTTGATGTCCTATCCATTGATGCATGAACATGATCTCAACTGGGCA
This sequence comes from Pristionchus mayeri, assembly GCA_036245805.1. Classification (NCBI taxonomy): domain Eukaryota; kingdom Metazoa; phylum Nematoda; class Chromadorea; order Rhabditida; family Neodiplogasteridae; genus Pristionchus; species Pristionchus mayeri. Next base: position 5,762,950 of record BTRK01000002.1, on the reverse strand, counting down.
TGATAAGAAGATCAAAGATAAAGGGGCAGTAGAACATGCTGTTATCAATGAGTGAAGGGCTATCAACGAGAGCTTTCAAACGCAATACTCGTTTGTGACGATGTTGATTGCCTCCACTCTTACCACTCAGAAAGGGGGAAAATTAGGCCAAAATTGGGTCGACCATCGATGTTATTTTTTCAGAAAGGAACACTGCCGATTGGACTGAAGAGAACTTAGTCATCGAAATTTGAAAATCTTGTGAAACTCAACATCACCCATAACAGTTCGAGACGAAATGCAATAGCCGAGCGAACCATTAAAGGAGGAGTAAAGCCAAAATTCAATTTTAGATGTTTTAATATGCACGGTCTAGATCTCCCCAACGATAAGAAGGTCCGTAATTTTCACATTGATATCTCCATTCCGAACAGAGCTGTCGGTAGTTGGCTGGGAGCCAAATCAGGGAAAGCTCAGGCAACGAGCGAGAGAGCACATGAATTGAAGAGAGTTTTGTCTCTAATTGAAAATATTTCAACCGGGCGCGAGTTTGACTTCACTCCTCCTTTAATACAAAATCGATGACTGTATGGTCGATCACGAACAGGGCACAATTATTGATAACAGCCTTACAAAGTCACACAATGTTCAGAAATGTCCTGCTAACGAAACTTTCCCGTAAACAATCAAGCCGAAGTTGGTTTGCTTTCATTACTGATTGTGAGGAAATGTGCAAAGTTAGCATAACATTCGGTAGAAAAGATAATGCGAGAAAGATTGTCGATAAGATCAAAAAATGATATAGATAGTGTGCGGAAATTAGATATTTGAGCGTAACGTAAATGACAAGATGATGGCGCTCAAAAAGAGAGGGGATAGAGATGTTTTCGAAGCACTCTCTTAATTTTTCGTTCGCTCTCGCCCACCTGGCATACGAGTAAGATAGCTGAATTAAGAGAGTCGTCCCTGCTATGACCCTGAATATGATGGTACACAAGAGAGATATAGTAGTGCAATTCTGCTTTTAACAACGTGTTGACTATTTTTTTATGCTTTATTAAATTGCCAAATGCTCCGAATTTTAACTGTTTTAGTAATTTTAAATTTTTTAGGAATTTCACCTTTGTTCTCCCGCGATCCCAGACTAGATGGGATATACCTTTACTTTCACCTTTACTCTAAGACTGCATTTCATATATGACTTATTTCTTTTTTTGTAAATGACACCCGCATTTTCCCACTCAAAAAATGTCGGTGATTACATATATCTTCTTGTCTAAATATTTATTATTCGTTATTTATTTTCATAATTGTATCATTTGATATTTAATTTTGATTTTGTGTTTCCCTCAGATGAGTCTCTACGATTTGCCGAAGGATCTTATCAAGACTATCATTCATATGGACGAAGACTTACTTGAAAACGCGCGACTGGTATAATTTAGGATTTCAGTTTTGTATATATTATTTTCGAGTATATTTCATGAGGCGAGCATATGAGTCCTCAAAGCTACTCGATAAGAACAAAATTACCCAAAATGAGAAACCCTAGTGTTATTTTGTAAATATCACGCGTATCACGAGCCAGTGGATGAGTGACGGAACAATTCCAAACTTTTTTTGCCTGATATTAACTATATTTGTGTGGGTAAATACCCAGGACCGATAATGTCGAAAAATATAGGTGGCTGGTCCCAGAGCCGGCTTTTAGGGATTTTCCGGTTTTGCGCCTGACCATACTGTATCTTAGGTCCCAGATGAGCTAGAAAGATGGCATTGGGCTCAAAATGTTCGGAAAATTATTTCAAACAACTTTTATGTTGAAAACTTTTCTCTGTGACAACAATTGAAGATGCTATGTTCGCAAAACCGATCGCAAAATCAGAAAATAAATGTTTTCACCATCACGCAGGAAACTTGCAATGGATTTTTATTTCATAATATGAAAGAATAATCATTCACACATATAGGGAAAATATTGGTGACAGAAATATCTTACCTCCAAATTAGGATATTCGTCATCGAACGTGGCCATGTCATGCATAATCACAAACTATTCCCTCCATTGCGCCTAAATGCACTTATTAGTTATAAATAACCGCGATTTTATACGTTTCTGGACCACGGGAGAGTAACAAAATTTCAAAATTGATTTACAGCTGAAATTATGTTGTTTCTGACCGGATTTGTGCATCTAAAATCATGAAAATGACGCCTTACTTATATTAACTCGTGAAATTAGCAAATAAAGACGTTTATTACCATATCAAACATTTCAAAATAAAACAAAATACATTTATTGTCTAACCAAGATAAACAATGTTTTGGCGGCACTTTCTGACTAAATCATCCCATTCATGATTTTAGATGCCCAAATCCGGTCTGAAACAACAGAATTTCAGCTGTAAATCAATTTTGAAATTTTGTTACTCTCCCGTGGTAGCATATTCGAGTGAAGAATGCACGAGATTCGAAACATCGGTTCGGCCGATTCTATTATATTTCTACAGTAGTCGGTATATATTAATAAATACGCATATTCATTTCGGATGTGTGTATCAACGTGCGATTTTATAAATGCACAAACTTGAGAAAAATCGAGGTTGTGAAAATCGATTTTTCAAACTTTGTCGAACTTTGGGTTTTTCTGCAGTATCTGACTAACCCATTCCAGAAACGTATAAAATCGCGGTTATTTATAACTAATAAGTGAATTTAGGCGCAATGGAGGGAATATTGATTATGCATGACATGGCCACGTTCGATGACGAATATCCTAATTTGGGGGTAAGATATTTCAGTCACCAATATTTTTCTTATATGTGTGAATGATTATTCTTTCATATTATGAAATAAAAATTCATTGCAAGTTTCCTGCGTGATGGTGAAAACATTTATTTTCTGATTTGGGATCGGTTTTGCGAACATAGCATCTTCAATTGTTGTCACAGAGAGAAGTTTTCAACATAAAAGTTTTTGCAAATAATTTTCCGAACATTTTGAGCCCAATGCCATCTTTCTAGCTCATACAGTATGGCCAGGCGCAAAACCTGAAAATCCCTAAAAGCCGGCTCTGGGACCAGCCCCCTATATTTTTCGACATCATCGGTCATCGGTATTCACCCACAAAAATATAGTTAATATCAGGCAAAAAAAAGTTTGGAATTGTTCCCGAGAGGTATGTTTTTCATCCAATGACTCGTGATACACGTGATAAATATAAATTTACCACAACGTTACAGATTTCACAACACTGGAACTTGGCTGTACTTGAGTATGTGGATGAACCAAGACACAAACTTCATCTGAAGCGTATTTATCTTTCATATTGGCATCTGATTGACCGCAGCCCAAACGTAGAATTGACCACATCAGTGCCTACAAAGTATCTCAGTCGAGTCGGAGCAAGGAAATGGATGAGCATATCAAACTCAAGAGGCGAGGTGGAGTTTGCGAAACTGTATTAACACAGACAAATCAATACTTTTCAATTCAGGAACACGAAAATTTAGTGAGCTCCGGAAATACTAAAATCCGTGGCTGCCCCTTTGGTAGATTCAAGAGATTCTTTTCCGCAATTTCGTACATTGATACACTGATTCTGGGAGTACACCAAGATATGCCTGATTTGCACGTTCCATTGGAAGCGCTGGGAAACGTTCGAGTGAGAAGGGTGGAAATATTGTTGAATGAAGTTCAATAACGAGAGTTCCAGTAAGATTATTACATTCATAATTCAAAAAGCACATTAATTTCAGTCCGATCTTGACTGCATTGATTGAGCGGAACAAAATAGAGCAGATTTCGCTTGATATCAGCAATCATAGGAATATTCCAGAGAATTTTATCACGAGGGAATTCATAATGCAAGCGATAGAATGTGGTGTTACAATTCAAGTCTATGAACATGGAACGGGATATTGTTTCCAGAAATCACTTTATCGCTGGGACAAATTGCCATCGACTTTGGCTGTTTATGGAATTTCAATGAAATTATCGAGAGCGGGACAAGATAATTTCGATGAAGATCTCTATGAGAACCGTATTAAGGCATATCTTACGATAATGACTAAAGGGCAAAGAGCCAATGGGCTGGATGCAACTCTCATTGCTGAGAAGAAATATGGCAAAAAATAATAATGTACATATTGTTAAGCTCTCCTATGTCTTGTATTTGCCAGTTTTTTAATAATTGTTTTTCTAATGAATCTAAATCCAATTTTTCTTAATTAATATACCAACTGTTCCTGTAAACATCCTTGATAAAAAAAATCTTCGATAAAAAGCTCCTTTATGCGACTGGTCCAAAAACACTTCTCTCAAGCTCTAAATTATTCGCTTGTCCAGAAAGTAATGTTAGAAAAATGTTATCAAATGGATGTACAGTACATGCTAATCGCCTTGCCCATATGCGGCCGCGGCGGCCCGCGGATTCCGCGGATCGATTCGATTTCTTGATTTTCAAATTCTCATTCATATTAAAAAATTCGATATTTTGAATGCGGCAATGCTTCAACCTACCGTAATCGCAGTTTGCGATATCACTTTGCCAGTCGATTTCACAACTGAGATTACGGTAGGTTGAGGCATTGCCGCATTCAAAATATCGATTTATGTATTTATTAAAATATGAATGAATAGTCCATCCGATGCGAAATTTTATGGAGAATTTGAAAATCAAGAAATCGAATGGTGAAAAATTGTATGCTTCCCGCAAAGTCGATGTGCGGCCGCGGCCGCATATGGGCAAGGCGATTAGCATGTACTGTACTGCACTAATTCTGGAGCTTATGATATACCCAGACAAATGTATTAACATTTTTATCATGTATATTCAATTAGAAATACAATATACAATCTTAAATCGTGACTTATGGACTAGGAAAGAAAGGGGGGGGGGGTGGATAGAGTGGTGAGAGGGAGGGTGAATGTGGGAAGGGTATTCAAAAGCGGGGATACAGGCAATGATCAGCCTTGTGCATATAGTAGAATGGCATTGCTGGAGCTTCGAGACGATGCTTCACCAGTTAATCATCATGGAAATAGACATACTAATGATGGATTCAAGTTGATTCCAACGATACAAATTACTAACAAATGTATGACTGGTGGTACGAAAAGGGCAAATTTCAAGGCGACCTCTGGTGATATTTACCTATGATATCAATAAATTAAAGAAAGAAAGACAGCCTCGGAGCGACTCAGCATCTTTACGCGTCTTCAGCGTTGTAGTCGCAGCAGTCTTTCCCGGAACCGCATCTGGAAATTACAAGATTTCCCATTTATGAGACGAATCGCGAGAGAATTACCTATTTTAGGGGGTTCTGCGGCGGTAGCATCAAAATCACCGTATCTGGAAGAAAATTTGGCTCAAAGTAAGTCAAATTATGCTCTTTCAAACTGCGTTGCCAGAATGTTGATAACTGTCGTCATCTTCGAGATTCAGAAGGCCAAAGTTGGGACACTCACTTTTTAGGGGTCAAATCGAGCCCACTTAAACGATTATAAATCCGTTTAAAATGACGATAGAAACTCGTTCGCTGCTCAGAAAGAAAGCTGAGAACATTCTCTACAACTTTTATGTTAAAGATGTCTGTCATTCCCTGTGTACGTCCCAGTGGTCGGTGGTCGGTGGTCGGGTGAACCAAAAATTACCGAATTCTGGAAATCGGAAAAAGTACACAGAGTCACTATGCGCGATCGATGGTGCCTATGGGTGACTAACTTTGTGCAAAAAATCTAAGAAATCGGAGGTGCTAAAAAAAAGGGCGCTGTTTTTTGTCCGAGCGCCTCAAAACTGGGTATACCGCCAACATGATTTCATCACTTCCAATACCTCTATTAACAGCTAATGAAGTCAAATTACTCGACAATCAATCAAAACAATATTTGAAATTATTTCCAGGCTAGTTGTACCACTTTCATTGGCCAAAAACTACAGTAAGACCTAAAATTCAAAAATCGACATTTTGACCCTTCTCAACCGTTGACATGGGTGCAATTGCATTAACAAGGTTCCAAATAGTGTAGATATATCCCTCGGAACCACTCAAAGAAAGGGCGCATCGATAAATACTATATTTCATCTTAAGAATGCAAAGAAAGGCGCAAAAGCATAGTTCATGTCAAAGTTGGCAAAGGAAATCGACTCATGCACAAAAATGTAGAGCTCGATGTGCTGAACATTTAATCTGTTGAAAGTGGGTCTCTATCTTTTCATTGAAGCACGCTACCGAGTCTAGAAGTTTTGCAGAAAGAGGCGAGAATCCCCCGAGAGCGCGTGCTCTAACCGTCTGGCGCTCTCGCCGCCTGACCTCCCTCTCTCTCCCCTCCCTTTATCGCTCTCTCGCACGCCTCATAAGCCCATTTCTGCCAACTTATAGGCTCTGTAGCATGTTTCAATGAAAAGATAGAGACTCACTTTCAACATATAAAATGTTCATCACATCGAGCTCTACATTTCCAGCCTTGATCCGGGTCCCTAGGTCTACGTTGACTTGCAGCATAGTTTAGCGCTTTTCCTGGTTTTCCTCTGACAAAATTGCGTATTTATCGATGCGCCCTTTCTTTGAGTGGTTTCGAGGGATATATCTACACTATTTGGAACCTTGTTAATGCAATTGCATCGACGTCAACGGTTGAGAAGGGTCAAAATGTCGATTTTTGAATTTTAGGTCTTACTGTAGTTTTTGGCCAATGAAAGTGGTACAACTAGCCGGGAAATAATTTCAAATATTGTTTTGATTGATTGTCGAGTAATTTGACTTCATTAGCTGTTAATAGAGGTATTGGCAGTTTGAAAGAGCATCATTCAAAATACTTTGAATCAAATTTTCGTCCAGATATGATGATTTTGATTCCTACCGCCGCGGCGTAGGCAATTCTCTCGCGATTCGTCTCTTATATTTTCTTTCAATATGCAAAATACAGTATCAATAAGTTTGCAAATTGTATTGCTCATAGTCTACGAAATTCAATGATAATCTCAGAAATGAGTCTAACTGCGTGACACAATCACGTTACTACATCTGCTCGGAGCCGTGATACGCAATTGCGGGAATTCAAATGTTCTCATCTCCTTGAAATTCTCCATAGAATCATTCATACCTGCACACGAATCCGGGCAGGCGTGCGTTCGGGTCGCCGACGACGTCCGGATTGTAGTGCCAGGTCATCCTGGTTCCCGGCTCCAGTCGGCACCGAGTGAGCAGGATCGGGCGAGGGAAGTGCACGTTCCGCTCCACGTAGCACTGCAATAATAAAGGTGTTAGCCATTCCGTTAGCGATTCTAAGAAAGCGAATTGTCTACTTATCAAAATATTTCTTGGTAAAAATGTCCGGAGTGTTTCTCCGAACTTTCACCCCGAGGACGTGTAATTACGAGTGAGATAGTAGAACAATTTTAAAATATTAAAGGTGCTACTCTGGGCTAGCTAGGGAAGTGTTGATGAGGGCAGAGCTAGTTCAGGATGATCATGATTGCCAAGCCCTGAGCCTTTGATTCGGGAGAAAAGAGATGAGTTTCAGATACCACTCTTGATTTCGGAGTGGAAGCTGAAACTCAACGGTTTACTCCCGAATTGAAGGTTCAGCAATGATCCATGTAAGATTTAAAAATAATTTCAAATAACAAGTCTGAAACTCACCATAGTGCTCACGAGATTCGGCCTGCATGAGTGATTGTAAGTGAAGAAGGAGTTCTTCTGAAATTGTCATGGTAAGATCCGAAACGTGTATCAGATCGGACTCCTGCACACTTTCCTTAGGAATGGAGATTCAAACACCCCATTCATGCGTGCGGTCCCCTTAGACTCTCACAAAGGATCATTGATCTGATTCTTTCTTAGGTTTTCTCAGTTCAGAAAAAAAGTGAAAACAGCCTCACCACAACGTCATTCGTGAAGGTGAACGGCGAGCTGGCCTTTAGCCCGAAGAACATCCTTGCATCGTGCCAATTCTCCTCACTGCGGTCCACCCACTGCAAGATGATAAAGTAGTTCAGAGTCAATGCTTTTCTAGGCTTCAAGGCTTCAAGGGAAGGCTCGATGCCACGAAATGAAAATATCCAAGAATATATTTGTTCTAAGCCTCACTCATTCATATCCCGAATTGTTCTTTTTTCCCCAAATATCCAATAATCAAGCCCACAACGCGCATAAATATATCTATATTTCTAAATATGCGAGCATCGTGACCTTCTCCTCACTGCGATCCACCGACTGCAATATGATAAAATGATAGGTAAAGATGTGACTATTCGCACTAGCTCACTAGCGATCACTATAGATTGTACAGTCGTCAGGAGATCTAGCCCACTCATTACTAGGTATTCTTCCCTAATTTTCGGCCGCTCAACCCATCAATGATGTATAGGAATGCGAAATGAGACGTCAATGGCCAATAGAGGCGTAACAAATTCTATGCTCACCATGCCAGACATCACGGCGGCGATCTCTCCTCTCGGAATGGCTTCTCCTGCTCGCATGTCCAACCCGCAGTGTGGATCGATGTGCAGGATCTGCGCGTAGCGACAACCCTGCAGAGGTGATTAATTGATACGATCAGTTGTATCCCTAGTTGCCCAACAGTTTCAACTATGGTTGTAACCTAATAGTTATACCAAATTAACACGCATATTAATCATGATAAAATTGGGAAAATATTATTACAATCGGAAAAAAAGACGAGGTGGTTGCTCTTTTAGTGGTTGCAATTATAGTGAATGTTTTGCAAGAGAAGGATACTGCAGGACAATAGGAAATGCTTTAGATTACAAAAAAAATATAAGAGCTTGCCCTCAAGACTTTTTATTTTTCTTAAACTTTTTCTCCTATGTCATGCCATTTTTACCGAATTATTCGCAAAACATTGACTAGAACTTTTGTTGCCCATTAACCGTCTGCTAACCCTCAAGCATTTGTCGGTAACTTTGCCTCTCCCACACCGAACTCACGCGGACGCTGCTTCACTGAGCTCTGCGTGAGGAACAGACTGCGCATCCTGAACACGTTCCCCAAGAGACGGCACGGTCGAATCTGGACCTGGCGATCCCCAAACGGCTCCGCATTCCACCAAATTGACTACGTTGCAGGTCGGTTTGAGTTTGACTCCGACCATCGCCTTGTTCGGATGTGCCTCTCCCTCCCTGACAAGGCGAGGCAGAAAAGATGCAGGGAGCGGCTAGATTTCGATCGAACCGCTTTTACTGTCAACGCAAACCTTCTCGCGTCACTGCCCCTTGCCCGCCCCAGTTCTGCCGCCGACGCCTATACTACGGTAAAGGCTTTCACGGAGACCGCGGCAACGAACTGTTGGAGGAAGCGCCAATCCCCTTCTTGGATCTCGAGTGGAACGCGGAAGCTCCTAGCGATGCGCCATGAATTGCAATCCAACTCCCAACAAGCTGTCGCCTACTCAGCTGCCTGCAAAGCTGCCCGGACGAGTTTCGTCGATGACATCAGGAAGCGAAAGGAGGCGCAAGCACGGCAAGCAGCAACCATGGGAAGGAGCATCGTGAAGAGCATGCTGAGTCTGCAAACCTCAAAGAAGCGCCTTCTAGTTCCCGACCCTGTAACTGGTGCTCTCTCTCAAGCAGCTACCAAGACAGTGGTCCAGAGCTTCTTTGACGGTCTCTACACCCCTGCAGTTCCGTGTCCACTCCCAGTCCCTCCTCAGCCTCTGGATCCCCTTCCTCCCTTCCTACCCGATGAGGTCAGCAAAGCGATGTCCCAACTCAAGTGTGGTCACTCACCCGGTTCGGATGGCATTCTCCCTGATATGCTATACCACTCTCGAAACCACCTTGCTCCCGTTATCGCTGATCTACTCAACTATCTGGTAGATGGAGAGGCTGTTCCAAGCGACCTGACCGAAGCAATTGTCACTCTTCTGCACAAGAAAGGAGACCCTACCAACATTGGGAACTTCCGTCCCATCTCCCTCCTCACCGTTTCCCTGAAGACAATGACCAAAGTCATTCTTCAGAGACTCGAAACTGTGCTTGAAGAAACAGAGTCCTCGACCCAAACCGGCTTCCGGCGCGGCTACAGTACTCTCGACAACCTGCATGCCATCAAGCAGGTCGCTGAAAGATCCTCCGAGTACGGTATCCCAATCTACTTGGCGTTCGTCGACTTCAAGAAGGCGTTCGACTGTGTGGAGTGGAATGCCTGCTGGCAAGCCCTCTTCTCGTTCGGAACCCATCCCTCCCTCGTCCACATGTTGCGCCGTCTCTACGAGTCCTCCTCTACACTCATTCGAGTTAATGAGGAGCTCGTTCCCGTGACTGTGCGTAGAGGAGTCCGCCAAGGGGATATCCTCTCGCCTCGTCTCTTCAACGCAGTTCTACGATCAGCCATGGACAACATTGACTGGGAGTCAGATGGAATTAGAATCGACGGAAGGAACCTTTGCCACTTGGAGTATGCCGATGACATGGCTCTCGTTGCCAAATCTCGACCCGAGCTGGAACGAATGCTGAAGAAGCTGATGGACGCGTGCAGCCGAGTTGGTCTCGAAGTGAATGCAAGCAAGACCAACCTCCTCACCTCCTGCACCTCTACCCGCAATCCAATAATCATCGGCAATCTGCGATTCGAATTCGTCGATAGCGCCACCTATCTCGGAGGAAGAATAGCTCTTCCCTTGGATCATTCCGACGAAATAGAACACCGGATTCGATTAGGGTGGCTGGCCTGGAGTAAGCTCTCGCACCTCCTATCTTCTCGAATTCTGTCCATCAAGATCAGGAGGAGAGTCTTCGAGAGCTGCATCACGGCTACAGTTCTCTATGGGTGTGAAGTATGGGCTCTGAGATCTAGCGAGAAGGAGAGGCTGAGAGTCACCCAGAGGAAGATGGAAAGAAAGATGCTTGGAGTCACGCTAAGGGACAGATGGAGGAATGACCGCGTGAGAGGGATTACCAAGCTGAGAGACTGGAATGAGGAAGGATTGAAACGAAAAGCGCGCTGGGCCCTCAAGATCAGAAGAATGGGAGTGGAACAGTGGAGCCGTGCGACAACTGTCTGGACTCCATTCAATAGGACTCGTCCCCCCGGAAAGCCTCGCGCGCGATGGAGAGACGACCTATCCCGAGCTATTGGCAGCCATTGGTGGAGTGCAACTTATGAAGACTACCGACCTATCATCTTCTGAGCGTTTCCGCCTGATAAGATAAATTGATTGACCCTCAAGACTCGCTGGGTGCACGCCTCTCCGCACTCGCATCCCTCATCACAGCTCACAATCACCGGAGATTGTCGCTCCATCGACGTCAGAACTGTGGGCACGTTGTCCTGAACGAGGAAATTCGAAATTCGGGAAATCATCCAAAAATGACTGCGACTACACTAAAATGATGATTTTGAAGAAGATAACGCATGTTGTTTTGGGCAATGGACAAGGCGATTCAATAGACTCACAATTCCAGCAAAGGTGACTCCCGACGCTGCTCTGCACGTTCCCTCCTTGTCGAAGAACATCTTCTGCTTTCGCGGAAGGAACTGAAATGTGAAGTATTTGTATGATTGTTACAAACCAGAAACACTATGACTAGAGTGATCCATTGAACCAACTATGGGGATATGATTCCGTTGAAAGATGTAGTGAGGGTTCGAGATCAAAGTGGCTTTGCAAAAAAAAACAAATGAAGTGAATGACCTACCGTTTCAGTGCAGTGACATTCTCCTCCCGAACCACTGCAACCGCACCCCTCATCGCACCTCAAAGTCGAAATGGTATAATTATTACAACTTGTGTTACAACAATTGACAATATATTAATATATTGCAATATATTAATATGTTTATGCTAATTTTCCAATTTCGAAGCATATCAACAGAGTAGTACTCACTTCACCACTGCCTCCTTCCTACTGCCATCTCTCGCCAGAACTTTCTTCGATTTCCGCACCTCGTCGGACCACTGCAATAAGGGAAAAAAATGATCAGTTCTATAATTCTAATTGCGATGCCCACCATCAACATAAATGAATCTCTATTAGACACTAGGTCGGAAAAAAACTATGACGTTTGGTGTATCACATAAGTTCAGTCGAACGCCCGTTTATCAAACTCTAAAACTCACTCTTCCGTGTGGCAAATTAGATAGATCATATTTGCCAGTCAAGTCCATCAGCACGATCGGCATTTTCTTCGTATCCCAACAGTACTCAAGGATTCCGTATCGGGTAGAGAGAAAGTGGGTTTTGTACTGAAAAAAAAACTATTTTTTAACAATTTCTCCCATCTTTTGAATTCATTTCTTATGAAATGCTTAGCTAACGTGCATCAAAATGTGGTGTATCTAATACTGGTAAGTGTTTTTCTCGCTATAATCTACGCTCGTTGCGCCACCGAACGTAGAATTCATGTACAAATAATCGAAGATAAAGGTTTACGGGTTCCGGGAAGTCCTCTTCCTTCTTTTCAAAGTCAGGGAAGAGCGTCTTGAACTCGGGGCCGTACTCCTTCTTGAGTGCCTTTACAAGGACTTGCTTGAGCTCAGGGAGATTGTTGAGTGCCTGAAATGGCAATTGGTACAGCTCGAAATCGGACGATCGTTGCTCTAGTTCGACACTAGTGATCTGCATGATGGCACTAAATGGACTAAGCGCACCAATTTTGGCTGGCTGTAAATAGAAATAAGTAGGATACCAATGCGCTCACCATATGGTAGTATTCTGTCCAATCGTCGTAGAGGTCGGCCAACGAGGCGTACTCCGATTTGTTCACATGAATACAATTGCATTTCTGGAAAAAATGGGTGATTAAGGCGCAGAAAAAGTTGTTGTTAGCATGACAGATTGAGAAATCGATAAACTTTTTTCTTCAATTCGTGATCAGGAAATAGCGCGCCGAGACATCCACCAAAGGCGGGGTGAGCAGCTAATGAATTAATAAAAATACACACCAGCTTATCTCCGCCTCCTCCCGCCGAGTGCTTCGGGCACAGCGCACCTCTGTAGATAGCCGCCTCGCGACCCCTGATCATCTCAGCTGCCATCAGTTCTCCTCCTTCACTGGCATTCAGCATCTGCTCAATTTTAAAGTTAAATCATATTATTGTCTAAAGTTTTGTGTTTACAATTTCAAATAAATGTGTTGCAGTAGTGCCCATTGTGCAATAAATTCGGCATTTTCTCTACATACTTCATTTTTTTCGAAAATAGTAACTCACAGCAACGGGGACGTCAGCATATTGCTGCGCGATGCTTCTTCGTTCCTCGATCTTCTCCTGGTGATCCTTCTTGCCGATTCGCTGGGGCGCATTGCCGTCCGTGCCCAAGACAGAGAGATAGTCGCGGCGAATCTAAAAAAAGATTTCTTAAAACTAAAAACAAACAATAAACTTTTGAGCATTGACCAATTTTTTCCAGACCAATTCTCTCAGATTTCCTCTTTGTAATTGCGGAAAAAGCGAAATAAATTGCCCACCTCATCGAGCTGATCTACTCCTTCACCTTCCTCTTCTTCTTCCCTCTCATCGCAAGAAGGAGACGGGGTTAGAGGTGAGAAAGAGCAGGAGGTCGATGGCGTCTCTCTGCTGTCTTCAGATTCCATCGTGTCGTCGCGGGATTCCGACTCATCAGAAGCCGTCTCGACATCTTCTGCCAGTCCCTCCGTCTTGTCTTCGCACCCCTTCTCAGAGCACACCGTTTCCTTGTTTCCGGCTGATTCGCCCTATAAATCGTGATATGTGGACATGAAGCACAGTGATTGAACAGTCAATCGGTTAGACGAACCTCGTCGTCTCCCATGGATGTTACTTCAGCTGCCGCAGCTGCAGAAGCAGCAGCAGCACGTTCCGCTCTCTTGCGCTCTCTGTATCTCCTCGAAGCAAGCGCGCTTGCCGTCACGGTATCGTCGGACCTGCGCGGGCGACCACTACGCTTGGCTTGCGCAGGCGTGACTGAGTCAGACACGCTGCTCGCATTAGCGATAGGAGGAAGTGGAGCGGTGACGGCCACGTCATCGTGATTTGCCTCATCGATAGACTCGGCATTATCGACGGGAGCGCCTCCTTGAGTCTTGTCTGCGAGCTCACAAGACACTGTGACGTCATCTGTGTCATTAGAAGTCGACGCGACGTCGTCATCTTCCATGGCCGCGTCGGCGTGATCTGGCTCAGCATGTCCGCTTTGAGGAGAGGAGTCGTCGAGGACGAGCGAGGATGCATCGGACTCGTCATCGATCTCTTCGTGCATATTCTGAAAATTATGAGGTACGCACATTCTTCACTCCAAGCAAATGTCTTAATTATAGACGAATAATTTATAGTGACAATATTGTCTAACACACGTCTTCTGACAAGGAGAGGTCGCGCAATGTATATGGAGTTTCTAAACGAGACCTAGCGCATTCGAAAGAGGAGCAAATTCTATGAACTTCTATTGTTTTCAAATTTGCGGAACGCTCATGTGGAGCTCTGGGCAGTATGTGAGTTTATGGGATTTTAGGGACGATTTTAGGGATTTCATGTTCCCCACTATGAGCCCACATCACCACATGAACGTTCCGCAAATTTGAAAACAACAGAAGTTCTTAGAATTTTCTCCTCTTTCGAATGCGCTAGGTCGAGTTTAGAAACTCCATATACATTGCGCGACCTCTCCTTGTTAGGAAAACGGAAACTCTGAATTTGTTACTTTTTGGATGGATTCGATGTAGAATTCACAGGGCAAAAAAATTTAGGCGTAGAATTTAGGCATAATGAGATCGTGCGCTCTTCTCCTATTCGAAATTTAACCTCGAAAAACTGACTGAAAAATTAGGAGATGAAATCGATTTTCCCTCTTTTTTTTTTCTTTTTTTTAAAAACTACCTAAAAGCCGGCTCTTGAAATTTCGAAATTTCGAAAATTCATAAAATGCTTCAAAATTGAACTAGAGTTGGTTCCTGAGATTTTATCAGAATCGTAATCTACAACATGATTTTGGTAAAGAGGGTCTCAATTTCAAGCAATCTCTCAGAAGATGTGTGATAAATAATTGCTACTGTGACTACCTCAGGAATCTGGATGCCGTCAGAAGACTCATCGACTGCGAACTCCATCTGCTCCTCTTCTTCGATTTCAGAAGAAGGAAGAGCGAGTGAGGGCTCGCTGAGGACGAATGAGGACGTCTCCGACTCTTCACCGATCTCGTCCTGCATATTCTGAAAATAAAGATGTACTACTCTTTTTTTAGAACATTCATTAATTATTGTCATACTCAGAAAATTCTGGTCATTGCGTATAAGTACTTAACCATGTTTTTCCGTTCTTAACCACGTTTTTCGAATGAAAAATTTCTGAATGCAATTATGAAAACCTAAGGTGGTTGAACAGTCAAACTGTTAGACTAACCTCTTCGTGACCCATGGGTGGAGTTACAGCTGCTGCAGATGCTGCTGCAGCCTGCTCCGCCTTCTTGCGCTCCCTGTATTTCCTCGCAGCAAGCGCGCTTTTCGTTACAGTATCGTCAGACTTGCGCGGGCGACCCCTTCGCTTGGCGGGCACTGGCATGACTGAGTCCGGGACTTGACTCGCATCGCTGACAGGTGGAATAGGAGCGGTGACTGGCACGTCACCGAGAGGTGCCTCATCAATAGACTCGGCATTGTCGATGGGTGTGTTTTCTTGAGTCTTATCTGCGTCATCAGAAGCCGTGGCGTCATCTTCGGCATCGGAAGTCATCGCGACGTCGCCGTCGTGATCGACCAGCTCCGTGATGAGGTCAACCGAGAGTGAGTCATCATCGACATTAACACCATGCGCTGCCTCATCGGCACACTCATCATTGCCGATGGGGACATCAGCGTGGTCGATATCGTAAGATTCCGACTCGGTGACGTCATCAGCATAATCCTGCTGAGAAGGGGCGACTGGGATTTGAGCGGAGGCGTTGCTGAGGGCGGGTGAGGGCGTGTCCAACTCTTCACCGGCCTCTTCTTGAATATGCTAAAAATTATGATGTTGATAGTTTGATTTTGATTTAATGATAATGAATGTATCTATGAAAATTTCAGGAATCAGAACCACTAACATGCTCGGAAAGCTCATCGACTGCGGATTCCATCTGCTCGGCTTCTTCTGTGAACGAACCAGGAGGAGCGAGTGAGTGCTCGCTGAGGACGAGTGAGGACGCCTTCGACTCTTCACCGGTCTCTTCGTGTGCATTCTAAAATTAGGAGATATACTATCATAATTTTCCATTATTCATACCAGGCAAACGTCTTACTTATAGTCTTGGTTTTCATAGGTTTTCATAATTGCATTCAGAAATTTTTCATTCGAACGGAAAAAAATAAGAACGGAAAAACATGGTTAAGTACTTATACGCAATGACCAGAATTTTCTGAGTATGACAATAATTAATGAATGTTCTACAAAAGGAGTAGTATATCTTAATTTTCAGAATATGCAGGACGATATCGGTGAAGAGTCGGAGATAAGTATAAGACATTTGCATATATAATTTAAAATTTTCTTTGAATAAAAGATGTCTGAACGTAATTATGAAACCTCAGGAATCAGGGCACTTACGCCCTCGGAAGGCTCATCGATTGCGGACTGCATCTGCTCGTCCTCCTCAACTACCGAAGCATGAGAAGCTTCATCGGAACCAGCAGTTACTCTCTCCTCGTCAGCAGCTACTGTGATATCATCAGCAGCTACGATATCATCACTTTCGACGGTGACATCACTAGCGACAGCAGCGTCACTGGTGACAGCATCATGACTAGCGACAGCAGCATCACCAGGGACAGCATTATCACTAGCGGACACTTCCTGCTCCTCCTCATCTTCGATGAATGACGTCTCCAGATTCCCGTCGACGTCGAGAGGATCGTTTATGCAGATCTGAACATGTTTTGTATACTAAAAAAATATAATATAAATACGATTTAATAAAAGATAACCGAATGTAAAAGGGTGAATGCCTTAGGAATCTCTGCTAGTGCTCCCGCGCATTCTTCAGTCTTCTCTTCTTTTTTAGAAGCCACCGCAACGGCGCCAGTTTTCACGGCGATGTCGTGAGGAACATACTTGAAGTTGATCTGCAAAAGTTTTAGCTATAGCGACCTTTTATTGGAATAATTTTAAGAGGCCGGATCGGTAAGATTGGACTACCCCCCGGACATGCGCCCCCCCGGAATGAGAACCGCGCGCCCCCACTTTGTGCATGGGTACCCCTTGGTACCATGATACTCAATATACAAGTCATTACTCGATTCCCCTTTTCAACGAGAAATTATAAGGTCCCAAATTTGAAAAATCGAAATTTCGGATTTTTCGAACGCGACGAGATCGACTCAAAATCTCGTTTGCGTTCTATTAGGGGTGGCCAATAACCAAAAAATAATGATCCTTATCTAATCTGTCTCGATTGGAAAATCGATTTCATCTCCTAATTTTTCAGTTTTTCGAGGTTAAATTTCGAATAGGAGAAGAGCGCACGATCTCATTATGCCTAAATTCTAGCCCAGTGAATTCTACATCGAATCCATCCAAAAAGTAACAAATTCAGAGTTTCCGTTTTCCTCACAAGGAGAGGAACCTCAATATTTCATATATCCTACCCAAGGTATTGACTGTCAAAGGGTAGCATAGTAGTACGTAAGTAAAATAAAAGTTGAGGAGGACCATCTGCCACATTCGTTTCCCTGAAATTATTTATAAAAATTCATTAAAATCAGAAGGTTGGTAAGATAAAATTCGTCAAATTTCTAATATTATCGTGAAATTTAAGTCATATTTTATTGTAAATAATTCAAATACGTCAGCTGAGTTAGAAAATTGAATTATTTTTTTGGTTATCAAAGGTTATGAAGTTTTTTCGAGTTTTCGAGTGTAGAAGAAATTTTCATTTCTTTAGATCGAAGTAGTTTGATCTAACAAATCTAGTTTTTGAAAAAATATATACAGCTAAATTTAAAACACTTTGTTGCACATTGAATTAAAGTCTAATAACGAAAATTTCCATCCAATTATCTGACCACCCTTCTGATTTTAATGAATTTTGATAAATAATATCAGGGAAACAAATATGGTGGATGGCACTCCTCAACATTTATTTTACTTACGTACTACTATACTACCCTTTGACAGTCAATACCTTGGGTAGGATATATGAAATATTGAGTTTTCGAAGCGCAAAGTTGAGGAAAATCGGGGATCTGACGACATTATTTCCGAACTTTGTAGTGTTTAAATTTTTTGAGCAGTTTTTCACATTTCTGAATCTAAAATAAATCAAAGTGACTGAAACTCATCGATTTCATCAAATTTCAATCCAAAATTTTTCATTGACACCCTGATCGCGCATATTTGACTGAAATTATCCAAGTCCTACTGTCTGAAATGTGTCATATTTTGCGAATTTCTTACTCATGTGGAAACCTACTTTACGTTATGCTCAGTGCGCATTATTTTACGATTGAAAATACGGTGTTTAATGTGCTTGAATTTGGGTAAAATCGATGCTGTCAAAATGAAATTTCCCAGAAAGTATTAAACCTCGATTTTCAGAACACAATTACTATTTTATATTTGTGTAGGTTTATTTTCCACTAAATGTGCACGTTTCAAGTTCATTTGGGTTATGTAATCGAAAAAATCTGAAAATTGAGATATATTCGCATCTCGGTATGAGGAAAACGGAAACTCTGAATTTGTTACTTTTTGGATGGATTCGATGTATAATTCACTGGGCTACAATTTAGGCATAATGAGATCGTGCGCTCTTCTCCTATTCGAAATTTAACCTCGAAAAACTGAAAAATTAGGAGATGAAATCGACTTTCCAATCGAGACAGATTAGATCAGGATCATTATTTTTTGGTTATTGGCCACCCCTAATAGAACGCAAACGAGATTTTGAGTCGATCTCGTCGCGTTCGAAAAATCCGAAATTTCGATTTTTCAAATCTCCGATCCGGCCTCTTAATGTCTTTTCGACTACGTTTCAGGTAAGCTGAAACAGTTGAAAATGCAACCAAACACCTTTTCCAATGAGGGCACTACTTTCTTACTGAAAATTATGGCATAATTCTCGTGTTTAATGAATGAATCCTGGATGTACGTACCTCAGGAATGACAGCTTGTTCATCAGCGCTTTCTTGATTCTTCTGTACATCATCAGCAGCTATCGCGACGTCATCTTCGGTATCAGAAGCCAACGTGACGTCATCCGATTTATCAGAAGCCAGCGCAACGTCGCCAGCTCGCTCGGCAACGTCGTGAGGAACGTGATTGTAGTTGATCTGAAAATGGAATAAATGTTGGCATCTTTTCGACTACGGTTTAAATAAACCAACACACATCAGATATTTAGTTTGCCTGAAACATAGTTGAAAATGCAACC
Organism: Pristionchus mayeri; assembly: GCA_036245805.1. Lineage (NCBI taxonomy): Eukaryota > Metazoa > Nematoda > Chromadorea > Rhabditida > Neodiplogasteridae > Pristionchus > Pristionchus mayeri. The sequence goes on along the minus strand of BTRK01000002.1, from coordinate 5,743,629 downwards.
ATGCACATTTTCCGATGAGCGCCCTATTTTTTTAAAGAAATTTATGATTTTATGCACGTTTTTAGTTAATGAAACCTGAATGTAATTACCTCAGGAATGACGGCTAGTTCATCAGCGTTTTCTTGATTGTTCTCTGCATCAGAAGGCTGCACGACGTCGCCAGCTTCCATGGCGTCGTCTTGAGGAACGTAATTGTAGTTGATCTGCAACAGTTTTACCTTTAGCGGCATCTTATTGAGAAATCTTTTCGACTACGTTTTAGGTGCGCTAAATGAGCAACACACATCAGATATTTAGTGTGTCTAAAACTTACCTAAAATGCAATATCAATTTTATAAAAAGAGAACCCTATTTAATTACTAAGATATGATACTAATACTCGCTCTAATTATCTTTTTTTGAATGAAAGAGACCTGAACGTAATTGTGAATACCTCAGGAATCTCCGCTAGTTCATCAGCGCTTTCTCGATGCTTCTGTGCATCGTCAGTAATCATCGCGACGTCATCAACGCCGTCGGAAGCCAACGCCATGTAACCAACTACAACGTCGTCGTCGCCGTCGAGATGGAGATTCGCTGTGTTGAGGTCCGCCGAGAGCGCGTCATCTGCCGGCGGGCGAAGCTTATTTGCCCTCTCTGCGGCCTCATATTCGGCGCAGATTTGCTACAACGGTTTTGATCGTATGACAAGGTTGCAATCTGTTTATCGATTTTTATGTACAATTTCAATATGCATTTCCCTGTCCTAGGCCGTAGATAAAGTATTATTTTTTCATTCGGGCTACCTCATTTCGATGCATTTCAAGGCTCTTTTACGTTGTCATGTTTTTTCTAACTATGGAAACATACTTACCAACCACTCGTCGCGCGGGAAGATGGCAACAAAATCGCAGTCGCGCATGTCGAAGGGGTCGTCGTCGTCGATGAGAGGCGAATCGTCGTCGATAGTGATGACGTCAAGTACCCTTCCCTCTTTACTTTTCAGACGTCTCATGGGCGTGGCGAAGGGGCGATGGTTGTGCGCTGAGGTACTAGCAGTGGCCTCCAGCCTCCCAGGCTGGGCATCGTCCACGATGCCGGACCCGGTCGAGGCGCTGGCCGGAATATGCTGGGAAGTGCAGGGAGAGTCGATATCATCCATTTGGAAATGCGGTTGAGCACCGCGCTCGTCGAGCTCTGAGGCAAGGATCTGAGGATAGAGCAGAGGGACGTCAGGGGACGTCGTCGACGACCCAGTGTCCGTCGTTCGGCTCTTCGACGACGACGCCGTCTGTGTCATTGGCGTAACCGTGGCCGAGCGGAGGGACCCGAATCTGGAATGATTTAATTTTTGAGGCATTGCACCTTCCACTTTTGTGTTGATTTTCGTCTAAATTTCATCACACTGCGTCAACGCACTTTTTACGCGCATTACTCATTATTTCTAAATCACCTAACACTGAGATTATACTATTGTAGTGATTATAGAACAGCATACCATTCTAAAGAGCATAGAAATGTATGCCGAAATGTCACTTTGCATCAAAATTCATGCAAAAACAATTGGAAAAACGTTCATAATATAAGATGCAATCGACTCACCACCATTCCGGAGAGTCTCATCCGGGCTGCATCAGCAGCTCGAGCTGCAGCTTCTGCAGCATATGCAGTATCTGCAGCAACTGCCTCCGTCCTCCTTCGTCGCTTCACGGTCGGACCATCCTTCGAGCAGAACGGGCGACCACGTCGGCGAGGCTGCTGATTAACAGGAGCGTCTGCGGCCGCTGAAGCAACCTGAAAAACCGGCATTATTATTATATACTAATGCAAATTCTCTAGGTTATGCACATGAAACATATCAGAACATGGAACACCAATTTTCCGATAAGAAAACTCCACTCAATTCTTTCCAGCTGTACACTGCGGAAGGACATAATTTTTTGGCACTCATCTTGGGGGTTCTCATCCGTCACCTAGCACCGATAATCTCCCACCCACTCGACCCACCGGCATTGCGTGATGTCCGGGTCGAAGACGCTGCATATCCGGATAGGAAGTGAAGTGCTGCATGGATCGCTGTTGCTGTTGCATCTGCTGCTCACGATTCATTGGTTCATCGAAGCAGTGTGGCATCGGCTAAAATCGACACATTATCGCATTGTACATAGATGAATAAATGTTCCGTGCTGAATCGTAACATCGCACACACTGGTAATACAGCGTACTCTAGAGATCGTCATTCGGGTCTCCGTCACTTCATTTTACACACTCTTTCGATCGGTTGAACGGCAAGAGAGTATGTGGAATGAAGAGACCGTGGTTTCATTTCTCGCACTCTAGTGTACTCCCTGGCACTAGTTCGGATGAGATCTCTGATTTATCGCTAATCATCTATGTTGTTCTAAGGCTAGACGCAATGGTAAATATACATTGCATTCTGTTTTCGATCGCGAACAGCAACGTTCCCTAAGATTATATGCTGTTGCTTATCCCCTTTCCCGACCCACCGGCATGTCGTGATGGTCGGGTCGGACACGCTGCTTTTCCGGATAGGAAGTGAAGTGCTGCGCCATATGCATCGGCTGCTCTCGATTTATCGATTCGCCGAAGATGCGAGACATCTGCTGAAATAGACACATTATCGTGATATAAATAGGTCCGTAGAAAACATTTGGTTCTCCGTACTGAACCAGCCTATCGTCGACACTGGTCTTTCAGTGTAATCCCAGGTCGGATGAGAACTCAAGCCGCGTTTGATAGATTTCCTCATCCGACCTTGGGCCATAATCCCAGCAGGACTTGTGTGCCTAGATGTGGGGATACCTATTATCGGGCTACTTCTGCGACTAACTAAGGTATTGAACTCTCAGACTGTGCCGTCTACAATTGAGTTTAAGCACGAACCACCTGCTGCGTGTCGAGGTCGGCCGGCTGCAGCTGCGGAGGGCGCCGCACGCCTAAGCCAAAGCCCACGTTGTAACCCTCGTGTCGCTGCAATCCTCCTCCTGGGGTTCGATCGTAGAGCTGCACGTATCTCTGCTGCTGTAGCACAGGGTCGATACGAAGGTAGGCTGGCGGATCCTTAATCACATATTTCATATATTTCAATGTCAATTCTTTATCGGCCAGGTTGAGCATAGGGAAATGCAAAGAGAGTATTCGATAGCTTCGATATATGCACTTATTTATCCCACAACGATTATGTAACTACTGTAGGGAGTTCAGTAATATCAACGGGCCAATTTGCATTGGCTTCTATGATCATAGTTATCAGCTAGAGTAAACGACTGTCAGGTATTCCCAGCTCACGATTTTTCTTTATGTTTATTGATGCTGAAGAGCGTAACGCTCCTGGAATCGGAGATATGCCAGAGGGGCAAATATAATACTAAATTTGGTTAAATATATGCCACGCGCACCGTACGTTGTGGTGGTGTAATCAACCCTTTACCCGATCTCATTCACTCACTATCATCGCTTATGCTGGCTATGAAGGACCCGAGTCCTAAACTTTGGGTCTCTCTGTTCAAGGAGATAAGATCCCCCGTAGTCTACTCGCCCCTACACTCAAGACCATGCGAAGGTTCGGTCCCGCCTACGTTAAGAGAAGTGAACTAAACAGAATCAACGCTAAAACACTCACCGATGGACTTGCGCTCGTGCCGATGGTGCCGATGGTGTTGAAGAGCGTCCGAGCCTGACATGTATTGCCATATTAACCAAGAAGGATGTCAATGATACGCTTAGTAACGGAGAAGTGGGTGGAAGTTCGCAGAGGGTGAAAAGTAATACGATCCGAATGTATCAGTGGTGGATAACAATCTCTCTCTATACATAAAGCGCAGGATACGAATGATTGCGAAACGTACTTCATCTGATCGAGTTAGTGAGTAATCGTAAGCGCACCTGATTGTCCTCGCGACTGGGCGTCGTCAGTAGATGATGATGATCAGCCATCGTAGAGTGAGGATAGCAGATAGTTACGCAGAAGTAACAACGCAAGAATGGGGCACGCAACGCCCTGCATTTGCGTCCAAGCAACGCACCTGGCAGTCACACCCCCCCCCTCCACCCCTCTCGCTCTTGCCGTAGGAGGTGTGCCAGAGGGAATACGGTATGGGGGGGGGGGGGGTGGGATGGGACACTTGGCTGTCGATTTATAACGCCTTCCATGTTGAGTGTCAGCATGCTTTGAGTTCGAGGGATGATGTGATCGAGAAGAAAAAGTTATCAGAAGCTGTTGAATATTTGAAAATCACGGATGTGATCGCCTGGCAGTCACACCCTCCACCCCTCCGCCCTCTCCGTCGTCGGAGGCGTGCCGAGGGCATGCGGGGTGGGATGGTCTCAGTTGGTTATACGATGAACTTGTAGTGCTCTACAATAACCCCTTTTCCACCGTCTCTATCTCAACCAAATACACCTCATTGATTTATAAAACGGCCTGGATATCGTGCCCCTTTCCTCGTCCAAGTCGATCATTGGTCGGTCACCCTCCGCCCTCTCCGTCGGAGGCGTGCCAGACGGCATGCGGGGTGCAGGGAAGGCGTGGGATCACCTATCGATTTACGACTCCTTCCATATTTGAATAGAGTGGCAAAGTCAGAGAGTCTAAATGTTTAGTGTTTGAGGGATGTGATGATTGGCAGTAAAAGTCGGATAGTCAGTCAGCATAAGTCATTGATTATAAGAAAACTGCAGATGTGATCAGTGAAACAGATGCAGGATCAGTTGCCCATATGTTTTAGCCACTAAGAGTTTCATAGTTGATTTTAACATTAATTTCAACAGAGATAAAGATAATAGTTTTTTTCATTTTACATCTCCACACAGCACCGCACAAGGTCGGGGTGCTCCGTCAAAAATGATCATTGTTTCATCTTTTCACCTGCTGAAAATAATGTTGAAATCGACTGTGAGATTCTTGAGATTTTCCTGTTTCGGATACATCGCGCCATTCTCGAGACAATCGAGCTCAATTATAGGCCACTATTCTAGGGAATTCGATTCCTATGTAGCCGGGCTCATTTTTTTAATACTAGTCCGCCTGCCCCCCCCACCCCCCCCCCCCCCCCGCTCTCGGTTCTTGCCGAGCGATTTCGCAATCCGAGCAGACGGAACACGGAATTGCGTTTTATATATAGTTATGGATTTGTTTACACAATTATGTTAATTGACTTTCAACAAGATGCTACTCTTCCACTTCGATGCCACAATTGACGTTCTCGTCGAGCCCGTAATCTTAGCCCCAACCACGGCAGCGTACTACATTGGCCTTTTGAGCCGTGTTGGTGTGCCGGTGGAAGTGCTAATGGTGAGGGCACTACGGCGGATGAGAACTATGACGTCATGCCGCCTTTGGTATTTCCTAGTTCTCATCCGATCTAGTGTCATGGTGAGTAGTGCGCTTCTTCTTGAAATACTGGCATTCAAGTAGTATCATATTTGTTTGAATAAAATGATAAAATAAGAAACAATTAGGCACTTTTTCTCTTCGTAACTACTAACTTGGGAGCCGCCGTCACGCTGTGCACACTTTATAAGCATCAAACTATCGTCGACGCATCAAGTCGCCTCAAATTGAACAAGGCACATTATTTTTCTGAGTAGTAGAGAAACTATACACTTTCATAATCCACTTTCCTAATGCTACCAATATCTTGTGTATACATGATGACGCACGGGCCCGATAGTTCGTACTGTATTACCATCACTGATAACCATTTGGTACTTCGATATTTGGCCCACGGGGGCGGGACACTTATCGAAGAAGTGCCGTAAAGAGGTTTCCGATTGAAGCATGTGCACAGCGTCGTGTTCGTGCTGATCTGGCTCGTTAGCATCTACACGCTATTAGCCTATTCACTCACCGAAATTAATACCGTTGAAGTGGAACGAGCCTTGGACAACGTAAGTTTCACTTTTCTATAAAAGATACTGCTGACGAGTGTAAGAAGATGAATATAGAAACTAAGAGAAAATGGATTCTTCCAAAATGTTTGAACTTTTATAACGGAACCGACGGTTTGGGTACCTATTGGGAACTGCAGATCGGGAAATTCAATTATGGAAATAATTCATGTTTCGTAACTGCCTTTTCGTATCCAGCATTCATTATGTATTATGAATTTTTTCTCTTAAAGAAGGCTTGTCAGCAAAGTTGAAGTTTTGACGCTGTCATAACCATCACCTAGCTTTGCAAAACCATACGAGATTCTGAAAATTTCGCTTTCATATATATTTTGAACCGAGTTATCATTAGTTGGCAGAATGCCAAGGAGGCTTGTAGGGAAGGGAGTGCAGGAATTCAAATATATTGAAGATATGTCAAAAAATTGGTGGGAATCTAACACCCACGCTCCCGACCACATGGCGGCTGCTCTACCACTGAGCTAAGCAACCAATGGTTGTCTACCCTCCTAGCTCGCGCTATGATATTTGGTGGGTGGGCTAGGTCATGGCTATGACATCATCAAAATTTTAACTTTGCACTCCTTCTTGCGCTCTCATGAATATCGGCAAAGTTTTAAATTTTATCTATTTAAAAATAACATGTTCAAGGATTATCACAACCTCACCTGGATCCGTGATCGCGGTCCCTACTCTTTTTTCGAGAATACGAAAAAGTACAAAATCTCAATGGCTTCAGCAATCGTCGTGAGTTCACAAAGTGAAAAAAGAAAACGTGACACATATTGGAAACACATATTAGATTTCAGCACTTTAGAAAATGATTTCAGTGTTTCTCTGATATGTGCCAGTTAGATACTACCCGGAAGTTTTCAAATTCCAAACCATTCAAAAATTCATCAATATTCACGGATTTGCGAGATTCTTCCATGGCAGGATACGGTAGCCTGACACTTGATCACGAACTGGTTTTATTTCGGAAAGTTTCCCATTTCTCAAAATTTCACAAAAACTTTTCCTCAAATAATTTTCGTAATTTTTCTGCAGAATGAGCTAATGATGCGCTACGCACGCTTTAAATAAAAAAAAAGGACTTACCCACCCATTTGAAAATATTGTAATTTATTGTTTGTTAAAAAATCGATTTTTTGTAAATTTTCATGACGAGTTGAAAAGCTAGGAAGGTAAAATTTGGTGTGCATGATCACTGTTTTTTTCTGTATTTTTCAAGGTATGATTCATTCGAAGTGGTTGCAAAAGAGAAAATTTCAAAAAATTTGCGAAATACCTGTATTAGCCTGGCTAATCGTGGAAAGCGCGTTCTAAACGCCAACGTGCTATACTCACCGAGTACTATCCGCACACACATTATGGAGGATTTCGATTTTTTGAACTTTGCGAAGCATACCTTCACTGGCTCAGATAGTCTCTCTTATGTCTTCATGAATAACGCAAAACACAGCTCCCTCGAGAATCGACATTAGTGCTTGGGAGTTGTTGCTTTGTTATTAGTATGCGCAATAGTATACCACCCTATTCAGATCCTCTTTCCAGGCGATCTTAAGTTTAACTCCAAATCATCGTATAGGGGGTCGGTTTTTACTCCATGACAGGATAATATAAGCGGATAACGAAAATTCTTAGCTGCTACCACACCACGAAATACGGGGCTAAAGGGTGCATCATACGCTGCGAATTTGAAATTTTGGAGAGTACATGAGAGCGCAACTTGGAAAAATAGTTGACCACCTGACGTTTGCGGTGTGCGGCAATTGAAAGGCCGGCCGGTTTTGGGGAATTGTTTGGGTCGGGCAGTGTGCGTGCACTGTTAAATTGCGGTAACAGCTCACCGTTTTCACGGAAATTACGTCACCTGGGTGCACGGACAGAATGACGCACGATCTTTGACCTCTTGAAAAATTTCTGAAGAGACCAAAACTGGAATTGTGATGAGTTCGTACAACGGCCGGAGTCCCCCCCCCCCATCCCACAAACCTTACAGCAAAACTCTTACGGTTTTGGTGGTAACGTAGCAGCCGCAGTTTGGCCGAATTGAAATCTGTTTGAAAACAACTTCTCGTGAGGGCTCTGTTTTTGCTTTCATTGGCGTGTTTGTGGTACTTTTTTGGCGATTCCTCGACCTACGGGAATTTGATAATTTGACCATTTTAACATGATACACTTCAGGCAATCGTTTCCGCCATCCTGATTATAAATGCTACTACTTTCTGAATACCACGGTACGAAATTCAAAATAACCTCTTTTAACCTGAAAAAAACCTGAAAAAAACAAAACCAAATATCCTAAGATAGCATTTGCCAGCTTTTCCCTTATTTCTCAATCATGGCGGTGTTTGCAAAAAATAGGCATTTTCATTCTCAGAAATCGAAAGTAACTAGCGTCGCAACTCGGAAAATGATCTCAAAATCGATTGTTAGTTTGTGGATACAGGTACAGCATCTGAAGCAATATCATGTAGCTAAATAGTGTCTGTAAAACTCCCGGCATTAAACAGGGGAGTGAGAGAGGTTAAAGGCGAGACAATCTCTCTCTCTCTCTCTCTCTCTGCGTGATTTGATAAAATGATATGATCATAATTAGAAGAATCGCCAATTTATAGCTGCTCGTGCCCTGTATTTTTCTATGCGTTCCAAATGGAGTCAACGCGATTTCAATTGCACTTGATGCCCCCCCCGGTGAAAATGTTTTTTTTTAAAATTCGCGGCTAGTCCCTGAACTTCAAATGGTGGTACTGAATTATACTGTAAATCGATTACCTAGTCGATTTACTGTATGATGCAGTAAGAAAATTTGGCTCTGTACGAATATGAGGGTCCCAAAAATTTCTGTACCAGTATAAGGGTCCCAAATACAATTTCGGCATCAATATGTAATATTACATCATACCTGTACAACATCGTGGTTCAGATGTGTGTAAAGGAAATGAAGCTTTGAATTTGCGTTTCCTTTGTAAATCGGCTCAAGCCCAGCCTTGAAGGCTAGGTACTTGTCCAGGTCATTTGAACCTGCTGGACGAACTCTTTTTCATGTTCCCAACTTTGATATTTCATCACCTTTTTATGTGTCTTACACCACTGCCATTGGCAAAGGACTTTGCCTTGCAGGTTGAGTTTGAGCCAGTTTGAGAAGGGGACACCAATTCAGAGCTGGATTTCTTTTATACAATTCAAAAACGTAGTGTTACATAGTTATGATGCAATATTACATATTCATAACAACAGTTGAAATTTTGTTCGGGGCCCTTATACTGGTACAGCTTACTTTGGGACTCTTATACTGGTACAGAAATTTTTGGGATCCTTATATTGGTACAGCTTCCTTTAGGACCCTTATATTGGTACAGAATCCACCCTGGGACCCTTATATTGGTACAGAGCCGAAAATTTGAAAAAGCACGCTAGGGCTAGCCGCGAATTTAAAAAAAATCACCGGAGGGGTACTTTAAATACGCCTTTATCGCACAATCGAATTGCACGAATTCTAAAAAAACAAACAAATATCGTACATTACGATTGGTAGTGGTGGTGAATGAATGTTATTTCCGATTTCTGCCTCGCCATGCACTTCCTAAATCCGCTGCATTCGCTTTGTCATAGCTCAATTCTGCTCGCGACAACGCCAACTCATCGCAAATTTATCAAGAGCCTCTTCGTTCGCTCTTCCCCTACATCGGTGAGTCAGAGTGAAGAGGAAAGTCCACAACTTCGGGTATATAATAGGCTCATAGTATAGATCCTCTAGAAACTTGTATGCGTTGAAAGAGCGATTTACACCCGGTAAGGAGAAATTGTTCCTACCTAGACTCGGAGCCAAGATATGAAAATTATTTCATATTTTCCTTGACTTTTTCCATGCCATTAAACGCAGAATTCAAGAATTTCTCACTGTTAGAGTGTTGCCATTGCTTCGTCGATGTCGCACTCGAGCAGGCTGCGGTGATGAAACAATGCAAAACCTGCCACAATAAAAAAATCGGGTCGCCGTCTCTTCAGTTTCCACACTCTCTCCACCGGTGGATTGGCGCGAATGAGGAGACCGTGGTTTCATTTCTCGAACTCTACAATCATCATGATTCGATAAATATTATTCACTAACTAGCCCGCTCAAGCACATTCCAGAGTCAACACGTAAAGGCCATTAAAAAAAGAAACATGCGTCACTATGATATTTCCCCATGCTATTCGCGATTTGATATCTATGGAAACTTCAAATGGAGCCCTCCAAAATATGACCTTATCGGTAACGACAATTAATCAAAAAAGACCTGATTAAATACCGAAAAATGTTCCAAGGCGAACGTTTCTGTAACATAAGTGTATCGTACGCGATGGAAATTTAGGAACGTATACCGTGCAATTTTCAAAAATATCATGTTTCGTGGATTCTGGTGAATTTTTATTTTTACGACTTTTGCTTTTTTGCATTTTTTTTAAATATGCGTTTTCATAAAACGGATGGGTTTTTACACGGAAATTTGGCTAGAAATGCTATAAATGCTCGTGAAAAAACCATGAAATATTGACGAAATAGTGCTAAAACCCGGTTATGGCTATTTCGTCAATATTGCATAATTTTCGCGAGCTTTTATTGCATTTCGAGCCATATTTCCGTGTAAAAACCCATCCGTTTTATGAAAACGCATATGAAAAAAGAATGCAAAAAAGCAAAACTCGTAAAAATAAAAATTCACCATAATCCACGAAACATGATATTTTTGGAAATTGCACGGTATACGTTCCTAAATTTCCATCACGTACGATATACTTGTTGAGTTCCCTCGCTCCCATTCCGAGGTTCGAGTGACTGGCTGTCTAAACTGTTCCGATAAAATTGTTGCATCTTCACAGGACACATTCGAGGTGCATAAGGTCTCGCTACTCCTCTTCTCCTCTAACTGCCATATTTTGGGAGGATATGTGTAGACTCGATTTGTCTCGATTTGCCAAACCTAGGAGATATGACTTATCACGATATTCCCCCTCCCAGGGATCGGGCGGTAAAATCACGTGTTGTTGTGAGAGACGCACAAATACTTTTTCTGTGACAATATGATCTCTGCATGTCCTTGCATTTTTTAGTCCCGCGCAAAAATGTGGATTCCGCTCTGACAACAAGACCGCCCCAGCGCCCACGCAGCATTCAGTGATTCTTGAGGCTATCAACAACTGCAACTATCCGGCTGTGTTGAGTGCACATAGTGATGGATTTCAGACCGACTTTTTAATCTCTTGTGATCTGGGAGGTTTTACAGGCAAAAGGCACCTTTAATTTCTAAAAGTTGTATAATAGGTTTTATTCTTTCTTCTGGTTTACTACCATTTTAGGTCAATTTGACTAGAAATTGAAACATGACTGTTCCGAGGGGAATCAATTATTATAAAAACTTTTTTCCCGGTTTCTCGTTACAAATGAGTAGTTTTCGCCATATATTCAGCTATAAATTACCTTTTTTAATATTTTTTTGCCGCGTTCCGTCAGTAAATTTCCCCATATCAGATGGGCATCCACATGATTTAAATCTGGTTTGATAATTATTAGGAAATTGGAGGCGTGCCAGAGGGCATAAGGGATGCAAGATTCGATGAAAGTTCACCTTCTTCCTCTCCGTGTCCATTCGATCTGGAAATATAATATATGCCGTAGATATACGGATGCTCATTTCCCCAAAAAATTCATTCCCATGCAGGAATATTTTTGGTGCAGATTATGACAAGCTTTCGCAAATATCAGGTTGGAAAGAAAGTAACGCTCGCTTTTCAAATTTTCGTTTCTGAGATGCCCCGAGTTTTGTGTAGTCCTGATTATCATATTGTTATGTACGTTTGTTGAGTGCGTGGATACTCAATCTATCGCACATTAGTTCAAGGCTATCCAATTAGAATTGAGACTACAGGATGAAGGCAAAGGTACATCGACAAAGAGTTGAGCTGATGACTTTTTGGCACAGAAATCCATTGAGAGCTATGATAGGGCAAACATTACGCCACATTCTAAAAGTACGATATACAGATGTCACAATACATCATGTAGATCCGGTTCTCTACGAAAGACTGCCAGAAAATAACACTCATTTATGAACTTGACCCAAACTGAAAATCAGCCAAAATACTTGTCTTTATCGTGTATCCGTAAGCATAGATGTATCGATATCAAGTGCAGTAAGACGAAAAGCACTTTTCATTCTTAACTTAAATTTGCGTTTATGTGAGCATACGATACATCTACCAAAATATGCATAATTCATCGTATTGACCTTGAAATTTGAACATCGAAATTCGAATATTCGACAAGTTCCTGTTCCCAGCATTGGTGAAAAGCTCTCACTTTTGTGGTTATCTGTTAAAGCACCTCTTCATCTATAATCATTCGGCTGGGAAAAGTCAAGGGATAGCACCGTTTTGAGAAAATGTATTCTTTCGCCGTACACCAAAAGTAGAAATTTTGGCATTGTTGACGTTTACTCAACAATACTTAAAATCAATGCTTTCTAATAGAAGAAAAGACTTGAGGCCAAATGTTTAGTTATGATATGTAGCACCATAGTATTTAGTGGAAGCGCACTTATTTAGAAACCAGCCTGAATGAACCTCGAAGCAGGACACGTTTTCGCTTTAGAAGCGTTACCCTGTCTATGTGTGAATTCATTTTTTTGTAAATCGTGTTGTATTGATGCAGGAATGATCTCAGACGTACTATTCGAAAGAACTCCAAATGGGCTTCTCACTCCAATGTATGCAAATGTACGGCTATTATTCCCCGCGAAATACGAGTAGCAGAAACAATTTTTGGAAAAGTTGGAAAATATGACATTTGATAAAACTTGGGATTTTCCGGATACTCGAAAGGCATGATGCCAATCGAACATATGCATACATTGCCTAAGTAAACAGCTATTACATGCTACCGAGCTAGCTTTAGATCTTTAAAGAAAAGGATTTTAGGCGGGCTCAAACATCGTGTTTCAAATCGAGCGTTACTTTCTTTCCAGCCTAATACAATTACGGAACACTAGTGCAGTACAATAGTAATAGGGAGTATCATATTTATGCCACCCTCACTTATGAAATATCATAGAAGCTGTTCTTTTGTGGAACTCTCCATAATACAGTTTGAGCGGCGGAAATGTCGTATATGTGTTCCGAGGAAATATTTGTGAAGTTCAGTGGTATCTGCGCTAAACAGTGCGTAATAATCACAATCTGTGCATAGTCTGCTCGTCAATCTCTTAATCAGAAAGCTTTAAGACTCTTTCCTTCTGATTGAGCTAATTGTCAAGATTAAGATTTGATTCTTTGATCCCAACTGCTCCCTCAACTATAGTCATAGTACATTCCCAGGGCAAGATTTATCAGCCATCAATGTTACAAAATTCGATTAATTGTCACCATTTCTTTCTCGCCCGTCTGAGAAAAATGAAGGGATGAACAGCATTTTCGTGCTCATTTTGCACACATCCTTTGCTTGTCATAACGAGTAGTTTGACAACTGCAGAACATCTTCATGATTGCGCTACGAATGGTGCTGTTCGTGATGAACAGCAGCGGTGCCAGGTTAAGGTACCTGAACGAATTCAGTCTACACACGTTTCACGAAAACAAGTAAAATTCGTTGAAAGAAGAAATGGCATGTGGTATAAACACAACGAATGACTTTTTATAAATCAGATATAATTGGAATAATCATTTCTCGCGTAGTCTGAACTCTGGGTCGCAAATCGATTTTTCAAGATCAAAAATCAAACAGGGGATAGTTTAAAACGGTTTTCGGACGTCCTTATGGCATGGATCAGCGGTCATATGCAAATTTCCATAATTTTGCCTTGCGCAGTGTTCATTCGCTTCTCAGAGAAAAATTGTTATGGAATTTCAGCACTTACTTGAGGTCGGTAAGCCACGGCAGTTGATAGATAATGGTCACTCTTACGGTAACATTTGAACGATTCTCAATAACCACGCAGAAATACAAGAAGACCCGAAAATTCAACAAAAAATTACAAATTTCGGCTAAAAAAATAATTATGTTAGGAAATCATCAAATTCAATCCCGAGGTCACTGAAATTCCGAAAACTCAGGGTGAATTCACTGACCATAGCCGTCATATACGGCAGGCTGAAGATGAGAGTGCATATGCCGACAATGAAAAAGTTGCGCTCAAATGTGGAGTTTCTGAAATATTTCGTGACTTCAAATGAAAGTGGAGATTAGAATTTCCAGAGCTCTCAGATCAAATATTTATTTTGTGTATTCAGTAGAGCTCGAGAAATGATAACAGGGCATTCATTCTACCCACTCTCTTGGAACAACAACTTTTGAGAGTTTCTTTTAGGGTTCCCCCAATTGCGCTTTTTGGCCCGGTTGGGCTTCTACTTTCAAGTATGTTTCATGTGAATTATATAATACGCACATAAAGCGCACGTGAAACATACTTGAAAGAAGAAGCCCAACGAGGCCAAAAAGCCCAACTGAGGGAACCCTAGTTTCTATAGAATGAATATAACGTGGTATATTTTTCGAATTATAATCCTTAACAATTGCCTAGTTATTGTCCGAGGTGAGTTCACCGACAAAATTTGCAAGAGTGTCTAAACAGAATAGAATCATCTCCATTTGATATCGAACTATGCCCATTTTTTAATTCAAAAAAACAAGAAGATCAGCATTTGGAATTCACTGTACCAACCAGCGCGCTACTCTATGAGAATAATACTATCTACCGCACCAACCTACAGTCCCCTTACAGTGATGCAACTCCTCTCGATAGAGTACTCACCGTGCAATCGAGAAGAAACATAATCTGATCAAGCAGGAACCGTAGACAATCGATAAAACGACAGTGCACACCATAGTGAGCAGCCCCATATTCAGCCATATTTGACGCTGAAACGATTTTAAGCTTTTTTTTACGCAGCTAAACATTAGTGAATAATGCGTGCCCTTTCGTGAGTATCGATACACGTTATGAAGCTGATCATGTCACCACATTTCTTCGTATCTCACAGAACGCCAGCCTATTCTGACATGCCGGCATTGCAAGGGTTATAGGCTATGAAGTGTCCCGAAATGCAAACGAGATGCAATCGCAAGCATAAAATCGCACACAATCACATGAGAAACGAGATGCAGAGATGCAAGATTTGCTTTTCATGCTCACCTGAGGACCCCAATCGACGACGAGAGTGTAGATCGAACCACTTGGATTTCCCATGAATTCAATCGGGTAGTTGAATAGGAACCACGAGGGAACGATGGAGAGTATACAACACAAAAGAATCGAGCCGATGAGATTGAGAAGGCGCCAAATCTGAACATTCCAGGTTATGAGATGAGTGGTGTTCGGTGTAACGTGCTATTTGGGCACTAGGTCAGATGAGGTTGAGAACCAAACATGGTACCCTTCCATAGCGTTTTCGCAGAATAAGTTTTAACAGTGTGGCAATTGATTACAAAATACACTAGAGTTATTACTCTCTCGATACTAGAGTTCGAGAAATGATACGACGAACTCTTCATGTTCAACACTCTCTCGCTGTCGGCCGGTCTAGAGAGTGCGGGAAATGAAGATACGCGAACTATCAATACTCGAAACTAGTGATGCCAAATCGGCGCGTACTCTCCTCGTTTCACACGCTCTTTCATCGGCCAGACAGAGCGAGAGAGCGTGTGAATCGAGGAAGCGCGCGCCGATTTGGCATCACTACTCGAAACCGCTCTTCATTCTACACTAGAGTTCTCATAGGTAAAAATTGATGTTGTCTTTTCAGGTGTGGTTTCAGGTGCGTTATGTAAAAACCGCTACCAGTTACTTAGAGCACCCGAACCATAATGAAAAAAGCAACTGCATTTTACCACTACGAGAGCCATATTCTAGCACGGTTTCGGCAGTTGACTGGTCAAGAGATCATGTAGAAAGATGAGGCGTTCCCCGAAGTTAAGACAGAATGACAGAATGAGGGGATGACGGGAATGGTCACGGCAAGTAATGTGCTACTTTTCAACTTTAGTTAGTATGCAAACCCGATCGTGAAGTGTCGGCCAGAAGATCGCAGTGAGCCGATTGAATGCCATCAAAACTCCCAGAAATTGGGAAAGGGCGTTGAGGTAGTATCCGAGCCTGATTAATAATAGATTGAGTTTTTTGAGGAAGAAAGTAGTTGTATCATAGTCCAAAGTAAGTCTACATTATGTTTTCCCTGCAATAAGCATACTAAACACCAGTATGCTTGTCGCCTATTGAATACGGGCGTGATATTTCTATAATGTGACGTCAATTATGACTAATCGTTAACTTCAAGAGTTATTTTGAAAACTGTCCACACTCGTTCATAGACTAAGCGGCAATGGATACCAACAAAATACGAACACATTTTAGCACAAACTTTTAGCAACTACGCACATGTGAATTGGCGGAAGCCACTCTCTCTTGTCAAGCAAATTCGAGTACATTCCATTGACGATTGAGTACATGGGAAGTCGGAAAAGAAAGCTCCCAACTAGACACGCCAAAATATCCTGAAAAAAGGCATTGTGTACTCATACAACGTACGCCAGTTTATGTAATTGTCTAAGCGATGTACTGCTACATCATCGAATTAGATACTTTCGCCTATAGAACTCAGAAATTTGTTTTTTTTAAATTTTGAAAATGGTTATTGTTCTAGATTTCTATTTCCGGAACAGGCCAGGTCAAAAATAACACTGTTTCCGATCCGCGTTTTCCTGAGAAATATCACGTCATAAAGGACAAAATGTTCACCACAATACCCGTTACAACGAAAATAACGTAGAAGGAGGAGTAGAATTGCTTTCTGTTTCGTAATATGACGCTGATTTCGAGAATGTAGAGAAGAATGAGTACAGGCAGGTAGAATGCGTAGATGAGAAATATCCAAGGAGTGTAAGGCATTTTAAAATATGAAACGTTTGAAATTCAACGAGCAGATATTTCGTTGAATTCAATAACATAATATTATGAGTCTGGAGAGTAAGGTAGACACGGGGGGGAGATACGATTGAGTCATCTTTTCCTAGACTGGAGGTTTGCGTGTTTGATCTCTATTCGGAATGTAATGTTTCGAAGAAAGCTTCAGGAGGTCAAACAATTGAAAAAAATGACTATTAAACAAAAAACATACCGCTGGGCTTCTGTTGGAGACAGGAAGGTACTGCCTGACACGAAGTCCGAAATATAATGAACTATGCGTACAATAGCGAGTGCTAATCCGTGCGAGAGCACGGCTTGACACGGAATTCGAAATAGAATCTTAATCTGGGATTAAGAGGAAGAATGATTCGAATTGCTTCTGAAAAAGGTCATTGACAATACTAATATCTAATCAATGAGATTATATGCGAAATGATAATTTCATGAAGAACCATATAGAAAAAAATGTTGTTACATTTTCAAGAGTGCTTCAACTGGGCTAAATAATTGATATGCTCAGATATGTTGCGCACTTGAAATTTACACGAAAATCACGTGACATGGAATGAAAAGGTGAAGCCCTAACCGACCCCTGTCAATATCAACACAATTCGAAACCAAGTTGTATTTTGCAGAAGTCTAGGACCTTCACCCTTGTCAGTGTTGGATAGCGGTGAATACTGCACGTCGGTCGACTTCGGCGACGGCATGGACACAAAAGGCAGTGCATGAATCCGACTGTCAGAAGGTGTGTTGGAAAGAGCAGAAGGAAACCAATCTAAAAACTCGGCTTTCATGGCTGGAACACTATTAAATGCCTGTGTGTTTTCAGGAAGGTTGTGTGACTGAGAAAGACGGTGGGCGCGACATGATCACCTGATGCTGCAAGGTAGAGTTTTTTTAATGCGGTTCACCGTCTCATTAGAACACTCTCCGGTTGATATGAGAGAAGAGAAAGTGGGATATGAAGGGACGATGACCTGAAACTGTGGGAAAAGTGTGGTAAACAGTGGCAAAGGAAACTACAAGAGAATATTTCGAGCAAGAGATTCATAACAAGATTGATATTCAAGCTGCTTTCTTTTCAAAATGATTTCTTCCAATTAACTTATATCGTTTAATATTAGTTATAAACAAATAATCCCAATCGAGTTATTTCCAAAATTGTAGGAAGAATACCTCAGAGTTATCACAAAGTATTAGGTTGGTCATAAAGTTTTGCGCGATTTCGGACAACAAGTTTGAGTTCGTATATTTTCTTTTGCTCAAATCGCGACGTATTGTCCTGATGACGTTATATAGGGACATGTTCGACCTTTAGAAAAATATAGTTGAAATATTCCAAGTATCTCTACTATGCGAGAAATCAAGATCTGCGTAACTTTGAATTTTTCAGAAAAAATAAGACTATTTAAAGTTGCTGTACTTCGCAGATAAAAAAAAGAATTCGAAATGGGCTTCGTAGAGGTCAATGAAACACGGGCACTTAGAAACATAAGATTTCTATCGAGCAAATCACCTGTTTCGAGGATTGACGCGGGTGACCTCTACCTGTGGGCGCTGTAATCACTACTTACATGGTTCTCTATTATATCAATATTTAAGAGCACACTTTCCTTTCTCATCTAAAAAAATGATATTTGTATCTCAATTATTTTGCAAAGAAAACGTCAAAAAACCTGACATGGAGGGTCTTCAAGCACGGCTCACCCTCGAAAAAGTAGCGACCTCCACAATTTTCCTAAATAGTGAGTGATAGGGCAAGGGTTGTTCGTTAATTTTAACAGGAAAGTACCGCCCTTCAAACCACATGTCTAGCTCAAAAAAGCCTAAAGTGTGTATTTCGATGTTCTAAATTGGGCACCTAAAATCCGAAGAACCATGTTCGTGAATGGAGAGCCCCATTATCCCCCAAAGGGAATTGTAACTTGTACTGGAAAGGTAGTTCACAATCATGAATAATTGAAATATCAAGAACTGTCGGCATAGATATAGTACTCCAAAACTTATCTTGACAAGTGCCATTAAAACCGACATTCGGATTACGCGTATATTTCTAATATGCCCTTTGTGGCTGGTCAGTCTCAACATCACCAGTACGATATATCCCCATCACACTTTACTACTGTGGTTTAGATTGGGTCCTATCTCCGTTCTAAATGAAAAGCAAATCCTTTGAAAAGTCAGGTCGTTGATCAACCACATGAAGTTTGGTACATCGCCTTATTCTTTTCCTTGATCGGACAGATCTATGATAGTGTACTCTAAAGATAGTATAAAAGGCTCAATCTACCACTAAAAGATCTAAGTTGATTGGACAACAACGAACGATTGTAGATGCCAGAATGCACTTTAGTCAAAATCGCGCAAAACTTTATGACCAACCTGATACGATGGACTGTTTTACCTCGAGAATTTTCATTCAGTCTAGTTTTTTTGTCTCATTTCTGATCCAATCTGATTAGAATAAATAAGTTGCCACATGATCAGCACTCGCTCAGTGTGTTCTAACACACTTTGCACGTACATAATATTTTTTCGCATCTCATCTCATGGGTACTATCTTCCGCGAGATCGTTCAGTGATACTATTAGGTTGAACAGAAAGTCTTTATAAACTGTTTTGCTAGATCACTGCTCAGTGCACGAGACCTTTGGTGTTCCCTCGCCTCTAGTGAATAACACATGACAAAGGGACTATGTGGTCAACAACTCCCCATTCCACGCCTTTCATTCTGCCACTAGTAAGACCACGATGTTTGTTCCCACGGCCTTGCACATCCGCAACGTTCTGTTATTCGTATTCCTCTCTCACACTACAATGAAGGAATAGGAACGTCAGTTGGCTGAAGTGTACGATTCATATGCCACTCCCTACCAGGCCATGCGCAATTGGTACCAACTCTTCGAGAAGGGGGACTTTTCCATGGATGATCATGACCGGTCTGGGAGGCCACCCGAGCTGGATTTGGATGCGCTACGGATCGTAGTGGAATTGGATCCTTTCCAAATACCCGCGACATGGCAGCCACACTTGGGGTATCGCAAAGCACCATCGTAAAATGATTGGTCTCCATTGGCAAGAAGAAGAAGCTAGGCCGTTTCATACAACACAAATTGACCCAAGACCAGTTTGACCACCGTGTCGACGATTCCCTTTCTCTACTCACTCTTCACGCTGGAGATCGATGGTTGGACCGTCTCATAACATGGGTCGAGAAGTGGGTCTGCTTTGAGAATCACTATAGGAGGGCACAGTGGGTAGATGCCAATGAGACCCCGCAGGACGTCGCAAAGCATGACCTTCACCCTATGAAAATCTTGCTCTCTGCCTGGTGGGGAGTGGATGGCCCGATTTACTGGGAGCTCCTACCCGAGAAGCGGATAATTACTGGATATGTTTACACTAAACAACTACGGAATCTCAAGAAGAAATTCGCACAATCTACCCTGAACGGCAAGAAAGTGTACTATCAACACGATAACGCCCGACCCCATGTTCCACGGCAGGTCAAGCAGGAGCTGTCCAAATATGGCTGGATGGTTCTCCCTCATACACCGTATTCTCCTGACTTGGCCCCTTCGTATTATTGGTTGTTCTCGGATCTGACCCGTCATCTCGATCAGAGATCCTTCACTTCCCGTGGGGCGATCGAGGCCGCACTCAAGCAATATTTTGATTCGCGCCGAGATGGGTTCTATAAGGAGGGAATCCATAAGTTGCCTGAATGTTGGAGATTTGTCGTAGATAACAATGGTGCATACGTTTGATTTCGCTCTTGCGCTTTATTGTCAGAAGAAGGGAAATAAAAAGTTTATAAAGACTTTCTGTTCAACCTAATAGTAAATTCAAAATGCCTTAATACTAGTAAATTCATACTATCTAGCGGGTCAGTTCGTTCTCATCGGACATCTTCGTGCCGGCAAGGCCATATCTCATACAAATATCGCACATAAAATTGCGATAGATCGGATGATGTGTATTCGTCGTGCCGCATTTGATATAACCAAGGCACCACTGCGCAATTGTTTCCATCCGACGAAGTGCCACTCTTTATCAAAATAAATATTCAGAAGCAGTTGACCGACTTGAGAGAGTGGACAGAAAGGAGAGGACGGAAAAGGTGTACATCACTGAGAGGCGTATACGTCTATAATTTCGAAATATTATCAAATTGTTATTCAGAAGGACCGAATTATCATTCGCAAAATTTTGAAAATCATATCATATTTTGAGGTCCCTCACACTCTTCCTTCGGAATGCAGTTGATTTCTCAACCAGTAGATTTTGAAATCTCGTAAGGCACATACAAACTACAGGGTGCGCCAAAATTACCCGAACTGATTTCATATATCGGATGCACAGATAATCGCGATGTGTTTTCGACGTGTAGTCGTCTGGCATCAACGAAGGCTACACGTGCAAAATGAATACGCCCATCTTTATGAGCACCCTTGAGAACCCCATAAAAGAAGTTTCGGAAATTCGTGATTTTTTCTCTGTGCCCGAGCGAACGATTAGATTGATCGATTTTTAGGCAAACGGCGTTTTATATCTAATTGACTCTGCGTTCACAAGTCGCTTGCATCCAATATAGTTATCATGTACCGGTTTCTGTGTCCACCCCTAAGAACCGAGATCGCTACCGAAAGAGATTGCGTCGAAACGGCACGAAGATGACCAAGATTCTCGATACCTCGGACATATACAAATGTCAGTAATATGTCCGTAGTCTTATCAAGCCCCAGCTGACTATTCGCCTTCACAAGTACTATAAGCTGGCCGGAAAAAATGAGAGCCAGATCAAGTTCAGCAGAGAACGGTACCTAAAACTGTTCTTGCCTTGTGCCAGGTCCGCGCACTTTGTACGTTGTTCAGCTATGCACATATATTTACTGTCGAAGTCGAACAGATTTGGCAAACCGCAATAATCACTGCCTCTGATCCCGAAGAATCCTAGAATAGTTGTGAAGTCACTGGTTATACCAGCTATCCCCATTGCTTTAGAGTTTGGGATGAAATTTGCTCAATATGCAAGTTCCCTCTCCTTTTTGACATTTCGGGCGTCTAGATCAATTCGGTGTATTACATGAAGCACATCCTCGAAGATCACCTTCAGCTCACTCCCACTTGGGTCAGGAGCACCGCACCTTTCAACAAGATTCTGCTACATTTCACAAGTCAAAGTTGTCTTTGGACACCCGTGCACCCATTAATCACTCTGACTGATAGACACCCGAACTCCCCCGATCTCAATCCCACGACTTCAGTGTTTGGAAGTATTGTTGATCAAGATGTCTTCTACCAAGAACTCGACACTAATCTTCTTTTAAGCTGCTCTTCTCAAAACATGAAACGAAATCGCTGAACATTTCCTGCGGGAATTGACAATGGGATATGAACAGAGACTCGAGGCCTATGCTAGAGGTAAATGAGGTCCCATCAAAATATTGTACATATTGTTGTTCTTATACTCCTAATATTTTGTTAATATTTTGTTAATATTTTGTTAATATTTTGTTAATATTTTGTTAATATTTTGTTAATATTTTGTTAATATTTTGTTAATATTTTGTTAATATTTTGTTAATATTTTGTTAATATTTTGTTAATATTTTGTTAATATTTTGTTAATATTTTGTTAATATTTTGTTAATATTTTGTTAATATTTTGTTAATATTTTGTTAATATTTTGTTAATATTTTGTTAATATTTTGTTAATATTTTGTTAATATTTTGTTAATATTTTGTTAATATTTTGTTAATATTTTGTTAATATTTTGTTAATATTTTGTTAATATTTTGTTAATATTTTGTTAATATTTTGTTAATATTTTGTTAATATTTTGTTAATATTTTGTTAATATTTTGTTAATATGTTGTTAATATTTTGTTAATATGTTGTTAATATTTTGTTAATATGTTGTTAATATTTTGTTAATATTTTGTTAATATTTTGTTAATATTTTGTTAATATTTTGTTAATATTTTGTTAATATTTTGTTAATATTTTGTTAATATTTTGTTAATATTTTGTTAATATTTTGTTAATATTTTGTTAATATTTTGTTAATATTTTGTTAATATTCTGTTAATATTTTGTTACTATTCTGTTAATATTTTGTTACTATTCTGTTAATATTTTGTTAATATTCTGTTAATATTTTGTTAATATTCTGTTAATATTTTGTTAATATTCTGTTAATATTTTGTTAATATTCTGTTAATATTTTGTTAATATTCTGTTAATATTTTGTTAATATTCTGTTAATATTTTGTTAATATTCTGTTAATATTTTGTTAATATTTTGTTAATATTTTGTTAATATTTTGTTAATATTCTGTTAATATTTTGTTAATATTCTGTTAATATTTTGTTAATATTCTGTTAATATTTTGTTAATATTCTGTTAATATTTTGTAAATATTCTGTTAATATTTTGTTAATATTCTGTTAATATTTTGTTAATATTCTGTTAATATTTTGTTAATATTCTGTTAATATTCTGTTAATATTTTGTTAATATTCTGTTAATATTTTGTTAATATTCTGTTAATATTTTGTTAATATTTTGTTAACATTTTGTTAATATTTTGTTAATATTTTGTTAATATTTTGTTAATATTTTGTTAATATTTTGTTAATATTCTGTTAATATTTTGTTAATATTCTGTTAATATTTTGTTAATATTCTGTTAATATTTTGTTAATATTCTGTTAATATTTTGTTAATATTCTGTTAATATTTTGTTAATATTCTGTTAATATTTTGTTAATATTCTGTTAATATTTTGTTAATATTTTGTTAATATTCTGTTAATATTCTGTTAATATTTTGTTAATATTCTGTTAATATTTTGTTAATATTTTGTTAATATTCTGTTAATATTTTGTTAATATTCTGTTAATATTTTGTTAATATTCTGTTAATATTTTGTTAATATTCTGTTAATATTTTGTTAATATTCTGTTAATATTTTGTTAATATTCTGTTAATATTTTGTTAATATTCTGTTAATATTTTGTTAATATTTTGTTAATATTCTGTTAATATTTTGTTAATATTCTGTTAATATTTTGTTAATATTCTGTTAATATTTTGTTAATATTCTGTTAATATTTTGTTAATATTCTGTTAATATTTTGTTAATATTCTGTTAATATTTTGTTAATATTCTGTTAATATTTTGTTAACATTTTGTTAATATTTTGTTAATATTTTGTTAACATTTTGTTAATATTTTGTTAATATTCTGTTAATATTTTGTTAATATTTTGTTAATATTCTGTTAATATTCTGTTAATATTCTGTTAATATTCTGTTAATATTCTGTTAATATTTTGTTAATATTCTGTTAATATTTTGTTAATATTCTGTTAATATTTTGTTAATATTCTGTTAATATTTTGTTAATATTTTGTTAATATTCTGTTAATATTCTGTTAATATTTTGTTAATATTCTGTTAATATTTTGTTAATATTTTGTTAATATTCTGTTAATATTTTGTTAATATTCTGTTAATATTTTGTTAATATTTTGTTAATATTCTGTTAATATTTTGTTAATATTCTGTTAATATTTTGTTAATATTCTGTTAATATTTTGTTAATATTCTGTTAATATTTTGTTAATATTCTGTTAATATTTTGTTAATATTCTGTTAATATTTTGTTAACATTTTGTTAATATTTTGTTAACATTTTGTTAATATTTTGTTAACATTTTGTTAATATTTTGTTAACATTTTGTTAATATTTTGTTAATATTTTGTTAATATTTTGTTAATATTTTGTTAATATTTTGTTAATATTTTGTTAATATTTTGTTAATATTCTGTTAATATTCTGTTAATATTTTGTTAATATTCTGTTAATATTTTGTTAATATTCTGTTAATATTCTGTTAATATTTTGTTAATATTCTGTTAATATTTTGTTAATATTCTGTTAATATTTTGTTAATATTCTGTTAATATTTTGTTAATATTCTGTTAATATTTTGTTAACATTTTGTTAATATTTTGTTAACATTTTGTTAATATTTTGTTAATATTTTGTTAATATTTTGTTAATATTCTGTTAATATTTTGTTAATATTCTGTTAATATTCTGTTAATATTTTGTTAATATTCTGTTAATATTTTGTTAATATTCTGTTAATATTTTGTTAATATTCTGTTAATATTTTGTTAATATTCTGTTAATATTTTGTTAATATTTTGTTAATATTCTGTTAATATTCTGTTAATATTTTGTTAATATTCTGTTAATATTTTGTTAATATTCTGTTAATATTTTGTTAATATTCTGTTAATATTTTGTTAATATTCTGTTAATATTTTGTTAATATTCTGTTAATATTTTGTTAACATTTTGTTAATATTTTGTTAACATTTTGTTAATATTTTGTTAACATTTTGTTAATATTTTGTTAACATTTTGTTAATATTTTGTTAATATTTTGTTAATATTTTGTTAATATTTTGTTAATATTTTGTTAATATTTTGTTAATATTTTGTTAATATTCTGTTAATATTCTGTTAATATTTTGTTAATATTCTGTTAATATTTTGTTAATATTCTGTTAATATTTTGTTAATATTCTGTTAATATTTTGTTAATATTCTGTTAATATTCTGTTAATATTTTGTTAATATTCTGTTAATATTTTGTTAATATTCTGTTAATATTTTGTTAATATTCTGTTAATATTTTGTTAACATTTTGTTAATATTTTGTTAACATTTTGTTAATATTTTGTTAACATTTTGTTAATATTTTGTTAATATTTTGTTAATATTTTGTTAATATTCTGTTAATATTTTGTTAATATTCTGTTAATATTCTGTTAATATTTTGTTAATATTCTGTTAATATTTTGTTAATATTCTGTTAATATTTTGTTAATATTCTGTTAATATTTTGTTAATATTCTGTTAATATTTTGTTAATATTTTGTTAATATTCTGTTAATATTCTGTTAATATTTTGTTAATATTCTGTTAATATTTTGTTAATATTTTGTTAATATTCTGTTAATATTTTGTTAATATTCTGTTAATATTTTGTTAATATTCTGTTAATATTTTGTTAATATTCTGTTATTATTTTGTTAATATTCTGTTAATATTTTGTTAATATTCTGTTAATATTTTGTTAATATTCTGTTAATATTTTGTTAATATTTTGTTAATATTCTGTTAATATTTTGTTAATATTCTGTTAATATTTTGTTAATATTCTGTTAATATTTTGTTAATATTCTGTTAATATTTTGTTAATATTCTGTTAATATTTTGTTAATATTCTGTTAATATTTTGTTAATATTCTGTTAATATTTTGTTAATATTCTGTTAATATTTTGTTAACATTTTGTTAATATTTTGTTAACATTTTGTTAATATTTTGTTAATATTTTGTTAATATTTTGTTAATATTTTGTTAATATTTTGTTAATATTTTGTTAATATTTTGTTAATATTCTGTTAATATTTTGTTAATATTTTGTTAATATTTTGTTAATATTTTGTTAATATTTTGTTAATATTTTGTTAATATTTTGTTAATATTTTGTTAATATTTTGTTAATATTTTGTTAATATTTTGTTAATATTTTGTTAATATTTTGTTAATATTTTGTTAATATTTTGTTAATATTCTGTTAATATTTTGTTAATATTCTGTTAATATTTTGTTAATATTTTGTTAATATTTTGTTAATATTCTGTTAATATTTTGTTAATATTTTGTTAATATTTTGTTAATATTTTGTTAATATTTTGTTAATATTTTGTTAATATTTTGTTAACATTTTGTTAATATTTTGTTAATATTCTGTTAATATTTTGTTAATATTTTGTTAATATTCTGTTAATATTCTGTTAATATTTTGTTAATATTTTGTTAATATTCTGTTAATATTCTGTTAATATTCTGTTAATATTCTGTTAATATTCTGTTAATATTTTGTTAATATTCTGTTAATATTCTGTTAATATTCTGTTAATATTCTGTTAATATTCTGTTAATATTCTGTTAATATTTTGTTAATATTCTGTTAATATTTTGTTAATATTCTGTTAATATTTTGTTAATATTCTGTTAATATTTTGTTAACATTTTGTTAATATTTTGTTAATATTTTGTTAATATTCTGTTAATATTCTGTTAATATTTTGTTAATATTCTGTTAATATTCTGTTAATATTCTGTTAATATTTTGTTAATATTCTGTTAATATTTTGTTAATATTCTGTTAATATTTTGTTAATATTTTGTTAATATTTTGTTAATATTCTGTTAATATTTTGTTAATATTTTGTTAATATTTTGTTAACATTTTGTTAATATTTTGTTAATATTCTGTTAATATTTTGTTAATATTTTGTTAATATTCTGTTAATATTCTGTTAATATTCTGTTAATATTCTGTTAATATTCTGTTAATATTTTGTTAATATTTTGTTAATATTTTGTTAATATTTTGTTAATATTTTGTTAATATTTTGTTAATATTTTGTTAATATTTTGTTAATATTTTGTTAATATTTTGTTAATATTTTGTTAATATTTTGTTAATATTTTGTTAATATTTTGTTAATATTTTGTTAATATTCTGTTAATATTTTGTTAATATTTTGTTAATATTTTGTTAATATTTTGTTAATATTTTGTTAATATTTTGTTAATATTTTGTTAATATTTTGTTAATATTTTGTTAATATTTTGTTAATATTTTGTTAATATTTTGTTAATATTTTGTTAATATTTTGTTAATATTTTGTTAATATTTTGTTAATATTTTGTTAATATTTTGTTAATATTCTGTTAATATTTTGTTAATATTCTGTTAATATTCTGTTAATATTTTGTTAATATTTTGTTAATATTTTGTTAATATTCTGTTAATATTTTGTTAATATTTTGTTAATATTTTGTTAATATTTTGTTAACATTTTGTTAATATTTTGTTAACATTTTGTTAATATTTTGTTAACATTTTGTTAATATTTTGTTAACATTTTGTTAATATTTTGTTAATATTCTGTTAATATTTTGTTAATATTCTGTTAATATTTTGTTAATATTCTGTTAATATTTTGTTAATATTCTGTTAATATTTTGTTAATATTCTGTTAATATTTTGTTAATATTCTGTTAATATTTTGTTAATATTCTGTTAATATTTTGTTAATATTCTGTTAATATTTTGTTAATATTCTGTTAATATTTTGTTAATATTCTGTTAATATTTTGTTAATATTTTGTTAATATTTTGTTAATATTCTGTTAATATTTTGTTAATATTTTGTTAATATTTTGTTAATATTTTGTTAATATTTTGTTAATATTTTGTTAATATTCTGTTAATATTTTGTTAATATTTTGTTAATATTTTGTTAATATTTTGTTAATATTTTGTTAATATTCTGTTAATATTCTGTTAATATTCTGTTAATATTTTGTTAATATTCTGTTAATATTCTGTTAATATTTTGTTAATATTCTGTTAATATTCTGTTAATATTTTGTTAATATTTTGTTAATATTTTGTTAATATTTTGTTAATATTTTGTTAATATTCTGTTAATATTTTGTTAATATTTTGTTAATATTTTGTTAACATTTTGTTAACATTTTGTTAATATTTTGTTAACATTTTGTTAATATTTTGTTAACATTTTGTTAATATTTTGTTAACATTTTGTTAACATTTTGTTAACATTTTGTTAATATTTTGTTAACATTTTGTTAACATTTTGTTAATATTTTGTTAACATTTTGTTAATATTTTGTTAATATTTTGTTAACATTTTGTTAACATTTTGTTAATATTTTGTTAACATTTTGTTAATATTTTGTTAATATTTTGTTAACATTTTGTTAATATTTTGTTAACATTTTGTTAATATTTTGTTAACATTTTGTTAATATTTTGTTAACATTTTGTTAATATTTTGTTAATATTTTGTTAACATTTTGTTAATATTTTGTTAATATTCATTCTGGGTTCTCAAGTGTGTGGCGAGCGGTTGAGTGCGATTTCGTCTCTCCGTCTCCGGTTCCGCCCGCCCGGATTCCCTCTCCCAGAAGCTTTGGCACGCGGGAGTTGTACGCCGCCACGATGGGTCGCCACTTCTACATCGGCACCATCAACGCCAGGACGCTCGGCCCAAGGGAGAAGTAGACGGAGAAGGAACTCGCCCTCGACAACATCAAGTGGGACGTGGTTGCAGTGCAGGAAGCAAGGATTGTGGGTTGTGCCTCGTTCAATCTTACATCCTCAGGCACTGTAATCTACCACTCGGGCGGGCCCACTGCTTCCCATGGCGTGGCATTTTTGCTTCGACCGCAACTCGCGCGCGGAGCAGTGTTCAATGGCCTCTCCCCTCGTCTAGCCACTCTGCTCCTCCCCGATCTGCGGCTCTTCCTGGTCTGCGCGTATGCCCCCACGTCTTCCTACGATGACGACGCGTACGAAGACTTCCTAGACCAGGTTGAGACCGCCCTGCAGAGTGCCCCAAGAGGTCATATGCCAGTTCTGGTCGGTGATTTCAACTGTCGAGTGGCGAGGGAACCTAGCAATGAAAGATTTGTCGCCAACTTCGCCTCTCCCACACCGAACTCACGCGGACGCTGCTTCACTGAGCTCTGCGTGAGGAACAGACTGCGCATCCTGAACACGTTCCCCAATAGAAGGCACGGTCGAATCTGGACCTGGCGATCCCCCAACGGCTCCGCATTCCACCAAATTGACTACGTTGCAGCGCCCATCACAGCGAGGGTAGTCAACTGTGGAGTCGTTGGTCGGTTTGAGTTTGACTCCGACCATCGCCTTGTCCGGATGTGCCTCACCCTCCCTGGCAAGGCGAGGCAGAAAAGATGCAGGGAGCGGCTAGATTTTGATCGATCCGCTTTTACTGTCAACGCATCCCTTCTCGCGTCACTGCCCCTTGCCCGCCCCAGTTCTGCCACCGATGCCTATACTACGGTAAAGGCTTTCACGGAGACCGCGGCAACGAACTGTTGGAGGAAGCGCCAATCTCCTTCCTGGATCTCAAGTGGAACGCGGAAGCTCCTAGCGACACGCCATCAAATGCAATCCAACCCACAAGGAACTGTAGCCTACTCTGTTGCCTGCAAAGCTGCCCGGACGAGTCTCGTCGATGACATCAGGAAGCGAAAGGAGGCACAAGCACGGCAAGCAGCAACCATGGGAAGGAGCATCGTGAAGAGCATGCTGAGCCTGCAAACCTCAAAAAAGCGCTTTCTAGTCCCAGACCCTGTAACTGGTGCGCTCTCTCAAGCAGCCACCAAGACAGTGGTCCAGAGCTTCTTTGAGGGTCTCTACACCCCTGCAGTTCAGTTTCCACTCCAAGTCCCTCCTCAGCCTCTAGATCCCCTTCCTCCCTTCCTACCCGATGAGGTCAGCGAAGCGATGTCCCAACTCAAGTGTGGTCACTCACCCGGGTCGGATGGCATTCTCCCTGACATGCTATACCACTCGCGACACCACCTTGCCCCCGTTATCGCTGATCTACTCAACTACCGGGTAGATGGAGAGGCTGTTCCAAGCGACCTGACCGAAGCAATTGTCACTCTTCTGCACAAGAAAGGAGACCCTACCAACATTGGGAACTTCCGTCCCATCTCCCTCCTCACCGTTTCCCTGAAGACAATGACCAAAGTCATCCTTCAGAGACTCGAAACTGTGCTTGAAGAAACAGAGTCCTCGACCCAAACCGGTTTCCGGCGCGGTTACAGTACTCTCGACAACCTGCATGCCATCAAGCAGGTCGCTGAACGAACCTCACGGTATCCCATTCTACTTGGCGTTCGTCGACTTCAAGAAGGCGTTCGACTGTGTGGAGTGGAATGCCTGCTGGCAAGCTCTCTTCTCGTTCGGAGCCCATCCCTCCCTCGTCCACGTGTTGCGGCGTCTCTACGAGTCCTCCTCCACACTCATTCGAGTTAATGAGGAGCTCGTTCCCGTGACTGTGCGTAGAGGAGTCCGCCAAGGGGATATCCTCTCGCCTCGTCTCTTCAACGCAGTTCTACGATCAGCCATGGACAACATCGATTGGGAGAACGACGGGATTCGAATCGACGGGAGGAACCTTTGCCACCTGGAGTGATGTGGCCCGTCGCGAAATCTCGGCCGGAATTGGAACGGATGTTGAAGAAGCTGATGGATGCGTGCAGCAGAGTGGGTCTCGAAGTCAATGCAAACAAGACCAATCTGCTCACCTCCTGCTCCTCTACCCGCAAACCAATCATCATCAATAATCTGCGGTTCGAATTCGTCGAAAGTGCCACCTATCTAGGAGGTAGAATCACTCTTCCCCTGGATCATTCCGACGAAATAGAGCATCGGATTCGATTGGGGTGGTTGGCCTGGAGCAAGCTATCGCATCTGCTCTCCTCCCGCCTTCTTCCCATGAAGATCAGGAGGCGAGTCTTCGAGAGCTGCATCACAGCCACCGTTCTCTACGGAAGTGAAGTGTGGGCGCTACGGGCAAGTAAAGAGCGACTGGCAGTGACTCAACGGAAGATGGAACGGAAGATGGTGGGAGTAACATTGAGAGACCGTTGGAGGAAAGAGCGCGTGCGTGGTATGACGAAGCTGCGGGATTGGATTGAGGAAGGATTGAAAAGGAAAGCGCGCTGGGCCCTCAAGGTCAGAAGAATGGAAATGGAGCAGTGGAGCCGCGCAACAACTGTCTGGACTCCATTCAATAGGACTCGTCCCCCCGGAAAGCCTCGCGCGCGATGGAGAGACGACCTATCCCGAGCTATTGGCAGCCATTGGTGGAGTGCAACTAATGAAGAATATCGACCTATCATCTTCTGAGCGTCTATTGCCTGATAAGATAAATTGATTGATTGATTGATTCTGTTAATATTTTGTTAATATTTTGTTAATATTTGGTTAATATTTTGTTAATATTCTGTTAATATTTTGTTTTCATGCATACACTTCTCACCCTCATCTGGTGCTGGTTACTTACAATTTAGAGATAAAGTAAAATTCAGAGAGTGCAGAGAAATGGGAGGGAGGACAATGACTGTAAAAGCGAGAGATGCACATTTGTCGTATTCGCGAAATATTGTCAAAAGTTCAAATGACAAATATGTCCTTCCCTCGTATAACATCTGCAGAACCTTTTCAACGTCGTTAAAGGAGGAGTAAACTCAAAATTCAATTTATGAAGCTATCATATGCACTGATCAGAGCTTCACAACGATAAGAAGCTCCAAAATTTTCACATTTATATCTCCATTCCGAACAGAGTTGTAGCTAGTAGGCTGGGAGCCAGATCAGGGAAAGCTCAGGGAAGGGGGCGAGATAGCACGCGACTTGAAGAGAGTGCGTCCCTAAGTGAAACATATTCCAACCCTGCGCGCGTTTGACTTTACTCCTTTAAAGAAGGAGTAACACGAAAAATTAGTTCAATTAGCCTCTATGCGTGTATAATAGAAGCCGGCAGCCCGATCACTTTATCCGAAGTTTGAATCACTTTATCCGAAGTTTCACAGACAGCTCTGAGGCTATTTACATAGGCGCAAAGTTCATTGATAGCGCAGGGTTGCGGCTAGTTCGTTTTTGTTTCACTCGCTCTACATTATTTTTCCGTCGTTTCTGGGGTAATTTGGCTACAGTTTCCTATTGCGAGCGCAATATCTTCGTGGTGGGACTCCCTAACATTCATTCGTGTTACCCCTTCTTTAATATATTTTATCCTGCTTCAGAATGTCATAATTTTGCGCAGTAAACTAAATGGCTTACCTATTTTGATGATTTCGAAAAATGATGATTTTTTCTTCATTCATCATCCCTAATATCGGTTCACCATGCCGTCATTGATATATTAGCCAAGGCGCCCGTAATTTTTTTGCCCGAGGAAGTGCCACTTGTTATCAAAGGGTGATTCTCATTTCGAAATTACCTCAAATTGTTATGCAGAATGGCCGAGTTATCAATCGAAAGATTTTGAAAATCTTGAGGCATACGTTGATATCCTTCACAAGCATCGAGACATCAAGACATATACTTCACGAGAAGGTCCTACAAGACGTTTCACCAATACTAATTCAGATAGCGTGAGAGTGCAGTTATTTGACGAAATATAAATATAGGGATGTGAGAGAAAAATAGTGTGTATAAATATTGAAGAATGTCAATAATAATCAGACAATAGTGATGCACAAGTAATTATCATATGCTGAAAAATGTGAATTTCATATTCAAAATCCGCTAAAAAATGCAATCCATTATGTCAAGATATGTCTTATCCTAAAATAAAAAAAAGAGAAAAGCTATAATGTGGGTGCTGTTCATTGATTGAATGGACAGTGTGAGAAAAATGAGATAATGAGGAGAAAAGAGAGAAATGATAATTGTAAAAGAGTGAGATGCAGATTTGTCATGTTTGCGAAATATTCTCAAAATTAATAATAATTGGGTTCAAATAATGTTATGATCTGCTAACTGTTAAAAAGAACTTGAGTCTGATCAAATAAGTTCATACATAATGACTATTGAGTTCTCATCAGGAAGATCTTTAAAAATGCTGGATAAATAATTTCGAAATTTTCTCAAAATTCAATATTGTATGCCCGCTCATTTCTTATTCGCCAGGATTTGGTAAATGCGAGTCTCATATTCGCGATCATTTCACAACTGTGTGTGGAATACCCGTTGTTCTCATCCAACTGAGTGTAAATATCATTTCGAAATTTGAAGTCAATGAGTTATGAATGCATAATTCTAACCCGGTATATTAGGTTGTTCGGAAAGTTTTTTTCTTTTATTTTTGTCATCTTGTGGCATTCGACTTCAATTATTTTCTCTATGGTATATGTAAGGGCCTTGGCGGTGGAATACTACAGTATGTTCAAATCGCATCTCGGTCATATAGCAGACTAGAAAAAATATGAAAATTTAGCAAATGCAAAAACATCTAAGAAACAGAATTTCAATTTTTTTTGTTTGGTCGTTTATTCCCGCGAACTAGATGCCTACCGATATTAAGCCGATAATGTATGATAGGGCATATTAATGATAACAAGGAAAACCCAGGCTAGCAACCTTCGGGAGAGACGAGAGATATCAATATGCTGTCATTTCGATGTTCAAATTTCGGCATTAATATTCTGAAAAAAGTCTGCTCATGAATACGTAATTGGATTCCCACCTAATTAGGGATAGGAAGTGGTCATGTAAAGTACTTCACAAATACTCTCGCTTTGTTCTCTATAAGTTCAAAATTCAGATCGAAAAACAAATCGTAGTGCGGATAGATTTAAAACTTTATGTTTAATAATAACCCTATTTGACGTACTTCACAATATTGGGTCATTTGTATGCCTATCTCTATTCTGCAAAGAAATGTGCCCCCTTAAAAATCTCGGAGAAAGTCGACTGGGCTAACTTCGGACCTCCTTTGCTCAAGATCTATTGATCGAAAGGGTATGCACTACTGGCTGTTATAGAGAGTATCCAAGCCCACATCAACTACAAAAAGCCATAAGATGATTGGTCAAGGTTACATAAAGGATAAGTGAAAAATATCCATAGATGAAAAAAGAAAGAAACTTTCCGAACAACCTAATATTTTAATGTGAGTCTCATCCTCAATGTCTGCCAAAAATTCAATACATAATGCCCCATGATTTCATAACTGGAAAAAATTTGAAAATATTCAGACGTGTTTTGAAATTTTCCGGAGAGTACTCATGAGTCGTTATCAATGTTGATGATCCGAGGTATTGGGGGTGCAGACTGATCGAATAAATAGTGTGTGAAAGTGAGGGAGTGCAGATAAAAAATGGTCGGAGTCAGACGACTGATAGAAGAGGCGAGGGTATATCAGTGTCGCTCCGTGTGCCTGTCTTAATTTACTCCCAATGTCTTTTTCGCCCATTTTCTGTAGTCCCCCCTCAACAAGTCATCGTGGATTTCATCATCGTGTCATGTTTCGTGCTTGCCTGCCCTACTTTTAAAATATGAGCTGTGGTTCAGAATGGCATTTATTAAAGACTACGCGGGCATTGTGGGCGGTATTGTGAGTGACATAATGGGCAACAAAGGATCTGTTGAGAGGGGGAGAGCGGAGGTGAGTCGTTAAACAGATGCATAATGAAGAATTCTCCTTTAACTGATGAATCTGATGAAGGAACTGATCAATCGCGCAAGCGAATACGACTTTCCTCTGTATTTCGTCTTCGTTGACTACATGAAGGCTTTCGATTCGATCGAATTTGATGCTGTTTGGAGATCATTGTTAATTCAAGAAGTTCACCCCAAGATAGTGAATATACTGAAGGAAATCTATAGCAGAGGACGAGTATATGTGAGGATGGGAAATGAAAAGGTCAAGATCGATGTAGAAAGAGGAGTCAGGCAGGGTGATCCTTTGTCCCCACACATATTCAATGCTGTCTTGGAAGAATGCATGAATATGTTGGATTGGGAGAGATATGGAGTCAACATTGATGGGAAGAAATTGCATCATTTACGATATGCGGATGATGTAGTTCTGATCTCACATGACCCAATCGAATTGAAAAACATGATCGACGACTTATGCCGAGAAAGTAAAAAAGTTGGTCTCATTGTGAATAAGAAAAAGACAGTCGGGATGACAAACAGAAGTCAAAGTGCGCTGCTGATTGATGGTGAACCTCTGATTTATGTGAACTACTTCATCTACCTCGGCATCCGAGTTTCCTTTGATCAAAATCTCATGTTAGAAGTGAACCGACGAATTGGAAGTGCCTGGAAAGGATTTAATCGATTCTTTGCCTTCTTGACAAATCGACGAATTGAGATGGGATTCAAAGCGAGAGTATACAAGATGTGCGTTGAACCCGCTTTCCTATATGGGAGCGAGTTATGGAATTCAACAAAGAAGATAAGAACCCGTCTAATTGTTGCTCAGAGATCAATGATGAGGAAAATGGCCGGAGTTACTAGATTTGATAGGAGAACGAACGAATGGCTATCACAGAAAGTGCCTATTCCGGATGTCAGAGTACAGTCAACGTACAGGAAATGGAATCTAGCTAGACGTATTTCGTTACTAAATGATGATAGATGGACGAAGAGAGTTATGGAGTGGACGCCCCTTGATCGTGTAAGACCTACAGGGAGACCTAAGACAAGATGGCGCGATGACATGACTCGTCAATGTGGAGCTGGCTGGAGCAGCATGTGCAGAAGAGACCCCGACCTATGGAACACGAGCATCATTCAACAGGCCCAGACCCTGATGTTTGAATAAATATGTATATGTATGATGAATCTCGTAATATCCATCTCTCGAAGACGACCGTAACATGCATCGCATTTAACCATCGTCCAATTTCTCAGAACTTTGTAAATGAATCAAATAATGAACATGCTTTTCCATGGTCCTCCCCACACGGCCTTTGATATTTGTTATAAAAGCACGAGCAATTAATTGATTATAGGGTAAACTAGAAGCAACGCTGGATATAGTAGATCGCATGGACAAGCAGGTGGGCTAAAAATTCAATTATAAAAATTCAATTATTAATTCATATTTACAGGTGGACAAAATTCAGTCTGAGGCTGCTGCTAGAGAAGAGCAACACATGAAAGACAACGCCCGTCGTGAGGAAAACTATGAAAAGTAAGGTGCTCGCGATTAAAGTAGATTAGTTATTAGTTATAAATGCGATAAGATCTTATGCTAATGACACATATGTTGTCGTATGCTAACTCGGCTGCGTTTGGGCATTCGGTGGCAGCAGTTTCAAAAGGTAGTCCGATGAAAATAATCGAATGAAAATAGAAAAAAAGTTTTATTCCCCAGTATTTTAAGGCTGTTCGTTCTCTCACGAAAGAACGAATGTGTAAAGGCTGTTCAAAATCTAGATGAGCTTTCCAGGAATATGGAAGGGAAGAATCAAAGGGCTGCCGAAGAACGCAAGCAGATGAACGAACAACACTCCAGAGAAATGCAGGTCAAAACATTCACAATATTGATCGTCATTTCTAAATATATGGCTAAGCAACTGTTTTCAGAGAAAGGACGAAGAAAGGGCCAATCAGGAGGCGGCTGGGAACGAGCGATTGGATAGAGTGCAGAAGGATCTCAATGGACAAGTGGAGCGCGAGCGGGGCAGAGGTGATGATGCGAACGCGGCAAGAATTGAAGAGGTATCGAGTTGGATATGTAACAAAGTAGCGTAGTAATATTGGACACTGCAGGAGTGAGATCTTTTACAATGATTTATTTTCTTTCTTAAATAAAAAAAAACTCGAACTTTCCACGTATATTTATAATACATAACATACTTCAACAAAGTGTGCTTGTCTATCAAAGTATACAATTTACATTAAGGTTTAAAAAGTTCGTTACGCTCTATTGATAAAGCGGTGCTTTCGTAATGGATACTTGAGCTGGTTCCTTTTAGCTGAAGGATCATTCCCTGAAGATTGAGAAGATTACGAGCGACCGTATGAACGATCTCAATGACTTCAGAATTGAACAGAACGCCCAGCAAAGGTACACCAGCCTATACAGCTTATGGGGTGTTGCAATCTCCACATAGATAGGATCTTTTTCGAAGAGTCAACTGGAAAAGTATGCAAATATCCAAATCTCTGCAGTGATTTGTATAACCGGTTGAGTGGATACGAGTTAATTTGTCCAATGAATACCGAGGCATAACAATTCCGGAAAATAATTATCGAAAGTGACAGTTTTCGACGAGTTTCATTTAACTATCGCACACATATTGCTCACAATTTGCGCCCGCGTTGGTAATGAGACAAAGACATCGTGATATGATGGAGCATCTAATAATAATCTACTGGGGTTACAGGAAGTTCATCGATATGGAAAAACGCTCTCTCCATGCAACCTTTAATATGGGAAGTGATGTTCTTCAGACCCACGATACCGCTAAAGGTATATTATAAGATATAATATTTTAATATACCATAAGTGGAAATATATTTCGCGTTAATATACTTGTTCTTAATATTATTAGGACGCTCAAATACAGCATTATGCAAAACCAAAAAAAACACCCGTCTCCAGTTTTTTCCCAGAAATATTTTTGTTTGTGCACGAAATTCTGAAAATGCTGGAGAAGAGAATTTTGTGATTCTCATTCGATTGCTTATCATCTGACTTAGCGTTCTAAATACAAAATACATTGCAGCTGAAGAAATCGTTCGCAAAGACATCCAACAGATGAACGAGTCGATAATGAAACTCCATGACCTCAAGTCTCAGCTTGAAGATCAGGTTTAAAATCATACACAAGCATCACGCTTACATTAACGTTTCCAGATTTCAGAAAGGAAATCGAAGAACAACGCAGGATATTTGAGCGGCATGGTGCGTGGATGGCCTGACAATGTAAAGGATATTCAGGTAAGACCGTTTGCATGTGTGTTTCCAACATTTCTTTAAAAAATTGTGAGTTAGCCTTTTTTCAGAAAAATCTATCAGACATCGACTATGAGTCTTTAAAGTTCCTAGGCCTGGTCAAGGGCACTTTGAATGATACTTCCAATCCTGTGTTCATACAAGCTCTCAGAGACGAAGCAAAGGTACAGATGTTGAATGTATAGAAATATGAATGATTATATGTGGGCAAGGTGGCGCAGTGGTTGTGTGCCAAGAATGCGAATCCGATGGTCATGAGTTCGACCCCCCTTGCCTGCAGATCCACCCAGACCAAAGGGGTTAAGAAATAGGTCAGAAATCCCCCACCACGTGCACACAACACGGGCGGTAGCCTCACGCATAGGTCGCTGATAACCTCAGGACAGACTGAACGCAGAATTGGCGCGGGGGTGACAAACCAGCTTTGCTTGGATGCCTCAACTTACGTTTTTTTTATATAGGACATCAATAAAAAGGGAAACATTGACTAATCGAACGTATTAATTTAGGCAGTACTCATAACAGCAGTGAATCTGAGACATGATCTCTCCAAAGCGGTCAGTAATGTCAGGAGACACATGGTAAGTTATTAATGTACGCTTTTATGATCGTCTGCTACTTTTGCTGAAAAAAAAGTTAATAAATTGCGTACTTGGTTGCTAACATAACTCTGAATTTAGGATATTATCTTTATTTTGTTCTTAAATTCGCAATCGAGCTAGAATATCGACTTTAACTTCCCTTGCCTTACCTCAACTACGACAATGAAATATATTAACGATTATGTTGTCGACATTTCAGTCAACGCCTGATGATGAAGATCAAGTGTCTGGAGACCTCGAGAACATCGCGGGGTGTCTGCGCAAGCTCGACAACGCCATCGACAATCTGCCCCTGATGACCAAACAGACGATGATTCAGTGTGTCTACGATGGGCTAGGGCGAATTACTCTCGGGCATCAGGAAAGACAAGGACAGATTGAGGCCGGACAGAACAATGCCATCCAGCAGCCGCAGCAGCAGCAGCCCACTATCGCAGCTCACAACGGCCCGATCATCCAGGAAGCCCCTTAGGATCACGCGTTGGTTTCATTCGAGACATACTAGGGTTGGAAATTCTAGAGCGAGATCGTAAGGACCCCCCTCGCCAATATCCGAGGTTTCAGAGGCGTTGCAGTGTCGCTAGCTGGTCTCGCCAACCCTATTCCACTCGATATCCCACTCTACTCTATTGTAGAATACATTTCCGGATTTACTTTTTGTATTCCCACCTTTATTTACCGCTTCATTATCTAACAGTTGTGCATTTCTTTTTCTATGATTCATATACTTTTTATTTCTAGTATTCACTCCATCATACATCTTCGTATTAAAATCACCGTACATCTATCGCGCTGGGATAAAATCATTTGTCTATTTCAAGATCAAATATGAGATCATATTCGTTTTAACGAATATTTATATCTGGAAATTGAGCATAGAATGTTACATTTTTTCAGGCAATTCAAAGAAATCTCGATCGCCTGCTATGGAACGACATGAGATAGCGAGAAATGAATACAGTGGAACAATCAACGCGCCTCAGCATCATTTGGATGACGAAACCACCTTGATGAGAGAAGAAGTAGGTAAAAAGAGTATTATTTATGTACAGGGAAACATCACATGCAGGACAATTGAAAAAACAGCTCCAGAATACCTTTTATATGTCAAGTCGAATCACTTATCACTAATTAATTTTGATTGTGGTCAAAACCTGCATAATAAACAAAAATTTTAGGAAATCGAGAACTGTGTTAATCAACTCTTATTCAGGACCATTTCTAGATCAGCAGGCTCTCGGCTCAAACTTGAATGATGTTCCGAACTTCGAAGAAAAATACCTCGATTTGCAAAGGTCCTCTTTAACACGCGTATCACGAGTCAGTGAATGAAAAATGTACCAGTCGAGAACATTTTTAAATTTTTGTCTCAAATTTAATCCATATTGTGTTGGTATAATACCCTGGAGTAATGATTTTGAAAAGTGTAGGTCATTGGTTCCAGAGCCGGATTTTAGGAATTTTCCGGTTTTGCCCCCGGCTCTACTGTATTTCAGCTCCCAGTTGAGCTAGAAAGGTGGCATTGGTCTTAAAATGCGCGGAAAATTATTTCCAATAACTTTTGTGTTGGCGACTTTTTTGTGCGGAAAGAAATAAAAATGTCAGCAGCGAAAAACCATTTTTTGAACAACAAAAAAAAATTTTTTTCTTAAGCCTGTTATTATATACAAAATGTTTTTGCTGATTATAGTAGAAGGAGTCATTGCGTGTCCAAGAAAAATAAGGGCGAGGTGCTCAACCTACCACCTTGTTGTCATTTTTTTGATCAAATCATGAAATATCCAACAATAGAAAAAAATAGTTTTTTTGAAACCTTTGCAAACATGTTCCGCGACGTCAGAATGGAACAATTAAAGCCATATTAACGACATTTGAGTGTTTATTACTAAAAAATACAACCTTGGGAAATATTACGACGTTTTAAATAATGCCTTGTTTTCACGGCGTATTTGATATTATTCTCTCTCGCTGTTGAATAATTCGCATATTTATTTTTTCTCAGTATTAATGAATGTTTATTTGAGAACTTTAAATTGTGCAATGAACTTAGAGAGTATCTCTCGGTTGTTATTCTCAAGTCCTGCGTCGCACTAATACGTCCTCGTTCTCCCTCCTTCTCCCTATTCATCTCTCGCCTGTGTTGTCCTCCTCGCCATCTCTCTCACAAATTCCTCCGCGTACTTTTCTTTCTTTCAACGTAATTAGCTGATTTCCTTCACTTTCGCGGCTAATTAGTTCA
The DNA here is from genome assembly GCA_036245805.1 of Pristionchus mayeri. Classification (NCBI taxonomy): domain Eukaryota; kingdom Metazoa; phylum Nematoda; class Chromadorea; order Rhabditida; family Neodiplogasteridae; genus Pristionchus; species Pristionchus mayeri. The sequence continues at coordinate 5,702,525 of BTRK01000002.1, read as the reverse complement.
CAATTAAAATAATTAGTGCGATTTTAGGATGAATCTGCTATCCAAAATTCTCATTCTCATATTCTTCGCGTGCGCGAACGTCAATTCAGGGAAAAAGTCTGTGGTAAGACTATTTATTTTATATTTTCGAAATAATTCATTCAGGGCGTGAAGAAATCATGCTACTTTGGAACACCGAAGACAAACATCCCTCGCCCGAAATCTGCAGTCACCAAATCGTCCTGTTCGAACAAGTTTCATTCATTCATTCATTCATTATTTATTCCGTCAAAGGGGATATGCAAGTAATAGGCGAGATGAAAAAACAATAGACGGATGTCCGTCGACGTTGTCGAATCGGGTTTCTTGCGGCAGCAAGGGTAGGGTAGGGGTCTGTAGAGGGAGTGGGCGAGGGATGGGTATAGATCATAGATCAAGCCATGCTTTAATAATAGACTGGGGGAAGAAAGAAGGGGGTTGGGAGCAGATAAAGTTACGAAATGATTCAGGGTGTAAGAATATTGCGGATTCAGGTAAAGAGTTCCATGTAGCAATTGTACGCGATACAACTGTAGTCCGACAATGGGTAGGTATAAATGGTAATATTATTCTAAGATTGTGAGAATTCCGGAGAGAACGAGGAATAGGGGCAATAACGAGAAGAGGAGATGTATCAAGCAAACATATTCTATGAATAACTGAGTGAAGGAACATAATATCTATGACAAATCTGCGTCGCTCAAGAGTGGTTAGATTGAGGTCAATGAGTCGTTGGCGATAAGAAACACTGGGAAGGTTGCAGCGCGCATATATTCGCCGAGTAAAATCGCGTTGGACTCTTTCAATAGCTTTTGTCAGATCAACACTATGAACGGGATTCCTAATAATGGAGCAATATTCAAGATTGGGTAATACATAGGTGGTAAATGATTTAATGTAAATAGAAGGGCAAGTGCTTCTAAATGATTTGAATACTAAGTTGGATATGGAACGGGCTTTGGAAATGAATTTGTTAATATGGTCAGAGAAGGATAAGGTTGGGGTAAAAAGAACTCCTAGATCTTTAACGAACATTTTCTTATCGGGAGGAGGGACGAGGGGAACATTATTAATAAAATATTTCCGTTTAGGATTGTGCGAACCAAAGTGCACAATAGTACATTTAGTCTCGGATAATCCTAGATTCCATAAGGAGGACCAAGATGAAACAGAATCTAAGGCCAGTTGCAAATCATTCGAAAAAGAGGGCACTTCGGTAAACAATTTTAAATCATCGGCATACACAGAGTATCTAATCGATTTGGGGAATGAGGAAGCAATATCATTAATAAATAGGATAAACAATAGGGGACCCAGGCATGACCCTTGGGGAACACCTGACTGACAACATGTGAGGGGGGTGAGAAAGAAGAATCAAGAAAAATTGACTGTGATCTGTCCGATAGATACGCACTGAACCAGGAAACGAGGTGATTTGAAAGACCTAATTCCGACAATTTATGGAGCAATAATCGGTGGTCTATACTATCAAAGGCCTTACGAAAATCTATGTATACAGTATCAAAAGCCGATTTTTCGTGAGCTATTCTCAGATAGTGTGCATAGGTCTCGGCTAAATTTGATGAGGTTGATCGGGAGTTTCTAAAGCCTGTCTGCTGGGGATCGAAGATATTATTGTTATCAAGAAACAATGTAATTTCTCTGATGAAAATCTTTTCTAATACCTTACAAGTAGGGAAAGTAAGGGAAATTGGGCGAAAATCAGAAATAGAATTGCTAGTTTTCTTGGGAATAGGCTTAACCAAGGCTTGCTTCCACAGTAGTGGGACCTGTGATGTAAGGAGGGACTTGTTGAAAATAATAGAGAGTGGTGTGAGGAGGGAATACTTACACTTAGTGAGCACAATACTAGGAATCCTATCTGGAGATACATTAATTTTAGGTAAAACGCTACGGAGAGCACAAAGAATGTCTAAATGAGATACTGTAGGTATATCAAAAGTAAATTTAGGAGAAGGAAGGGGGAGGGGAGAGTGTTGGGGTACGGAAAAGGCAGATGAAAAGAAAGAAGAGAAAGCGATACATTTCTCATCATTAGTTATAAGAACGTTGCCAGATGAGTCAACTAAGCCGGATGGGGTTGCTTTAGGAGCCTTAAGTCTATCACTACATAAATTATAGAAGGCCTTAGGGTTGGAGGAGGCAACAATTCTGCACTCCATGAAACAGTGATAATTATTTAAAGCAGCGTTAAATCTATCTGTCATTCTTAAACAAGCGAGGCTATTGGGGGCGTTTCTAACTAGATTCTTACATTTGCCATAAAGAATTTTTAAATTACGGGGATATCTAGACAAGAGAGACGGCTTTGATAGAGGAACATAATAGTCAAGCAAATCATTGATGAATTGGACATAATATTCATAAGCACAATTCGCATCAAGAGCACTCATAGCAACTGTCCAATCGTGGGACAGAATAACACTATTAATAGAAAGCCAATCGGCATATTTGTATAACCGTGATGGGTTGGGGAATAAAGAGGAGGAGAGGGGATGCGGAGGTCAAAAACGAGGGAAAGGTGATCACTAAGTGGGACGGAAGGCGAAATATTACTAATAATGTCGAAGTTGCAAAAGACTAAGTCAAGAAAGTTTTGGAGTCGGGTAGGAAAACAAACAAATTGCTTTAAATAATGGTCGCATGCAAAATCTATGAGATCAGAAATGGTTGACGACGTCATACTGATCCAACATACTTGAGGATAATTAAAGTCACCAATTAAAATACAAGGAAATTGACTCGTCATAAGAGGGGTGATAAAATCTAGAAAAGAGGTGAATGCGGATGGAGGGGATGACGGGGATCTATATACTGCAAAAATCCGGAGTTTACGATACGGTAAAGAGGTACTGAAATTAAAATGGATATCAATTACGCATGCTTCAAGGAGGGAGGACAAGGAGGAGGAGGAGGAGGAGGACAGGAGGGAGGAAGTTTATCGAGTAAGTATTGAATATACGTAGCTTATCGATTTGCATATTGCAGTCTCGTCTCTCTGGCAAGCAACAAGGAAGGGCATTACTTCGGAGCTCCAGATGAGGAGGCTCTCATAATAGCCAATTACGAAGGCGTGTTCCTGGATAAGCACTCCGATCGTTCGAGATGGCAGAAAGAGAAAATCTGCACCAAGCATCTCGACGAGCTCTCAAGAAATTTCAATAGAGCCGTGTATAGAGCCAATAGAGCCATCAGAAGATAAGGAAGAGCGACGGGAGAAGATTGTGTGGATTTCCTGAGAAGGACCATAATAAAGCAGCTGCACGTGGACTCGAGTTAACCTACAGTCAGTCGAAATATCTACTGGAAAATCGCGGCTTTCTACTCCTTCCCTACTCTCTAAGTTCATTGCACAATTTAAAGTTCTTAAATAAACATTCGTTAATACTGAGAAAAAATAAATATGCGAATTATTCAACAGCGAGAGAGAATAATATCAAATACGCCGTGAAAACAAGGCATTATTTAAAACGTCGTAATATTTCCCAAGGTTGTATTTTTTAGTAATAAACACTCAAATGTCGTTAATATGGCTTTAATTGTTCCATTCTGACGTCGCGGAACATGTTTGCAAAGGTTTCAAAAAAAACTATTTTTTTCTATTTTTGGATATTTCATGATTTGATCAAAAAAATGACTGTCAAAAAATGGTTTTTCGCTGCTGACATTTTTATTTCTCTCCGCACAAAAAATTCGCCAACATAAAAGTTATTGGAAATAATTTTCCGCGCATTTTAAGACCAATGCCACCTTTCTAGCTCAACTGGGAGCTGAAATACAGTAGAGCCGGGGGCAAAACCGGAAAATTCCTAAAAGCCGGCTCTGGAACCAATGACCTACACTTTTCAAAATCATTACTCCAGGGTATTATACCAACACAATATGGATTAAATTTAAGACAAAAATTTAAAAATGTTCTCGCACTCATCCAGTGGCTCGCGATACACGTGTTAAGCTAACATTCAACATAATGCGTGAATATTATTATAATACTTGACACTCTATCAGGGAGAAGCCAACTTAGAGAAAATGACATGCTATTGAAGAATAGTTTCTACAATATTGTAATTAACGTAGCGTACAAACTCACTACATGAGAACTTTTGTGAAGAACGAATATTTATAGTTACATTCTTTTTTCTGCCTTGTGCGTTAAATTCCGATCAAAAAAACTGTATTTTGCAGAAAATATACCGAAATGGAATCATATTACAGTACGTGCTAATCGCCTTAGCCATGTGCGCGCGCGGCGCTGCGCGGCGCAGCGCGGCTTGCGCGGATTGATTTTGCAGGAATAATATTGTGTTTCACTATTCGAAACTATTATATTCGAATTCTCCATAAAATTTCACATCGGATGAACTATTCGTCCATATTTTTAAACAATAAATAAATATTTTGAATAAATTCAACTGCAACCTACCGTAATCTCAGTCAGCCGCAGTTTGCGATTGCGACTCATGCAAATGTGACTTTTCTAAATTGTCTTCGATTTTTCGTTTGCTCTATTTCTTTATCGATTTGTGGCGTTTTGCTCGTGTATTTATGCTTTTTTCATGTTTCTGGTCCTCGCGCGCATGAGGGGGATCATCCCAGTCGCTTTTTATTTGAGCTGAGCCGATTAGGAAGCAAACTACAGGTCCTTGTGTTAAACTGCCTCGATTTCACTTGCTTTCTTAGTAGTGTTCGTGACTTTGTGGCTTTCTTAACTCGGTAGTTAGTAGTCATTCTCATTATTTACGAGTAAATTAAGGCTGCAAGTCACTGATGCTGGTTGAGGATCGACACCACACCGGATTGGAGCGAGAAGGGGAAGTTTTGTTTCTATATTTTTATAATTTTTGTGGGAAACGTGTGTTAGATTAGTAAAACGTTATCTGTTTCCAAGGAAACTTGTTTGAACCCGATTTTGGCTAAATATTATGGTTGAAACGTAAAAAAACATAGTAATCGGTTTTAAACATGTTTTTTATTTAAATTGTTTAGTAGTGAATGAACTGTAGTAACGATAAATTTTCCTTTTCAGCCCTCATCAAGAAGCGGTCTTCTCCCGGCGCTGAGGGACGTACGGCGCTGAGGGACGCCGTCCGTCCCTCAGCATCTTCTTTGCTCTCGTCAGGTACCCTTCTTTCCTTCGTCTGTTGGGGTGGGGTTGACAGTGTTTGGCTTGTGCGGAATCTCTCCAGATATCCGCCGGTGGCGGCTCACTTCAACGACTGCTACTCGTTGCGGGAGCGATCAGAGGTGTGTCTGTTTTCTTCCCGCTTATTTCATTCGTTGGCAAGAGAGAGAAAGGTGCATTTCATATTTAAATTATGACTGGTAGGAAAGTGTGTTTGATTCGCGACTGTTATTTGACAAGAATCTAAATCTCCTGATTACCATAAATTTAATTTATTTTGTCTTAGATTCCGCCTCTCTCCACTCTGTATCATGTTCTCTTCAGTTCTCCCCGCGACTCGGTCGCTCCCTCCATAGAGGCGGGCGCGCTCCCCCTTACTCAACGCAGCCGTCGCTCCTATCAGGTATTCTTCTTTCCATCGGCTGTTGGGGTGGGTGTAACAGTGTGTGGCTTGTGCTGGAGCTTTCCAGAGACCCGCCTGTTGGCGGCATTCCCTCATGAGATGTGGTTTACGTGTGCAAGGACACCGCCGACCAACCCAGATAAGTTTCATTTATTTATATTTTATTACATATCAAAACAAAAGTGAATAATGACAACTTCTTGGGATTAGCAGGCGAATGTAATCCGAAAAAAGAGGGTATAAACTTTGATATTGTTACGATTAAATGTGTCAATGTGAAATGATCTTCTGGTTGCTCTGTATTGCTCGGAAACAGGAAATGCCGATTCAATTTAATACAAATTGCGAGCCTTTTCCATAATTGCAAAGCCTAGGGAAGAGTGAACTTTCTCGATGTTGCTAACACAATGGTCAATATACTTATTGCACACGTCTACAGTGATTTCATTCGACCAGTATTGATCAATCGCGTCCTCTAGGCCTTGTCTAGTGGTGGGGCGGGCGTCACTCCTCAAGTGATGCTTAACTTCTCTCCATAGAAACTCAATCGGATTGAGGTCCGGTGAGGAGGGCGCCCAATCGAAGACTCTTACTCCCCATGCGTCTAGTTGACTCATAGTAGATCGAGCAGTGTGGGAAGAAGCACCATCCTGCATGAAGAAGCAGTTGCTTCTTCCGTAGGTCCGATCGAGATAGGGAAGGAGATGGGAGGATAATATGTCGGTGTATGAGGGGGCGTTCAGTCTTTCATGGCGATCGAAAAATACGAGATCTCCTGGGCCAGCGCGACTCATACTAGCCCACACTTGCACCTAAAAGAATATTAGGGTGGGTATGCAGTTTAAAGTAGCTAATCATCCAAATCGTTGATTAAATATACCTTCTCAGGAAATTTCCTTTCTCCTACTAGACGATCAACATCGTGCGACGACGACGTCGTGATCCATGCGGTGGACCCACCAAGAGCAAAGATGGACTCATCGCTGAATACCTAGAAGGTCAGTTCTCTTCTCTCTTCATATCTCTTCTTATGTCAGGCTAGCTTCCTCACAACATTATCGAAGTTCTTTTCTTCGTTTATCCATTTCTCGCAAAGAATGAACCTTTTCTCTGCTTGGATCTCACTAACATCTTGCACTTTGCTGTAAATATATCGAGAGATTTTGCTACAGGTTGTCCAAAATCTCACATTGGCCGTAAATCCTTGAGTAATAAACTACGTTTAACTCCCCTCAGAACACCAATTATGGATATCAACATCCATATCGCATTTCAAGTTTGAAGCTACCTAAATTAATAATCATTTCAACATTATGATGCTCCACTTTCCAGGTCCATCTTCTACTTCGACGTAGCTTCAGATTTTTAGGTAAGGAATGTTGCTTAAGAGAGACTTTTTGAGTCAGTGAACATGTGCTTGGCAAAGTGCGAAAAATCGAAATCGCCCTAAATGTGCCTACGTGCAGTAGACACCGAGACTAGGGGACTCACCCACCACTTTTTGAGTGATCTAGGTCGCTCGTCATTAAGTGCGCCCATCTTTAAAAGTGTTACAGTAATCCGACGATATTTTTATTTCACTATTGATCATAGTGGCGCATATATCGAAAGTTGCGCCGAAACCGGCTCATTTACCCCTCAAGGTTTCATCCTAATGGATGTGCGCGCCGAGAAAAATCGAATATGCAAAATTAATTTTAAATTGTACCTCGTTCAGTTGGGTGTGTAGATCCCTTTTTTATTTAATGAATTTGAAGCACATCAATCTCACACAGTTGATTTTTCGATTTTCTCTGCGCGCAGAAGATCCAGTATTATTAAACCTTTGGTTAATGAGCAGGCATCGGCGCATCTTTCGATATAGGCGCCGCTATAATAAATTACAAAATAAAAATTTCGTCGGATTACGGTAGCACTTTTTACAATGGGCGCACTTAATAACGAGCGTTCTAGATCGCTCTATAAGTGGTGGGTGAGCTAGTTACGGCGTGTACTATTGTTTACATTTAGTGCGAAGGGTTTTCACATAAATGTTCGCACACTCAGATAGTCTCTCTTAATAAGTTCCCTTTTAATTACATCTAGATTATTGTGAATTCGGTTATTTAAATTTTCCACAATCGATCGCATCAGTACGTGATTTTGTTTGCGGTTTCGTTTCGTGAATGGCGTTCTTGGCGCATCCTTACACACTATCAATCAATCGTTTAATGCCTCCAGTACTCATCTTTCGAGACTTTAAATCAATTATCAGAGATAGAAACAATTCAGGGCATTAGCGCGTACGTTCTAAAGGCACACGATTTATCTAATTATGAATTAACCTAGCATGCGCAAACCGAATTCACAATATTCCTAGATTCACTTTTCATTAATGTGATTTATTGTAATGTTTAGTTAGCACTTCTTGGATTATTGTACTCTAGAGCCCGAGAAACGATTCCTCGGTCTCTTTATTTTACTCGTTCCTCGACCGATCAAGTTGTTAGAGAGTGAGTAGATTCTATTCAATAGAATGACTGTGGCATCATTTCTCGAACTCCCACCCCCCCCCCCTCTCATTCCTCTTCTACTCTATTCATTTCTTGCTATCCCTCTGTGATTCTCGGTCTCACAACTCCGTGGAGAGAAGGGATGGGAATGATAGTGGGAAGGGGGCGGAGGTGGCCAATCATATTAGTAGTGCTATTTAGGTTGCATTCATCGTTGTGGTGATTTTATATTCACGATTTCTATGATATCCTTAACTTCATGCTACTTAGTTACAGTAAAATATAATACATCACCTGTTGAAGAGAAGTATACTTGTTCTTGTTGTAGATCTCCATCATTTTGTGTTGAATACTATCAGTATTTTCACCGAGAACGTAAGATCTAGACAATTATTTTATGAAGTCAGTATCACTAGGATTCACTTGTAAATGTGCGGTCTCTCCGATCCTCTCTTCTCCTGGCTTTCGTAGAATGACTTGACCTGTGAATACCTCAATGGATTGGGAGAGGTAGCTGAGACGGATCGGAGAGCCTGCGTCACGGTCATCCCTTTGTATTTTGCTTCCCGCAGTCTTGATTTAGTGTCTTTGGACAGGTTCATCTGATAAATATACTTAACACATGGAACATACTTGAAGTTGAAGCATGAAATGAACGAATCACGAGAGAAATGGCAATCTGATTGTGATTTGACTGATACTGTAGCTTCATTTGCCAATGCAAATGTGATAAGTCTGATGCAATCTTATCATCAGTTGGTCTGATACTGTAGCTCCTTCGGTCTATTCTGATGCAATCTGATGCAATCTTAGTACGATACTGTAGCTCCGTCGGTCTATTCTGATGCAATCTGATGCTATCTTAGTGCGATACTGTAGCTCCTTCAGTCTATTCTGATGCAATCTGATGCAATCGATGGGGGGGGACAGGGAGATGTTATTTTCGAAGAAATCGTTGTTTCTGAATCTTTCGATGTGTTCATAGTTGATTGTGCGTCTTTAGAATTCCAGATGACGTCTCATTTCGTGGGTGAAATCTGCAATGGAGTCGACAAAGGCACACATGTCGTCTATCTGTGCAAGGATATTTGCATTGGGAAGCCCAACTTGGGGGATATCGTGAGGGTCAGACCAGGGGTAGGAGAGGAGACGGATGTGATCGTACGATTTCGATCGAATCATGACATCTGCAGATCGTATGTAGAGCAAGCAGCAAACAGTGAGTATCTTATACCCCTTTTGATTGGGCATTCTTACACCCCCTTCCAGAATCCCGGCCAACTAAGACTGTGTTAGTAGTACCCGAGTCAGCTACACCTCGAAGATCAACGAGAATGGGTTGGAATAGTACATGGGTCGATAGCTAGAGGGATAGTATGCATGATTTAGGAGCGTCTTCTTCTCTACTCCCCGCTCAGACCTTTTTCGATTTGCCCGGAACATCTATGCGAGTGTCAAGGAGAACTCAGCATATGAAAGGAATCATTAAGAAGGAACCATCTGAAAGTGCACTTACCCTTCCTCGTTCGCGGTCCCACTTCGTGAGTGAGAATGAGGATGCCTCTATGCAGGCTCCTCGTCGCTCAGGTACTTACTGGGCTACATATTTGACTCGTTTACACATTAGGTTCTTCAGTTTCGTTCTCAAAGAGTAGATCCATCAAAAGGGAGGAAACAGATTGGGGACTCAATTACGAGGACTCAGGTGATTATCTCATTCCATCTTACAATGCTACCATATTGTGCTACCGTACTCTCGAATACATTCCTACTAACTGTGTCTGTTAGATGAATCCTTCTCCCCGATTCGTAATCGGGAGTACTTGAACATGAGACACGGAACCTCTCCGACCATGAATAAGAGGAGAAGGTCGTTGTACTCAAGAGGAATGGATGATATCGATCCATTTCAATCGTTATGTCTCCCTTCAACGAGTACTCAAAGTGAGATTTACCAAATATGAAACTAATCGTCAATTCTTCCTTCATTTATGCCCCTGTGTATTCCCAATAACAGTATGGATGGTATGATATACATTATCGTGCGATATGAAAAACTTATACGTAAATTATGCTAAAAGTTTCCTTCACAATTCGTTAGTAATCTAATAAGCAGAAATGAACAACAAACATGATAATCTGGCGAAGTCGATGTCTTCCCTCTCTGGCGATTCCAGTGAGCTAACGTCTCCTTAAATTCAAATAGTTCATCATCGTAGGATTAAAGCTGATGCAAACGCCGAGAAAGAAAAGGAAGGCTACGAGTGTGAAAGGTTTGTCACATTGATATTGTGAAACTATACATGAGCAAAAGCTCGTTGTGTGTCTACTCCCACCTCATCTTCCGTCCCTCATCCATCTCCTGCTTCCCACCAGTCCTCGAGTCACTGCACCAACTGCAAGAAGGAGAAGAGAAAGGTTGGAAACTGAAGAGACTGACTTAATGGCTGACTATTTGAGAGAAAAATACTCGAGAAAAGACTAGAGATAATGGAAAATTCGATGTTGAATATGGAAAGATACGTAGAATACATTGCACTAAATACTGCAGCCAGACCAGTAACAAGATGTGAGTTGTTTCGATGATAGATAACAACTGTTTCCAGAAACATAAGTAGTTTTCAGATAGGGGAGTAGAATATCTAGATAGAGATGAGGTCGCAGACCTTTCTCAATCTACACCGAACAACGCGACCTTCCTGAGATACATTCTCGACTCTCTATTCTACGGTGATGCCCAGAATAGACTCCCTTCATGTGAGAGGGACAAGGATCGTATGCTATATGCAAAAGATGTGCGGGCTTTTTCCCTTGTAGGATAAAACCACTGACCTGATCCTTCCCAGGTCTTCTTCACCCTCCGCTGCAATTCGGAAGACGAGTCTAGAAAAGTATGGCCTGAATTGTTGCGCCAGTGAGTCACACATTGCAACACTTAGTAACTATTTAAAATATTGTCATAGTTACGATGACAACATCGTGCGTCGTCGCAACATTTCGAAGACATGGGAAGAGAATCGACCCCAGCTCAAGCTGTTCAATGCGAAGAAGAAACAGAGAAGAGCTGTGATCGACTCGGGAAGTGAATCAAGTGATAACGAACATTGACCCTTTCCCCGGTCACATTCATTTTGCATTTCCACATTTTCAAATCGAAATAATAGCAGAAAATAAGCTCTTGTTTTGTATAGATCAGCCGAAAAAATTGTTCGTTAGAAGTCATCATTCACTTTTGTTTCGATAATAAAGAAGATAGATGACTGGACTTATCTCGGGTGGTGGGAGCAGTCGTTGCACTCGCATTCAGCCCTCGGGAAGGGAGGGTGTCTCTAGAAAGCCTCAGCACCAGCCACACACTGTCATCCCCTCTCCCCAATAAACTATGGAAAGAAGTGTACCTGATAGGAGCGACGGCAATGTTGAGCGAGGGGGAGAGCGCCCGCCTCTCTGGGGGGAGCGACCGAGTCGAAAGGGGGAACTGAAGAGAAAATGAGAGTGAGCGGAAAGACGGGGAATATGAGACAAACTAAATTAGCATTACGGCATGCAGATTCTTGTCAAATAACAGTCGCGAATCAAAAACACTTTCCTACCAGTCATAATTTAAATATGAAATGCACCTTTCTCTCTCTTGCCAACGAATGAAATAAGCGGGAAGAAAACAGACATACCTCTGATCGCTCCCGCAGCGAGTAGCAGTCGTTGAAGCGAGCCGCGACCGGCGCATATCTGGAGAGATTCCGCACAAGCCAAACACTGTCAACCCCACCCCAACAGATGAAGGAAAGAAGGGTACCTGACGAGAGCAGAGAAGATGCTGAGGGACGGATGGCGTCCCTCAGCGCCGGGAGAAGACCGCTTCTTGATGAGGGCTGAAAAGGTAAATTTATCGTAACTACAGTTCATTCACTACTAAACAATTTAAATAAAAAACATAGTTTAAAACCGAGTACTATGGTTTTTTTACGTTTCAACCATAATATTTAGCCAAAATCGGGTTCAAACAAGTTTCCTCGGAAACAGATAACGTTTTACTAATCTAACACACGTTTCCCACTTGTTTCGTCAAACTAAATATGATTCAAACAACAAAAATTATAAAAATATAGAAACAAAACTTCCCCTTCTCGCTCCAATCCGGTGTGGTGTCGATCCTCAACCAGCATCAGTGACTTGCAGCCTTAATTTACTCGTAAATAATGAGAATGACTACTAACTACCGAGTTAAGAAAGCCACAAAGTCACGAACACTACTAAGAAAGCAAGTGAAATCGAGGCAGTTTAACACAAGGACCTGTAGTTTGCTTCCTAATTGGCTCAGCTCAAATAAAAAGCGACTGGGATGATCCCCGACATGCGCGCGAGGACCAGAAACATGAAAAGGCATAAATACACGAGCAAAACGCCACAAATCGATAAAGAAATAGAGCAAACGAAAAATCGAAGACAATTTAGAAAAGTCACACTTGCATGAGTCGCAATCGCAAACTGCGGCAGACTGAGATTACGGTAGGTTGCAGTTGAATTTATTCAAAATATTTATTTATTGTTTAAAAATATGGACGAATAGTTCATCCGATGTGAAATTTTATGGAGAATTCGAATATAATAGTTTCGAATAGTGAAACACAATATTATTCCTGCAAAATCAATCCGCGCAAGCCGCGCTGCGCCGCGCAGCGCCGCGCGCGCACATGGCCAAGGCGATTAGCACGTACTGTATATTTGTTCAAACTTTCTGAATGTTTTTAATGTCTGCAAAAATCTTACACATGCATACGCTGTTGAAAAAGGTTTGCATCGCTTGACCTGTAAAAAAGTCTTTGATTTTACATATTATACCTTACAAATGCAGATAATGAAGCAGTTCGCAATGCAATCAAGCTGATTAATCAAGCACTTTCTCGAAAATATGACCTCCTTATGAAGCTCGACACCGAGGTACATCGTACAGTGGAAACAAATTATGATAACATTTCAGATAATCGAATTCATGCGAAGTAAAACAAAAATCGGATTGCTCAATAAGTTTATCTTCTTCCTTACAATATCGGTCAACACAAAACCTGTCGAGGTCCGTTTGTATGTTTATTTCGATTTTACATATATTATTAATGAGGCGTATAACATGCGGTATTTATATTGTTGTTTGCAGAATATTTTGAAGTCGCTTTTGGCTGAGACTTCGTCAACATACAGGTTGATAAAGGAAATGTTCCAAGCGATAGCGACACCGGTATTCAATCATAAACTTGTGAATGAAGCTAAGGTAAATTACGTAATTAAAATTTTAAATCAAGTAAATATATAGTTCTAATATTATTCCTTTCTAAATTTTCCTCACTAAAGTTCATCTTCAAACTTTTAATACTTTCATTGGCCATGTTGGCGCAGTGGTTGTGTGCTATATATGCGATAGAAGGGACACGAGTTAGACCCCGACCGTACTCACAGATCTCGTATACCAAGGGGGTTAAGAAATGTTAATGATACTAATATTTTATCTACACCCAGCAAGGTACAAATATTGGTAGTGATCCAAAATCACAAAAGTAAAATCCTCTCCACATGCACACAACACGCGGTTAGCCAAACGCATAGGTCGCTGATAATCTCTGGACAGAACGCTGAATTGGTGCGGTAGAGCACGCCTTGTCGTGATAGTCGTGTGCCACTTTCTTTCACTGACATAATTGTGTTGACACATTTTCAGGTGCACCTCAATGATGCTCAGAAGAGGAACTCCGATCTCGAGAGCGAAATCAATAATGCCAAACGTGCCTTGGTGAGTCTTTGGAACCATCAGTTGCTTACAATAATTGTTGTTAACCATTTGACCTTTTGCTCTCATTTTTTCCAGATAATATATTTCAGAACGAGTAAAAAGATGAATTAATTATGTATTCAAGCATAACTGTTTCCATTTCGCCCACTAACAATTTGTTATCGATATTTCAGGTTACTTCTCCCGACGCACCTATCGATGTCAATAGGATTGCAGAGCTCGTGAGAGCAATTGATCACGCAATCAGCAATATCCCCTTGCTTTCGACGCATACCGTACAACAACGCGTCGCTCAATGCATCAGTAGGGCTGCTAATGGCCGCGCAATCAGTAGCGAGATGCAGTTAAACGAAACTTTACCTGCGGATAATCTCGTATTGACTGGTGATGGATTTTCAAATTTCGTATTTTTGAAAATTGAAAATGGAATTGTTCTAGAGTCCGATATATAAACTTTACCTCTTTTTTTGTATTAAACTTTGCTAAAACTGTATTCCACAGCCTTTCGACGATGTAGCTGAGATAAATCATGTTTTACAACACGATTGAGTTTTGACTCATATTCGTATGTACGAATAATCATATTGATCTGTTATTTATTTATCTGTTATTTAATGTAATGTTGTATTTCTAAGGTATCAATGTATTTGTGCATTGAGAAAAATACCCAAGGTAAACCATGTGTGATTGTTTTTCAAAAAAACTTTAATTACAGTTACTCTCCGAACGTACGTTGCTTCTCATTCGGACAAGATGATGGGGTGCGTTTAACTTTTGCTAATGATATTACAAAAGCCCATTTTTCTGAATCATTTACAAACTTTGGGTGTATGACAATGTGCGTTTCACCATATGTATAATAAAATGTGCAGAAAGGAGCAAAAGAAGGCGGAAAAAAATAAGGAAGACAAGAAGAAGACATTGATTCCGGAAGATGCTGAGTTTTATTAGGTAGTGTAGGCATGTGGTGATAATAAAGATGTGATTGCAATGGGTAAAAGCGCTTTTATTTCAGGTTAGAAGAGGTTCGAATCCGGATGCTTTCAGATCGGCGCACATCCAAGGAGAAAGAGGTGCGCTAATGCTGCACAAATTTGGCAAATTGCGAATTATCCAAATTTAAATGGTATAAGAGACAGAAATTCACAAAAAGACGGAAATTCACAAAAATACGGAAATTCACAAAAAAACCGAACTTAGTTAACAGAACCAAAAAATCCTGAGCGACAAAACAAACTTATTACTATGTCGTTAATAGATATGAATTGTAGCTGGTCAAGGCGATGACGTCAGAAGACAACACAACAGGGGAGCCAGCGAACAATCATTTCAAACTAAGCTAAGGTTCAGGGTATATATTTCCATTAAGATATTTAAGATGGCTGCATTTTGAAACAGCCATTTTGCTTTAGTCACGGATTAACGAATTTAGCGATCATATACTCGTGATTCTTTTTTATAATATTTTTAACGATGCTAATCGGTAATTGTGAGTTGTCATGTAATTTATTTCTAGAAATGGCATTTCTTACTTCTCGCAAATGATCTTGGGAAAGAATGACAGAAATCAATTGGATGAGATAGACACGAAACAGAAGGAACTGGAGAAGAAGATGGGCGAGTTTATGGCGAAAAGTTCTCTTGCAAGAGCTCAAATGGATGAGGTAATTATGAATGGTTGCATTGAAAATAGCAAAGAACAATAGGAGAAACTACCTATTATGATTGAAAAATGGTTGCAACTTATGGTTGCAAGTAATCTATATAACGCATTGCGACATTTTTTCCTCAGGCTTCACGAGTTTCCAGGGAGGAGAATGCAAGATCCCAGCAGATGCAAGCAGAAAGAGGTTGATTGCAATGATTACGAAGCAAAGCTGTGAATACTAAGAAAATGCGTAAAGGTCGACTGGCAAATATTTTACTGTTATGAGTATTCGTTGATGCATTCATGTATGAGCGGCCGAGACAAGGAGCATGCACAATTTTAAATGGCCTGAATTAATCAAAAATGAGATATAGCAATATTAAAACGTTCCGACAATGCTAGTTGACCACCTAAGCCGCTAAATCGCTGAGCCGGCCTTTAGTACTTTAATTATTATACTCTTAAAAGTGTTTTAATTTAAATTCTTGCGTTTAATCATCACCACATGTCAGGTCATAGGGATTCAAGGCCATATGCGGCAGGGAAAATATTAGGAAATGACTTTCTAATTTTTCGTTCCGCTTGTTTAGTCGCGTACTCAGCATGGTGTAGGACATTTTTTCTAATCTTAAATTACAGCTTTTCGGGATGAGAAGGAATGGCACATAAGATCGGAAGATAGGAAAGACCAGGAAGAATCGCGGTGGATCAGAGACGAACAACTCAGAAAGGAGCGTGCAGTAGCATCCCAGGAACAAGTGTATAGGTGCAGGGAATTTCTTTGACTCTCAAAAATGTAATATGAGATCAGCCGATCTTCGAAAATATAATTTATCATTTTTAATCGAAAAACGAAAAAAAATGTTTACATAATTTAGATGGCGCGAAGAAGCCCGGGAGAAGGAAATAGAGCACATAAAACGAGTAAACGCTCGGGAAGAGGAAATCACTAGAATCGAAGCGGAAAGTATGCATTTTTCTCAGTGATGTGCCCTATTGTTCGCATTCAGACGAAGACAAACAGAAGCGGGCTGAAGAAGAGATTGCTCGGCTGATTGAGAAGCGAAAATTGGAAAGCGACCAGTTCGAACGAGCCTACGCGCAGTACTGCGCTCAGATGCAAGCTCAGGTAAAAATCAGGTTGTATAAGGCACAAGATACCATAATAGCCTGAAAATACCAAAAACCGACTCATCAGAATTTTAGATATCGAATCTACTGCGAAATGTTTCCGATGTTGAAAAATGTGGCCATCATAGCAAGAGTTCTATGATACTATCGAGTCACACTTTAGCCGCGCTTCTGTTGTCTATTCCAGTTTGCCGTGTTCATCGCTATGCTGCAGCAGCGGGAATGGAACAATCAGATAGAAGCGAAGTGGTCTGATCGACTAAATTCCCTAAAGTGAGTGAATCTAACCATCTAAAAAGCAAGCACGTCACTTTTGCAGAGAATGGTTCAATCCCATCTGCCAAGCGTTCAACGAATTGCGTATTGAAGTAGAGAATGTCACCACGTTCGGGCGCGTCGAAATCGGAAATTTGGACAGGTCGAAATTGGAGGTATGCATGATAGTAGTGAGCGATATTTGCTTTATCGTATCTTCATTAGCTTAATATTTCGCTGTTCGACGTAGATTATCTGTGAAATGAAGAGACTAATAATCCGAGTTTCTCTTCTCAAATGGGTAGTAGACATCCAAAAATATTCATTTGTTTCAGATCTACGCGGATTCTCTAATCGATAAACTGGTTACGATCGTAAGCGTGATGCAGAATGAAGCAGAGGACATGGAGAGAATGGCGCAAGAACGTCCGGATGCTACCTTCCTTGGCGATATCAAGGTATATTCAATGTTTATTATTTTAAAATTATTACAGCATCCATTATTATAGGAAAGCGCACTCGCAGTCAGTAAGGCTGCAGGAAACGTGATGGAAAGCCTGCAGCTGTTCATGGTCAGCTCACCACTTGTAAACTTTTTGCCTCATAATTTTCCTATCATATTAGCATCTTTGAACTGACTTTACATCATGTATAATTTCCAGACTGATTCAACGAAACCGGCTGAGAAGTGGGCTCTGTTCGTGCAAAATTACAGAGAACTCGAGGAGAAAGTGGATCGAATTCCCTCTGTAACCGATCTGAAGGAGAAGTATGAAAGAAGAAATTGATTCAGTGCAAGGTTGTCTACATTGATTAATGGTTCTTTAACTATTGTGTAATTTTAACATGCTTCTCAAGGCTAAATAAACCCGTATTAGATAACAACATGTTCAGTAATACAATTGACTTTCCGGGATATTATGAGACAGCTAATATGAGACAATTAGCATCAATTAACATCAATGATCATAATTAGCATCAATTAGCATCAATTAGCATCGAGAGATTTGAGCAGGCGCTGTGGCTTTCCAAGTGTCACTTCAGCAAAATTCTGATTTATTGCACAGAGAAGAAGGTCCTCACAAAGATATACATATCGACCTGATAGCTAAACTGAATGTGAGAAAAATCAATAAACTTTTGAAGGTCAAAAAATTAACTAATAATATGGGACTAATCCTTTAATATTCTGATGCAAATGATATTGGTTTCTTCAAATTAATATGCCATCGTGTCATTTCGGCTATTCTCCATTCATTCCAATCCCCTTCGTCCGCTCTGATCAGTCGAGCGAGTCTCTCCACTCTCCCTCCTCCAATCCTCGCCACTTCAATTTCCTGGTACGGTCTCCCTCCGATGACCCTATGCTGCTTCACTGACCAGCCATTATATTCACAAACCCTTGCATCCCATAACCCCTACAGTAGCTTGTACCGTATCCTGACTACCGTAACCAGACCTACAATAACCCGTATTACAGTAATCTGGTTACCATGACCTACAGTAACCTAATTACCGTGACTGAACTCCCACCAACACATACAGTATACTATCTACCGTATCCCACCTACCGTAACCTACTACCGTACTTGCAGCGATGCGATTCCTCTCCGTTCTGCTCATCGTATTCGCTCTTCTGCCTAACGGCGACGTATTCCAGTGCTGGGCAGAAAGCACGCTCAAAGGAAACGAAATTTCAAAGGTATGAACTAGGAGCGTATCTCGATTAATACACCTGATTTTCAGGACAAATACGACTGCAAAGCTAGCGATAACATTGGATATTGTGGACTGGTAGTAAAAAGCGACGGTACACTCGCGAAGCTTTGCCCAGAGAAGAAAATGTGCGACGGTGACAACGTGGGTGAAAATAATCTGGAATATTGCTTATAAATAATTGCAGCTGGGATGTGATCTCGGTACCCTGGGGGACACGCTGATTACATATTGCTGCTGCAAAGGCGAGCTATGCAACGCGGGCGATCCGTCGACCTACCCGAAGCCACACCGCGGTCAAAACACCAGTGGAAAAGGTCATTGAAAATACTAATATCTAACCAACGAGATCGCATGGGGACTGATTCTTTCTTTTTTTCACGCTGGTCTAATCTGAGATTTTCATTTTGTGCAATTTCGAATGATTTTCGGGTATGTTTCAGCTGGACCTAAGATATGTATCCCACGTGAAACCTCCACGAACATCACACCATTTTTCCTGAAAAGGGAAAACATAATCAAATCCAATATTAATATAAACCAAATGTATTTGGCAGTCGCCTAAGGCCTGCTCAGTGCGGGATAGCAGTGAATACTGCACGTCGGTGGACTTCGGCGACGGAACGGGCACAAAAGAGCTGTGCTTCTAAATCCGACTGTCAGAAGGCGAGTTGGGAATAGCAGAAGCAAACATATTGAGAAAGTAAATTTTTTCAACTGTTTTAATGCAATTTTTAGCAACTTTCGATCTGATTTGGTCGCTAAGATAATTTAACGTTATTTTTTAGGAGGGGTGTGTGACTGAGAAAGACGGTGAGCGCGACATGACCACCTGTTGCTGCAAGGACGACAAGTGCAACGTGAAGGATCCCGTGAAGAAAAGCAAAGGCTCCAACCCCGCAGCCGCCCCGACCGCCCTCCTCTCCCTTGCTGCAGCAGCTGCAGTGATTGCTGCACGATTCTGAGCTGTTTATAACCGATAAATAGCATTATATGATCAGAAAAGTCATTATATTTGAAATGATAATGCATCTCAAAAATATCACAATTCGAAATTCCCGCAATTTACAATTCAATACAAATCTGATCCTATTATGCCCATTATAATCCTCCAATATACGTGCATTATGTTGATGCAAATGAAATTTGTTATTGTTGATTTCGATCATCGTCTTTCTTTTCCATTCATTCCCATCCCTCTCCTCCGCTCTGACCAGTCGAGCGAGTATCCCCTCCCTCCCTCCCCTCCTCCCTCTCGTCTCTCCCTCCTCCCCTACTCGCCACTTCATTACTCAGGTATCGTCCCCTCCAACCAAATTTTCACAGATTAATACTCTGGATTCTGCTCCTACATTATTCCGAAATTTATTTATCTACAGTAACATTCTGAAGCCTGTGATACATTCCTTCATCTACCGTATCCAAGCTAACCTAACTAGAACATTACAATCTACACTATACCGACTACAGTGCTCGACCCACAACATCCTGACTACCGTAGCCTGACCTTCAGATTCCCTCACCGAGATCTACCGTAATCTAACTACCGTACTTGCAGTGATGCGACTCCTCTTCTCATCACACTTCTTCTTATCACACTCGCCCTTCCCGAGCTCTCGGCTGAAGGACCTGCAGCACTTCCATCAACTAAAGAACCTGCAGCAACTAAAGAACCTGCAGCAGCTTCCACAACTGAAGCACCCAACAATTTGACACCTGCCGACAACTCTGCAGTCAAACCAGCTGCCTTCTTCCAGTGCATGAAAAAGGAAAGAAACACAACATCAGAAATGGTGCGTGACCCTAAATATAAAAATAAATAACAAAAACACAAACAAAAACAAGGTGGCCGACGACTGCCCCGATTCCGGCGGATTCTGCGTCGTCGTCTTCTACGATGAGGACGACAGCGTCGAGCGATACTGCCCGACGAAGACTGTGTGCTCCGACGTGAGTAACCAATGAAAATGATCAACAGTTACCTGATTACCGTACCCAGGCCTACAGTATGCTACTACTGTAGAGTCCTTGGGCACTGATCAGTATGCACTGTTGAGTGCTTTTCGGTGAAGGGATGACCAATTATCCGAGAAATGGTCGGGTTGCTGTATGTCGGGGGTACGGTAGTCATCATGTTACGGTAACTTTGTTGCTCGCAGGCATCGTGCGCGAACATGACCTACCCGCAACCGGCCGGCTGGAAGTGCTGCTGCAATGAGGACAAGTACAACGGCGGTCATCGGATATCGTTCGGACCACCCCTTCGACGACCGCTGCAGCAACCACGACACCTGCAGCACCTGCAACGACTTCCACAACTGAAGCACCGGAGAATTTGACGGCCGCCGGCAATTATGCAGTCAACTCAAGCGCCGTGCACGCTAATAGCACAATTGATGAATCACTGGAGAATTCGACAGCAACCAGCAACTCTACAGCCGACGCAAGCGGACTCCAATCAAATAACAACACTGATAACGCACCGATAAAACAGACTAAGCTGGAGCTTCCTGCAGGTATTGATGAACTATCTTCATAAGTGTTCATTTATTGGAAAATGTTTGCTGTCATGTCGGGTATGTTTCAAGAGAACTATATAGTTGATGGGGATTTGTTTATTAACCTCACATGAAACCTATCGAAAAAATGCCACCCATAAGCGATCAGTAATACAGTCCGGTCAGATCCCTACATGAAAACGGGACACCCCAGGTGTCCCCGGGTGTCCCCCCGTGTCCCCCCGCCCTTTTTCGGCTCGGGCAGAGAAAGAACTAATTCGAATTTTCGGTTTTCAGACGCAGGGGGTCCTTCCCGATCGATTGGCATACAATTCATAAATTCATAAATTTGCTATTTATCGTAATTTAATTTTGAAACTAAAGATAATTAATTTGACACACCCGGAACTACAGTAGTTAATTTGATATTCACCGGTCCGGCTCTGAGACTCGATTTCTGCGAGCTTGCAGTTTGCTGCCACGTTTTCGTTCGTTTTTGCTTTCAAATTAGCTAATTTTGTATTTCAAAACCTTCGCCTGATTGAATACGTTGATTCTAGAGCGGTTACAGCCTCTCGTCGATTATCGGTAGCCCTGTTTTGGAAATGCTTGATTTTCTGCTCATTTTCTATGGATTCTAGTCACTTTTCCTTCGATTTTAGAGCTTCTTTTGTTATAAATTTAGGCTTATTATTGTTTCTGCAGGTCGCTCTTACTGCCACACGCCCCTGGAGTCTGGGGCGTCATGAGCGACTCTTCTCTGCTAGTCAGGTCCGACTTTTTTCCATTTTCTTTTCTATTTTCTATGCGGTGTCGGCTTGTGGTTTCCTTTTTTAAGGACCTCTGCTTGCATCACAAGGGAAGGAACAAGAATTTATATACAACGATGCATCAACGGAAACTTCTTAACGGTCAGGTATTTTTGTATTTACAAAGTGATGGGGTAAACTTCTGATTTAGGCTAGTTTCAAAGAATTATTGTAAATCTATTATTGTAAATTCTTCTATTATTGCAAATTTGTATAATTTAACGGGAATAACTTCAGAAATGGAGTTAACGTGTTATTCATCGTTAACCATTGAATTGTTAGAAGAGTCTTCGTTTTGAGGGAAAGTGTATGTTGAAGATTGAACTCTTCTTGTCAGATTATTGTAGTTGTACCTTAGCATCCTCTTTTGTAATAACCTTTTGAGTCTGCATAACGAACCTGGATACGAATCTATTCCAGTCGGTAGTGCACTGTCTCGGGTTAGTAGGATGGCGAAGTTTACGGTATTGCTAAAAATGTAAACTAAAAATGTAAGACAAATCTGCCGACTTCTTGAGCGAATCGAGTCCTCATGCGATCCCTTTCCTGCACCTTCTTTCCAGTCTCACTCGGAAGGCAAACGGTATCAAGTAGGACACGAATGAAGGAGGAATCAGAGGGATTGGACTCAGCCAATTGATTGACTTCCTCTGCTGCCATGAACTCAGGTCCGTTGTCTATAGTTTTGATAGCTTTTACAATTCATATGAATCTGGATTCTAAAACTATTACTTACATGAAGACGGTGTCTTCACTGCCATATTATCATAGATAGTCTTCATCAATTGATCCTGGTCCTCCTGTTTCTTGATCACTTTATTGAGCAAATCCCGTAGCTAAATTTATATCCTGAACTTATTCATTGGTTTATAAACCTCAATATGCGAAGCGGAAGGAATTGCAGTTGGCTGCACGATCGGAGAGACCACAGAGAGAGGAGAGGAGAAGTGAGGGAGGAATCCCTTTCTACAATCGATTGTGTTGTACTATGGTGCGGATAAAACGCTATTTTTATTAATTATCTTAACTGTTTCCGATTCACCTCTGTTGTGTGATTGGAGTAGGAAGGGCTGGTGCCGATAATTTCATAGGGGGCACACTATTCCTCCTATTGGATGCGATAGTCTTTTTATCTTGAATTCCCTCTGTAAGCGGATATTTATGAGTAGAAATGTAAAATACTGGGACGAGTAGGAATGCGAGCGGTGGCCTTGCTCGAAGATTGTTCGTCCAATGGCTCTTCCTTCACTCTCAGCTCGAATGGTGCTCCTATGAGCAAGCAACACCGTTGGTATGTTCCTGTGGACTTTACTTTTCTCTCTCATTCCCCTTCCCATCTTCATGTATTCCTCGATCTGCTCCATCTCCATGTCAATGTCACCCTCATCCTCCTCTTCGTCTTCATTTCCAGCAACTAAATTCCGGAAGATTAATCGAGGTTGGATCAAACTAACGATTGGTGATTCTCTTCATGGCTGCTCTACATTGCCCTTTTGTTCCCATGTGGTAGATGACTCTCTCCACTTCCACTCCCCCATCCATTCTGTATGTGACGATCTCTTCCATCTTCTTCTTTCCCTTTGTGACCTTTCTCGATGGAAAGATGTCGAATCTCTCGACTGTGAGACATTTACCCAACACGAATGCCATCTGATGAATAAAGGAATACATCAGCGGGAATAAGAGCAACAGATTCACAACAACCATGATCGAATTGTGCAAAATACATTTGAACAAAATAAAAAACTGCACCGTGTGTGGTCTGAATTGTGAAATATCTGCGGAATAAGTGCGTAGCATCCCATGCTTTTGTTCTCTTTATATTTTCATTGATTTTCATCGCAGCCATCGCACCGTGACGGTAATCCGTTTTCCCTATTTTCACTTGCTTTATTCACTTTCAGATGACTCGACTCTCTGAGCATGCTCAGGTAGAGCTTCGACTGCAGAAAAATCTAGGCCAATCCGCACATCAAGCCTTTATCCATTTGAGAAATGTGAAGAAAATTAATGTGCCTTATCCATCCGTGCTAAGATACTACAAGGAGCTCGAGAAGACAATTGCGGAGAAAAAGTATAGGTACACAATTTAGTTCCTACACGATCACTATTACCTAAAACTTTTGCTAAACAGTTCCTACGTTCTCGGAGACACAACACAAGATGTTGGAGTAATGGTCAAAACATTGTACATGGAGGACAAGAGGCGCTCCGAACAAATGATGGAAATATTTTACAATTCGCAAAGATTAAGCCACTATTTTCTCGAAAGAAGTATCTTGAACAAGTGAAAAAAAAGAGTAAATTATTCAAGATATCGGACTATTTCAACAGAAAATAGTGGCTCGCAACACAAATAAATGACTCAAATAGATTGTCTCCCTTCTATCTTCTCGATTCGGCGTCGCCGTGAAGAGAGGAATCGTCCGAGAACTGAAAAAAATGATGCATCTTAAAACTGTTCCTATCATGTGCGTTTTATAAATATTCTACGCAATTTAAGTGAGCTATTTCAGCAAGGTTCCGTTTATCAATCCAACCCAAAGGATGAAGAGATTTAATTTCGTTTTTGATCTGGTGCATAATGAAGAAACGTTTCAACATTGGGTAATAAATAATTAGCAATGGTTGAGAATTGACTCGGTGACTTCAGGTTTGGTCGGATGAGTCTATCGTTCAGCTAGGCGGTAACGCAGGATGGGTCACTGTTGAAAGTGACTACGATAAGGACCGATTTCAGATGACCAAAAAATTCCCAGTTAAGGTATTTTAGTTCTCATGACAAAAGCAAGGTTGTCGTTCAGGTCCAAGTTTGGGCCGCAATTACGTTCGATGGTCATGGACCGCTTTGTTTCCTAAATCAAGAAGAGACTCTCGGAGCAGAGGCGTATCAAGGAATTCTCGAGGAATACCTTCTTCCCTTCCTCGATGGATGGATCGGTCGTGGTGCAGCCATCTTCCAGCAGGATGGCGCTTCGGCGCACACCGCCCGATCGACCATGAAGAAAATGGATGAGTGGGGAGTCACCGTGTCCCCGTGGCCTCCTTCCTCCCCCGACATAAACCCAATCGAGTTTGTATGGAGGGACATGAAGGAGTGGATTCGAATCAACCGCAAGCCAACTACTCTAGAGGAGCTAAAGGAAGCCATCCTTCACTACTGGGAGTTCCAACTGACTAAGGAGAAATGCATCAAATATATTAATCACGTAAAAGAGAATGTTCAGTTAGTTTATGGGTGCGGTGGAGGCCCCATTGTAGAAAAATGGAAAGATCATAACCTCCAGTAGCTATTAATTTGTTGTTGATACTAGCCTAATTCAGAAGTTTACCCCATCACTTTGTAAATACAAAAATACCTGACCGTTAAGAAGTTTCCGTTGATGCATCGTTGTATATAAATTCTTGTTCCTTCCCTTGTGATGCAAGCAGAGGTCCTTAAAAAAGGAAACCACAAGCCGACACCGCATAGAAAATAGAAAAGAAAATGGAAAAAAAGTCGGACCTGACTAGCAGAGAAGAGTCGCTCATGACGCCCCAGACTCCAGGGGCGTGTCGCAGTAAGGGCGACCTGCAGAAACAATAATAAGCCTAAATTTATAACAAAAGAAGCTCTAAAATCGAAGGAAAAGTGACTAGAATCCATAGAAAATGAGCAGAAAATCAAGCATTTCCAAAACAGGGCTACCGATAATCGACGAGAGGCTGTAACAGCAACCGCTCTAGAATCAACGTATTCAATCAGGCGAAGGTTTTGAAATACAAAATTAGCTAATTTGAAAGCAAAAACGAACGAAAACGTGGCAGCAAACTGCAAGCTCGCAGAAATCGAGTCTCAGAGCCGGACTGGTGAATATCAAATTAACTACTGTAGTTCCGGGTGTGTCAAATTAATTATCTCTAGTTTCAAAATTAAATTACGATAAATAGCAAATTTATGAATTTATGAATTGTATGCCAATCGATCGGGAAGGACCCCCTGCGTCTGAAAACCGAAAATTCGAATTAGTTCTTTCTCTGCCCGAGCCGAAAAATGGCGGGGGGACACGGGGGGACACCCGGGGACACCCGGGGTGTCCCGTTTTCATGTAGGGATCTGACCGGACTGTATTTGTGGCACGCTGAATGAAGATTGTAGTGACACCTTGCCTAGTTGCAGGACAGCGGTTGGACGGCAGTTCCGTCGCCTTGGATCCGGCATACATGCGCACCTCTCCAATGGTGAGATCTTTGATCTCTAAATGTTGATCTTTGATCTCTGACTAAACTCTCATTTGAGGTGTACACGTACGGGGCTGCATTCTGGATTGTCTTCATCGCAATCATGCAGACTGTACTCGTATTCGCCAGAGACCCGAGGGTGAGATTATCGATTTGTTGATTATCAATTGGTAGGTCAAAATGACTTTCCTCTAAGGAAGCCGTCGAGGACAAAAACAACGAATCGGCGCGTCTGCTGCTCAGGCATCACGATTCGAACAAGAACAGCTCGTCTAATCGAGAAGTGGAGCACACGCAGAATGTTACTGAGGAGAGAAGCAGGAAGACCGAGAGAACGCAGGAGCACTAAGCCTAAGCCTAAGTCTAGGACCCCAAGTCTGCAGCAGCTGCAGCAACCCCCGACCCCGCCCCCTGATATCGCTCGCTGCAGCAGTGATTGCATGCTTTTGAGCTGTTTCCTGATAAAGCGTGTAGAATATGCATCACTGTTTCGTACAAGAACAACGATGCATAGACTGATGTTCTCTAAAGCAAATATCAATTGTGTGCATTCGTTACACTCACACTTTTTGCAAAATCTTAATAATGTTTGTAAATATTCTCAGGGTTCAAAAAACAAGATTTGCGATTTACTGGATTATTAACTGGGAAACATCGAATAACGCTATATCGTTTCTCGAGCACATTTGTTTATTTGTTACGGTTCTGATTGAACAATGCACCCTCTGGCATAGCTTGTCCTCCGGCGCGTGTTTTCGCGTTTATAACGCGGTTAACCTTTCTCAGCCCTTACCGAACCTCGAGCCATATATAGCGCGATTATTTTCACATCATACAATAGTATTCAACTAGTCATATTATTACTATATTTAGGGGATATAGTCGTGTAACACGCGCGGAATGAGAGGGATGACTGACAAGTTGTTGCGAATTTAAATTGTATTGCTTTCGTCATTCATATTCTGTATTATATCATCGTAATAGTCCATTCATTTATTCGTTTCCCAACATAACTACCAATTTAAAAAAAATGTTTTAGAAACAATGGAAAGCCAACATGAGCTTTTGAAGTCGCTCGATGAATTTAAGAAGAAGGTTAAATTCACAATTCGACAGTGTTTGGATTCATTTTCGTTAAATTTCAGGCGAGTGACTATTCAAGAAATGACCGAATCGGTCGAGTTTTCGCCCATTCTTTCGAGCTCATTGAGGGCGCTATCAGTGATGGAATAGAGGCAAAGGTATTCGGATATGTTGAATGGCTTTAGTGCATTACAGTTACCCAACACCCTTGCCCGCTGTCTTGTTTGTGCGTAGTATCTCAACCTTTTGATGTGATCAGGCACGCGCGCGTATTCCAAAAATTGCACGAGTGTTGAGTAACTTTAAGACTTTAATCATATATTGATGGTGAAGGTCAAAACAATTTTGAATTCTTATAGCGCGTTCTTGAGCTCGCTGAAGTGGTGGCGCAGTGCAGCGATTTTGCAAAGAATAAGGATAACAAAGAGTAAGTTGCGGTTTTTTTTGCATCCAAATTATAATATATATAAACTTATAACCGTACATTTATATGGGTCTAATTTATCAGAATATCAAAGAGACGGATAAGAACAAATGAACGATTGAGCTGCGAATAGGTGATAGTGGAAAGGTGGAGAAGGGGACGAGAAAAGAGAGACTCAACAAACACCGATTACTACTTTTTCATTATCACATTAGCTGGTGAATTAGGATGGCGTCTGACATTCTGAATGAAAATATATCTATAATTGCAGTCTTCACCCGCCTAAACACGCCCCACGTGATCTCGTCTACCAATTAATCGATTCACTCGGATTGATGATGGCAGTTATGAGCAAGCAAAGAGCCTCAGATCTCGAGGAAATACGTCTACTCAAGGTACGATTCAAATGCGAGAAAATCGTTACCAATACTCTCGTTATGTACTCCAAATTATATTACCAACTAAATTAAGGAGAAGCTTGAATCGAACCATGCTCCTCTAGATCTTTACATTATTGAACCATCTCAAGAGAAGGCAACAGAAGAAGCGACGTCTTTGGAGATTGAGAATACTGCTCCAGTGGTAATACAAATTTCGGCACTACTTAGATATTCCCCCCCCTTTCTTGCCCAACTTCACTCATGTCTAGGTGTCTTTCTCTGATTTTCGATGATACAACCCATCTGCGGTGTGAAGGTAATGAAAAATGATATTGGAGTGGAGGGATGGGCCAACTGTACCAGAAGTCCCCAATATTCAAATGATTCAAATTTTAAAATTGTGTTAAACTCTTTCCTTTTCTGCAGTTGGAGCTTCAACCTCCATGCGAAGATGAACTGATAAAGGAGGAGGGAGATTCCGAGGAGCTTTATGTCGACAATAACATGCCACTTCTGATACCGAAGGTTGAAATGGTTAGTGCATTTATACATTGAAATGAGCAAGAAATCTTTTGATTTTGGCTATTTATTTTTCAGGAATTTGATGGAATGGGCGTTGCCCAGACAACATTCGTCCAAGATCCGGTTATCGTTGAGACAATGGAAAATTTCGAAGCAGCAGTGGCGGACAATGCGGATGAGATTGATTCAGGAGCGCAGGTAAAGGTAATACATCCAGTCTTCGAGACTATGCTCGTGGAAAAACGCTGCTAGGCCCGTGACAATTTGAGTAGATTCACTCTGGAGTACCCACCATTCGCCAGACATATTTTCCTGCGTGATCTAGTCACTGAGCACAGGTAATTTTGCTAAAAAAATGTCTCAATACATATACGATGAAGCTCCGGGTGTTGATCCTCTCGCAAACGTCGGCGAACCTCAGGACTCACTGAATGTAGAATGGCCTTATCCAGACTCACTTCCTAATTTAGAAGTACTCGGCTAATATAGTGTGTGTAATGGTACGGCGATGTAAATTATCTACTGTGCTTACTCATGATAGACTATCTGAACGGATTCACATACACCCGCACAGCAAAAAATAAAATTTCATGAAAATAAGTGCGTAGGGTCAGTGTTTCACGTAGAGAAATAACCTTTGACAGCAGCATCTTTGCCCCCTCATTCTCTGTGGTGTGCCGAAGTGGGCGGTCGGATTTTGGAACTGATAAATGATACTTAGAAGCCCGGCAGAAGGAATTCGTCGCAGAATTTGTACAGCAAGGAAAGCCGCTTAACCAGCATAAAAACACACTTAAATCGGCTCCAGTCATCTAAAAAAGCTGCAGCACAGAAATATAGTAAGTCGATCATTCGTTTGATGAAAAATTGATCAGATTGAAGATAAAAATACATTTTCCAACCTTTTTGTTGAATTACCCAAGAAAGTAATCAATGATGACGGAAACTTGAAATCTGTCTAGAGAGTAGGATATTAGGAAGGCTTCCTAGAAGGAGCGGGTAGGTGTGAACTCAGTATTAAGACACCGGCTCAGTAAGAATTCAGGAGTGGCCGGACATGAGGTCGGCCGATCCGGCTGAAATTTTTTCTGGGGGTACCCCTCCATACCCGAATGCAATTTAGTTACTTAATTGGTACCATACTTGCTAAATACAGTAAGTGTAAAATTACAAATTTTCGGAATATTAAATTCATAATTGGGTTTTTCGAATGCTGCGAAAAATATTTATCCTAACAGGGAGCTCTAACAGAGTGCATTTTGTAGAGCGTGAAATTCTGAACAAACTCACCTCGAAAACCAAAAAATCGAATAGGGCCATTTTTCGAAAAATCCCCTCAAAAACATCGATTTGAAAAAAAATATTTTTAAACATTATCGTGAGGGTGCTCAAATTATTCGCCAAAGTGTGTAGAGTAATGTTTGTGTTGACAACTTTTCATAAAAAAATCATTTCCTTAGCAGATACATCCTCGTAAAAGTCAACATTTCCGCAGAATTCCAAAATCCTCGCAAAATGTTCACATTTAAGAGAATGTAGCTACTCAGGTAATGATTTTTATGAAAAGTTGTCAACACAAACATTACTCTACACACTTTGGCGAATAATTTGAGCACCAACACGATTTCAAATCGATGTTTTTGAGAGGTTTTTCGAAAAATGGTCCTCTTCGATTTTTTGGTTTTCGAGGTGAGTTTGTGCAGAATTTCACGCTCTACAAAATGCACTCTGTTAGAGCTCCCTGTTTGGATAAATATTTTTCGCAGCATTCGACAAACCCCAATTTTCGAAAAATAAAATCACTTTGCGATCAACATTGAAAATTCCTAAATATCTTATTTATGTCCCCTAGTGAGGTGTAACAATAATCCACACTAATATTGGTCATATGTTTGTTGGTTTAAAAATTTTGAATTTAATATTCCGAAAATTTGTAATTTTACGCTTACTGTTTTTACTGATTTAGCTAACTGATTTAGCAAGTATGGCACCAATTAAGTACCTAAAGTGCATTCGGGTATGGAGGGGTACCCCCAGAAAAAATTCAGCCGGATCGGTCACCCTCATGTCCGGTCGCAACAGGCCAATACTCGAATCTTACGTAGCCGGTGTCTTAACTGCTTTTCAGGCACTCACAACACACCGAAAAATAGGAAATGCGATATCTGTAAATGTGTTTATGCTTCCGCTGCAGCGTTGATTGTTCACAAACGCCGCCACACTGGTATTGACCTTCAAACATGTTTAACGATTTTAGAAACGTTCAAAATGAACTTTTGATAATAGAAAGTGTCCATGCACATAAGCAAATTGAGAGAACTTTGATATTAGGACGGCACACAAAGATCAGTGATACCGTAGCAGAGAAAAAAATCCGCATTATAATAATAACCAATAAAATATTTTCGGGAGAGCGTCCATTCGCGTGTTCGGGCAATGGGACTTGTACGATGAGTTTCGCAACAAAGGTGCTGCAGGAAGTTTTTTTTATTATTTTTGTTTATTCTTCCTGCTCTGTTCCGTTCCGTACCGCTGAGTACCACGTTCAACAACATAACTTTCTACGCATTACAATAACTTTAATTGAATATATTCGTTTCTTTCAAAATTACTTTCTTCTTTTTCATTCGCAACTTCCATGTGAGAATTGCGCGAAACAAAGATCCAATTTCTTGGCATCACCATCCAAACCGAGTAATCGTCTAACTCGCTTCATATTGAACACTCTCTCGCTTTCTAACATGCGAGAGAGTGTGCAATATGAAGAGAGTCAGATCATTGCTCTCTAAACCAAACTCCTCTACTTTCAGTGTGACCTTGATCGACACCTGCGTCGCGTGCACAATATTCCGACGCACAGATGCAAAACATGCACTGAGAAATTTTTCACGGTTGCTGAGCTGAAGAACCATCGCGAGAGTAAGGGACATCCCATTTAATGCGATCACCATTGTACACCTCATTTTGCATTTTTTAAAGAAGCTAATCGTTGTCTGCATTTTGTCAATTCAACTAATTCTTTGTTTTATTGTAATAATTTTGGAACAACGAGTTGGATTCTAAATTGGATTCTCATAGCTAGGGTCCGCAAGGTGGTTGACAGAAATCATCACACAGGCCTATTTATGGGGTTAATGTGTCCCTATGGGACTGAATAGGATCATACTTTTTGAAATAGGTCGATATCTAATGTTTGAGTCAAGATATGGGCCAAAATGTGGGTGAATCGAGCATAACGTGAAAGGTCCAAAACGTGAGACGAGAGAAAGAGGGGCGGAGCCTATTTCTCCATTGTCTTTTCTATTCTACAAACGATCGGGTAGAGCTTCGCCGAACCCTACAGGGAAAGAAAACGAGCTTTCACGTAGGCAGGGCGCTCTCTAGTCACGCCGGGTGAGAGACGGGTGGAGGGAGGGGAGGGAGAGGGAGGAGAGGAAGCGGAGAGAGTCACGAGCCATGCGCGTTTCGAAATCGAAGAGACACATGATGAGTTCGCAACCAAATCATTCGTTCAAAAGTGAATTTGGAAGCTTTTTCATCCTCTTTCGAATGAGCCTCCGTGACCCTGGAAAATCCTTTTATCAGTAGGTCAGCATACGAGTTTTATAGTTTTCTAGGCTAAGTCGCTCTATAAAACTTGTATGCTGACCTACTTAGAGATGGATTTTCCAGGGTCACGGAGGCTCATTCGATAGAGGATGAAAAGAGCTTCCAAATTCATTTTTAAGCTAGTGATTTGGTTTCGAATGAAGCCTGTGTACCCCTGATCTCGCTTTCGAGGGGGAAAGTGTCAGAGCCGAGTGGGCGGAGCTTGCAGTGTCTACTCATAGCTACTACACTCACTATATCGGCTGGTCGAGCAAGCGGCGCAGGGGTAACTCAGGAGCACTAACAAGGACAAGTCGCTTAATGTCAATCGCCTTTTCGAAAATGCTCAAAGCGCCTAACTAGTCTGGGATACCTGACAGTGTATGCCTAAGACCCCAAGTCTGCAGCAGTGATTGCATGCTTTTGAGCTGTTTCCTGATAATATATATATAGATAGATTATACAAGTTTGGGACATGTGGTTATGGGTTTGTTTAAAAAATGGGAGAGGATGGAGATTTGTTTCAGTGTATTCTGGACTGAACATTCTTCATTCCATGGCATCGAGAAAAGTGTTGATACCATAACCAAGCGTGTCGCATATGCGGCACACTTCATTCTCAACTACGTGAATGGAGCTGGTCTTTTGATCTTTAAATCATCCTTAGATTGATGCAAAAGATAGCTATTGTTTGTCGAATTCGATCGTTTTCTTCATTTTCGTTCATTCGCGCCCCTTTTCTGCGCTCAGATCGGTCGACCGAGCCTCCCCTCTATTCCTTCTCACTCCTCGCCACTATAATATCCAGGTATTGCCCTCGAGCATCTTAATTCTCCTCCATTTCGGTTCACCGGATCCTACCAAAACGCTTCGCTTTTCGATCTTCGGATCTGCAGGGTACTAGGTCGGATGACAACTATGACATCATGCCGACTTTGATGTATCAAAGGCGGCATGACATCGCAGTTGTCATCCGACCTAGTGTCGCTCTGCACTACCAGTAGCTATGTCGTGCTCAGACCTACCCAACCACGAAGCTTATTCCTCACAAATGACACTTGTCAAAAATAGGAGACTACCTTGGCCTATTGTTATATCTCACTATACTGCAGAACGCAACGATTACTATCATCATACCTAAAGTAATGCGTACCGCATGACGCGTATCGTAAACCAATATTATCCGGAGTTACCGTAAACTGACTAACGTCGTTGGACCTACAGTACCTGACCACCATAACCAGCCATACAGTAACCTGTCCTACAGTAGCCTGACTACAGTACTTGCAGCGATGCGATTTCTCTCCGTTATTCTCATCGCTCTCGCACTCCTCCCGCTCTCTACTGCAATCAAGTGCTGGTATGAAACCAATATCAATGGCCCATCCAGCCATTTTCAAATGGTAACCATAACGGAAAATAGTGTGTCGAGTCTCTTATCGTTTCAGGAGCAAATGGATTGCCCAGCTGGTGCTCATCCCCATAGCTCAGAATATTGCAGTTACATGGCATATGATGATGGCCGATTTGGCAAGACCTGCATGCCGGAGCCCTGTTCCGATGGCAGCGTGAGGCGTTACATTTTTGGCACATCTTCGATATTTGGGCCACGCCCTTCCTTTCATTTCTTATGCCCTCCCTCTAGCAAAGGGATTATGTGACCGAAAATCAAGGTGAATTTCCTAGAAATTAGTTGGGAATGAGAGGAAGGTAGGGGGTGGGCCAAGTATCGAAGAAGTGCCAAATGGTAATTTCATGCAATTTCGTAGTTGGGCTGCTTCGAATGGAATGTATATGCTTCGGATGGAATATCCAGAGAAATCATATGTTGCTGCAAGGTTCATCATTTGTGACACTCTTCCTCTGGTTTCTCCCAACCAGCTGCTGGGAAACCCGCCAACAACTGGCCAGAGCACTGGTTATTAACTGGTCAGGGCACTGGTTAGCAACTGGTTAACAACTGGTCAAAAACTGGTTAACCAGTTAGAATGGGCGGAGCTTAGGCTAACCAGTTGGTAACTAGTGCCCTGACCAGTTGTTGGCGGGTTCCCCAGCAACTGGTTGGGAGAAACCAGAGCCGGTTGATAGGCGAGAGAGTCTGGTGACCAGAATTATGAACTCTTCTTCAAGGGAGAGCTGTGCAACGCGGGTAATGAGACGACTTACCCGAAACCGCTAGAGTGCTGGCAGGAAAACACGGCATCAACAGAAGCAAAGGTGAGACGATGCAACCATTGTTGCCCAATCGATTGGTAGGTCAATGGTAGGTCAAGACTAGGTACCGTACCCAATCGATAGTACAGTACCACGGTCCGACCCAAATTTGTGAAAAATCAACCAGTTACCCAATTTCTAACGAACCTTACACGCGCCTGTATTTAAGACCCATTTTTTCCTACCTTACAAGGACACTTGCACTATTGTTCCACGTCTATAAAATTGTCAAAAATTTGTTCCAGAAGCCCAGGGTCTGCGCCTCCGAGATTTACAGCTTCGAGTACTGCATGTCGGTGGACTACGGTAACGGCACGGGTATCAAGGACTGCGCACCCACACCCTCGCCCACGTCACATGTCTGCAAGAAGGTGAATAATAGGGTTTCAAATTTCAGGCAATTTTAGGTGTCGGGGTGTGTTTAAGGTGCGCTAGATAGCTGATAAGCTCATAAACTATGTAACGCGCCAGAAACATACCCGAAACTGCGCCTAATTGATCTGAAAATTGAAACACTAGTAAATAAGGGCCGACATTTGTTGTTGCTTGTTAGCATTTTTTGGAATGTACAGCTTTTTCTATGTTGTTTGTTCAAGTAATTCGGATTATGTTGTTCCAGGAAGGCTGCACGGCCCAGAAGGACGAGAAAACGGGCAACAAAGTGACCACCTGTTGCTGCAAGGGCGCCAAGTGCAACGTGAAGGATCCCGTGAAGAAGGATGGGACCAAACCCAAGTCGAGCCCCGGCCCCAAGCCAAATCCTGGCCACAATACGACCCAGATCCCAAGTCGAGTTCCGATCCCAAGTCAAATCCTGGCCACAATACGACCCCCGATTATAAGGCGAAGCCCACAGTCAAACCGGCATCCAACCCTGCAGCCGCCCCGACCGTGCTCCTCCCACTTGCTGCTGCAGCGGCAGTGATTGCTGCACTATTCTGAGTTGATTCTAATGCATAAAGAGCGCAAAAAGATGTAATATGTTGTGTTACACAGTACAAGATAATGGCGATTATGAATAATTTACTGACATTTATGGTTTGTTACGGCTCTACATCAAGTTGACACCTTTTCCTCTGGGGTTGCTTGAACTCTGGCGCATGTTTCGAAATTATGACGCTTTCGAAATACAATCAGTCCAAAAACACGCGGGAAAATTAGGAGCGAGTGTCAAATAGAAAAATCCAAATTATGCATGTACATTGAAATGTATGTTTTGTAGTTGCATTTTTTACGTTCCGTCAATAATATTGCACATGTTCAGGAAACTAGCAATGTCATATCGATTTGCAACTGCACTTGAGTACGAGAAACCTTACCACGCTCTCGTAATTCTATGCGCTTCATCTCACCATTCGGTCGCCTATTAAGCGTGTAAAACGAAGACGATGACCGCGAATTTCGAAATCTGCACCCTCTGGGCATGCTTGCCTAGGCGCATGTGTTTTCGAAATTTTGGCGCGACATTGAAATTACGTCGATACGTGCGAACACTGCGAGGAAAGAACATTCGTAATGCATTATTCGTGCATTATTCGTATCGTGTACCTTTGTGTTGTTCCTTCTTTTCCGCTATTATATTTCAAATATTACAGCAAATATTTTTAGTGAATATGGCCAGTCAACAGGAGCTATTGAAGAGTCTCGAAAATTTCAAGAAGAAAGTGCGTTCCTTTTTTATTAATATGGATTATTTTTTAAAACTTTTTTATTGTATTTATTCAGGCGGGTGAGTACGCGCGGGCGGACAGAATCGGTCGTGTATTCGCCCAGTCATTCGACCTGATTGAGAGTGCTGTGAGAGATGGCGTTGAGGCGGAGGTAAATAGATAATTCATTAGAATCCTGCATATGCTTGCACTAAACATACTCGCAGCTTCTGAATTTAAAGTTTTTTTGAATGCCACAATTTTCAGGGAGTTCTCGAACTCACTGAGCTTCTTGCACAGAACGCAGATTTTGCCAAGTCAAAGGACGTCAAAGAGTAAGTTTGCATCTTCAAATTATACCTCTATGGGTTAGAAATAATTTAGTGGAATTTTCTAGAAAAAAATCTATCATTCAGTGTCGCCTCACCTACCCATGCTCCCCGTGACCTCGTCTACGGCATTTTCGAGTCTCTCGGGTCCATGGTAGCACATCTTGGCAAGACTCGGGCGGAAGACATGGAGGAGATACGTCGTCTCAAGGTCAGATTGGAACTGGTTTTTTGTGCATTGATCGTTACCTAGTGTAATACAATAGTTTCTTTATGAATATAAATTACCTTGAGGTAGATGCACCTTTTTTCTTTCTCTTTCCACTGTATAATCACGTAATTCGATAAATATTTATTTCAGGTGAAAGTATCCTCACTGGAGAAACAGACTGATCCCAATCTGATGTTGGCTGAGGAACCATTCCTCGCTATACCGAAGGAAGAGATAGTAAGATTTGGAAAAATGTATTTATGCGGAATCAAAATATTAAATTATAATGCGCAAATATTATGAGAGACTTTTTGTGTCAGTGAACATATGCTTGGCACTAGGCCAAAAGTCGAAATCCTCCTAAATGTGCATACATGTAGTACTCGGTGAGTGTATCTCAGGCATGTCATATTTGGTGTTCTAGATCCTTCTCTAGGGAATGAAATGTACTTTAGTCTGAAAATTTCAATTTTCAAAATTTACCATTTCGCAACCGATCAGAACGACTGATATCTCTAAAAATGCGCAATATTCAACTGGTCGTAGATATAAAATTTTAGATGAATTGGCTTGAAACTGTTTGAGAAAAACTCAAATTTCGGATAAGATACTTTTTAGTTCATACGGCAATGTGGAAAGGAACCTTTTTTATTTGCTTGGTTTGTAGCGCTCACCGATTACTATTTACAGAAAAATTATGGGCGAAAAAAATTGGGACATGTGTATTGAAATTTTCGAAAAACTGAAATAAGTCAGTTCGTAATACAATTTCGGGCTACCGTATCCTGACAAGAGAATACCTCGCAAATCTGTGAACATTGATGAATTTTTTAATCCTTTGGGATTTGAATGTTTGATTGTGGAACCTAACTGGCACCTAATAGATAACAATTGAAATCGTTCGCTAAATGGCTGAAATCGAAAGTAGGTTGAAACTTGAGTAATGGTGCATTTTTCAAACTGCCAAAATTGACCACTGTCGCTTCACATGAATTGAAATCGTATTATCGGATTAGGTTGTGGTGATTTATGTGAAAATTCATTGAAAAAGTTGTGGGCAAATATTTCAGGCAATTTAGAAAATACACCAGTTCACCATTTTCAGAACCTCTCCTCGATTTCAGCACATTAGTGAATGATTTCAGTTGTTCTCTATTATGTGCCAGTTAGGTTCCGCACTCAAACATTCGAATCCCAAAGGATTAAAAAATTCATCAATATTCACAGATTTGTGAGGTATTCTCTTGTCAGGATACGGTAGCCCGAAATTTTATTGACTTATTTCAAACTGACTTATTTCAGTTTTTCGAAAATTTCAGCATATCCACATATCCCAATATCCCAATTTTTTTCGCTCATAATTTTTCTGTAAATAGTAATCGGTGAGCGATACAAACCAAGCAAATAAAAAAGGTTCCTTTCCACATTGCCGAATGAACTAAAAAATATTTTATCCGAAATTTGAGTTTTTCTCAAACAGTTTCCAGCCAATTCATCTAAAATTTTATAGGTACGATCAGTTGAATATTGCGCATTTTTAGAGATATCATTCGTTCTGATCGGTTGCGAAATGATAAATTTCGAAAATTGAAATTTTCGGACTAAAGTACATTTCATTCCCCAGAGAAGGATCTAGAACACTAAATATGACATGCCTGAGATACACTCACCGAGTACTGCATGTATGCGCATTTAGGAGTATTTCGATTTTTGGCCTAGTGCCAAGGGTATCTACAAATATGTTCACCGAGTCAAAAAGTCTCTCTTATACTTTTGTCAACATTTGAAATCAAAATCATTGTCAAAATCTTTTAATGGCGGTAACATAGACGTACTTATAAATTTTCAGGTGTCGTTAGTTCCACGTGAAGATGAAACGGCAAAGGAAGAGGGAGCTGTCGATCAGATGTATGCCTTCAATAGCGTAAACGGAATGCTTGGGATGCCGAAAGATGAAATTGTGGGTGTTTAATGACGTTTTACATTTTAAAAAAAGCCTATTGGAATACAATTTTGATTTTGTGAAGTGAAGTCGACTTCATTCAGGAAGACAATTTCAATGATAACGCAATGGAATTCGACGAAGATATGAACGAGACAATAGTCGATTCGGAAGCTACTGATACGGAACACGATGAGAATATGATCATCGGGGAACATGTATAAAACCATATAAATATTCATAAAAATTATAGATGGATTGATGTCCTCTGTACTGAGAACTCTGTGGTTCATCGAAAGTGGAATTCTGTCTTTACACAACTGAATGCGGAGAAGGTGGAAAAACTGGGAGATGCATTTTATCGTCAGGGAACGCACAATTCTGCTTCAACATGCGCAGCAAAACCACCGACTCGTAGTCGCTCTTCTAAAACGAATGCTACCAAGAACAAGAGTGAGTCAGGAAATGATAATATAATTTTAGAACTCTGCTAAGTGTCAAACTATACCATTCATGTATTTTCGATGTTTTCAGAAAACAAGATTCCTGGGGGCACACCTAAGCTGCTGAACAACAACAACAACAACAAGACATGTGAGGACTGTGAATTCGTGGCTGCTTCTCCAGCAGCACTGATTATCCACAAACGACGCCACACTGGTACAATATCTAAACATTTAAGAATTCCTAAAGATTTGCTGTTAACTCGTAAAATGGATAGAAAGCATTGGAGTGTGCGCCTTATTTAATATTATGTTTTAACAACATTGGGCTTGAAATGTTTCTTGTTTTTATCATTTATTTATATTTTTATAATATTTTTTAGGTGAGCGTCCATTTGAATGCTCGGGAAATGGCACGTGCACGATGACCTTCGTAACAAAGGTCAACACAAATAAAATTAAATAAATAAAAATATTCGTTAGCATAATGCTACGAACAACATCTCCCATAGTAGCTTATAGGTTCTTGATGATGTCTGGAAACATTATGTACACTACTCTCTGAAAATGTCTCTTCGATTACAACACCAGCAATAGACCTGACTATTGCTCAACTCACACTGTGCTGTAGATTCGGTTAATATATGAAAAGGGAAAATTCAAAAATATCCTCAGGGCAATCTCGATCGGCATACTCGTTTCGTCCATCAGTCCCAGATTGGCAAACAAGCACATTGACTCATTTCACTATGTTACTGACCTCAAGTACCACCATGTTATGTATTACCACTATGTTATTGACACTGGCCTAGCAGTGCTCTCCCGCGAGCCAAGTCTCGAAGACGGGATGTACTTTACCTTTACCTTTTACTGACCTCAAGAACCATCGCGAGTTGAAGAATCATTTGATAAGTTCTTTGCGATGTATAAATTATACTCATGTCAAAGTTTACACACCTCAAAGATAAACTTTGAATTGTTCATCTAAACATGTCGTCCATTCATATTTCTTACGTGGACTGTGTACTTTTTTTAGTTTATCGATAACTCCTGACACATGTCATATTTATTCTGCAGTAAGTGCAATTGATGTCAGGCATATAAGGGATGAGTGACCTGGAAATACTGGGAAGGGCCAGTATAATTAAATCTGTCTTCACTGGCGTCTTCACTGTTTACCATCGGGCAAGGGGGACCTCGACGTCAACGTCCCCAGTG
Organism: Pristionchus mayeri; assembly: GCA_036245805.1. Lineage (NCBI taxonomy): Eukaryota > Metazoa > Nematoda > Chromadorea > Rhabditida > Neodiplogasteridae > Pristionchus > Pristionchus mayeri. The sequence continues at coordinate 5,662,403 of BTRK01000002.1, read as the reverse complement.
CCACTAACGACTTCAGAGTTTGAGTGAGGAGAGGTAGAGAAGGCCTTTCAGTCAGGCGAAGAGAACAACCTCTGCAATGGTGTACTTGCTTAGTTAATTAATTTCGCTTAGCTTTTATGCTCCGTTAATGATAATCTACTTAATTATCCCAATGCTGCCCCCGACTTTCCCACTCATTCAAAATTTTCGAGCCTTCTTTCATTCTTTGTTAGTAGTCACGCAGCCAATTCTATGGAAGCCGCACACGCGAACAAACAAGATCAATATTCCAGAAACTGCGAAGAATTTCAAATATAACTATTGTTATATGAGAGGAATCGCGAGAGAATTGACTACTCAGCGGCAGTGAAATTCAAAATCAACCAATCCCTCTACAAATTTGGTACAAAGTATTTCAAATGATGTTCTTTCAAACTGCGTCGTCAGAATTTTGATAGGTGTCGTCATCTTCGACATTCAGAAGGCCAAACATGGGACACTTACTTTTCAGGGGTCAAATCGAGCGCACTTAAATGACCATAAGTCCGTTAAAAATGAAAATAGTTTTTAAAAAGAAAGCTAAAAACATTCTCTACAACTTTCATGTTGACAGTGTCATTCGCGGTGCACTGCCCGGTGCGGGGCGGTCGGTCGGACTAAAAATGTCGAAATTTTTCAAATCGGAAAAACCCACAAAAGTTATTATGCGGAAGTTCTCTAGCTCTCTAGCGCTCTCTAGCGCGCTGCAATGAATAGATAGAAGCTAACTTTCAACATATGAAATGTTCAGCTCATCATGCTCTACAATTCTAGCCATGATGCGGGACCCTACGAATATTTTGGCCGAGATTACAGTTTTGCGCCTTTTCACGGATTCCACGCATGAAATATCATGTTTACAGGTGCCCTCTTTCTTTTACACGTTTCAAGGGATGTTCCTACACTACTTGTAACCGATTTAGTGCAATAGCACCCATACCATAGGTTGTTGTGGGTAAAAATATTGATTTTCAAATTTGAGGTCATACTGTAGTTTTTGGCCCTTTACAGTGTTACAATAATTGGGGAAACAACTAGAAATGTTGTTTTGGATGATTATGGATGTATTTGAGCCCGAAAGCAGCCAATTAAACTTTTGGAAGTTTCTCTGTCTGGAACCCATTTTGGGGCCACCCTACTAAAGTGCGCCCCCTTTTTTTTCATCTTCACGATTTGTCTGATTTTTGGCGAAAAGTTAGTCACCTATAGGGACTATAACTTCCGCATAATAACTTTTGTGGGTTTTTCCGATTTGAAAAATTTCGACATTTTTAGTCCGACTGACCGCCCCGCACCGGGCAGTGCACCGCGAATGACACTGTCAACGTGAAAGTTGTAGAGAATGTTTTTAGCTTTCTTTCTAAAAAAAGAACGACTTTCTATCTTCATTTTATACGGACTTATGGTCATTTAAGTGCGCTCGATTTGACCCCTGAAAAGTGAGTGTCTCATGTTTGGACTTCTGAATCTCGAAGATGACGATACCTATCAAAATTCTGACGACGCAGTTTGAAAGAGCATCATTTGAAATACTTTGTACCAAATTTGTAGAGGGATTGGTTGATTTTGAATTTCACTGCCGCTGAGTAGTCGATTCTCTCGCGATTGACGACATTTATCGAAATTCTGACGACGCTGTTTGAAAGAGCATCATTTGAAATACGTTGTACCAAATTTGTAGAGGGATTAGTTGATTTTGAATTTCGCTGCCGCTTACCCCCCTAAAATGGTCGATTCTCTCGCGATTCCTCTCATATTTTTCTAGTAGGTAAATCCAATTATAAGATAAGTTTTGAGAAAGAGGATACAATCTCGCAAAAATGTGACAGTGTAATACCTGAAGGTAAAGTTGAAGAGATAATTTGTTGATGTTGAGAAGTAGGAGCGGGTGGGGCAGTATATGTGCCTAGAAAATACGTTGAGAAAGTTTTGAAATTCGTATTGTACTTCTATGTTTCCAGACAATCACGGTAACCGAGCAGCTGACGGATGTTTAAGTGTGCAAGACTTACAGACATGGTGGTTTAACACATAATAAATGCACAAAATAATGAGATAATAAGAAATTGTTTGAAAATTCCTTAGAATAAAAGGCAAAATGTGTTCGATAAATTCTTATCATAAGTAAAGGAGAGGGAAACGAGAAGCAAGATCGATGAGAGAGAGCCAGTCTCGTTGAAAGAGGAGGCTCTCCCTCTCGTCGTCTGGGTATCGATTATCCTACGTTGTTTTCAAGGCCGAGAGAGGCGCCGAGATGTATCATGGTTCATAGTACAGTTTGAGTGCTTCTCATAGAAGCGTTCGATACATTTCGTTTATGGACACAACGAATAGAAAATTATGACAGACGGTGCACAGAATTGGTGCAGGTGCAGTAAATCACGCCTTGTCGTGGAAAGCAGAAACAGTTTAGTTAATCTACAGAAGATGTTTCAAACCAACGTTAGTAATCGAGAAGAAACTAGCCATTCGAATGCCAAATGTTGGTTGGGACTCTCTTCTCTCGCTGATCCTTCAATTCGCTTGAGGTATAAATATACAAATCAGCTTTTATTATCTCGAACAAAGTCAATTCCGATCGATCTTTTCCTTTTCCAATCACTGCATTCCCTCCACTCGCTCTGAGCAGTCGATCATGTCCCCGCCTTCTCCACTTCCCGCCACTTCAATATCCAGGTAACGTCCGCTCAACCTACTGGAAAAAAATGCAAAAAATATATAATCAATAAATAAAAAAATGCCAAAATAGGCATATGCCTACAGCAACATGTGGAAATACAGCATTAGTTCACATCCAATTCTTGAGGATATTTCTACTTGTTTTGTGGCACAACTGTTTCCTAATTGCTATCCATATCCGAAATATTAGTTCGATGAACAGTAGAGTTCGTAATTCGGGTCGCCGTCTCTTCATTTCCCACACTCCGGTCGAGCGGCGAGAGAGTGTGCAAACTGAAGAGACGGTGACCCGAATTACGAACTCTACTGGACAGACGAGGAAGTGAATTTTGCAGCATTGTTCATTTGGTCTCTTCCTTTTCTCCCGAGAAATCTCGGCGTATCTATGGAGGCGAATTCGTCTGGAGCATCACTGTCACTCACGAGACTTCCAGGGACTATATTAAGAGAATTGGATTCCATCCCTACCCTATTCTTTCTCCTTTCTTCTACCCCGAAGAGTCCTTCTTTCTTCTCTACTATAGAACAGTCTACTGCGGATGTTGACTACGTTCTTACTTCTCTTCGCCTTAGGGCTCGATCAGGTGCATATTTATTACAAAATTAGGGTAAATACTTCGCTCAGGGGGAGTCGATGTGCTTTCGCAACGAGACTTCGGGAGTGAAAAGAGTCAAAGTCGGCAGGCCAGCAGCAGTGGATGAATATCACTGCAAGATAATGTGTGCGGAGATGACGGAGGTAAATTTGGGGATCTGCAAGAACCTAGCACTACTCTCTTCATTTCCCACACTCTCTCGCCGCTCGACCGGTCTAGAGAGTGTGGGAAATTAAGAGACGGTGACCCGAATTGCGAACTCTACCTAGCAGGGTTGGCTATTCGGTGCTCATTGTGACGCCGAAATCGCCTCTCTCTCATATATTTTGAAATCCGCGGGGGGGGGGGGTTGCGCCGTAAAACCTAATAACCAACCCTAGTACCCAGTACCTCGATATTCCTGTCTCAACATGAATTGCTTCACATTTTGAGAATTGAAAACCACTATCCAAATTCGTTTTCCAGTGCTTGTCATACATCTTCACGGACTACGAATGCTTCCTCCTTGGAAAGTTCCTCACTGACAACACTCAGTGCATTCAGCCCTATGATGAATGGGTCAAGAAGACGAGCGATGGATAATGTCCTGGTGAGAATTTATCACCTCATCTCTGATTCTTTGTTTTCATTTCTTGAAATATACTCTTCAGACTCCATTGCCAAGCCATATGTTGATGCTGGCTTTGTGCCAGATCCACTATTCGAAAGCAAGACGCTACAGTACGCGGCTATGACGAACAAGAGCATTTTCATTCGAAGTTTCAGTGGACCCTTATGTCCTGGGGGATCATTTATGAAGTTTGACTTTCCTGGTTTGACGACTTTTTTAATCACAAATAAAATTATACGATTTTTAAAATGCCTTCACTTTAGCACTTTTCTTCCCGACAACTCGCATCGATTAGAGGATGACATACACTCCGATTATATTCTCTGGGACGGCAAACTCGGATCATGGTTTTTCCTCAGAAACTTCTACTCAGAAACAGAGAAAACAAGTTGGTTTTCGTTTTCAATTTCGTGCATGTATATGGTTCATTTAGGTGTAAATATTACTTATTACGTCAGAGCAACTCGTTGCTTCTATATACAGCCCAGTCAGTTCGCAGGTTTTTTTAAATATTTTACATTTGTTTCTTATTTGATTATCAGATAAATCTGAGTGCGGAGGAAGCCTGCCCACTATGGACACTACGGAAAAGTACATAAACAAGGGTCCTGTCAGGATTTATGGACAGCCAAACTACTGCTCCAGCAAATACTTCCAGTAAGATCTGTAAAATCTAAATTCGTGTCCATGTAAAATTGCAGGTTTCGTGGACCATCGTCCGACGGAAGATCCCGAACTCCTGGAGCGTTTCCCGTTAGTGGAAGTTACATAGTTTGTGTGAGCGGAGAGTGGAGATTCCTCAATCCGTATCATGCATTCACAATCGTTCAAGGGATTTGTGTCGATGAAGCCTAAGCTGGCATTCGTATCTAAATTTGTAAATCATATGCTCGTCTTGTATATTAAGACGCCTGTGCGAGTGTGTTCAATTTACAGTTTTGCCTAGGGGACGGATAAAGTGATGTGACCGATAATACCTCGATTCCTTTCACTTGACAGCATAAATTGGAGACACATCTTCCTACTTGTTGACTTTCCCGACGTAGAGATTCTTCAAGACTCTCGGTTGCCCCGCAATGATGAGCGGAACAACATGCATGTATTAGGCAACCGAGAGACGGACACAGAATAGCCTGGAACCAACATTCCGTCATGTAAAAACCAAATTTGTTCGTTTGACGCAAGAATTTCAAAAATGTCCAACCACTTGCGCTTAAAGCACCTACTATTTGAGCATGGAACGTATTCAATTTGCGCAACCCTTCTCCGTATGCAAGAGGGATCGTACAGTGATTAGTCACGGGATCGCTTCACAGGAAATCGTCTCTTCATTATTCGTACTCTCTCGCCAGGCAGAAAAGTGAGAAAAAACACAAAATGAATAGAAATCCTTTCAGAAAACCCATGTCTAGATTAGGCACGGTTTAAGGAGTGCATTAAGGGAAGGCGACTTCACTTCTCCTACTGATCTGCTGTACGATCGATTACTGTAGATTTTGCTCACGTTCCTTCTACTATTTGCCCCAGGGCTCAATGAGGTATGCATTTACTTGGGTGGTCAACAAAAAATTAAATCGTGTGTTACATTGAAGCTGGTGCAGTCGTATATCTTCTATATTTGTTGAGGCAAAACAATACGAACAAGCATTTGTAATTTTTATCAGGTAACCACACGAGGTTACGGATTGAGTAATCGTCTGACTCTCTTCAGTTTCCACGCTCTCTCGTCTCTCTGACCGGCGAGAGAGCGTGCAAACTGAAGAGAGTCAGACAATTTCTCTACGGATTGGAATGCCGCTCATTCATTCATTTCTTCTTCTTGTGCTCAATTCCAACTTTCGGACACTCGTAATTGCACTTTCCGTGCACTACCTGCAACAAATGTGGTTTAGGAACTAGAGTTCGAGAAATGAAACCACGGTCTCTTCATTCTTCATACTCTCTCGCCGTTTCGCCGGACGTGAGAGAGTGTGTAGAATGAAGAGACGGTGACCCGAATTACGAACTATATTAGGAACATATTATGAACACTTCTTGGATAATTGGTCCACTTTGCTGCCAAATTTAGCATCATATCACATTCAGTATTAAAAACTTAAATTGATAAAAAACCTATTTGAATAAAACGTTTCCCCTAAAGCCCCTAAAGTTCGTAAAAATATGGATAAACAAATAAAGACCAACGATCATAGATCAACTGACATGGAAGTAATAGAAGAGGTTCTGACCGATGCTGAAGTTCTCATTCTCGTTCCGAATCGCTCCATTCCTGCACTTGCGCACCCATTTGACAACATTCGCCACCTAAAAATGAGATAAGATTTATGGATATTAGTGGTTTAAAATGAACTAGTTCCCTTTTACAGTTAAGGCGTGAGTGCGTGAGTTACTAATGCGTGAGTTTTTTTAATGGAGTTATCAGTATTATTGTACCTTTAAGAACCACGAAAAAAATACCGAGATCGGGTGTTGCCCTCTGTAGACAAGAGAACCGATGACGTCAAGAGCGACTAAAATGCAATAATAATTTGGAAGAAATAGAAAATTTGGCAATACAAATCGTAATTTTTCATTGTGGCGCTCTGAAAGAGTAATGCAACGGATTTTCCCCATTCTACTCGGCTCTCTCACTGACAGGCAGAGAGCTCGTAATATTAAGATAGTCAGACATTCAGATCTCTTACAGTGCTTCGCAAACGGCTGATTAGAAATTTTCTATAGAAAATTTAAGCCATTTTTAGCCTTACCTAGTTTGGAGGCACGGGAGAGGCCCAGGTGCTCGTCCATCAACACGATCGGCTCCTCGCGGCCGTGCCCATAATTCTCCAGCTGGAATTACAGTGATTGATTATGGTAATATATGTCTATGTTTCTGCGCAAGTGCGATAGATCAACCCCTCATTGATGGGAAGGCAAGGAAAATTATGGTGGGGGTGGTAAACCAAAGATTTGTCGAAGACTGCCCACTAGGGATATCTAAACGAAATCTAAAACGGTTGGCCGGATTGGTTTTCCCTCTCATTTTTCCAAAACGGAATTTCCGTAATCGGTCTCGCCGCTCGATTTTCAAAACGGAATGACGAAGACTGCCCACCTTGGCGATGCCAAAGAGGCTGGAGTGGCCGGTCACTCCACACACGGCGACAAATACCTCCTGATTTTAATATGTATTAATACAAATATTAAACAATTAACATAAGAGAGGAATCGCGAGAGAATCGACCATTTGAGGGGGGTGGGCGGCGGTAGGAAAAAGGTTTGTCCTATCCTGAAACAAATTTGGCAACAAATTCTTCAACTTATGCTCTTTCAAACAGCGTCGTCAGAATTTCGATAACTGTCGTCAATCGCGAGAGAATCGACTACTCAGCGGCAGTGAAATTCAAAATCAACCAATCCCTCTACAAATTTGGTACAAAGTATTTCAAATGATGCTCTTTCAAAATGCGTCGTCAGAATTTTGATAGGTGTCGTCATCTTCGACATTCAGAAGGCACTTAAATGATCATAAATCCGTTTAAAATAAAGATAGAAAGTCGTTCTTTGTTTCAAATGAGAGCCCCCATCATGCGCTACAACTTTTATGTTGACGCCATCATTCCTGGATCTCACCCTGGTGCGGGGCGGTCGCGTGGACCAAAAGTGACGTAACTTTGGAAATCGGAAAAACATATTGGGTTATCATGCTTAAGTTTAAGTTCATACATGGACCTAACTTCTCGCGAAAAATTAGGAAAATCTGAGGATGGACAAAAAAAAAAGCGCTCACTTTTGTGAGAAGACCTCAAAATCAGTTCCGGAAGTGAGTACTTCCGCATCTTTAATTGGCCTCATTTGGGCTCAACATCATTCAAAAACATCGAAAACAACATTCTACGTATCTACACCCCATGTTATAGCTCTTCCATTGGCTATAAATGTCCACCTGACCGAAAATTTGAAATTCTGTATTTTGACCAATTTCAACATGCAGGATGGGCTCATATGCACTAAATGAGTTTCAAATAATGTAAATACATCCCTCGAAACAGCTCAAAGAAAAAGGGCTACTGAAAAGAGGAAATTTCACCGGAAGAATCCAATAAAACACGCAAAACTGTGCCTCTGGTAAAAATAGGCACAGAGACTCGATTTTTCGATAGAAATGTAGAGCACGATGAGCAAAACATTTCATCTGTTGAAAGTGAGTCTCTATCTTTTCGTTGAAGCATGCTACAGAGCGTGGAAGTTGGCCAGAAATAGGTTAGAATCCCCCGAGAGCGCGTGCTCTAACCGTCTGGCGCTCTCGCCGCCTGACCTCCCTCTCCCTCCTCTCTATTCAGTGCTCCCTTGGCCTGTTTCCCGTCGTTTGTCACCAACTTCCAGGCTCTGTAGCACGCTTCAACGATAAGATAGTGACTCACTTTCAACAGGTGAAATGTTTAGCTCATCGTGCTCTACATTTATATCCAATAACCGAGTCTCTTTGCCTATTTGTACTGGTGTCACAGTTTTGTGTGTTTCCTTGGATTCTTCAGGTGAAATTTCCTCTTTTAAGTAGCCATTTTTCTTTGAGCTGTTTCGAGGGATGTATTTACATTATTTGAAACCCATTTAGTGCATTTGGGCCCATCCCGCATGTTGAAATTGGTCAAAATACGGAATTTCAAATTTTCGGTCAGGTGGACATTTATAATCAATGGAAGAGCTATAACATGGGGTGTAGATACTTAGAATTTTGTTTTGGATGTTTTTGAATGATTTTGAGCCCAAATGAGGCAAATTGAAGATGCGGAAGTACTCACTTCCGGAACTCATTTTGAGGTCTTCTTACAAAAGTTAGCGCGTTTTTTTGTCCATCCTCAGATTTTCCTAATTTTTGGCGAGAAGTTAGGTCCATGTATGAACTTAAACTTAAGCATGATACCCCAATATTTTTTTCCGATTTCCAAAGTTACGTCACTTTTGGTCCACCCGACCACCCCGCACCAGGGCTTCTCATCTGCATCCACCCATTGCAGTCTCCTCACAGGGTTATCGTACGTGATCCACTTCTCATCTGTAGCGATGATGGAATTGACCCATCGAAGATTGGATCTACGATGGAGTAATTCCCGACAGACTTGAACACGATTTTTCAGCTGTTCGGAGGAGAGGCCATGGGGAATCACTTGTGGGAGTTACGGCTTCTTCCCAGATCGATGGAGGATATCGGACACCGTTGATCTGGGAGTACCAGTATCCTTCTTCAACTCACGCACACTGGTCATGGGCTTGCGCTTCAGTGTGCGGAGAAGTAGAGGCTGATCGAGGGAGGGAGGGCGTCCAGAGCGGGGTTGATCATCGAGACCAAACTCCCCTTTCTTGAAGCTGGAGAACCAGTTATAGCAGAAGGGTATGGAGGGGGCGTCAGCTCCTTCCGACTGGGCCAGGGCAGAGTGGGCCTCCTTCACGGATCGGCCAAGAAGGTAGTAATGAATTAAAACTACTCGGATGTAGAGATGGGAGTCCATCACAAGAATCAATGTAGCAACTAGGAGACTGATTAAATCCTCTCACTACTCAACGTCAGAATGATGCAATACATTGTTGACAAACAGATTGCGCAATCACTGCATTTGATCGCGAACTGATTTTTTTCCGAAGCATTATACGAACTTTCCGGACACCCCAATATTATACCATTCAACTATAGCCACAATAGCTATTGTTTTATCATCCAACCACTGCTAAGAATCAAATGATGGAAAATATTTATTCAATTATCAAGGATATTGTGGGGAGACTTTGTAGTTGTGAATTGGGTCATTATGGGCACAAGCATTGCGTATCCCAAATTAAAGGAGGACTAAAGGCAACATTCAACTTTGGACCCATTCATAACCATGACCTAGCTCATCTTAACGATTAAACGCTCCAAAAAATTACATTAATGTCTCTACTCTCAACAGAGTTATAATTAGTTGGCTGAGTGCCATGGACGCTTGGCTACTCTGCTTTTAGTTCTCCTTTAATGTTCGTTGTATCGTGATGACTGGAGAAGCATTTGCTCACCTGTGCATCGGCTTCCATTTTTAGGTGCGTTTTTCATGTGCGCCTTGCGCATTGTTAAGACGATTTTTGTGGAATTATATTTTTCAAAAGAACGAAGGGAATCGTACTGATTGTCTGCAAAAATTCGATAAAACCTAAGCAAGGAGCAGTGTAAACAACATAAAATAATAAAATAACTGGCAATTTCGGTATCTCGAATTCTCCTCCTAATGCCACCCGCTTATATTTTTGCGCATTTATTTAAATAGTCCACATTCTTTTTCTATTGTTCTGACCCAATTCTTGATCTATATCGCTCGATTAAACTTCCTTCGACTCACCGTCCCCGACTCAACCAATGGAATTAGAAGAAGAGAATGTTCTTAATGTCGCCAATTTGCCTTCAGACATCATTCGGCTGATCGTTCGAGTGAGTCAATTAATGGAATGAGTATGGTGAATATTTTTTTCCGCTTGCATTATGAAAACTCTCATGTATCGTTCTTAGACGATTGAAGATATTTGTTAGTTATCCGTCAGTTATTAGGGTGTCCCATAAGTTCTCGGACTTTTTTTTCAATCCATCTACTACATTAGCCATTGGAGTTAGGACTTAAAATACTTGCGCATAGTTAGTGGCAGAGGGTGTATAGTTACATAATGCCATTATCCGATGCATGCATAGCATAGTGATGATGCAATGTTTGCAAATGCTCATTTTTTGAGCACTTCGTTTTGCTTTTTTGCAACCTGTCCGCGAGATTCTAGGGAGAGCCAGATGTGTGTGGTGTAATCAATATCTTGCTGTGTATATACTAATATATTAACGTCGGTTGTACTGCCATTCCAGTAGTAGGAAAATGGAAAAATCGAAAATCAAGTTTACACTTTTAGGGCTAGTTGTATATTTTCGAACATATTTTAGACCTTCGCTAACCTTTTGTATCAAAAACAACTTTAAAAGTGATGATCATGTTTTCTAAACCTCTTGAGGTTGTTTTTAGAACGTAGCCAGGCAATGCCTTTGAAGACCCTTTGCAAAAAAACAAATTTCATATCGATGAAGCAAAGCAAATCCAGATATCAGGAATGCGCCTAAAATTATTGAATGCATGTGTGTATTAATTAAAGACTGTAATTGCATTTCAACTCACATCCATTAGCAAAATAATTCAAAAAAATCATTTTTTTGCATTTTGCTAGATTTTGTTCAAATATATGTAGCATTCTCCAAAAGAACCAGCTATGCTGGTCTAATGATTTATATTGGAAGAAGTATCACACACTTTCAAATAGTCTATGGTAGAATGTTGTTAGATTAGATATCTAACTTAGAAAGCAAAATGTTCATAATGTCCGGAAACTTATGGGACACCCTAATAATTTTAACTTTTCCCTTTGACAGTTCCTGTTCAGTTTTTACATAGTTATTTTGTCATTGTTACTACGATGATCAAGTTAATACGATGATCGCGAGAAGTGCATTTATGGATAAACCTCAGATATCGTATCGGTGGAACTCCCACGCTCTCGAGCACTTATCGCACAGAGAACGACTCCCAGGGATGCATTCTCTAACTTTGCGTGCTGCAAGGAGTGGTTGCTGCAAGAAATATTCGTATTTGTTGACAGCAATCGTACAGAAGCGATATCAAAACTTTTTCGAAAACGTCAATTATAAGAACGTCAATTCAACGACTGATGACGTGAGTTAAAAAAATACTTATTACATTCAAATATTATATTTAGCTAATCGAAGCGAAATCATCTATGCCTTGCGCGTTCCACAAAATACTGTGCTCACGGTGCCCGCACACGCACACAAATGCACCGAAACCACGCGTTCTTCGCATGCTCAGGCGAGTTTCAAAATGATATCTTGAGGCTCTCTAAGTCGGTGAAGTGAGTGTGTAAAATAGAGTTCGTAATTCGGGTCACCGTCTCTTCATTTTACACACTCTTTCGACCTGAGAATGGCGAGAGAGAGTGTAAAATGAAGAGACCGTGGTTTTATTTCTCGAACTCTAGTGTAAAATGAATAGACGTTAAAGCGAATTACTAATTGCATTGTCCAGGCGTTGTTCGCACATTGACAAATTTGAATTCGATTATTGCGATCGTGATGAGATGAGAGAAATCAGACAAATGATGGACGGAATCAGCATTGACGATTTAAAATATGCTGGTTCCTACACGTCATATAGTGAGGAGTAAGCACCAAATTAAGCGCCTTGGGACCCTGTACGACAGGTGTTTTAATCATTCAGTGCATCAGATGAAATTAACATGCACCTATATAACAATTCTCACGTTCTTTTGCCCAAACCAATCGATATCAATAAATGCCAAGTAGGAAATCCGCAAACCCTTCAATTTTAGGAATGTAATTCGCGAAAGTCTGCATTTGCGCCCTAAAAGATTTGTTATATCTGACTTGGACGGCTTATCCTGGATAATTGGTGAGATTTCATTACTATTATATATTGATATTATTTCTTTTTTTGCAGAAAATGACGTTATTTTGCTTCGTGAAACCAGCTCATTCTTCCCTTTATTCAACATGGTGGATGAAATCGTTGTGGATCACGTCCCAACCGTCTCATGGCTCATGGCGGCGAAACTAACCGAGCAAAATACTAAAGATTTACTCAACTCAACTGGCAAAGTTACAGCACAGTTTAATATTGCGAGAATTGATGAAATCATTCATTACCGCATATATATCACCCGTTCTCAACAAACTATTGTTCATTAAAACATTTTCATGATGTTATCTTGTGGTCAACTAGATTGCTCATGTTACTATGTAGAAAAAAGACAAAATGTCTGTCTGTCAGTTCGTCTGTTTGTTTGTCTGTCTGTCACGCTCGTTTTTCGCGAATAACTCATCTCAAACTCATCGTAGAAGGCTAAGTCCTGGACCAAACGAACCCTCTTGGCGTGCCATTTCAAATTCTATATCGATTGCATCATCATGACGCAATATTGCATCATCACTACGCAATATCTCCAATTTTGCCCATAGATCGCTTCAAAAACATCGTCCAGACCTCGGACCTTGACCAGGCGGTGCACCACTGTGAGTACTTTCAAAATTTGGGATTACATCATCATTATGCAATATGACGCAATAATAGTTTTTCGCCCATATCTCGCTTCAAACGTATCGTCCAGATCCCGGACCTTGACCAATCGACTCCCCAGAGTGAGCTCTTTCAAAATTTGGTATTAAATCATCATTATGCAATACGATGCAATAATCGCTTTTTGGCCATAAATCGCTTCAAAGTGGTCGCCCAGACCCCGGACGTTGACCATTAGACACCCGTGAGTGAATTCTTTCAAAATTTTGCATTACATCATCATTATGCAATATGACGCAATAATCGCTTTTTGGCCATAAATCGCTTCAAAGTGGTCGCCCAGACCCCGGACGTTGACCATTAGACACCCCTGAGTGAGTTCTTTCAAAATTTGGCATTACATCATCATTATGCAATATGACGCAATAATAGTTTTTCGCCCATATCTCGCTTCAAACGTATCGTCCAGATCCCGGACCTTGACCAATCGACTCCCCAGAGTGAGCTCTTTCAAAATTTGGTATTAAATCATCATTATGCAATACGATGCAATAATCGCTTTTTGGCCATAAATCGCTTCAAAGTGGTCGCCCAGACCCCGGACGTTGACCATTAGACACCCGTGAGTGAATTCTTTCAAAATTTGGCATTACATCATCATTATGCAATATGACGCAATAATCGCTTTTTGGCCATAAATCGCTTCAAAGTGGTCGCCCAGACCCCGGACGTTGACCATTAGACACCCCTGAGTGAGTTCTTTCAAAATTTGTCATTACATCATCATTATGCAATATGACGCAATACTAGTTTTTCGCCCATATCTCGCTTCGAACGTATCGTCCAGATCCCGGACCTTGACCAATCGACTCCCCAGAGTGAGCTCTTTCAAAATTTGGTGTTAAATCATCATTATGCAATACGATGCAATAATCGCTTTTTGGCCATAAATCGCTTCAAAGTGGTCGCCCAGACCCCGGACGTTGACCATTAGACACCCCTGAGTGAGTTCTTTCAAAATTTGGCATTACATCATCATTATGCAATATGACGCAATAATCGCTTTTTGGCCATAAATCGCTTCAAAGTGGTCGCCCAGACCCCGGACGTTGACCATTAGACACCCCTGAGTGAGTTCTTTCAAAATTTGGCATTACATCATCATTATGCAATATGACGCAATACTAGTTTTTCGCCCATATCTCGCTTCGAACGTATCGTCCAGATCCCGGACCTTGACCAATCGACTCCCCAGAGTGAGCTCTTTCAAAATTTGGCATTACATCATCATTATGCAATATGACGCAATAATCGCTTTTTGGCCATAAATCGCTTCAAAGTGGTCGCCCAGACCCCGGACGTTGACCATTAGACACCCTGAGTGAGTTCTTTCAAAATTTGGCATTACATCATCATTATGAAATATGACGCAATAATAGTTTTTCGCCCATATCTCGCTTCGAACGTATCGTCCAGATCCCGGACCTTGACCAATCGACTCCCCAGAGTGAGCTCTTTCAAAATTTGATATTAAATCATCATTATGCAATAAGATGCAATAATCGCTTTTTGGCCATAAATCGCTTCAAAGTGGTCGCCCAGACCCCGGACGTTGACCATTAGACACCCTGAGTGAGTTCTTTCAAAATTTGGCATTACATCATCATTATGAAATATGACGCAATAATAGTTTTTCGCCCATATCTCGCTTCGAACGTATCGTCCAGATCCCGGACCTTGACCAATCGACTCCCCAGAGTGAGCTCTTTCAAAATTTGATATTAAATCATCATTATGCAATAAGATGCAATAATCGCTTTTTGGCCATAAATCGCTTCAAAGTGGTCGCCCAGACCCCGGACGTTGACCATTAGACACCCCTGAGTGAGTTCTTTCAAAATTTGGCATTACATCATCATTATGCAATATGACGCAATAATAGTTTTTCGGCCATATCTCGCTTCAAACGTATCTTCCAGATCCCGGACCTTGACCATTAGACACCCCTGAGTGAGCTCTTTCAAAATTTGGCATTACATCATCATTATGCAATATGACGCAATAATCGCTTTTTGGCCATAAATCGCTTCAAAGTGGTCGCCCAGACCCCGGACGTTGACCATTAGACACCCCTGAGTGAGTTCTTTCAAAATTTGACATTACATCATCATTATGCAATATGACGCAATAATAGTTTTTCGCCCATATCTCGCTTCGAACGTATCGTCCAGATCCCGGACCTTGACCAATCGACTCCCCAGAGTGAGCTCTTTCAAAATTTGATATTAAATCATGATTATGCAATAAGATGCAATAATCGCTTTTTGGCCATAAATCGCTTCAAAGTGGTCGCCCAGACCCCGGACGTTGACCATTAGACACCCCTGAGTGAGTTCTTTCAAAATTTGGCATTACATCATCATTATGCAATATGACGCAATAATAGTTTTTCGGCCATATCTCGCTTCAAACGTATCGTCCAGATCCCGGACCTTGACCATTAGACACCCCTGAGTGAGTTCTTTCAACGTTTGGCATTACATCATCATTATGCAATATGACGCAATAATAGTTTTTCGCCCATATCTCGCTTCGAACGTATCGTCCAGATCCCGGACCTTGACCAATCGACTCCCCAGAGTGAGCTCTTTCAAAATTTGGCATTACATCATCATTATGCAATATGACGCAATAATCGCTTTTTGGCCATAAATCGCTTCAAAGTGGTCGCCCAGACCCCGGACGTTGACCATTAGACACCCCTGAGTGAGTTCTTTCAAAATTTGGCATTACATCATCATTATGCAATATGACGCAATAATAGTTTTTCGGCCATATCTCGCTTCAAACGTATCTTCCAGATCCCGGACCTTGACCATTAGACACCCCTGAGTGAGCTCTTTCAAAATTTGGCATTACATCATCATTATGCAATATGACGCAATAATCGCTTTTTGGCCATAAATCGCTTCAAAGTGGTCGCCCAGACCCCGGACGTTGACCATTAGACACCCCTGAGTGAGTTCTTTCAAAATTTGACATTACATCATCATTATGCAATATCACGCAATAATAGTTTTTCGCCCATATCTCGCTTCGAACGTATCGTCCAGATCCCGGACCTTGACCAATCGACTCCCCAGAGTGAGCTCTTTCAAAATTTGATATTAAATCATCATTATGCAATAAGACGCTTTTTGGCCATAAATCGCTTCAAAGTGGTCGCCCAGACCCCGGACGTTGACCATTAGACACCCTGAGTGAGTTCTTTCAAAATTTGGCATTACATCATCATTATGAAATATGACGCAATAATAGTTTTTCGCCCATATCTCGCTTCGAACGTATCGTCCAGATCCCGGACCTTGACCAATCGACTCCCCAGAGTGAGCTCTTTCAAAATTTGATATTAAATCATCATTATGCAATAAGATGCAATAATCGCTTTTTGGCCATAAATCGCTTCAAAGTGGTCGCCCAGACCCCGGACGTTGACCATTAGACACCCCTGAGTGAGTTCTTTCAAAATTTGGCATTACATCATCATTATGCAATATGACGCAATAATAGTTTTTCGGCCATATCTCGCTTCAAACGTATCTTCCAGATCCCGGACCTTGACCATTAGACACCCCTGAGTGAGCTCTTTCAAAATTTGGCATTACATCATCATTATGCAATATGACGCAATAATCGCTTTTTGGCCATAAATCGCTTCAAAGTGGTCGCCCAGACCCCGGACGTTGACCATTAGACACCCCTGAGTGAGTTCTTTCAAAATTTGGCATTACATCATCATTATGCAATATGACGCAATAATAGTTTTTCGGCCATATCTCGCTTCAAACGTATCGTCCAGATCCCGGACCTTGACCATTAGACACCCCTGAGTGAGTTCTTTCAACGTTTGGCATTACATCATCATTATGCAATATGACGCAATAATAGTTTTTCGCCCATATCTCGCTTCGAACGTATCGTCCAGATCCCGGACCTTGACCAATCGACTCCCCAGAGTGAGCTCTTTCAAAATTTGGCATTACATCATCATTATGCAATATGACGCAATAATCGCTTTTTGGCCATAAATCGCTTCAAAGTGGTCGCCCAGACCCCGGACGTTGACCATTAGACACCCCTGAGTGAGTTCTTTCAAAATTTGGCATTACATCATCATTATGCAATATGACGCAATAATCGCTTTTTGGCCATAAATCGCTTCAAAGTGGTCGCCCAGACCCCGGACGTTGACCATTAGACACCCCTGAGTGAGTTCTTTCAAAATTTGACATTACATCATCATTATGCAATATGACGCAATAATAGTTTTTCGCCCATATCTCGCTTCGAACGTATCGTCCAGATCCCGGACCTTGACCAATCGACTCCCCAGAGTGAGCTCTTTCAAAATTTGATATTAAATCATCATTATGCAATAAGATGCAATAATCGCTTTTTGGCCATAAATCGCTTCAAAGTGGTCGCCTAGACCCCGGACGTTGACCATTAGACACCCCTGAGTGAGTTCTTTCAAAATATGGCATTACATCATCATTATGCAATATGACGCATTAATCGCTTTTTGGCCATAAATCGCTTCAAAGTGGTCGCCCAGACCCCGGACGTTGACCATTAGACACCCCTGAGTGAGTTCTTTCAAAATTTGGCATTACATCATCATTATGCAATATGACGCAATAATAGTTTTTCGGCCATATCTCGCTTCAAACGTATCTTCCAGATCCCGGACCTTGACCATTAGACACCCCTGAGTGAGCTCTTTCAAAATTTGGCATTACATCATCATTATGCAATATGACGCAATAATCGCTTTTTGGCCATAAATCGCTTCAAAGTGGTCGCCCAGACCCCGGACGTTGACCATTAGACACCCCTGAGTGAGTTCTTTCAAAATTTGACATTACATCATCATTATGCAATATGACGCAATAATAGTTTTTCGCCCATATCTCGCTTCGAACGTATCGTCCAGATCCCGGACCTTGACCAATCGACTCCCCAGAGTGAGCTCTTTCAAAATTTGATATTAAATCATCATTATGCAATAAGACGCTTTTTGGCCATAAATCGCTTCAAAGTGGTCGCCCAGACCCCGGACGTTGACCATTAGACACCCTGAGTGAGTTCTTTCAAAATTTGGCATTACATCATCATTATGAAATATGACGCAATAATAGTTTTTCGCCCATATCTCGCTTCGAACGTATCGTCCAGATCCCGGACCTTGACCAATCGACTCCCCAGAGTGAGCTCTTTCAAAATTTGATATTAAATCATCATTATGCAATAAGATGCAATAATCGCTTTTTGGCCATAAATCGCTTCAAAGTGGTCGCCCAGACCCCGGACGTTGACCATTAGACACCCCTGAGTGAGTTCTTTCAAAATTTGGCATTACATCATCATTATGCAATATGACGCAATAATAGTTTTTCGGCCATATCTCGCTTCAAACGTATCTTCCAGATCCCGGACCTTGACCATTAGACACCCCTGAGTGAGCTCTTTCAAAATTTGGCATTACATCATCATTATGCAATATGACGCAATAATCGCTTTTTGGCCATAAATCGCTTCAAAGTGGTCGCCCAGACCCCGGACGTTGACCATTAGACACCCCTGAGTGAGTTCTTTCAAAATTTGGCATTACATCATCATTATGCAATATGACGCAATAATAGTTTTTCGGCCATATCTCGCTTCAAACGTATCGTCCAGATCCCGGACCTTGACCATTAGACACCCCTGAGTGAGTTCTTTCAACGTTTGGCATTACATCATCATTATGCAATATGACGCAATAATAGTTTTTCGCCCATATCTCGCTTCGAACGTATCGTCCAGATCCCGGACCTTGACCAATCGACTCCCCAGAGTGGGCTCTTTCAAAATTTGGCATTACATCATCATTATGCAATATGACGCAATAATCGCTTTTTGGCCATGAATCGCTTCAAAGTGGTCGCCCAGACCCCGGACGTTGACCATTAGACACCCCTGAGTGAGTTCTTTCAAAATTTGGCATTACATCATCATTATGCAATATGACGCAATAATCGCTTTTTGGCCATAAATCGCTTCAAAGTGGTCGCCCAGACCCCGGACGTTGACCATTAGACACCCCTGAGTGAGTTCTTTCAAAATTTGACATTACATCATCATTATGCAATATGACGCAATAATAGTTTTTCGCCCATATCTCGCTTCGAACGTATCGTCCAGATCCCGGACCTTGACCAATCGACTCCCCAGAGTGAGCTCTTTCAAAATTTGATATTAAATCATCATTATGCAATAAGATGCAATAATCGCTTTTTGGCCATAAATCGCTTCAAAGTGGTCGCCTAGACCCCGGACGTTGACCATTAGACACCCCTGAGTGAGTTCTTTCAAAATTTGGCATTACATCATCATTATGCAATATGACGCATTAATCGCTTTTTGGCCATAAATCGCTTCAAAGTGGTCGCCCAGACCCCGGACGTTGACCATTAGACACCCCTGAGTGAGTTCTTTCAAAATTTGGCATTACATCATCATTATGCAATATGACGCAATAATCGCTTTTTGGCCATAAATCGCTTCAAAGTGGTCGCCCAGACCCCGGACGTTGACCATTAGACACCCCTGAGTGAGTTCTTTCAAAATTTGACATTACATCATCATTATGCAATATGACGCAATAATAGTTTTTCGCCCATATCTCGCTTCGAACGTATCGTCCAGATCCCGGACCTTGACCAATCGACTCCCCAGAGTGAGCTCTTTCAAAATTTGATATTAAATCATCATTATGCAATAAGATGCAATAATCGTTTTTTGGCCATAAATCGCTTCAAAGTGGTCGCCTAGACCCCGGACGTTGACCATTAGACACCCCTGAGTGAGTTCTTTCAAAATTTGGCATTACATCATCATTATGCAATATGACGCATTAATCGCTTTTTGGCCATAAATCGCTTCAAAGTGGTCGCCCAGACCCCGGACGTTGACCATTAGACACCCCTGAGTGAGTTCTTTCAAAATTTGGCATTACATCATCATTATGCAATATGACGCAATAATCGCTTTTTGGCCATAAATCGCTTCAAAGTGGTCGCCCAGACCCCGGACGTTGACCATTAGACACCCCTGAGTGAGTTCTTTCAAAATTTGACATTACATCATCATTATGCAATATGACGCAATAATAGTTTTTCGCCCATATCTCGCTTCGAACGTATCGTCCAGATCCCGGACCTTGACCAATCGACTCCCCAGAGTGAGCTCTTTCAAAATTTGATATTAAATCATCATTATGCAATAAGATGCAATAATCGCTTTTTGGCCATAAATCGCTTCAAAGTGGTCGCCTAGACCCCGGACGTTGACCATTAGACACCCCTGAGTGAGTTCTTTCAAAATTTGGCATTACATCATCATTATGCAATATGACGCATTAATCGCTTTTTGGCCATAAATCGCTTCAAAGTGGTCGCCCAGACCCCGGACGTTGACCATTAGACACCCCTGAGTGAGTTCTTTCAAAATTTGGCATTACATCATCATTATGCAATATGACGCAATAATCCCTTTTTGGCCATAAATCGCTTCAAAGTGGTCGCCCAGACCCCGGACGTTGACCATTAGACACCCTGAGTGAGTTCTTTCAAAATTTGGCATTACATCATCATTATGCAATATGACTAAATAATAATTGTTCGCCCATATCTCGCTTCGAACGTATCGTCCAGATCCCGGACCTTGACCAATCGACTCCCCAGAGTGAGCTCTTTCAAAATTTGATATTAAATCATCATTATGCAATAAGATGCAATAATCGCTTTTTGGCCATAAATCGCTTCAAAGTGGTCGCCCAGACCCCGGACGTTGACCATTAGACACCCCTGAGTGAGTTCTTTCAAAATTTGGCATTACATCATCATTATGCAATATGACGCAATAATAGTTTTTCGGCCATATCTCGCTTCAAACGTATCGTCCAGATCCCGGACCTTGACCATTAGACACCCCTGAGTGAGTTCTTTCAACATTTGGCATTACATCATCATTATGCAATATGACGCAATAATAGTTTTTCGCCCATATCTCGCTTCGAACGTATCGTCCAGATCCCGGACCTTGACCAATCGACTCCACAGAGTGAGCTCTTTCAAAATTTGGCATTACATCATCATTATGCAATATGACGCAATAATCGCTTTTTGGCCATAAATCGCTTCAAAGTGGTCGCCCAGACCCCGGACGTTGACCATTAGACACCCCTGAGTGAGTTCTTTCAAAATTTGACATTACATCATCATTATGCAATATGACGCAATAATAGTTTTTCGCCCATATCTCGCTTCGAACGTATCGTCCAGATCCCGGACCTTGACCAATCGACTCGCCAGAGTGAGCTCTTTCAAAATTTGATATTAAATCATCATTATGCAATAAGATGCAATAATCGCTTTTTGGCCATAAATCGCTTCAAAGTGGTCGCCCAGACCCCGGACGTTGACCATTAGACACCCCTGAGTGAGTTCTTTCAAAATTTGGCATTACATCATCATTATGCAATATGACGCAATAATAGTTTTTCGGCCATATCTCGCTTCAAACGTATCGTCCAGATCCCGGACCTTGACCATTAGACACCCCTGAGTGAGTTCTTTCAACATTTGGCATTACATCATCATTATGCAATATGACGCAATAATAGTTTTTCGCCCCATATCTCGCTTCGAACGTATCGTCCAGATCCCGGACCTTGACCAATCGACTCCCCAGAGTGAGCTATTTCAAAATTTGATATTAAATCATCATTATGCAATAAGATGCAATACTCGCTTTTTGGCCATAAATCGCTTCAATTAAATCATCATTATGCAATATGACGCAATAATAGTTTTTCGCCCATATCTCGCTTCGAACGTATCGTCCAGATCCCGGACCTTGACCAATCGACTCCCCAGAGTGAGCTCTTTCAAAATTTGATATTAAATCATCATTATGCAATAAGATGCAATAATCGCTTTTTGGCCATAAATCGCTTCAAAGTGGTCGCCCATACCCCGGACGTTGACCATTAGACACCCCTGAGTGAGTTCTTTCAAAATTTGGCATTACATCATCATTATGCAATATGACGCAATAATCGCTTTTTGGCCATAAATCGCTTCAAAGTGGTCGCCCAGACCCCGGACGTTGACCATTAGACACCCCTGAGTGAGTTCTTTCAAAATTTGACATTACATCATCATTATGCAATATGACGCAATAATAGTTTTTCGCCCATATCTCGCTTCGAACGTATCGTCCAGATCCCGGACCTTGACCAATCGACTCCCCAGAGTGAGCTCTTTCAAAATTTGGCATTACATCATCATTATGCAATATGACGCAATAATCGCTTTTTGGCCATAAATCGCTTCAAAGTGGTCGCCCAGACCCCGGACGTTGACCATTAGACACCCCTGAGTGAGTTCTTTCAAAATTTGGCATTACATCATCATTATGCAATATGACTAAATAATAATTGTTCGCCCATATCTCGCTTCGAACGTATCGTCCAGATCCCGGACCTTGACCAATCGACTCCCCAGAGTGAGCTCTTTCAAAATTTGATATTAAATCATCATTATGCAATAAGATGCAATAATCGCTTTTTGGCCATAAATCGCTTCAAAGTGGTCGCCCAGACCCCGGACGTTGACCATTAGACACCCCTGAGTGAGTTCTTTCAAAATTTGGCATTACATCATCATTATGCAATATGACGCAATAATAGTTTTTCGGCCATATCTCGCTTCAAACGTATCGTCCAGATCCCGGACCTTGACCATTAGACACCCCTGAGTGAGTTCTTTCAACATTTGGCATTACATCATCATTATGCAATATGACGCAATAATAGTTTTTCGGCCATATCTCGCTTCAAACGTATCGTCCAGATCCCGGACCTTGACCATTAGACACCCCTGAGTGAGTTCTTTCAACATTTGGCATTACATCATCATTATGCAATATGACGCAATAATAGTTTTTCGCCCATATCTCGCTTCGAACGTATCGTCCAGATCCCGGACCTTGACCAATCGACTCCCCAGAGTGAGCTCTTTCAAAATTTGGCATTACATCATCATTATGCAATATGACGCAATAATCGCTTTTTGGCCATAAATCGCTTCAAAGTGGTCGCCCAGACCCCGGACGTTGACCATTAGACACCCCTGAGTGAGTTCTTTCAAAATTTGGCATTACATCATCATTATGCAATATGACGCAATAATCGCTTTTTGGCCATAAATCGCTTCAAAGTGGTCGCCCAGACCCCGGACGTTGACCATTAGACACCCCTGAGTGAGTTCTTTCAAAATTTGACATTACATCATCATTATGCAATATGACGCAATAATAGTTTTTCGCCCATATCTCGCTTCGAACGTATCGTCCAGATCCCGGACCTTGACCAATCGACTCCCCAGAGTGAGCTCTTTCAAAATTTGGCATTACATCATCATTATGCAATATGACGCAATAATCGCTTTTTGGCCATAAATCGCTTCAAAGTGGTCGCCCAGACCCCGGACGTTGACCATTAGACACCCCTGAGTGAGTTCTTTCAAAATTTGGCATTACATCATCATTATGCAATATGACGCAATAATCGCTTTTTGGCCATAAATCGCTTCAAAGTGGTCGCCCAGACCCCGGACGTTGACCATTAGACACCCCTGAGTGAGTTCTTTCAAAATTTGGCATTACATCATCATTATGCAATATGACGCAATAATAGTTTTTCGCCCATATCTCGCTTCGAACGTATCGTCCAGATCCCGGACCTTGACCAATCGACTCGCCAGAGTGAGCTCTTTCAAAATTTGATATTAAATCATCATTATGCAATAAGATGCAATAATCGCTTTTTGGCCATAAATCGCTTCAAAGTGGTCGCCCAGACCCCGGACGTTGACCATTAGACACCCCTGAGTGAGTTCTTTCAAAATTTGGCATTACATCATCATTATGCAATATGACGCAATAATAGTTTTTCGGCCATATCTCGCTTCAAACGTATCGTCCAGATCCCGGACCTTGACCATTAGACACCCCTGAGTGAGTTCTTTCAACATTTGGCATTACATCATCATTATGCAATATGACGCAATAATAGTTTTTCGCCCCATATCTCGCTTCGAACGTATCGTCCAGATCCCGGACCTTGACCAATCGACTCCCCAGAGTGAGCTCTTTCAAAATTTGATATTAAATCATCATTATGCAATAAGATGCAATAATCGCTTTTTGGCCATAAATCGCTTCAAAGTGGTCGCCCATACCCCGGACGTTGACCATTAGACACCCCTGAGTGAGTTCTTTCAAAATTTGGCATTACATCATCATTATGCAATATGACGCAATAATCGCTTTTTGGCCATAAATCGCTTCAAAGTGGTCGCCCAGACCCCGGACGTTGACCATTAGACACCCCTGAGTGAGTTCTTTCAAAATTTGACATTACATCATCATTATGCAATATGACGCAATAATCGCTTTTTGGCCATAAATCGCTTCAAAGTGGTCGCCCATACCCCGGACGTTGACCATTAGACACCCCTGAGTGAGTTCTTTCAAAATTTGGCATTACATCATCATTATGCAATATGACGCAATAATCGCTTTTTGGCCATAAATCGCTTCAAAGTGGTCGCCCAGACCCCGGACGTTGACCATTAGACACCCCTGAGTGAGTTCTTTCAAAATTTGACATTACATCATCATTATGCAATATGACGCAATAATAGTTTTTCGCCCATATCTCGCTTCGAACGTATCGTCCAGATCCCGGACCTTGACCAATCGACTCCCCAGAGTGAGCTCTTTCAAAATTTGATATTAAATCATCATTATGCAATATGACGCAATAATCGCTTTTTGGCCATAAATCGCTTCAAAGTGGTCGCCCAGACCCCGGACGTTGACCATTAGACACCCCTGAGTGAGTTCTTTCAAAATTTGACATTACATCATCATTATGCAATATGACGCAATAATAGTTTTTCGCCCATATCTCGCTTCGAACGTATCGTCCAGATCCCGGACCTTGACCAATCGACTCCCCAGAGTGAGCTCTTTCAAAATTTGATATTAAATCATCATTATGCAATAAGATGCAATAATCGCTTTTTGGCCATAAATCGCTTCAAAGTGGTCGCCCATACCCCGGACGTTGACCATTAGACACCCCTGAGTGAGTTCTTTCAAAATTTGGCATTACATCATCATTATGCAATATGACGCAATAATCGCTTTTTGGCCATAAATCGCTTCAAAGTGGTCGCCCAGACCCCGGACGTTGACCATTAGACACCCCTGAGTGAGTTCTTTCAAAATTTGACATTACATCATCATTATGCAATATGACGCAATAATCGCTTTTTGGCCATAAATCGCTTCAAAGTGGTCGCCCAGACCCCGGACGTTGACCATTAGACACCCCTGAGTGAGTTCTTTCAAAATTTGGCATTTCATCATCATTATGCAATATCCCGCGAGCTGGTCTCGAAGACGGGATGTACCTTTACCTTTACCTTTATGCAATATGACTAAATAATAATTGTTCGCCCATATCTCGCTTCAAACGTATCGTCCAGATCCCGGACCTTGACCAATCGACTCGCCAGAGTGAGTTCTTTCAAAATTTGATATTAAATCATCATTATGCAATACGATGCAATAATCGCTTTTTGGCCATAAATCGCTTCAAAGTGGTCGCCTAGACCCCGGACGTTGACCATTAGACACCCCTGAGTGAGTTCTTTCAAAATTTGGCATTACATCATCATTATGCAATATGACGCAATAATCGCTTTTTGGCCATAAATCGCTTCAAATTGGTCGCCCAGACCCCGGACGTTGACCATTAGACACCCCTGAGTGAGTTCTTTCAAAATTTGGCATTACATCATCATTATGCAATATGACGCAATAATCGCTTTTTGGCCATAAATCGCTTCAAAGTGGTCGCCCAGACCCCGGACGTTGACCATTAGACACCCCTGAGTGAGTTCTTTCAAAATTTGACATTACATCATCATTATGCAATATGACGCAATAATAGTTTTTCGCCCATATCTCGCTTCGAACGTATCGTCCAGATCCCGGACCTTGACCAATCGACTCGCCAGAGTGAGCTCTTTCAAAATTTGATATTAAATCATCATTATGCAATAAGATGCAATAATCGCTTTTTGGCCATAAATCGCTTCAAAGTGGTCGCCCAGACCCCGGACGTTGACCATTAGACACCCCTGAGTGAGTTCTTTCAAAATTTGGCATTACATCATCATTATGCAATATGACGCAATAATAGTTTTTCGGCCATATCTCGCTTCAAACGTATCGTCCAGATCCCGGACCTTGACCATTAGACACCCCTGAGTGAGTTCTTTCAACATTTGGCATTACATCATCATTATGCAATATGACGCAATAATAGTTTTTCGCCCCATATCTCGCTTCGAACGTATCGTCCAGATCCCGGACCTTGACCAATCGACTCCCCAGAGTGAGCTCTTTCAAAATTTGATATTAAATCATCATTATGCAATATGACGCAATAATCGCTTTTTGGCCATAAATCGCTTCAAAGTGGTCGCCCAGACCCCGGACGTTGACCATTAGACACCCCTGAGTGAGTTCTTTCAAAATTTGACATTACATCATCATTATGCAATATGACGCAATAATAGTTTTTCGCCCATATCTCGCTTCGAACGTATCGTCCAGATCCCGGACCTTGACCAATCGACTCCCCAGAGTGAGCTCTTTCAAAATTTGGCATTACATCATCATTATGCAATATGACGCAATAATCGCTTTTTGGCCATAAATCGCTTCAAAGTGGTCGCCCAGACCCCGGACGTTGACCATTAGACACCCCTGAGTGAGTTCTTTCAAAATTTGGCATTACATCATCATTATGCAATATGACGCAATAATCGCTTTTTGGCCATAAATCGCTTCAAAGTGGTCGCCCAGACCCCGGACGTTGACCATTAGACACCCCTGAGTGAGTTCTTTCAAAATTTGGCATTACATCATCATTATGCAATATGACGCAATAATAGTTTTTCGCCCATATCTCGCTTCGAACGTATCGTCCAGATCCCGGACCTTGACCAATCGACTCCCCAGAGTGAGCTCTTTCAAAATTTGATATTAAATCATCATTATGCAATAAGATGCAATAATCGCTTTTTGGCCATAAATCGCTTCAAAGTGGTCGCCCAGACCCCGGACGTTGACCATTAGACACCCCTGAGTGAGTTCTTTCAAAATTTGGCATTACATCATCATTATGCAATATGACGCAATAATAGTTTTTCGGCCATATCTCGCTTCAAACGTATCGTCCAGATCCCGGACCTTGACCATTAGACACCCCTGAGTGAGTTCTTTCAACATTTGGCATTACATCATCATTATGCAATATGACGCAATAATAGTTTTTCGCCCCATATCTCGCTTCGAACGTATCGTCCAGATCCCGGACCTTGACCAATCGACTCCCCAGAGTGAGCTCTTTCAAAATTTGATATTAAATCATCATTATGCAATAAGATGCAATAATCGCTTTTTGGCCATAAATCGCTTCAAAGTGGTCGCCCATACCCCGGACGTTGACCATTAGACACCCCTGAGTGAGTTCTTTCAAAATTTGGCATTACATCATCATTATGCAATATGACGCAATAATCGCTTTTTGGCCATAAATCGCTTCAAAGTGGTCGCCCAGACCCCGGACGTTGACCATTAGACACCCCTGAGTGAGTTCTTTCAAAATTTGACATTACATCATCATTATGCAATATGACGCAATAATCGCTTTTTGGCCATAAATCGCTTCAAAGTGGTCGCCCATACCCCGGACGTTGACCATTAGACACCCCTGAGTGAGTTCTTTCAAAATTTGGCATTACATCATCATTATGCAATATGACGCAATAATCGCTTTTTGGCCATAAATCGCTTCAAAGTGGTCGCCCAGACCCCGGACGTTGACCATTAGACACCCCTGAGTGAGTTCTTTCAAAATTTGACATTACATCATCATTATGCAATATGACGCAATAATAGTTTTTCGCCCATATCTCGCTTCGAACGTATCGTCCAGATCCCGGACCTTGACCAATCGACTCCCCAGAGTGAGCTCTTTCAAAATTTGATATTAAATCATCATTATGCAATATGACGCAATAATCGCTTTTTGGCCATAAATCGCTTCAAAGTGGTCGCCCAGACCCCGGACGTTGACCATTAGACACCCCTGAGTGAGTTCTTTCAAAATTTGACATTACATCATCATTATGCAATATGACGCAATAATAGTTTTTCGCCCATATCTCGCTTCGAACGTATCGTCCAGATCCCGGACCTTGACCAATCGACTCCCCAGAGTGAGCTCTTTCAAAATTTGATATTAAATCATCATTATGCAATAAGATGCAATAATCGCTTTTTGGCCATAAATCGCTTCAAAGTGGTCGCCCATACCCCGGACGTTGACCATTAGACACCCCTGAGTGAGTTCTTTCAAAATTTGGCATTACATCATCATTATGCAATATGACGCAATAATCGCTTTTTGGCCATAAATCGCTTCAAAGTGGTCGCCCAGACCCCGGACGTTGACCATTAGACACCCCTGAGTGAGTTCTTTCAAAATTTGACATTACATCATCATTATGCAATATGACGCAATAATCGCTTTTTGGCCATAAATCGCTTCAAAGTGGTCGCCCAGACCCCGGACGTTGACCATTAGACACCCCTGAGTGAGTTCTTTCAAAATTTGGCATTTCATCATCATTATGCAATATCCCGCGAGCTGGTCTCGAAGACGGGATGTACCTTTACCTTTACCTTTATGCAATATGACTAAATAATAATTGTTCGCCCATATCTCGCTTCAAACGTATCGTCCAGATCCCGGACCTTGACCAATCGACTCGCCAGAGTGAGTTCTTTCAAAATTTGATATTAAATCATCATTATGCAATACGATGCAATAATCGCTTTTTGGCCATAAATCGCTTCAAAGTGGTCGCCTAGACCCCGGACGTTGACCATTAGACACCCCTGAGTGAGTTCTTTCAAAATTTGGCATTACATCATCATTATGCAATATGACGCAATAATCGCTTTTTGGCCATAAATCGCTTCAAATTGGTCGCCCAGACCCCGGACGTTGACCATTAGACACCCCTGAGTGAGTTCTTTCAAAATTTGGCATTACATCATCATTATGCAATATGACGCAATAATCGCTTTTTGGCCATAAATCGCTTCAAAGTGGTCGCCCAGACCCCGGACGTTGACCATTAGACACCCCTGAGTGAGTTCTTTCAAAATTTGGCATTACATCATCATTATGCAATATGACGCAATAATCGCTTTTTGGCCATAAATCGCTTCAAAGTGGTCGCCCAGACCCCGGACGTTGACCATTAGACACCCCTGAGTGAGTTCTTTCAAAATTTGACATTACATCATCATTATGCAATATGACGCAATAATCGCTTTTTGGCCATAAATCGCTTCAAAGTGGTCGCCCATACCCCGGACGTTGACCATTAGACACCCCTGAGTGAGTTCTTTCAAAATTTGGCATTACATCATCATTATGCAATATGACGCAATAATCGCTTTTTGGCCATAAATCGCTTCAAAGTGGTCGCCCAGACCCCGGACGTTGACCATTAGACACCCCTGAGTGAGTTCTTTCAAAATTTGACATTACATCATCATTATGCAATAAGATGCAATAATCGCTTTTTGGCCATAAATCGCTTCAAAGTGGTCGCCCATACCCCGGACGTTGACCATTAGACACCCCTGAGTGAGTTCTTTCAAAATTTGGCATTACATCATCATTATGCAATATGACGCAATAATCGCTTTTTGGCCATAAATCGCTTCAAAGTGGTCGCCCAGACCCCGGACGTTGACCATTAGACACCCCTGAGTGAGTTCTTTCAAAATTTGACATTACATCATCATTATGCAATATGACGCAATAATCGCTTTTTGGCCATAAATCGCTTCAAAGTGGTCGCCCATACCCCGGACGTTGACCATTAGACACCCCTGAGTGAGTTCTTTCAAAATTTGGCATTACATCATCATTATGCAATATGACGCAATAATCGCTTTTTGGCCATAAATCGCTTCAAAGTGGTCGCCCAGACCCCGGACGTTGACCATTAGACACCCCTGAGTGAGTTCTTTCAAAATTTGACATTACATCATCATTATGCAATATGACGCAATAATAGTTTTTCGCCCATATCTCGCTTCGAACGTATCGTCCAGATCCCGGACCTTGACCAATCGACTCCCCAGAGTGAGCTCTTTCAAAATTTGATATTAAATCATCATTATGCAATATGACGCAATAATCGCTTTTTGGCCATAAATCGCTTCAAAGTGGTCGCCCAGACCCCGGACGTTGACCATTAGACACCCCTGAGTGAGTTCTTTCAAAATTTGACATTACATCATCATTATGCAATATGACGCAATAATAGTTTTTCGCCCATATCTCGCTTCGAACGTATCGTCCAGATCCCGGACCTTGACCAATCGACTCCCCAGAGTGAGCTCTTTCAAAATTTGATATTAAATCATCATTATGCAATAAGATGCAATAATCGCTTTTTGGCCATAAATCGCTTCAAAGTGGTCGCCCAGACCCCGAACGTTGACCATTAGACACCCCTGAGTGAGTTCTTTCAAAATTTGACATTACATCATCATTATGCAATATGACGCAATAATCGCTTTTTGGCCATAAATCGCTTCAAAGTGGTCGCCCAGACCCCGGACGTTGACCATTAGACACCCCTGAGTGAGTTCTTTCAAAATTTGGCATTTCATCATCATTATGCAATATCCCGCGAGCTGGTCTCGAAGACGGGATGTACCTTTACCTTTACCTTTATGCAATATGACTAAATAATAATTGTTCGCCCATATCTCGCTTCAGACGTATCGTCCAGATCCCGGACCTTGACCAATCGACTCGCCAGAGTGAGTTCTTTCAAAATTTGATATTAAATCATCATTATGCAATACGATGCAATAATCGCTTTTTGGCCATAAATCGCTTCAAAGTGGTCGCCTAGACCCCGGACGTTGACCATTAGACACCCCTGAGTGAGTTCTTTCAAAATTTGGCATTACATCATCATTATGCAATATGACGCAATAATCGCTTTTTGGCCATAAATCGCTTCAAATTGGTCGCCCAGACCCCGGACGTTGACCATTAGACACCCCTGAGTGAGTTCTTTCAAAATTTGGCATTACATCATCATTATGCAATATGACGCAATAATCGCTTTTTGGCCATAAATCGCTTCAAAGTGGTCGCCCAGACCCCGGACGTTGACCATTAGACACCCCTGAGTGAGTTCTTTCAAAATTTGACATTACATCATCATTATGCAATATGACGCAATAATAGTTTTTCGCCCATATCTCGCTTCGAACGTATCGTCCAGATCCCGGACCTTGACCAATCGACTCGCCAGAGTGAGCTCTTTCAAAATTTGATATTAAATCATCATTATGCAATAAGATGCAATAATCGCTTTTTGGCCATAAATCGCTTCAAAGTGGTCGCCCAGACCCCGGACGTTGACCATTAGACACCCCTGAGTGAGTTCTTTCAAAATTTGGCATTACATCATCATTATGCAATATGACGCAATAATAGTTTTTCGGCCATATCTCGCTTCAAACGTATCGTCCAGATCCCGGACCTTGACCATTAGACACCCCTGAGTGAGTTCTTTCAACATTTGGCATTACATCATCATTATGCAATATGACGCAATAATAGTTTTTCGCCCCATATCTCGCTTCGAACGTATCGTCCAGATCCCGGACCTTGACCAATCGACTCCCCAGAGTGAGCTCTTTCAAAATTTGATATTAAATCATCATTATGCAATATGACGCAATAATCGCTTTTTGGCCATAAATCGCTTCAAAGTGGTCGCCCAGACCCCGGACGTTGACCATTAGACACCCCTGAGTGAGTTCTTTCAAAATTTGGCATTACATCATCATTATGCAATATGACGCAATAATCGCTTTTTGGCCATAAATCGCTTCAAAGTGGTCGCCCAGACACCGGACGTTGACCATTAGACACCCCTGAGTGAGTTCTTTCAAAATTTGACATTACATCATCATTATGCAATATGACGCAATAATAGTTTTTCGCCCATATCTCGCTTCGAACGTATCGTCCAGATCCCGGACCTTGACCAATCGACTCCCCAGAGTGAGCTCTTTCAAAATTTGATATTAAATCATCATTATGCAATAAGATGCAATAATCGCTTTTTGGCCATAAATCGCTTCAAAGTGGTCGCCCGGACCCCGGACGTTGACCATTAGACACCCCTGAGTGAGTTCTTTCAAAATTTGGCATTACATCATCATTATGCAATATGACGCAATAATAGTTTTTCGGCCATATCTCGCTTCAAACGTATCGTCCAGATCCCGGACCTTGACCATTAGACACCCCTGAGTGAGTTCTTTCAACATTTGGCATTACATCATCATTATGCAATATGACGCAATAATAGTTTTTCGCCCCATATCTCGCTTCGAACGTATCGTCCAGATCCCGGACCTTGACCAATCGACTCCCCAGAGTGAGCTCTTTCAAAATTTGATATTAAATCATCATTATGCAATATGACGCAATAATCGCTTTTTGGCCATAAATCGCTTCAAAGTGGTCGCCCATACCCCGGACGTTGACCATTAGACACCCCTGAGTGAGTTCTTTCAAAATTTGGCATTACATCATCATTATGCAATATGACGCAATAATCGCTTTTTGGCCATAAATCGCTTCAAAGTGGTCGCCCAGACCCCGGACGTTGACCATTAGACACCCCTGAGTGAGTTCTTTCAAAATTTGGCATTTCATCATCATTATGCAATATCCCGCGAGCTGGTCTCGAAGACGGGATGTACCTTTACCTTTACCTTTATGCAATATGACTAAATAATAATTGTTCGCCCATATCTCGCTTCAAACGTATCATCCAGATCCCGGACCTTGACCAATCGACTCGCCAGAGTGAGTTCTTTCAAAATTTGATATTAAATCATCATTATGCAATACGATGCAATAATCGCTTTTTGGCCATAAATCGCTTCAAAGTGGTCGCCTAGACCCCGGACGTTGACCATTAGACACCCCTGAGTGAGTTCTTTCAAAATTTGGCATTACATCATCATTATGCAATATGACGCAATAATCGCTTTTTGGCCATAAATCGCTTCAAAGTGGTCGCCCAGACCCCGGACGTTGACCATTAGACACCCCTGAGTGAGTTCTTTCAAAATTTGGCATTACATCATCATTATGCAATATGACGCAATAATCGCTTTTTGGCCATAAATCGCTTCAAAGTGGTCGCCCAGACCCCGGACGTTGACCATTAGACACCCCTGAGTGAGTTCTTTCAAAATTTGGCATTTCATCATCATTATGCAATATGACTAAATAATAATTGTTCGCCCATATCTCGCTTCAAACGTATCGTCCAGATCCCGGACCTTGACCAATCGACTCGCCAGAGTGAGCTCTTTCAAAATTTGGTATTAAATCATCATTATGCAATACGATGCAATAATCGCTTTTTGGCCATAAATCGCTTCAAAGTGGTCGCCCAGACCCCGGACGTTGACCATTAGACACCCCTGAGTGAGTTCTTTCAAAATTTGACATTACATCATCATTATGCAATATGACGCAATAATCGCTTTTTGGCCATAAATCGCTTCAAAGTGGTCGCCCAGACTCCGGACGTTGACCATTAGACACCCCTGAGTGAGTTCTTTCAAAATTTGGCATTTCATCATCATTATGCAATATGACTAAATAATAATTGTTCGCCCATATCTCGCTTCAAACGTATCGTCCAGATCCCGGACCTTGACCAATCGACTCCCCAGAGTGAGCTCTTTCAAAATTTGATATTAAATCATCATTATGCAATAAGATGCAATAATCGCTTTTTGGCCATAAATCGCTTCAAAGTGGTCGCCTAGACCCCGGACGTTGACCATTAGACACCCCTGAGTGAGTTCTTTCAAAATTTGGCATTACATCATCATTATGCAATATGACGCAATAATCGCTTTTTGGCCATAAATCGCTTCAAAGTGGTCGCCCAGACCCCGGACGTTGACCATTAGACACCCCTGAGTGAGTTCTTTCAAAATTTGGCATTACATCATCATTATGCAATATGACGCAATAATCGCTTTTTGGCCATAAATCGCTTCAAATTGGTCGCCCAGACCCCGGACGTTGACCATTAGACACCCCTGAGTGAGTTCTTTCAAAATTTGGCATTACATCATCATTATGCAATATGACGCAATAATCGCTTTTTGGCCATAAATCGCTTCAAAGTGGTCGCCCAGACCCCGGACGTTGACCATTAGACACCCCTGAGTGAGTTCTTTCAAAATTTGACATTACATCATCATTATGCAATATGACGCAATAATAGTTTTTCGCCCATATCTCGCTTCGAACGTATCGTCCAGATCCCGGACCTTGACCAATCGACTCGCCAGAGTGAGCTCTTTCAAAATTTGATATTAAATCATCATTATGCAATAAGATGCAATAATCGCTTTTTGGCCATAAATCGCTTCAAAGTGGTCGCCCAGACCCCGGACGTTGACCATTAGACACCCCTGAGTGAGTTCTTTCAAAATTTGACATTACATCATCATTATGCAATATGACGCAATAATAGTTTTTCGCCCATATCTCGCTTCGAACGTATCGTCCAGATCCCGGACCTTGACCAATCGACTCCCCAGAGTGAGCTCTTTCAAAATTTGATATTAAATCATCATTATGCAATATGACGCAATAATCGCTTTTTGGCCATAAATCGCTTCAAAGTGGTCGCCCATACCCCGGACGTTGACCATTAGACACCCCTGAGTGAGTTCTTTCAAAATTTGGCATTACATCATCATTATGCAATATGACGCAATAATCGCTTTTTGGCCATAAATCGCTTCAAAGTGGTCGCCCAGACCCCGGACGTTGACCATTAGACACCCCTGAGTGAGTTCTTTCAAAATTTGGCATTTCATCATCATTATGCAATATCCCGCGAGCTGGTCTCGAAGACGGGATGTACCTTTACCTTTACCTTTATGCAATATGACTAAATAATAATTGTTCGCCCATATCTCGCTTCAAACGTATCGTCCAGATCCCGGACCTTGACCAATCGACTCGCCAGAGTGAGTTCTTTCAAAATTTGATATTAAATCATCATTATGCAATACGATGCAATAATCGCTTTTTGGCCATAAATCGCTTCAAAGTGGTCGCCTAGACCCCGGACGTTGACCATTAGACACCCCTGAGTGAGTTCTTTCAAAATTTGGCATTACATCATCATTATGCAATATGACGCAATAATCGCTTTTTGGCCATAAATCGCTTCAAAGTGGTCGCCCAGACCCCGGACGTTGACCATTAGACACCCCTGAGTGAGTTCTTTCAAAATTTGGCATTACATCATCATTATGCAATATGACGCAATAATCGCTTTTTGGCCATAAATCGCTTCAAAGTGGTCGCCCAGACCCCGGACGTTGACCATTAGACACCCCTGAGTGAGTTCTTTCAAAATTTGGCATTTCATCATCATTATGCAATATGACTAAATAATAATTGTTCGCCCATATCTCGCTTCAAACGTATCGTCCAGATCCCGGACCTTGACCAATCGACTCGCCAGAGTGAGCTCTTTCAAAATTTGGTATTAAATCATCATTATGCAATACGATGCAATAATCGCTTTTTGGCCATAAATCGCTTCAAAGTGGTCGCCCAGACCCCGGACGTTGACCATTAGACACCCCTGAGTGAGTTCTTTCAAAATTTGACATTACATCATCATTATGCAATATGACGCAATAATCGCTTTTTGGCCATAAATCGCTTCAAAGTGGTCGCCCAGACTCCGGACGTTGACCATTAGACACCCCTGAGTGAGTTCTTTCAAAATTTGGCATTTCATCATCATTATGCAATATGACTAAATAATAATTGTTCGCCCATATCTCGCTTCAAACGTATCGTCCAGATCCCGGACCTTGACCAATCGACTCCCCAGAGTGAGCTCTTTCAAAATTTGATATTAAATCATCATTATGCAATAAGATGCAATAATCGCTTTTTGGCCATAAATCGCTTCAAAGTGGTCGCCTAGACCCCGGACGTTGACCATTAGACACCCCTGAGTGAGTTCTTTCAAAATTTGGCATTACATCATCATTATGCAATATGACGCAATAATCGCTTTTTGGCCATAAATCGCTTCAAAGTGGTCGCCCAGACCCCGGACGTTGACCATTAGACACCCCTGAGTGAGTTCTTTCAAAATTTGGCATTACATCATCATTATGCAATATGACGCAATAATCGCTTTTTGGCCATAAATCGCTTCAAAGTGGTCGCCCAGACCCCGGACGTTGACCATTAGACACCCCTGAGTGAGTTCTTTCAAAATTTGGCATTACATCATCATTATGCAATATGACGCAATAATCGCTTTTTGGCCATAAATCGCTTCAAAGTGGTCGCCCAGACCCCGGACGTTGACCATTAGACACCCCTGAGTGAGTTCTTTCAAAATTTGGCATTACATCATCATTATGCAATATGACGCAATAATCGCTTTTTGGCCATAAATCGCTTCAAAGTGGTCGCCCAGACCCCGGACGTTGACCATTAGACACCCCTGAGTGAGTTCTTTCAAAATTTGGCATTACATCATCATTATGCAATATGACGCAATAATCGCTTTTTGGCCATAAATCGCTTCAAAGTGGTCGCCCAGACCCCGGACGTTGACCATTAGACACCCCTGAGTGAGTTCTTTCAAAATTTGGTATTAAATCATCACTATGCAATAAGATGCAATGATCGCTTTTTGGCCATAAATCGCTTCAGAGTGGTCGCCCAGACCCCGGAACTGGACCACCATTCCGATTGTTTTTCCACATTTTGATTTGACTAATTTTTTGGCTCAAGTTAGTCACTCATAGTATCTATCCATTGCGCATAAAAACTCAGAAGGTTTTTCCGATTTCCAGAGTTAGGTCATTTTTGGTCGACTCGACAACCCCGCACTGGGACGTACGCAGAGAATGAAATGATCAACATAAAAGTTGTAGAGCATCTTCTCAGCATTCTTTCTGAGCAAAGAACGAGTTCCTATCATAATTTAAAACGGACTCGTTTAACTCGTGCAGTCATCGATGTACCAGTGCGAAGGGCAGGCAAGAGCAATCTCTCCAACTACGAGATGGTGGTGCTCGAGGAGATGGACACAAAATGGTGATGAATCAGCGACGTATATGAGGGACAATGCAATGCTTTCACATATAAATAATACTCGTGAATATATTTTAGTTCGTTTTTTCGAAGGCAAGGACAACTAAACACGGACATTTTTATATGTATCTCTATATTGAAATATTCTCATAGACCAGAGAAGATATCAGTGAAAGGACGCACAAACTGTCCAACTACGAGGTGGTGATGCTGGAGGAGATGGACACAGAGTGGTGAATGACTTACTGCATGGATAAACGAGCCAATGAGCCTTCATATTAAGTGCATTATCAGATAAGGAATATGCATGTTTTGCGATGCTTCACTGTCTCATATTTAGCTTACAAACAACTACAATGATATCGTTCACACCAATCGCAGTGTTTTTCAATGCAATAACGTTTAAGAAACCTGTCCAATTATAATACGAACATGTCATTATAACTGCGATAG
This sequence comes from Pristionchus mayeri, assembly GCA_036245805.1. Classification (NCBI taxonomy): domain Eukaryota; kingdom Metazoa; phylum Nematoda; class Chromadorea; order Rhabditida; family Neodiplogasteridae; genus Pristionchus; species Pristionchus mayeri. Next base: position 5,624,480 of record BTRK01000002.1, on the reverse strand, counting down.
GTGTTGTGTTGCTAACAGTGGCGATTCAAGAGGCACGAATCACCTAGAAGTTATGGGCATACGAGTATAATAGAATATAATTCGATGCTCTAACGAAGATTTCTCCCTACTACTCGGTGTTTGCTCCAAAAAAAAATGCAAACTAGCGACCTTCGGTCGCTACGTGGTTCGCGGGGTTGTGTGATAAGGATAAATGTTGTGCACGACTGGTGAGAGCCTGCTTTTAAGACCCTCCACGAGAGAACGTACGAGGGAACTTTGAAGCGATTTATGGCCAAAAAGCGATTATTGCGTAATATTGCATAATGATGATGTAATGCCAAATTTTGAAATAACTCACTCAGGGGTGTCTAATGGTCAACGTCCGGGGTCTGGGCGACCTCTTTGAAGCGATTTATGGCCAAAAAGCGATTATTGCGTCATATTGCATAATGATGATTTAATACCAAATTTTAAAAGAGCTCACTCTGGCGAGTCGATTGGTCAAGGTCCGGGATCTGGACGATACGTTTGAAGCGAGATATGGGCGAACAATTATTATTTAGTCATATTGCATAATGATGATGAAATGCCAAATTTTGAAAGAACTCACTCAGGGGTGTCTCGAAAAGTCTCTCATAAATTATTCAAAAATTCATTATATCCGACTCTTGCCATCATTACGACGATAACGAGAATTCCCTAAGATAACTGGCGCAGATGCTCGTCATGTCAGTGACTAACCTTCACATTTTTTTTTAAATTCAAAGCGGTCCAAGTAATGAACGATGGCGAATCGATTAATCATTGAAATTACAATTCCACTTCCCATCCATCCAGCAGTTCTTGTTTAAACCACGTAAACGGACGGTTTTGCATCATGATTCAGGGTCGAATGTGTATATAATACTGAAGGTTTCTTCTCCCAACATCGCATATATCATTCACATTGACCATATCCTTGAATTTTATCATTTGCCCCACAAAAAATCCCCACAAACTGCCGACTATACTCTACACTAGAGTTCGTAATTCGGGTCACCTTTCTTCATTTCCCACACTCTACACCGGTCGAGCGGTGATAGAGTGTGAGAAATCGAGAGACGGTGACCCGAATTACGAACTATAACTCTAGATGCTTCTCAAACTCATCACGGCCGCAGTCCTTCTCCCGTACATTACGGCGGAAATCGTGTATGCCAGAACGAATCGGTTCGATCAAGCCGAGGTAAAGTACGCTTGGATCAATAGTCGTATATACCACCTCTCATATCATGGCATCTCAGAATATGATTATCTAGTTGCGCCATCTCTATATTTTTCTTAAACGCAAAAGTATCCTCATTCTAATCTCTAAATTGTGATTATTTTTCTCATTTTTACCCTTCGTGATGTGTCCTTCAGTTCGATACATGGAACGAAACTTGTGGCAGACAATCGGACTACACGACAGTGCCATTCAAAGTCATGGTGTACGTCTCGGTGAGAATTCATAATTATGTTTGCCTTTCCCAATAGTCTACGCCCTCAGAACGTTTGCTCATTGGTATCCATGTCAATTGCCAATGCCAAGTGTTTACAGAAGGAGAACGGGAATTCAACGAAGTGTGTCGGCGTCCCTATCAACAAGCGTTTCGTGCTCACAAGAGCCACATGCTACTAGTATGCCCTATAGTTTTCTCGTCCACTCACTGAACAAGTTCATGAGCACGTTTTATTATATGTTGAAATAAATTGATTTTTTCCCATTGCCTCTACATTTTCATTTAAAAATAACATAATTTTTTCAGTGATCGCAGTCTGAACAACTACACGGATGACTCCGCTCTACGAGTTGCTACCAGACCTGTAAACACGAAGGTCGTCGTATGTGCGGATGATGGAGTGGTCAGGACTATTCGTTTTGCATTTCGATATTTATCTACTCTGTTTTTTTATGAATGTGCACTCTCTATCTGGCTGGTACAATTTTGTGGACTAAGGTAAGATAAAATAGAGAAGATGGACGAACACGAACCTTTCAGTACCGAATACGAACAGTCACTACAACGATTGTTAATGATATTTAGACATGCGACAATGAGAAGGGACTGCAACAGGTGTCAGTGAAGAACATCATCTACCCACAACTCGTACATCGCAAGCAGGAGTACGAGGTAGCCGAGCTCATGATGATTATTCAGCTAAAATATTTATCGTGTTCTTCTCATGCTCAAGCAATACTGTGTGAAATATTAACACGATGGTTCTGGTAAGATGGCTTGTTCGAGCTTTCGCATTTTTTCACCCATTATATACAGTCGATAGCTGACGTCGCGCTTCTCGAGTTGGATGAAGACTTGCCTTCCAACACATCCATCTGCATACACCGGAGTGTATTCCAATATGTCTCGAGGGAAGAGAGATTCCGAGGATTACCTATATACCTCATATCGGAAGAGATAAGTCAGTTCGATCCTCTAAGATGTGAATTATCGATTAGTATAAATGAAAAAAAGTGCATTTGGGGGTTGATTTTGTTTTCCTTTCCGACTTTTCCAATTGCATATCACGGAACCATTCAGCCGATCGTCCATTCCACAATGGAACGTGGGAGCGGCAGGGAGAAAGAACTTGTGCCGAACAATATCACATGTGTCTGGACTCGTACACGTTCCTGCCATCCACTGAGATGTCCATCAAGGTGGAAATTGTCGTAACTCTTATTTGTCAATCAAATTTCCATATTTCAGCCTTCAAATGGTCTCTTCTTCGCGGTAAAGAACGATCGCGTGTATCTGCTCGGAATGCTGAAATACGTTGTTAGTTTTTCGATTTATGACACCCTGCCGATGTCATCCTCTAGGATGATAAGATCCCGCCTCTTTCGTGGTCAATATTAGAAACTGACCTTACGAACCTTTCCGCTTAAAGAAGGACTGTCAGCAAAGGTGAAATTTTGACGTTGTCATAACCATGACCGACCTTTGTGCAACCATAAGAGATTCTGAAAATTTCAAATGCGTATCTCTATTGTGAACCGAGTTATCATTAGTTGGCAGAATGCCAAGGAGGGCTTGAAGGGAAGGGACGTGCGGAAATTCAAATATCTAGAAGATTTTTCAAAAACTGGTGGGATTCGAACCCGCAACCTTCAGATTACGCGGCAACTGCTTTACCACTGAGCTATGCGATTGACCTTTGCCTATTCTCTTAGCTCGCGCTATGATCGTTGGATGATTGTCTAGGTCATGGTTATGACAGCATCAAAAATTTAACTTTGCTGACACTCCTTCTTTAAGCGGTACCGTAAACGAATTGATTATTTACACGGCATAATATAACGTTTCTCAAGAGAGAATCGGGACAGCGAGTTAACATTAGAACATACAATTTTCAAGTTCTTGTGTATTTTACATCGTGATTGGATGATAGAAGATCCCCCAAAATTGTTCCGACAGTATTTTGACATATATTTTTGAGGACGGATCACCGAAGATCGTTCGCATCCTTCCCTACTTTGCCGATTTTGTTTGCACAAATACCGGTTCATGCGGAGATGGATACGACCAGTATATGTGGATGGCAGAGACCCGAGTGATGCTCAATGGTGAGACGAGATAAGGGATAGCGTCGAAGTTGGCTCTCTTCATTATATCTGACATAAACCGATTTAAACACACAGCATGAAGATTTCTCAGCCGAAAAGAGTGATAAAATATCAGCAAATCAAGTTCAGGAGCACCACTCCCTCAAGTAAACCACTGCGATGAGAGATATTCTTATAACTGCCCGAGATATAGGGACCACCATCTGTAAATTAAAAACCTTAAAACCGGGAAAAGGTTGTGCACGATGTGCTGTTTCCCAACTGCCCGCGAGTTTAAATCTGTGAAGAAAATTGTTTTTTTTAAATCTTTTTCGATTTCTAGAAGATGCCCATCTCCAATTTTTAAGATATAAGTACAACATAGCTTATGAAAGCTACCAAAAAAATTTAAAAAATAAATATCTCAGCGAAAAAATTCTGTAGGTTCATGAATTATGTAACATTCAGATTTAATTCGGTAGCAATTGTTTAAGGGGGCGCCCCTCTCCAATTCCGAGAAGAGCTGTTCTGCTTCCTGAAATGGTTTACTGAACGGAAAAGTAGCAAAAATTATGTCAGCGCTCTGAAGCTAAATGATGATGATCTTGCTGAGCATGTAGTGCGCTGTAGCTAATATTTCTGTGATTGCAATGTTTTTATTTATTCTACGCACTACAATGAGCACAGATAGAATCTACTAGGTATTCAAAAGGTAGAATGATTATAAATTTAAATATAGCAAACGCTTGTCGTGAAGCTACAGTATACCGTTGTCATTTGTCGAGAGTACATAGTACCACTTGCTTTAATTTTTTTCATAATTGTATCAATTATTGATCATGCATGTACGCTCTATAGAATGCAACAAAAGGAATTGCAAATAAAGTTTTTCGAAATTTTCTTGCAGTGACCCGCTAAACTGATGTGACCCAGCGAACCGCGGGATCGCTTGCACTACACCACGATGGGCGGGGCTTAGAGAAACATTCTAATACTCGCTCAAATTAGCATTTTATGAAATTATAGTGACGCTATCCTTTTTCAACGCCCTCGAATACCCCATTGCACACCATTTCAGAATTTTGGAAAATTGTTGAAGATTTGAGTGGAGGACCCTACCCGAGATACGACCACCTCTACTTCAGGTGAATCTATATACATAGGATCGTAGCGATATTTTCCCGACGACAGAATCAGGAACAATTAATTGGATTACCCTTTCTTTGTCCGGAGAGAGGGAGAGGGGGGGGGGGGGGTACGAGTAATTGGTTTTTGAGAGAGTGTGCAGATTGGAGAGAGCGATCATTTCGTATTCATTCGAACAGGGCGAGCGGTGGGCGGAGGGAAGGGGGGGGGGGAGGAGGGGAGTGGGTAAAGAAGGGGATGAGGTAGAGGGGGGAAGAAAAGGTGGAGGTGAATAAGAATATAGGAGGAAGGGGAGAGAGCGAAATATAGGTAACAATCCATGAGTTTGGAAAGAGTGCAAACAGTAGGAGAGGGGGAAAGGTCCTAGAGATAGGAGAGGGGGCGATGGAGGACCTAGAGATAGGAGAGGGGGACGCGAATGTCCGAGATAGGAGAGGGGGAGGGGGGGCTCCTAGAGATAGGAGAGGGGAGGAGAGGATCGAAGAGATAGGATGGGGAGGAGAGGATCCTAGAGATAGGAGTGGGGAGGTGGAGGTCCTAGAGATAGGAGAGGGGGGGGGAGGAGATGGCCCTAGAGATAGGTGAGAAGGGATGAGAGGAAAATAAGGATAGGATGGGGGAGGAGAGGTCCTAGAGATAGAAAAGGGGAGGGAGGAGGTCCTAGAGATACAGTAGCGGACATAAGTTTAGCCCCAAAATTCGAATTGCTATAACTTCTTTCAAAATTGAGCTAGGGACTTTTGGTTTAGACCATTCGATAGAAGAATGTCAGGAGAAGATAGTCATATGGTGCATGATCTGAAACACATTTTTCGCGGGTTTCTGAATTTAATTTTCGGCATCACAATTTTCATACATTTTTTGAAACTCAGCCGCAAATTGATGTTACCTCACACGAACCTGTGATGGAAGTATTACCATTGTTGTTTACAATCAACTATCCGGCTTGCCCATTGCACATCAGAAATAGCTAATATATCGATTTTTCGAGACCTCCGAAATGTGTTTGGATGGCTATATCTTCGGTCCCAGTTGAGTGATAGGGCTCATATCTTGCAGGTACTATACACTAGTAATGTAGTTACTCTTTGCAAAGTTTGATAGTGATAAGACAACAAATTTCAAAAGTCGAAAAATTTTGGACCACACTTTTCACTGACGTGGAAACGACCTTTTACGCTATCGAAAAAATCCGCGTTTTTTGCCACTTTAAGGAGAAACTAGTAATGAATAAGTGTGCAAAATCGCAAAGTGAGAAGACTCTTCCAGCACATTTTACAGCCTAATAGCCATCGAGGGTCAGAATGGCGAAAGTCGTCCGAGATGGCCCGAAGCAAAAGGCGACCTAGCCTAACGGGAGAGTTTCTGTAAAAATGGCTCCAGTTCAATGAGGAATGTGCATATCTAGGACTTCAGAATGTGCTAAGTGCTTTTTATGCAAATAGGATAAGATTCAATTTGACCCTGTACCGTGTTTCACGGTTCATGACTATCTGACCCTCGATGGCTATTAGGCTGTAAAATGTGCTGGAAGAGTCTTCTCACTTTGCGATTTTGCACACTTATTCATTAATAGTTTCTGCTTAAAGTTGCCAAAAAGCGGATTTTTTCGATAGCGTTAAAGGTCGGTTCCACATCAGTGAAAAGTGGGGTCCAAAATTTTTTCTATTTTTGAATTTTGTTATCTGATCACTATCAAACTTGGCAAAGTATATCTTCATAACTAATGTATAGTACCTGCAAAATATGAGCCCTATCACTCAACTGGGACCGAAGAAATAGCCATCGAAACACATTTCGGAGGTCTCGAAAAATCGATATATTAGCTCTCTCTGATGTGCAATGGGCAAACCAGATAGTGGATTGTAAACAGCAATGGTTATACTTCCATCACAGGTTTGTATGAGGTAATATCGATTTACGGCTGAGTTTCAAAAAATACATTAATATTGTGATGCCGAAACTTAAATTCAGAAACCCGCGAAAAATGTGTTTCAGATCATGCACCATATGACTATCTTCTCCTGACATTCTTCTATCGAATGGGCCAAACCATAAGTCTCTATCTCAATTTTGAAAGAAGTTATTACAATTCGAATTTTGGGGCTAAACTTTTGTCTGCTACTGTAGGAGAGGGGAACACGAGTGTCCTAGAGATAGGAGAGGGGGAGGAGGAGATGGCACTAGAGATAGGCGAGAAGGGAGGAGAGGGTCCTAAAGATAGGATGGAGGAGGAGAGGGTCCTAGAGGTTCTAGAGATCCAGTCCTAGAGTTAGGGTGGTGATCGGTCCTAGAGATAAGAGAGAAATCAGATAGAAAATGGGTCTGCCTTAGAAATGGACATGAGAGCGTGGGGGCGAGCACATTTATTCTTTCAAAGCCTTCAAGGGAGATAAAAACACATGCCACCTCCTTGCATATACTCAGGATCCTAGCGATATTTTCCTGTCAGCAAAATCAGGAACATTTAATTGGATTATCTCCCTCTCATTCATTCTTCGTCACTTTCGAACGCGAGACCGGTCGGCGCGCGCAGCGCGATGAATGAACGGCGAGCGGCGTCGACGCGCGAAGCGCGATGACGCCGCGAGCCACCCCTGGCCGTTGGCGGTAGCCAACGGCTAGTCGCCATATACTCAGGATCCTAGCGATATTTTCCTGTCAGCAAAATCAGGAACATTTAATTGGATTATCTCGACTCTATTGTGTGGTAATTGGATTATCTCCCTCTCATTCATTCTTCGTCACTTTCGAACGCGAGACCGGTCGGCGCGCGCAGCGGGACGAATAATCGGCGAGCGGCGTTGGCGCGCGAAGCGCGACGACGCCGCGAGCCACCCCTGGCCGTTGGCGGTAGCCAACGGCTAGTAATTTACTCAGAATCATATTTGTGAATTGTATTCGTAATTCTCGAATGAACTTATGGATTATTTATGCTCGGGTTTACATTCGCTTTTCTGGAAATATGGATATTTTTTCGGATAAGGTTGAAGTGTGCTGCAACCTGCTTATCATTTCTCCAGACAGCGGCCTCAAAAATGACTCAAAATAACATGAAAATATAAACCCTACATTTGGCACACATTAATATACTGTAACCTACGAAAAATGCGTCTTGCGTCAAAAATGCGTCAAAGTGGATTCACAAATCGGACTGCGCTCAATTCAGAGATGATTCAGAGATTGTGAGTTAACAAGGATGAAGCAAACATTTCCGGAAAATTGTTCGGGCAATTGTTTTTTTTTGTTTTATGACGGGTCCTTAAATTACAATAGTTGCGGTCGCAAGAGGTAATGCCCTTTACGAAATCGACCACACCTGGCAGCATCATTTGCTGAGTGGTATACATAATAAATTAAATAATATATCATGGCACTTTTGCACCGTTACCTATCCCATTGTTGACAGTGCTTCCATTGATCTGCTCCATTTATTTCAGAAAAGGATACGAGACTACAACTGCAGAGATGATAATGTCAATATGGTTACGCAGGGAGGAAACGTAACACGTGGATTCACGAAGAGGTATGGGTACTTTCAGGGTGGGATGTGAGGTCGGCTGTAAGTCTGTGTATCATTTCATATTGTAGCAAATTCCTGGGGAATTATGATATCTGCAACAAACGAGCTAAAACAGGTATGATATAGATAGGGACCACAAGCTCCGCCCACTTCCTTCTGACACGATTCTCCCTCGAAAGCAAGATATCGTCCCGAATTAAAATTCCGCTACGAATGACTCGATGTGTGCAATTGTAACAAACTTTTTGTTACAAAATTTGATGACACTCAAAATACACTTTCATGGGTCATGTTTGGGGTTATTCGATGCGTAATCATCGCATTTCTCGGGAAATCCCACTCAAAAAAATTAAAAATCGATAATTTAGCCGATATTAATTTTTTTATAAAATAAAGTCAGTTTGTGACTGACTGGGGAACATTTTGCAGCACTTCGGCCCGGCTAGGCCTACGAATTTTTCTTATTCGCGAAATTGTCGCATTACCCCTCGGTTTGTTTATGTTGCCGTTTTTACTTGTTTTGTGTTTCAGGGTTCTCCTAAAATTCGAGCAGAGGCGATAGAAGCAACGAAGGCCAACGGCGATAGGCCGGCACCCAATGAGATGTTTACGTCTGCATTTGCCGTTTAAATATAGTAAAATGTATGCTAAAATATGATGCTGTCGTAGGTTGATGTCATCATCTCCGGGTGGGTGGGATATTGCCTCATCCACGAGTCCATGCTGAACACCGTCCTCTACGCTCGTGACAAGTAGCTGGCGCCTGGGGGCCTGCTCTTCCTCGACAAGGCCAAGCTCTTCGTTACTGCATCGAGGACAGGCAGTACGAGGATGAGAAGATTAACTGGTTAGTGTTCTGCTCGATTCTAATTGGTTGTTAACTTATCAGTTGTGGCGCGGGCACCCTAATAGTTTTTAGAGCATTCGATGATCTCATCGGGTCGAAAATGCTTAAGCCTTTTTCTGGAATATTTGAACAACTTCTAAAAATTTGAAAACATTAGATCATCTCATAAGGGAATTAGATTAGGATCAAATGCATACGATTTTTCAAATCAGTGTAACCCGGGCTACTTTTACCCAAAGTGAACAACTTTTTAAAATCTTGGTTTGTTGCCTGCCCACTTATGGTACGTTGTTGCAGGTGGGACGAAGTGCACGGCTTCAACATGTCTTCCATTCGCAAGGTGGCAATCACTGAGCCCCTTGTTGATGCTGTAAGGAGCAACCGAGTTATGGCCAACAGCGTCAAGGAGGTATGTCTCAAGTTATCTTCTAATCGTTGTTAAATTAACCTTCATATGCTGCGGCTTCAGCTAAGGAAAATGTGCACTGTTTTGTAGATCGACCTCTACACTGTTCAAATACTCGATCTCGCGTGACCTCCGATTTTATGCTGCGAATGAGGCGCGACGACTGCGTACAGGTATACTTTAGCCTATGTTTGTTTGCATATTTTATGGATTACTTGAGTTCCTCACCATGCCACTAATTTACTCATTTCTTTGAGGATGCTCTTATCGTCAAGAAGGGCGAGGAACTGAAAGGAGTTTTCACTTGCGCGACTTGGACTTCAAGATTAAAGTATCCTTCCACGGTAAGGTTTGCGATCTCGAGGCGGAGAACACCTATACCATGCATTAAATTGCTTTTCACCCAGATCTTTCTTCCATTCCCTCTAGTCCCTGAATTATTTGTAGTTTTCGGTAGCACGTTAAATTGGATCTCAGACGTTTCAGTTAGTACCCAGTCTCGCGTTGTATGTTAATTTTATGAAACTTTGCTTGTACTCTAAACCGTTGATGTCGTCCAAAAGCAAGTTCAATGTTAACTATTTCGTAAGATAAATAGCTTCCTCTCCATTTTGTCACTTGCGTGTGTGTTAAGCAGGATTTGATTTGAGATTCCGAGAGTGAGGGAATGCTTACATAGCAACTGACTCAATGAGAATCAAGTAGGGGTTTTCAAATTGCGGAATCGTCTAAGGGGACTGTTTTGCAATGGAGCACTATGAAACTGTTATGAGCAGTAGTTACCGAACCTGAAAAAAATGATCCTCTACCCCTTCCATTCTCATCATGACGCCCTCTCATTATCGAATGCCCACGAACATAATCGTTCCTACTCCACCTTACATCTTCCCGGATATCGTCTTCCAGAAAAAGATATAGTCTTTTGTTATGCAAACAATAAACATTCTCAAGAAAATAATCATTTACTAGTAAACATTACAATTAAGCGAGATAGAAGATGGTTTGCTTCCAATGCGTGGATTGGCTCTCCGGCCCGGTGGAGAATCCCGTCCACTTGTAGCACTTGGAGAACTGGACGGTGAAGTAGGCGACGAGCGCCTCAAAGTGACCCCATCAATGAATTGGGCGACTCCCTACGAATCGAGCATAGGCTAAAGTATACCTGTACGCAGTCGTCGCGCCTCATTCGCAGCATAAAATCGGAGGTCCACGCGAGATCGAGTATTTGAACAGTGTAGAGGTCGATCTACAAAACAGTGCACATTTTCCTTAGCTGAAGCCGCAGCATATGAAGGTTAATTTAACAACGATTAGAAGATAACTTGAGACATACCTCCTTGACGCAGTAGCTCCTTACAGCATCAACAAGGGGCTCAGTGATTGCCACCTTGCGAATGGAAGACATGTTGAAGCCGTGCACTTCGTCCCACCTGCAACAACGTACGTGGGCAGGCAACAAACCATGATTTTTAAAAGTTGTTCAATTCAAACAGAACTTTGGGTCAAAGTAGCCCAGGTCACACTGATTTGAAAAATCGTATGCCTTTGATCCTAATCTAATGCCCTTATGAGATAATCGAATGAGTTTTCAAATTTTTAGAAGTTGTTCAAATATTCCAGAAAAAGGCTAAAGCATTTTCGACCCGATGAGATCATCGAATGCTCTAAAAACTATTAGGGTGCCCGCGCCACAACTGATAAGTTAACAACCAATTAGAATCGAGCAGAACACTAACCAGTTAATCTTCTCATCCTCGTACTGCCTGTCCTCGATGCAGTAACGAAGAGCTTGGCCTTGTCGGGGAAGAGCAGGCCCCCAGGCGCCAGCTACTTGTCACGAGCGTAGAGGACGGTGTTCAGCATGGACTCGTGGATGAGGCAATATCCCACCCACCCGGAGATGATGACATCAACCTACGGCAGCATCATATTTTAGCATAAATTTTAAACGGCAAATACGTAAACATAATAACAAAATGATAAAATAAATACCTTTTCGATGCCGAAAGGCGACTCCTTGATGTCTTCAATCTTGCTCTGGACAACTTCGATGATATGGCCGAGGTTGTTGTCCCTAATGATATGTATTGACTGGATGGTCATGTTCGAGAACTCTACCTAGAAAGGAAGCAATAATTTTTACCGCAAAATGCGCGTAAAACCGGTTACTAGAAGCCAATGAAATGGGCAAACCTTGAAGAGGTGCTTGTTGTGGCAAATGGAATCGCGGTAGGCCTCGGTGCGAATCGTATCCTTGAGCATCTTCTAAAACGATCGAGTTAGCTATGTCATGGGAAAAAACAATCGTCGATATTAACGAAAAGCTTACTAACCTCGTGTATACCGAAGTGAGCGTAAGAGTCGAAGTAGTAATCCTTGCTCGTCATCTCATTGGGTGCCGGCCTATCGCCGTTGGCCTTCGTTGCTTCTATCGCCTCTGCTCGAATTTTAGGAGAACCCTGAAACACAAAACAAGTAAAAACGGCAACATAAACATGAAAAACCGAGGGGTAATGCGACAATTTCGCGAATAAGAAAAATTCGTAGGCCAAGCCGGGCCGAAGTGCTGCAAAATGTTCCCCAGTCAGTCACAAACTGACTTTATTTTATAAAAAAATTAATATCGGCTAAATTATCGATTTTTAATTTTTTTGAGTGCGATTTCCCGAGAAATGCGATGATTACGCATCGAATAACCCCAAACATGACCCATGAAAGTGTATTTTGAGTGTCATCAAATTTTGTAACAAAAAGTTTGTTACAATTGCACACATCGAGTCATTCGTAGCGGAATTTTAATTCGGGACGATAGAACAATCACAGCGTTCATTCTTAACCAAATTACTTGATCAAAAACGAATTCGAGAGCTCTACCCGTGTGCTTTCGATATTTTACTATTCAAAAAACAGTTTTTGCAGCTGTCGTGTTGACAAATCAAACTTTGTAACGCGATCCATCGTTTTCCCAGATTTTTGCTATGCGTGAGCAGTAAAATTATGACACACTGTTTGAATAGTGAAAATATTACAGCCAGTAACCATTCAAATAAGTTGGCCAAAGGAAATTGAAAAATATTGATTTCCCGGTCCGTGATTCGAAGTAAACCAGACGATGCCTGTGCTGAACGATCGCCGTTCCCCTCTCTCCCTCTCCTCCCTCTCCTCTCGCCTTTTTCTGACCCGGCGTGAGTTGAGAGCGCGCGTTCTAAAGAAGAGTGCGTCCGCTTCGCTCCCTCGCCTTACCTCGCAGGGGTAAGGCGCAACCGGGAAAGGGCGAAGCCCTGCTCAAATTTTTGGCGATTTTACCGGGGAGGGGTCGGAATAGGCTCCGCCCCTCTATCCCTCGTCTCGTTTTCCTACCGCTCTCCGTTGACACTTTTTCTCGTATTTTATGAGGTCTAGTGTGATTCTGAGAAAATATATCGACAAACGGCCAAAAGCATGATCTTATTTGGATCCGAGCGGGCAGTTTGAGCATAGTTAGGGCGACATAGCTTCATTTCGGCTGTACCCCTTGTGGTCCCTAGATATAGATATATTTATTACAGCAGTGCGGCTTTCCTGGGATCTCAGCTATCCGTATACAATGGTTCGACGAAGAGAATGCATCTTTATGGACTCGCACACTACTTCACGCCCCTGAACAGAAACCACCATGATATTGTGAGCGAAGAAGTGTGGGATAGAATACCACGAGATTACAACATAAGAAGTACAATTAGTAAATTGAAAGAGCGTTATATTTATAATTATATAAAATGGAATATGCATTATTTCCTGCATGAGTGCGTTGTGAAATCCAATCAAAGAATAAGCTATTCAGAAATGATAATGTATTTAGGTCAACGAGTTGGGAGCTTTCTATCCAATCTACAAGAACGAGCGATTCATTTGCTGGTTCACTGGTGTCTGCTACGGCGGAAGACCCTATCGGGGCGAAAGTAGATTGTTCAGGGTACGCTCGGTATGGGATTTATCGCACGGTGTGCCGGAAAAAAATATCACAAATAAGTTGAATTGAACAAGTTTTCAAAGAAAATTTTACGTTCTCACCATTGCATAGTTGCCCAGCACTGGCGGCGGCTTGTCAGGCAGTGCTCAACGACGTATAGGGGGTCATGGTCAACAAATTGATGGTAGGTCATGGGTAGGTCTAGACTAAGTACTGTACCAATCGATAGTACAGTACTTCCTCTGCAGCAACGGTCGCAAATGTGGAAAATGATTGGCATGTGCCAAAATGTTCATATAATTATTGAAACAATTTTGTGTGCAAATGCGACACGGTAGTGGGATACGGTATTTGGTGGTACTGTACTATCGATTGGTTACGGTACTTTGATTTTTTAATTAAGGTACGGTATTTTCAATTTTTGAAAAAAATCAGTTCGCGGTAATCAGGGTTACGGTAGCTATATACGGTATCAGGAAGTTCGCCAAGTCGCAAGTTCGAGCCCCGCCATGCCTGACAAGTTGTTTTTTGCTATGTGATAACATCGAAAAAGCAAGTCTGAATGGGTCATATTAATGAACAAAATGGATTGCAATAAAGAGGCTGGCATAGCTGGGGTTCGACCTTTCGACTTCGCGAACTCAGATCCGCTGCAAGTGTACCGTGCAGCCAGTTATGAAGTTTTCTCCGGCTTGCCAAGACCGGCGAGGTAAAATGATCGAAAAATGTGGTTCGCGCAGAATTTCAAGCACTACAAACTGGGATTGTTTGGAGTAGTGCTCAAAATCAGGGTGCAATTGAGAAATTAAAAACTGGTTCACAATTAATGCCACTTCGAGAGCCAGGAATTCACGTTTTTTATCAGGCCTCTCACGAGAGAATCGGAACAACGAGTTTAATTGGAAATGCAAATAATTAATTTAGTTTTCACGGGCTTGGAAGTTTAGAAGACTTCGCTCGTTCGGTTTTTCATCGCATCTTGCACCCGCAGCTGATGCAAACGACGTAGGTGCATCAGAGGTCAATTTCAATATTTATCACGTCATGCGTTAACGCAAGATGAGGAAGGGTCGGTATTCTTCAGCAGTTGCGTTCCACCATCTCGCTCCAATAGTTCTTCTGAGATCATCTCTCCATCGGGGTTTAGGCTGACCCGGTGAGCGCGTCCTGTTGTAAGGTATCCACATAGTAGTCGCTCTGCTCCATTCTTCCATATCCATTCGTCGCAGTTTCAACGCCCAAATTGCCTTCCTTCTCATAGCCTCCTGATTCCAGTCACGGACTCCTGTTGCGTTGCGGATGTTCACGTTCCTCCATCGATCTCGCAAGCTGATTCCGAGCATTTTCCGCTCCATCTTACGCTGAGTCACACTTAGTCGCTCCTTGTCACTTGCTCGTAGGGCCCATAGCTCGCTGCCATAGAGTATCGTAGACATGACACAACTGTTGAAAAGGCGCCGCTTTGTTTTCACGGGTAGAATGCGTGAAGAGAGGAGGTACGAGAGCTTGCTCCATGCGAACCAACCCAGACGAATTCTGTGCTCAAGTTCTGCTGAGTAGTCAAGGGGAAGTGAGATTCTTCCGCCTAGATAGGTGGTGGATTCGGCAAAGTTGAACTTCAGATTGTCGATGACAATGGGTGCTCGGGTGGAGGTGCACGAGGTTAGAAGTACGGTCTTGGATGGATTTACTTCAAGACCAACGCGCGCGCAAGCCTCCATAAGTTTCTTCATCATGTTCTCCAGTTCGGGGCGACTCTTTGCGATTAGAACAATGTCGTCTGCGTACTCTAAGTGACTCAGGTTGCGGCCATCGATCGATATTCCGTTGTTCTCCCAATCGATTTCATTCATAGCGTATCTCAAGACGGCATTGAAGAGACATGGGGAGAGAGTGTCTCCTTGGCGAACTCCTCTCCGCACTTCAACTGGAACCAAATCCTCGTTGACACGGATGAGAGTAGAGGAAGATTCGTAGAGGCGACGCAAGAGATGGATTAGAGTCGGGTGCACTCTAGCGATCCACAGTGCGTGCCAAACAGAGTTCCATTCCACACAGTCAAATGCCTTCCGAAAATCCACGAATCCCAAGTAGAGGTGCATTCCGTATTCGTGCGTGCGTTCTGCGAGTTGTTTGATCGAGTGAAGATTGTTGAGAGTGCAGTGACCTTTCCGGAATCCGGTCTGAGTGTGCGATTCAGCCTCTTCAATTGATGATTCGATTCGTTTGAGAACAACGCGAGTGATTGTCTTGAGGGATACGTTAAGCAACGAGATTGGTCTGAAGTTTCCGATATCTGTTGGGTCGCCCTTTTTGTGAAGAAGGGACACAACTGCTTCAACCAAATCTCCAGGTACTTGGTCTCCTGCTACGAGGCGATTCAGTAGATCAGCGAAGAATGGGGCAAGGTGCTCTCTTGAGTGGTAAAGCATGTCAGGGAGGATACCATCGGATCCAGGGGAATGCCCGCACTTGAGAAGCGAGAGAGCATGCCTCGTTTCATCTGGAAGGAAGAGTGGCAATGGTTCGGGAGAAGGAGGCACGGCCAAGGGAATGTTCACTGCGCGTTTGTAGAGTTCCCCGTAGTAAACTTGGACGGCAGTCTTAGTCGCATCTTGGGAAAGGGCGCCAGAGACTGGGTCAGGAACGAGAAGTCGTTTACGAGACGAGCGCAGTTTGAGCATCTCTTTGACGATGCTTCTTCCTTTCATTGCAGCTTGTTTTGCCTGGTTCTCTTTCCTTCTCTTGATATCGTCTACGAGGTTGCTTCGGGCTGTTTTGCATGACAAGGAATATTCGACATTGGATTGCAGGGATGATCGAAGTAGATGACGTTGAGCAAGGAGTTTCCGAGTTGCGGGAGAGATCCAAGGTGGCGATTGCCTCTTTCTCCAACAGTTGGTTGCTGCTGTCTTTGCAAACGCTTGTATCTTGTGGAAGGCGTCTGTGGCTGAGGATGGACGAGCAAGGGGCATTGATGCGAGAAGGTTCGCATTGGCAGTAAAAGCGACTTTATCGAAATCCAGCCGCTCCCTGCATCTTTTATGCCGAAACGACCCATCGAGGCGGCTTACAACTCCCGCTTGCCAGAGCTGCTGGGAGAGGGAAACTGGCCGAGGGAGAGGGAGACGGGGGGACGGAATGCGCACCACACCGCTCGCGACTAGCGTTGAGGGCCAGAATGAGGAAGAAATCAGAATCAGAGGTATATCCCAGAAAGAAGTGTAAGGATGAAAAATTGCACAGCCAAATCTGCATATCCGTAAAAAAACCAGAATCAGAGGTATATCCCAGAAAGAAGTGTAAGGATGAAAAATTGCACAGCCAAATCTGCATATCCGTATGCATATTCGTGACAGTACAATTAGGTCAGAGGGAGGCCAGAAGTCGGAACAATAAACAGGATAAATCTTCCGAATTCACGGAAACTCAGATTTGTAAACACCACGCGCCAAGAACAGATGCAGCGAATACTACCGAAACAGCGAACAATATACCGAAACAGCGAACCGTAACCAATCGATAGTACAGTACCACCAAATACCGTATCCCACTACCGTGTCGCATTTGCACACAAAATTGTTTCAATAATTATATGAACATTTTGGCACATGCCAATCATTTTCCACATTTGCGACCGTTGCTGCAGAGGAAGTACTGTACTATCGATTGGTACAGTACTTAGTCTAGACCTACCCATGACCTACCATCAATTTGTTGACCATGACCCCCTATACGTCGTTGAGCACTGCCTGACAAGCCGCCGCCAGTGCTGGGCAACTATGCAATGATGAGAACGTAAAATTTTCTTTGAAAACTTGTTCAATTCAACTTATTTGTGATATTTTTTTCCGGCACACCGTGCGATAATTCCCATACCGAGCGTACCCTGAACAATCTACTTTCGCCCCGATAGGGTCTTCCGCCGTAGCAGACACCAGTGAACCAGCAAATGAATCGCTCGTTCTTGTAGATTGGATAGAAAGCTCCCAACTCGTTGACCTAAATACATTATCATTTCTGAATAGCTTATTCTTTGATTGGATTTCACAACGCACTCATGCAGGAAATAATGCATATTCCATTTTATATAATTATAAATATAACGCTCTTTCAATTTACTAATTGTACTTCTTATGTTGTAATCTCGTGGTATTCTATCCCACACTTCGTCGCTCACAATATCATGGTGGTTTCTGTTCAGGGGCGTGAAGTAGCCAAGTAATCGAAAATATAACACAGGTATCATGAGTCAGTGGAGGAAAAAACCAACCCTCGGGAACAATTTCCAATTTTTATTTTTTGTTTTGCTTCATATTATAGTGGTAGCATAGAGGCAACTTCTTGAAATTTCTGGGTCACAGGTCCCAGAACCGTCATTTAGGAATTTTCCGGTTTTGAACCCGGCTCTACTGTATTTCAGCTACCAGATGAGCTAGAGAGCTGTCATTGGGCTCAAAATGCGCGGAAAAATCAGTTGAACAACTTTTATGTTGAAAGATAGGCCGTAGGATTTCAAGTTCATAAACTATAAAAAAAAAACTGAAATTGCAAATAAAAATAAAATCATAGCATCTCGGTAAGGGACAAACCCAGTGAATTTTATTACAGATTATGGAAGAACAAGTCCACACGCGTTTAGAAAAAAATTGAAATAGGCAACTTCAGGGTGGCCTACGCCCGCTGAATGTTGAAAACCATCAATTTCAAATTTTGAAAAATTCACAGCTCGCAGATTTATCATACAAATCGATCAGTTAAACCAATTTCTAACATTACTCGATCAATGAAGTTAATCGATGTTGAAAGAGCACGAAAGTTCAGCACTTCAAAAAATTCTATTTTCAAGGCATCTCAAAAGCCAAATTCGAGCGCATCCAGCGATTTAGTGTTTCCTGAAAATTAAATCAAATCGTTCTCAATACATTCCACAGTAATGAACACATTCTGGCATTTTGAGTCTTTCAGCCCATTCCAGACCTGTGATTTAAATTCTCAAACTTGCTGGATCGTGATGTGAGAAATTCAAAATAATTATATTTTAATTAAATGGTAATGGCTCTTGGTTCTTTTCGATCACTAAAAATCATTTTATGAGCAGAAGAGATAGAAAACACTGACAATGCCAACATGGTGATCGTTTAAAAAATATGAAATATATGTGAACATTGACATTTCGAATATTGGAATACCCTTGAAAATGGCATAAATTTTAACATTTGTTATCTCTGTTGATTTCAAGATTACTTTTGGAGGTTGAAAATACCTAGAATTCATTACAATTTAATTGAAATATAATTATTTTAAACTTCTCACATCACGATCCAGCAAGTTTGAGAATTTAAATCACAGGTCTGGAATGGGCTGAAAGACTCAAAATGCCAGAATGTGTTCATGATTGTGGAATGTATTGAGAACGATTTGATTTCATTTTCAGGGAACACTAAATCGTGCGCTGGATGCGCTCGAATTTGGCTTTTGAGATGCCTTGAAAATCGATTTTTTTGAAGTGCTGAAATTGCGTGCTCTTTCAACATCGATTAACTTCATTGATCGAGTAATGTTAGAAATTGTTTTAACTGATCGATTTGTATGATAAATTTGCGAGCAGTGAATTTTTCAAAATTTGAAATTGATGGTTTTCAACATTCAGAGCTATACAGCGGGCGTAGGCCACCCTGAAGTTGTCTATTTCAATTTTTTCTAAACGCGTGTGGACTTGTTCTTCCATAATCTGTAAGAAAATTAACTGGTGTTTGTCCCTTACCTAGATGCTATGATTTTATTTTTATTTGTAATTTCAATTTTTTATTCATAGTTTATGAACTTGAAATCCTACGGCCTATCTTTCAACATAAAAGTTGTTCAACTGATTTTTCCGCGCATTTTGAGCCCAATGACAGGTCTCTAGCTCATCTGGTAGCTGAAATACAGTAGAGCCGGGTTCAAAACCGGAAAATTCCTAAATGACGGTTCTGGGACCTGTGACCCAGAAATTTCAAGAAGTTGCCTCTAGTGTATGCTACCACTATAATATGAAGCAAAACAAAAAATAAAAATTGGAAATTGTTCCCGAGGGTTGGTTTTTTCCTCCACTGACTCATGATACCTGTGTTATATTTTCGATTACTTGGTAAACTATGATTTTCGGTTTATGACAAAATATATACCTGTTGCTGCATGAGCACAGAGTCTGTCTTCGTTTCTGATTGGTCGATGGACGTTTCTTGTATCTGCAGATACGCCAATTCCCACTAACTCGATGACCTCGGAACTAGAATTCGAGAAACAGGAAGTTCATCTCTCACAAAACAACCTGAGAAAAGTGGTTCGAACTGTTAGTGAGAACAAGCTATTGGCTCAATAGGCGGCGCCGCCTCTCACAGACCTCCTCCTTCTCCTCGTCTTCCAATTCCTCGTTCGATTCCTGCATCGCTTGCCTTCTCCATCTCTTGGTAGCGCGCTCGATTGTCGCGGACACCAGTGCGATAGCAGCCAAGGTGACGAGAACGACCGCCGCCGTCGTCCAATCGAATGCCACGATGCCCTTGGCATTCGACCAGATCACTTTCCACAGGGATCAGGCTGCTCGAGAATGTACATCTTTGTCTGAAAGGTATCAAATATAGATGGCTATTCGAGCTTTGCGATCCAGCAGATATCTTCCATTAAGGGACGGGATCATTTAGCCAGCCCTAATATGAAATATATACCATACGTCTGCGGCGGTCCCACTTGATATGCACTCTTTAGATCACAAATTTTGCCGAATTTAGTAACGTCGTTAATTAATGGTAAATATGTTGTTTCTGTTTGTTGCTTGGGAGTCTCCTTTAAATACGTCTTTTCAAGGGATCCGTGATGAGTCATCAGCTTACTTTCAGGTATATCACAGGCGGAGTGAAGCGTAGTTGGAAAATATACTTGTTCTCAAGCGGATTGGTGGTTATGAGGGTGAAGATCTCTCCGGCTAACACAGCCATTCCAGAAGATACTGAATTAATGGATGAATTGGAAAATTTTGAAAAAAATAATTTTATATACAAACGCTATTTTTAAGCAAGCTGACGCATGTAAACTCTAGGAAAAACAATACCAGAATTAGCCGAAATCTGGAAACTCGATGATCTCGAGTTCAAGGCCCAGGGAGGCAGCGAAGGCTTCCATTTTTTCCTTGAGGGGACCATGCCAGAAGCCGCTCGAAGTCTTCCAGATGTAAGGGAAGAATTGATGGTCGATGCCGACCGCGAGACGACCATTACGAATGTACGCTGGGAGGGCTGTGTAGACTGAAAATGGGCAAATTAAATCAATTCTCCTTATATTTACTATCCGATAATTTCCTGTTCTTTTAACATAATTTTGTTAAACAATATCCGTTCACAGTATACTGATGTGATGGTCGATAATGTGAGGACTGGGGCCTAAGACAAATAATATTAACACATTTGTTTCGTCCAATCGCTACCAAGCGCAGACGTTACGCCAAAGTCTCTCTCACCGAACTCCGTAGTTTCAGCAGCGACGTCCGAGAGATACACCATCACGAAGAGCACCTTAACAAACAAATATTTGTATAAATCGTATTTGTGAGAATTGCAAATTTCTGAAACCTAGAGGTTTCGGAAACTGCGAAAATCTGCGTTGCCTAATATTTTCGTTTGATCCTTTAAATTGCAGCAGTTGTGCGATTGTATGCACTTTGAAAATGTTGTCTTAAGGATCGGCAAGCAACAATTAATACGTGATATCACCATGATGCAGAAGTTATTGCGGAGAATGGCGAGTCGACGGAAGAGGACGGCAATGAAGCACAGTAAAGATTTCCCAGTGTAGATGAGAAAATCTGAAAATGCAAACATCTAAATTTTAAACATTAGACGTACTCTAATTCCTACCTCCAACTGTTCCAGTTAAAGTGGAGATTGCCAGTGTGTAGGACCGACAAACTAAAGAAAACATTAAATATTTTCCGTGTTGTAATGTTAAAAACTAAATACAATAAGTACAGTATGTAGCTGATGATATATAAATATCGTGAAATAAGTGCTTTCTTACCTTCACTCGTTCTCACCGAAAGCGGTGAGAGGTACTCTTTCCAGTGACAGATCTGCAACAAACTGGATTTTTGCTAACCTAAAAAGGCAAAAATGAATATTTTCAAAACAATTTTTAATATGGAATGGTGTAAATAAAATAATAAGGACGAGGCGTACCGTGTTGAATGTGTTGGGGACAGCGTTGAGGAGGCAGAGGATCGGAAGAACACTAACAGCATGCAGTGTGTACGCTGGAAAAGCTAGATATTTTAACGTTTTCCATAATGTGCAGGTTCGGCAGAATTTGTAATAATTCAAGCTGGCTATGCGCTGGGAAGTGCGTGGAACTGTGGGAAGGCTCGTGCGACACCTCAAGTGAGTGCGCGGGAACGTGAACTGAGGGATGGGGAGGCTCCTTGGGGAGCACATGCTGATTTGTGGAAGTTAGCGCGAAAGGATGGAAAGGTTCAGTTGCAACCTTGAGTGAGTACGCGGAAGTGGGCGCGACAGATTGGGAAGGCTCAGCTGAAACCTCATGAAGATGCGCGGGAGGATGCGCAGGGAATGCGGGATGACTAGTGATGAATGGTGGATGGATGAGGGAATGGGTAGCGAGCGCCTCTGTAGAGCCCTGTGGTACTACGAACTCCTCTGGGTGCTGATGAGACCCAGTGTTGAATGTGGGAGGGGACGGGAGCGATGCATGATGAGTGACTGTTGCACAGTCCCACTTCAGTCCACACATCTTCACTTCAACATTCCACGGCCAACAAGGTAGTGGACTCTGGATCACAGCCGCCCACAGACAGTACTCCGCAGCTTCCAGGTGAGGCTCGTAGATGAACGCGCGGGGTCGGGAGGGTCGAAGGGATAAGCGCGGGTTTGCATGGGAGAAGATGAATGGGGCGCGTTGTAAGGCAAGCGCATGGGCGAGTGAGATAGATTGGATGATGGGGGAGGATGGGTAGTGAGTGCCTGTGTGGCTGCCTCTGGCTGTGCGGGTTCCTCTGTGCGCGGATGTGATCCAGTGCTGCATGTAGTGATGACAGCCGACTGGGGTGAATGAGTGACTAGGGACTGTTCGGAAGTCGCCATCGTCGATGCGGAAGTCTCTGGGTGGCGTTGTGATTCAGTGCTGCGTGAAGAAGATGAAGGGGAATGATGTGTGACGAGTGACTGTTGCGTAGTAATCATCGTCGGTGAAGTGATGCGCACGTGTTCTGCTGAGAACGCACGACTTGAATGTGATCCCTCAGGTGTCGTCAGTGTGACAGTGATTAGAGCGGATCGTGGTGAGGCAGCCGCTCGGGGCTGGCACTCAATGCTGGTTGTTGGTTGGACAGTTGCCATACCAACGGTGGATGAATGTGGTGTGGGTGTGCAAGCAGTGAAACATGGGCCGGTGAGACTGGTGAGACTCGTGGATGGTTGCGCGAGGGTGAGAGGGTCGCAGTGAGGGGCGCACGTGGGCGAGAAAGTGGTGAGGTTACTCTGGAAAGTTGACACTCCCCCAGAGAGAGGAGAAGAGTAGGTGGGGTGCGCAGTGAAAGTGAATTGGTTGGGCGAGGAGAGGGGAGGAGTGATGTACTGAGACCCAAGTGTAATGAGTGGAGTGGGGCTTGTATGCAGCGAAAGCGATGAGTGAGGTGCGCTGTCGCTTGGGTGAACTTGCAAAGACGTTTGGTTTGACATGAAAGGTCCGCGGGACTCGTGGTGAGAGACGTGCGTGAGTGAGGGAAGTGGAGGGATGGGCATGGGGTCACTTGAGAAACCACGCATTAGTGTTTGGTTCGAAGTGGAGGACGCGCACGGCACGTGAAAGACGCGCGTGCTGGGTGAAATGGACGGGGTAGGGACAGAGGCAGTGAGCGCAGGGGTGAGAGACTGATGGGGAGAAATTGAGAGCTGAGAGGACGCCACCACCGCGTTTGCACGGCTAAGCGATAATAGGAGGCTATCACTGTACCTAGACTCTTTTTGTTTCATAAGAGTAGATATACTCAAATCTCCCATTGGTAGATTGTTGCTCCCATGTACTCCTTCCTTGATCCTCAGAAGGCTGCCTTTCTCATTTTCTGCTGCAACCTTCTTCTCGTTGTCCTTCTCCATGTACGCGATCTTCTTCTCAATTGTTTCGACGACCGTGCTGTAACTGGTGATTATCTGTCTGGCGTCAGCAATGGATATGATCATGCTGGTGCTCAGTGACTGGTTTTCACTATGGATTGAAACCTGAGCGAGGCTGATCGTTTCCGAATCGTTTTTTTCGAACAATGGCGTTTTAGCTCTTGGGTTCGAATTGAGTGGGCGATTGCACCATGTAGGAAAATCTATTGCTAGATTCCTTTTTATGGTATGCAATAGACAAGGTGTGATAATAAAAGCAATTTATTTACTTTAATTTACAAGGGAAAACACGAAAGGAAAGGGTAGATCACAGAAGGGAATTGGGTTGTTTGTCGGGTACTATTGATTGACTGGAAGGGAATTGAAGGTACCTTTAGTGCAGGTTGAAGCTGAAGTTGAGATGAGACCCAGTTGCTGGCGGGCGCTCTTTAATCCCAGCTTGGTGATGGGCGTAGAGATGAGACCCAGTTGGTGACGGGGCCTGAGTGATGAAATGATGACAAAGTGAAATGTGACGAAAAACGAGTGAAAAGAACGGCGAACTAGCTCGCGAAGACTCGCAGGACAGCTAGGGTGAACGAGTAGGCACGTACGCCTAGTAAAGTGATGGATGAATAAAGAAAGTGGATGGAAAAAGTGACGTGAACGTGGAGAAACTTCTTCAACGCTGAGCAGAATCGAGTGAAGGAAAATGCAAGTGCTCCGTGGCATACGGTAGGCTACCCTGCATCTTCCGTGTAGGACATTCCGCAGCGGAACCGGTCCAAGTGACCAGTGTGATCAGTGGAAGGCGTGAGAGATTACTGTAGTTATGAATGGGGAATATGATTGATGACTGATTTTATTTATTGTTGAATTATTAAATTGATTTGATTTATTGATAATTGATTATAATTGAATGAATTAATAGTAGCGAAGTGATATTTCGCTACACTGGGAGGGCGCGAAAGAAAGGAAAGAGAAGAGAGGGAAGGTGTGATGGGATGAACAAGAATGAAACCCTGTGTTGGGTGACGGTGCTATGTGAAGCATTGAATAAGCAAAGGGAAGTGGGGACGTAAAACAATCAGCGAAACTAAAAGATTACAAGAAAAGATGATGGGGAGACAATGATAGAAAAAGCGATTGCCAATCTGGCCGAAGTCCTAAGTGGGGTCATCTCCAGGCACCATTCGGGGTGGTAGATTTCTTCTTCTCAGTCTTCGTCTCGTATCATCGGTCGGGGTGGGCAGGAGGCGAAGGAAGTGATGAGACCCAGTTGCCATCGGAGGGCTATGGCCCTTCTTCTTCCTCTTGAGTGAGGCAACGGATGTGGGCCTGGAAGTGAACGAGTGACTGAGTGTGTAATGATTGAACAATTTCAGTGTGCTGTCACACTGGAATCCTGGGGAGGGGGAGAAAATGAGTGGTCACAACGAGTGATGGGCTTCTGATGTAAGGCAATGCGCCTGTTGTGAGCGTGTGCCTTCTTGAAAAGAACGGCGAACTAGCTCGCGAAGACTCGCAGGACAGTTAGGGTGAACGAGTAGGCACGTACGCCTAGTAAAGTGATGGATGAATAAAGAAAGTGGATGGAAAAAGTGACGTGAACGTGGAGAAACTTCTTCAACGCTGAGCAGAATCGAGTCCAGGAAAATGCAAGTGCTCCGTGGCATACGGTAGGCTACCCTGCATCTTCCGTGTAGGACATTCCGCAGCGGAACCGGTCCAAGTGACCAGTGTGATCAGTGGAAGGCGTGAGAGATTACTGTATTTATGAATGGGAAATATGATTGATGACTGATTTTATTTATTGTTGAATTATTAAATTAATTTGATTTATTGATAATTGATTATAATTGAATGAATTAATAGTAGCGAAGTAATATTTCGCTACAAGTAGATATTCCACTTTATTGTATTCAATTTGTTCATTCGTATTGGGATAAATTTTGAATCAACAATTTGCATACTTTCCGAATATTCATTAAACGATCTCAATCGAAATCCGCCTAATGAGGCAGAGAATAGAGACTCGAACACTGAAAATTCAGTCTATCGAAAATTCTAGCTATAGGACCCTATGGCATAGGGGAGGGTTTCATCGACCAGGTCGGAAGGTTCCGCACTCTCCTCTCCCCTGTGCCCTCCTCTTGGAACATGCCAGGGGGGCTACAGAGAGGGACACTCTAAAGGGAGGGCGCCTCACCCCTCTCCCCTTTCTTTCTCTAAGCTTCGTTTTTCATGTACATTTTTCATGTGCGCCTTGCGCATTGTTAAAAACATTACTTACATAATTTTTAAAGCGAACTAAATCATGTTGATTGCCTCCTGAAATTCGATACAACCTGAGCAAGAAACAGCGTAAACAACATACAATGATAAAATATAACTGCAAATTTCTGTCTCTCAACACGAAATCTTTTCCTTCTGCCACCCGCTTATATTCTTGCGCATTACATTTGAATATTCCACATTTCCTCTCAACTCTCTGTCCCTATACCTACTCTTTATATACCTCTATTGTTAAACCTCTACCTCCTCATATTCTCCTCATATCCTCACTCAATGGAGCTACTGGATTGCCCTGTCCTTCATCTCACCAGCTTGCCTTCTGACGTCATTCGGTTTATCGTACGAGTGGGACAAGAATCGATTAATGGAATGAGTCTGGTGAATATTTTTCTTGCATAGTGTAAACTCTCGTGTATTGTTCTAAGAAGATTGGAGATATCTGTTAGTGAACCGTCAGTAAATTTGAACTTTTCCCTTTGACAGTTTTTAGATGGTTATTTTGTCACTGGTTAATATGGTGATCAAAGTCTCGCGAGAAGTACCTTTATGGATAAACCTCAGATATCGCATCGGTGGAGCTCCCACTCGCTCGAGCACCTAACGCACCAAGAGCGCCTTCCTGGGATCCGTTCTTTAAGTTTACGATCGAAAAGGAGTCGTTGCTGCAGGAAATATTCGTATTTCATGACAGTTGTCGTACAGAAGAAATATCAAAACTTTTTCGGAATTGTCAATTATAAAACCATCTACTCTAATTCTAATGAGGTAATTTTTTACCTAAACCGAAAATATTAAAGTAAAATATCGTACCGAATTAATATTCCGGAACGGATATGATACGGTTCGGCATTGTATCAAATTTGCGTTTAGCGAGAGGGAAAACACTCAAAATACAACGTTATGAGTCGTTTTTATGCCCGTTGCATTCCTTGTCGCCTCCCATTTTATTATCTGTTAATTTAAAAAAATAAAAATCGATAATTTTACGAGAAAATGGCTGAAAGTGTTAAGAAAAATGAATACCGTAATCGGAAAGCGTAACTTTTGCTGTGCAAAATTGCACTTCAAAAGTGATACGCCACGCTATTTTCATCAGCCCTCATTTTTCGTCAATTCTGGTCGTTTTCATGGTTATGTTGCTCAAATTGTTGATTTTTGTGGTTCAGCGAGCTGTCGACGACGGGGAGAAGAGGAGGAAGGGTGCTGCTCCACCAGGAGCAGCATCATGGACAACTTTTGACGATAAGTTACTTTTTCTCACTTTTTCCTTTCCATTTCTGTTCTTCTCTTTGGATATTTCAGGTTATTTTCGTCGACTTGGCTCGGGAGGAGGCCCCGAGAGGCCCGGAGCGGAATCAAGCCGCGCAGGCTAGGTGTAATACAGGTTCGTCTATTTTTACGCTGTTTCTTGCTAAATTCCTTGTTTAATCGGATGGCAGTTGGTTTTTAGTAATTAAAAACGAGAAAATGTGACTCTAGAAGGTGAATCGATGCCCAATTTTTAGTTTGAGTCACGCATTTCGCTGTTTTAAAAATTATCGACGACGAGAAAGCGTGAGCTTCCGTTAAAATGCTTGATATCACTCCGTTGTCGTCATTCACTTGATTTTCGGTTCAACATCTTTATATTTTAGAAACTTCGGGCACCATGGTTCGCATGAGCGTACTCGCCGATGCTCTTAAGACCATCAACAATGCCGAGAAGCGCGGAAAGCACCAGGTCCTCATCCGGCCTTGCTCCAAGGTTTGCATTTTTCATTGTTCTACGATTTTCTCCGCAGTGCTCAAATATTAAACCTCTAGGAGTATAACCAATGCTCGATTTTTAATTTTACGTTTCTCGTGAACTCGGTGGAGAACTGCTGTAATTAAAATTTGCAAATGTGACTCATGGAGGCGAAGCTATGCCGAATTTTTAATTTGGCTCCCGTATTTCGCCTTTTTTAAAAATTCATATCAAACAGTTCCTACCAAACACGCATTTTCCATCTATTTTGTGTTTAGAGATAATGTAGAAAATTGGTAGAGCTGCCAAGTGGTTCAATAATTACATTCACAGGTAATCGTCCGTTTCCTGACCGTCATGATGAAGCACGGATACATCGGGGAGTTCGAGATCGTCGAAGACCACCGCGCCTGGTCATCCAGCTCAGAGATCTCGAGAAGTACACGCCAGGTTTGCGCTTTGCATGGTTAATCATTTCCAAAGTGGTTCCAATCCAGTATTTGACATCGAGTTGGTAATATTAACGAGCTAGAGCGACTACAGTTGGATAAATTCCGCCCGATTTTTCTCATTGGTTTTACTGATTTAATAAATTTTAAACCACAATGGAACGATTGGTTAGCCTATTGTGCACAATATAGTGAAATATGCGATTGCATTTCAGTGGTGGCCCCCTCGCCCTCCCTTGGCCGCATCTCTCCCCTCCCACGAATGCGACTTAGATGAGTACTTTTCTACTTTTTTGCCTTTTATTTGAATAGAACAGTAAAAGACATTTAAGATAACGATGCCATGGGCCAGCGTCAACGGAGGCATCTGAGGAGGAAAAGTATTTGTTTGGTTCGTTTTATCATTATTGTATTGTTTTGTGATAAATTTTGAGTCACAGAAATTACTTCTTGTTTATTCCATAACATAACAGGGATGGAGCAATTTGAATAATCAATTGGGTAGAGTAGGAATATAAATATTCGATCAGGAGAACATTCGAGGGGTTAGTCATAGGCGAGGGAGTAGTCGTCGAAATTGTTACCATTATCTTCTTCTTCGAGATGGTTAGTGATAGGTGCATTCATGTAACTCATTGAAGCAGAAACAGAACGTTGGCTGTGATATACAGAGGTTGAGGGGAACATTTGAGTTGAATAAGGTCTGGATAGAGCGGAGGATGCACGGGGAACTGTGACGTAATTGGAAGTCGAGCTAGAGGTGCGAGAAACGGATGAAGCTTGACGGGAAATATAGGAAGCATTATTTCTAAAGAGGGGAGATGGAATAGAAGTAGTGGAGGGAAAGTGACTAGCCGTGGCGAGAGAAGGGGCACGAGGAGTGGAGGGGAATTGACTCGCCACGGTGAGAGAAGAAGAGACACGGGGAGTAGAGGGGAAGTGACTAGTTGTCGTGAGAGGAGAGGAGACACGGGGAGTGGAGGGGAACTGAGCCGCGGTGCTAGAGGGTCTTACGGCAGAAAGAAGGACAGGGGGTGTGTAGACAGCCCTTCTCGGCTGAGACAACACAAGTCTCTCCTGCTGTTTTCCCTCCTCGCGTCTAGCATTGTGGTTGATTCGGCCAAGGATGAGTCCTTTCCACTTCCTCTTCTGTGCCTTCACAGTAATCCGCCGACGATGGAGAACAACCTGAGGTGAACATATTATTACATCTGCGAATATATTGAATCGTATAAACGGTACCTTGATCAGCCACTCCAGCTTTTCCTGGTCCCGATCTGGATGGCTCAGGGTGGAGGAGTGGAAGAGAAGGACGTCCAGTTTTCCAGCGAAGCATTCGATGCTTTCCTCAGTGTCGTCGATTGCTGCTACCATCTCTTCTGTGATTCCCTCGTAGATTCCATAGAGAGGGCCTGTAGAGATCACAATTGATCGATCAGTAGGAATAGGAGTGGACTGATTGACTGACCTTTCTCGGGAGGAGGGAGTCTCTCCTTCAGATCAGCTACAGTACTCTCCAACTTAGTGATCTTGGTCAACCCCTCCTTGGTGGATTCCATCAGGAGGCGGCTCTGAGAAAAGATGTGAGCACGTTCAAACATGATGAGTAAGGGTTGGTTTACCTCGTGTCTCACTCCAACAGTGTCATTGTAGATTTCTCTACAGGTCCTCTCCAATCTGTCCTGCCGAGCGTTCAACTTCTCGAAGTTTCCCTTCAGATCAACCAACAATCCGTAGATCGTATCCAGAGTTACCGTACCTGAAAACGGGTAGTCTAGAAATAATAAAGAGAGAAGTCAATACCGATTGGGGGAGAAGGGATGGGTGTGGGCAGATGAGTGAGAGCAGTCATTGGGGCGGGAGGGGCGCCAGTGTTCTTCTTCTTGGATGAGAAGGTTGACTTGGGAGGATGACTGGTAGCGGGAGTGTCTGCCACTGGAGGGATGGAGGTTCCTCGCTCTTTCTTCACTCGTTTGAGGTCCGGAGTGAGGTCGGGAGACATCTCGAGAACTTGCATGAATCTCGAGGCGGCACGCATTGGACGAGATCTCTTCCCCTCCTCTTCCACATCAGATTCGGCAGGCTCAACAATTGAGAACTGCAAAGATCAAAGGCTACACTGGTCAAAGATTACGGTAGTGAACGACAAGATCAACCTACTGGTTCCTTTCTCTTGCGAGGCAGCCTGATTTCCCCGTTGACAGCATCCTTCAGCAGCTTTTCCATCTCATCTCTCTTCCCCCCATTGACGTACAGAGCCTTTACCCTTGTCTTCCCTCCCTTCTTCACTACTTCGATATCCTCCCATGCCAACTCCGGACCTCGAATGAAAGTGCGGTCGGTGATCTCATACCGATCGCCGATCTTCAAAAGGCAGTATGACATCTAAGATACAATGAATTATCAGATATGAAATAGTAGAACATTCGAATCAAGAGATCAACAAAGAGAACAACGAGATGAGACGAGCGAATAAGGTACACTGATCCCTTTCTCTGAATTTCATCACTGTAGAGGGAGTGCTTCTCATGAGTAATGCTGATGAAATCAATTCACAGGGCCATTCGTATCTCAACATTTTGTTATTCATTCATGTTTCTTCACTATCTCATTGGCTGTTCCAGATGTCTGAAAGGTCGTGGAAGGACAAAGTAGTCGGGTGGAGAGAAGCCGAACTGAGCTACGGGAGGATTGTAGAAAAGTGCCACGAGATCGGGAAGAAAAAGGTCACTTTATTCAACACGAAGTTTCATGTTTCGAGGATTCAGGTGTCTAAGTCGCAGGTATTCCGTATTCTGCACAAGACATTTGACACTCAACGACCGTATACCCCCTCCACAATCGTCGATAAGAGGATGATCAAGCCAATCTTTGACTACATCTTCGAGGCTTACATGGAAGATAGTCAGAAGAAGGTTTCCGAGCTCGTGAAGGAGAGACGAGTTCGGAGAGAATGTTAGTGCTCATTTCCCACTTCTCCCACATCTACCGTAATCCGTCCGTGAGAATCATAGCCACTGTATACACACATTATTCGCAGCTGTCCCGATCTGTGGTGAAGAAGATCCGGAAGGAGCAGTGCCTCGAGAAGGGTGGCGTGAGATACGGCCATTCGGTTCGCTTGGCAAATCGCCCTCCTCGTCTCTCCTTCTGCAATCACCATCTCGGACTCGGAACTATGTTTGTGAACCATTGCTTCACTGACGAGTCGATGGTGCAGTCGGGAGTGAGGCGAAGATTCGTCTATGTCCTCAAAGGCGATAATTCTCGTCGAGTGAACCCCCGCTTCAAACACCCCCCTAGTTTGAGTTCTCGAAATGCACAGCCAACAACATCCTGAACACATCCTTATCTTCAGTTAATGATCTGGGGAGGCATCAGCTGGGAAGGGGCAACTCCACTCGTCATTCTCCGTCGAGGGATTACGGTAGATGGAGGGATGTACCAGAAAATGATCCACAAAGCCTACCTGAAGTGGGCCGAGTCAGTGCTGAAATGTTTCCTTGCCACACTTTATTAATTCTAGGAAGAAGTACGGCGAGAATGTGATCCTCGTACAGGATAATGCGAGATGTCACATCTCTCAATCGACTCGCGCCTACTCGAGCGAGAAGAGATCGAGGTATTGGACATGGTTAGGAAATACCAGGACTAACCTTTATTGAAGACCCTTGACTGGCCCCCGGAGTCCCCGGATCTGAATCCGGTGGAAATGGCCTGGGCCATTATGAAGCAGTGGCTGCAGGCTGAGGACAAGGCCGGATCACTCGATGTGCTCGAGAAGGGAATCAGGGAGTGGTGGTCGACCAGACTCACCAAGGAACTCTGTCGCAAGCTGATCCTACGGATGCAAGGGCAAATGGAAAAGGTTGTGAAGGCTAATGGAGGACCAGTGTACGATTAAGTTCCTCCCTCATTTGCCGCCCCCTTTCTCATATTGACGCTCTAGCTCGTTAATATTAGTTACCAACTCGATGTCAAATACTGGATTGGCACCACTTTGGAAATGATTAACCATGCAAAGCGCAAACCTGGCGTGTACTTCTCGAGATCTCTGAGCTGGATGACCAGGCGCGGTGGTCTTCGACGATCTCGAACTCCCCGATGTATCCGTGCTTCATCATGACGGTCAGGAAACGGACGATTACCTATGAATGTAATTATTGAACCACTTGGCAGCTCTACCAATTTTCTACATTATCTCTAAACACAAAATAGATGGAAAATGCGTGTTTGGTCGGAACTGTTTGATAGGAATTTTAAAAAAAGGCGAAATACGGGAGCCAAATTAAAAATTCGGCATAGCTTCGCCTCCATGAGTCACATTTGCAAATTTTAATTACAGCAGTTCTCCACCGAGTTCACGAGAAACGTAAAATTAAAAATCGAGCATTGGTTATACTCCTAGAGGTTTAATATTTGAGCACTGCGGAGAAAATCGTAGAACAATGAAAAATGCAAACCTTGGAGCAAGGCCGGATGAGGACCTGGTGCTTTCCGCGCTTCTCGGCATTGTTGATGGTCTTAAGAACATCGGCAAGTACGCTCATGCGAACCATGGTGCCTGAAGTTTCTTTCTCGTCGTCGATAATTTTTAAAACAGCGAAATGCGTGACTCAAACTAAAAATTGGCATCGATTCACCTTCTAGAGTCGCATTTTCTCGTTTTTAATTACTAAAAACCAACTCTCGATTCTCCATTCTCCATTCTCCATTCTCCATTCTCCATTCTCCATTCGTGCGCGGCTGAGGGGTGGTCGTATCCCACTTCCCTCCCAGTTCGCAATCGAGTGGGAGTCCCCTTGGCGTAGCTTGGACAACCGCCAAGGGTCGCCTGTCCAACGGATGCCGGCTACAACACTACGGATTGGGACTCTCAATGCGCGGACTCTGAGGAAAGCCGATCGACTAGCTGAGTTGGAGGAGGCAGTGAGTGAAGTCCCATTTGATGTCTTAGCCATCCAGGAAATGAGGAGGTCAGGTTTGACCTCTCTCACCCTATCAGGAACGAATCACCTGTTAGTGGGTTACGGTACTCGTTCCGCAAACGGTACCGGATTCCTCGTAGGCAGTCATTTGGGATCGAACACAACATTCCACTCAGTTAGTGATCGCTTATCGTACCTCGACCTCCCGAACCATTGCCTACGAATCATCAATGCGTACGCTCCGACAACCTCACATTCTGACCAGGAGTATGTACAATTTTTGGATGATCTCAGCGGATTGATTGCTACTTCCACGCGTCGTGCTCCGCTACCGGGGCGTGGAAAGTGGCGATTAGTTGTGCTGGGTGACTTTAACGCAAAGGTCGGATCGAGGCAGAGCGAGGATGAAGAGTTCATTGGAAGGCATGGACTAGGAAGGAGGAACTCACGAGGACAGATGCTGATTGACTTCTGTGCTGAGACAAGATTACACCTCCTCAACACACGATTCCAGAAGAGAGAAAGCAGAAAATGGACTTGGATGGCCCCGAATATGAGTACAAGGAATCAAATCGACTACATGACCCG
Source organism: Pristionchus mayeri (assembly GCA_036245805.1). Lineage (NCBI taxonomy): Eukaryota > Metazoa > Nematoda > Chromadorea > Rhabditida > Neodiplogasteridae > Pristionchus > Pristionchus mayeri. Next base: position 5,590,928 of record BTRK01000002.1, on the reverse strand, counting down.
TGATCTTTCAAGTGTGCTCGATGTGGAAATAGTTGGAAAGTTCAAGTTTACTTCTGTTCATCGTTTGGTGATGGCAAAGATCCGGCTTGATTCGTCAATCCGGTTTTTCCCTCGGAAAGCGAAAAATCCAACTGAATTTTCTAAGCAACTGTTCACAACCGCAATTTATACAGTAATCTCCAAAGAGTTCAATGGTTACGATCGATTGCGAAATACTCTCATAGCAACAGCCGGCCAATGTATGATCCCCAAACCACGCAATGAACGATTTTCCAATAGAACGAAACAGCTGTTTGATGAAAGAAGGAGGCTGAAGTAAGAGTACCAAGAGAGCTTTGCAAGCCTCTCAAATAGGCAAGACTCAACTCAGCCAGTTGGAGAAGAATGACGGTACTGTCACCAAGAACAAATCGGAGATTCACTCACTTGTCAAATCATTCTACAATGAGTTGTATAAACGCACGATAAGGCCAAAAAGGAGACATTTCCGATGTAATGATCAGTTCTTACCATTCTTAGAAAGTGAAATCAAAAGAGGAATCGTGCAGTTGAAGAATGACAAAGCACCCGGACCTGATCGAATTAAAGCAGAGATGTTGAAATGCGGAATGGAATTGCTTACGCGTCCCATCACAGATCTATTCAACAAGTGGATATTAGAAGAGTGTGTTCCCAACGAATTGTCCGACGCAACAATATCTCTGATATTCAAAAAAGGAAACGTCTTGGACATTTCGAACTATCGCCCGATTTCGTTGTTGAACATAATCTACAAGTTATTCACTTCAGTAATCGACTCACGAATTGCGAATCAACTTTCCGACAATCAGACCAGAGAGCAAGCGGGATTTCGAAGGAATTTCTCTACTACGGACCATTTTCACTATAACAGAATTACTCCAAAAATCAGAGGAATATCGTTTCCCCGTATATCTCGTGTTTATTGACTACAAAAAAAGCGTTTGATAGCGTCGAATTTGACAAAGTGTGGGAAGCTATTTCAAATCACGGTATTCATCCCAAAATAATCAATACCCTCGATTCATATACAATGCAAGCCAAGTATCAGTGCGAATTGGACAAGACAAAATTCCTATCGAGATTGAAAGAGGAGTCAAACAAGGGGATCCGATCTCACCACACCTTTTCAATGCAGTCGTTGAAGAGATTTTCCGTAAGCTGAATTGGGAAGGATGTGGAATTGAAGTGGATGGAGAGAAACTGAATCATTTACGATACGCGGATGACATTGTCTTAATTTCACATTGCTCAAAGGAGATTGGAACCATGCTAAGTCAATTATGCACTGAAAGCAAGTATGCAGGATTGGAAATCAATCAGAAAAAGACAGTTATGATGTGCAATACAGTACCAACTCCTCAACGAATAGATGGCAAAACGCTAGAATATGTTAATCAATTCATCTACCTGGGTGTTCGTTTATCATTCGATCAGGACTTGAAGCTGGAATTGAGTAGGAGGATAGGTGCAGCATGGAGATCATTTAACAAGTTTCAAGAATTCATGACTAGTCGAAGTGTGGCAATGGCGCTCAAGACAAAAGTATTCAGAATGTGCATCGAGCCGAGTTTTCTTTATGGAAGTGAAGTTTGGAGCACTACGAAGTCCGAGCGGAAAAGACTGATTGTAGCACAGAGATCTATGATGAGGAAAATGGCCAGCGTGACTAGATTTGATCGGAAGACCAACGATTGGCTCAGTAGGAAAGTGCCCTTAGAGGACATTCGAGTACGAGCGATGCGGAGAAAATGGAATGGCGGGACGAATTTGTCAAAGTATTTGGAGTAACATGGGCTAATAAGTGCAGAAGAGATCCCATCCAATGGAATGGCCGTTCCTTTCAACAGGCTATTGACCTTAGGCTTGAATAAAATATTGAATATTGAATATTTGAAAAACCAACTGCCATCCGATTAAACAAGGAATTTAGCAAGAAACAGCGTAAAAATAGACGAACCTGTATTACACCTAGCCTGCGCGGCTTGATTCCGCTCCGGGCCTCTCGGGGCCTCCTCCCGAGCCAAAAGTCGACGAAAATAACCTGAAATATCCAAAGAGAAGAACAGAAATGGAAAGGAAAAAGTGAGAAAAAGTAACTTATCGTCAAAATTTGTCCATGATGCTGCTCCTGGTGGAGCAGCACCCTTCCTCCTCTTCTCCCCGTCGCCGACAGCTCGCTGAACCACAAAAATCAACAATTTGAGCAACATAACCATGAAAACGACCAAAATTGACGAAAAATGAGGGCTGATGAAAATAGCGTGGCGTATCACTTTTGAAGTGCAATTTTGCACAGCAAAAGTTACGCTTTCCGATTACGGTATTCATTTTTCTTAACACTTTCAGCCATTTTCTCGTAAAATTATCGATTTTTATTTTTTTAAATTAACAGATAATAAAATGGGAGGCGACAAGGAATGCAACGGGCATAAAAACGACTCATAACGTTGTATTTTGAGTGTTTTCCCTCTCGCTAAACGCAAATTTGATACAATTCCGAACCGTATCATATCCGTTCCGGAATATTTATTCGGTACGATAATTAACATATTGTAGCTAATCAAAGCCAAATCTTCGATACCGTGCGCTTTTCATAAAATATTGTGCTCACGCTGTCCTAATACGCACACAAATGCACCGAAACCAGGCGTTCTTAACATGCTCAGGCGAGTTCGAGAAATGAAACCACGCAGAAAATAAAACATTCTCTCAAATTATGTATAATTTTCAATTATGTATAATATTCAGACGTTGCTCGAGTATTAACACATTCAAATTCGCTTACTGCGATCATGAAGATGAAATTAAGCAAATAAGAGCAATGCTGGACGGAATCAGTATCGGTGAAGTTAAATATTCCGGGGCCTATAATGCATCAAATGGGGAGTAAGTGGCGTGATTTAACCAGTCGCTTATTTGTGGCAAGTTAACCAACTATTGGAGCAAACACAGATTATGAACCAAAGGGTATATAAGCTCACATCAGCATGCGCCTCGATTGCACTGCATTATTTTCTCGCCCAAAAATTCGATATCAACGAATAAAAAGTATGCAAACAACAAAATTGTCCATTTCATGCGCGTAATTCACGAAAGTCTTTATTTACGCCCCAAACGATTGGTTGTATGTGACCTGAGTGGCTTATTCTGGACAATTGGTGAGATCTCATCGCTGTTCTATATGCAACTGGAGAAGTTGATCATTAATCTTTAATTTCGCAGAAAACTCCAGCAGATTCTTCAATTTCTTTAAAATGGTGGATGAAATCGTTGTGGATCACCCAACACACTTTACAGCGGCTAAAAAAACCGCCCAAAATACTGCTGATTTACTCAACTCTACTGGCAGAGTCAAAGCCCAGTTTGAAATGGAGAGAATTGATGGAATCATTCGTTTTCGCATACATATCACCCGTCCCCGTGTTTAATATAGTTCATTAAAACATTTTCCATGATGATTTTACTGTACATCAATTCGATGCAACATGTTTACATCGATTTCTCTGCACCTCCATAACTTCTGGGTGCCTGTTCTCAACTATTAATTATAATAAAACTATTTTCTCACTTATAATGCCATTTATTTTCGTATCGTATTGGGAAGGTTCCCCCCCCCCCCCGCTATTATTAGGTTGGTCAGTAAGTTTTTGCCGATTTCGGACCCCAACTTTCAGCTGCCATATTTTGCTTGTCTCAAATCGCCTCCTGTTGTCCCTCTAGTATTACATAGGGGCACGTTCAGCATTTACAACATTAGGGTTATACAGGGGCAAGGCTGTCTAATATAGGAGAAATCGAGTTAAGCGTAAGAGGGAACTTTTCAGAAAAATTAAGATTTTCTTTAAAATAGCGGCACTTCATGGTTGAGGAAGCTCACTAACTTTATTAAGAAGCCCGGGGCGTGCTCTCCCTAGTAGCAAAAATAGAGAGCTGCTGAATTCGTTATTTCCTTCGTACAGACTTATGAATCCGGACTCAATAGAAAAATGAAAATTTACGTGACCAAATTTCCTGTTTCGGGGAATCACGAGGCTGACACATATCTAAGGGCGCTACAATCAATATCTATTGGACTTTCGATTACATCGATATTTTAGAACCCAATCGGCTTTCTTACCTAAAAAAGCGATATTTGTCGAAAAAACTATGTTTCGACGGTAACTACGAAAAACACTGATGTTGAGGGATTTCAAGGACATCCTGCTCTAGAAAAAGTAGCGATCTCCAAAATCTTTCCAATTAGTGAGTGAGAGGGCAAGAGTTGTTCATTAATTTGCGCATGAAATTACTGCTGTTAAAACCACGGGGCTATCGCAAAAATGCCAAAAGTGTGAATTTGGACGTTCAAAATTGGGTACCTAAATGCTGAAGAACCATGCTCCTGAATTAAGAGCCGCATCATCTCTCGAAGAGAATTATGGGACATACTGGCAAGGTTGTTTACATTGGTGGATAAATGAAATCGCGAGACGCATTGGTATAAATACACTGGCCCATAATCTGATCCGGACCCCCATCATGAAAACCCAAACTCGGATTACTCACTCATCTCTAACAGGCATCTCGTGGCTGATCAGTCTCAACAGTACCAGTGCGGTGTATCTCCATCGTACTTTACATCTGTGATCTAGATTCAATCCTATCTCTATTCACAATGGAATGCTGAGCATTAAAAAAAGACATTGTTTTGGTCAGCCCCATTCAGTTTACGACATTACTGTATTGGTTTTCTTTGTTGGACAGATCTATGATAGTGTGCGCTAAAGAGAGTATAAATGCCCCTATCTATCGCTAAAAGATTCGAGTCGATTGCACAACAACGGACGATGGGAGTGACAAGAATGCTTGTTGGTCAAAATCGGCAAAAACTTTTTGACCAACCTAATACATTGAATAGCCCGGCATTAGTGGTGAAAGGAATTATTGTAGCTGCTTGCAAGCTAAATCACATTTTAAGACAGTTCATCGCCTCAAACAAGTATATTCGTTAACTGAGAACGCAATGTCTAATGAAGTCTCATTTGTTCGTTTATCCATGTAGTAAATCACCACTTCGTGCCCATCTCCTCCAGCATCACCTTTTCGTATTTGGATACATTGTTCTTGCCCGCACTGCTGCATAGATGACTGTACGAGTTAGACGGTACTCAGTTGATGAGCTCAACAAATAATACTTTATAATAATTAAGTATGTTTATGAGCCCGTTTGCGTAAGAATCGGACAAATTTGAGGATATGTGGCATCGATAAAAAAGTCAAAATGTTGTAACTATGTCTTTTAGAGTTATCTGACATGCTGATGACGATAAGCACATTCATTTTGCTCAGAAATTAGTCGTTGGCTCCAGATGGCTCATTTCTTTTTTTAAACGACTCATTAGCTCAAATTTGAAGGGAGATATGAATTTTTGAATTTTCAATATTCCCAGAGCCGGATTTTAGGCACTTTTGTATTCCCGGCGCTAAAAAAGTTAGCTGGATGTTTCTGGGCCTTGGGTACATCCACCACGCAAGTGGGGTCAATATCGGTGCAATTTGAACAGTTTGTCAATTGCCACCTGCGATCTCTCACAAGGAGAGGTCGCGCAATGTATATGGAGTTTCTAAACGAGACCTAGCGCATTCGAAAGAGGAGAAAATTCTAAGAACTTCTATTGTTTTCAAATTTGCGGAACGCTCATGTGGAGCTCTGGGCAGTATGTGAGTTTATGGGATTTTAGGGACATAGCCTCAAAAATTGCATGTTCCCCACTATGAGCCCACATCACCACATGAACGTTCCGCAAATTTGAAAACAACAGAAGTTCTTAGAATTTTCTCCTCTTTCGAATACGCTAGGTCTCGTTTAGAAACTCCATATACATTGCGCGACCTCTCCTTGTCAGAAGACAAGGAGAGGTCGCGCAAGACTTGTGTTAAGTGTTACTGTACTACACGAAAATAATAAAAGATACACGGAACACCGCAAAAATCGGAAGAAAATGACAATCCAGCTTCGATTCTACCCATGTTCGAGCTGTGAAAACTCCAGATTTCATAAATATAGCCATGTCTTTTATTAGCTTCGTGTAGTACAGTAACACGACAACACGGTTTTCAAGGCGCGAACATGGCGCACAAAATGTGTAAATATACGCAACAGTGCCTTAATGGGCATGTCCTCCTCCTAATCTCTGATCTTCCGCGTTTACTTCCCCCCTCTTAGTTGCCCCCTCTCCCATCTCCCACTCTTCCACTTCTGCGGGCTCTTTGTCCGAGGTAACGATCGTCTTACAGAACGGGGACCAAAAAATGAGAATTGGTGGTTTCCGGATAGTACCCGTTTGATCAACCGTACCTCTACCATCATATCTCAAAGTGACGTCGTCGTCGAAGACTTCCGACATAAGATGCGAAATCGGCGTAGAATAGCGTGCCCTATCTACCATTCCAGTTTGATAAGGATTGGAGAAAAGAGAAGGACGTGGGAACGGATCAAAGTGCCCCTACGACCCACGACAAGATGACGTCCGGACGTCTCAACGATTGGGAATCTGGGTTCATAGTCGCCGTGGGAATACTCTGCTCGTCTCGTTTCATCGATCTATGAATGAATCCAATAGCTTTTCAAAATTTGAGGGGTGAGAATTGGTGATTTCCGGTGAAAAATAGACGTATTACTCTCCTATCTTAAAAACTCTCGACGGCAACGGCATCTGAGAATTCCGATCGGGCAACAATCGATGCTCCAGACACTAAACATCAGGAAAGTGCTTTCATCGGATTAGAAATCTGCATCCGAACTCGAACTATCCGTTGTCCCATGAGGTACTATGCCAGACTCAGGCAAAACCATCATATGTCAACGTGGCTTCATTAGTTGTATTCATTAGTTTTTTATTCATTAGTTTGGTTCAATTAGACAGAGATCTGGACAGATAAAGCCGGACATTAGAACGAGTAAACGGTTACATGGTGATTCATTATTGATGAGAGAACGAGATTATGCAAAGTGTTGTCGCATCATGTGTTAACACACGTTTACTTTTAAGCATCTGATTTGTATTCCTTGGAATGGAATCCATGTACTCGTTCAAAATCCCGATCGTCCTGGCGGCACTTGAGTAGACCTTCAGTGGCGTCGTGAAGGGCGTCCACCGCATTATTGTTGAATCTTGGTTTTCCGTCAGGAAGCGTGAAAGATTCTTCGAGCACCTGAGATACAAAAATTAATTTAAATTGTATTCAAAAAAATAGTACCTCTTTCAGAAGTGTTCTGAAATATAATCTAGACATGGAGTGTCTTTGGAATCGCATCTCTCGCTCGATTATTTTTTTCGCCATCTCACTTGTGAACTTCTTGCTCTGAACACGATTCTTCTTCTGAAAAGTTGGCATGTTTCACCCTACACTGATTAATTACAATACCTTTTCTATCTTGCTGGCCAGATGTGAAGGAATATATCACGCCTCTCATGGAAGAATCGAGCTAAAATCGCTCTTCTTGGGAATGGAGAGGAAATCATGAAATTAGTTCTATCCGTTTTGGCCATGCTGGGGCATGCCAAAGTGACCTCCGAAGGCTTGTTGTGCTGACTTCATTTTGGAGCGTCCTACACCGGGTCGAATTTCGGTATCAGTTACTTCAAGAGCCGATTTCTAGAAAGCTGTGTCAGATAGAGCAAAATTGTACTCTGAGTGACCCCGGCTCATTTTTCGAGCTCTATCGATCTATATAGTTCAAATCCTCAGAATGTTCATTTTAATCACGCTATAATCAAGGTTGATTTTCTCGAAAACGAATGGAAAGGTGCAGCTAAAAGTTCAAGAGTGCATGGATCTTAACGAGAGCTGTCGAATGAGGTGCTGGCGCAGAAAATACGAACACTTGGGTGAGAGTTTGGTCTATTAAACTTTCCCGGGTCGTTTGAACTTTCGTTTCAACGGAAAATTCGAAGGAACATCGATCATTCTTGGCCGCGCGGTCAAAAGAGAGCGGTGTGAGTCCCATTTGTCTGTTGAAAAGAAAGTTCAAACGATCCGGTAATGTTTAAAAAAAGTAACTCTCACCCAAGTGTTCGTATTTTCTGCGCCAGCACCTCATTCGACAGCTCTCATTAAGATGCATGCACTCTTAAAATTTTGACTGCACCTTTCCATTCGTTTTCGAGAAAATCAACCTTGAGTATAGCGTGGTTTAAATGAACATTCTGAGGATTTGAACTATATAGATCAATAGAGCTCGAAAAATGAGTAGAGGTCACTCAGAGGCCAATTTGCTATATCTTACACAGTTTTCTAGAAATCGGCTCTTCAAGTGAGTGATGCCGAAATGCGACCCCGTGCAGGACGCTCCAAAATGAAGTCTGCACAACAATACTTCGGGAGTCACTGAGACACGCCCCAGGATGGCCAAAAACGGTTAGAACTCATTTCACGATTTCCTCTCCATTCCATGTCTCAGCTCGATTCTCTCTTGAGAGGCGTGATATACCCTCGCGGGCACACTCATCGTAAAGACCTTGATGAAATGGGCCTTGAGCTTTGCCTCCGTGTCAATTTCTTCGCGGGTTATTGGTTACAAAAACGATTACTATTGATTTTTTTTTAAAAAGACTAGAAGAAATTTTCCCGCTTCTCATTGAAGCGTCGAGCTAATGTAGACAAGTGAAACAGGGAATATTCGAGAGGCTGATTAAAAATGGAAACGAAGTCTCTTGATGAAGTGCGTTTGGTGTGTAGTATGTATCGGTGCAATTTGTCTCAACGTATACTATATTATGTATCTCATTTTAACCATCTGCTACAATCTGTATCAATCCCTAAATGTACCGAAAGCATTTGATCTTTACAACAGAAATTGAATCGTCGCAGTGGATTCATAGCAGACACAATTATTTCAGTAAAGAACAAGGAGAGACTGGGTAGAATACTGGGAATAATATAAACGCGAGATGATGACAGACGGTGACGAGATGTGACGTGAGGATAGATATCCAAATATCATGACCTGTGTCCCTGTGTCCCCTACAATTCACTGGTCTTTAGTACTTGACAGCAGCCGCGCTGTATCACAGAAGACAACAGTCAACAATTCAACGCAAACGGATGAATCCGGCCTAGCAGGCCAGTGCTACTGGTTAACAACAGGTCAGGGGACTGGTGAACAACTGGTTCGCTGAAACTCCGCCCCTTCCAACTGGTTAACAACTGGTTGAGAGAAACCAGAGTTGGCTCTCTAGTTCGATAGCTGTAATGGCTTTATACGGTGCAACAGTTTTCGTTAATTACAAATATCGTTCCGATTCCTAACGATGTGCATTCACTAGTACATTGATAGAGGGTATACCTTTGTTAGAAGAATCACCCTCCCCCTCGATCACCTGGCTGAAGTTGAACATAGGATTCGCTTGGGATGGTTCGCCTGGAGTAAATTGTCCCACCTCCTTTCCACAAGGTTGCTTCCTATGAAGACTAGACGACGACTATTTGAGAGCTGCGTCTCTTCTACAGTACTCTATGGGAGCGAGCTTTGGGCACTGCGAGCAAGTGAGAAGGAGAGACTTAGTGTGACGCAGCGTAAGATGGAGCGGAAAATGCTTGGAATCAGCTTACGAGATCGATAGAGGAACGAGAACATCCGCAAAGCGACCAACCTGCGCGACTGGAATGAAGAAGCGCTCAGAAGGAAGACTAAGTGGGCTCGGAAGCTGGGACGCATGGGATTTGACCAGTGGAGCCGCGCATCTACAGACTGGGTCCCTTACAACAAGACCCGCCCCCAAGGACAACCTAGAGCGCGATGGAAAGATGACCTAAGAAGATCCCTTGGCGCGAACTGGTGGCATGCAACTGCCGAAGAATAGACCTATTCCTCATCTGGTGTTAATCGCCTGACGTGATAAACTTGATTGATTGATTGATTGATACCTTTGTTAATTGGATCTCGATCGGCTCAATTCGCGTCGGTGCATAGCGAAATCAGAGGTGTGTATTGATTTATTGTTCAAGTTGGTGTAGGCAACTGAAAATGCATTAACAAGAGAAGAAGTTGAAAAAATGAAGGACATGATTGAATATAAAAAAGATGACATTGGAAAAATCACAAGTGTTCCCTTGCATACTCCATGAGCAAACTACTAATTAAATGTCTACTGAAAGTGTCCTAAATGAATACGTATTACAAAATCGTGAAAGGACCCCATTTTAAACTATTCGAGATCGAGCGATAATGTGGGGTAGGGAGGTGAAATATAAATTAATGGCTCCACTCAAAGTATGCGAATAGGCACGACCACATCTTCTAGTGCGGAATGGAAGGAAATGTGAGCGAGCGAAGCTAGCCATCTTTCCTCCTTCTTTTCCTCCTCCACCCTTCCCACCTCTCTTAGGTTCTTTGTTCTCTGTTCGCTTCAGCGGGCCATTTCTCCTCTCCTCAATCAGACCAAAGACAAAGTTAGCAGAATGAAGAAGCGATTTCCAGCGAATCGATCTCTACACCGAACTCTAATCTCACATATTATGTTCGACCGTGGTTCTTCAGAGAAACAACCGATCAATAATTGTTGTACTTTTTCTAACAAATGAAAATTAAACAATAATACAATGGGATTGGAGCGATCGTGAAGATGAGAGGGAGATTGGGCAAGAAGCTATATCCAATTGAATGTATTAGCTTCTGCTGATTCTTGGAAGAATGCATCATCTTCTATAACTGAAAAAATAACATATATTGTTAATCTCCTTATATCTGTAAATCTACAGAAACAACAATAAATACATTTTAACCTCTACATCAATGGACAACATGAGAAGTACTTGCAAGATAAATGTCTTGCTAAAGGCCTGTCTTTCATGATTTTTTTTAAATTCAGCTAACCATTCGCGAAATCGAATTTGTCATTCAAAGATCGAATATAGTCCAGTCACGTTGCGTCTGTGTAGAAGGCGCAATATCAAGTCAGACGACATTCCGAGTAACGTGCTCTAAAATATGATCTCCCCGGAGTACATATTGTAAAAAATATGGTAAATACAGACAATTGGGTTTCTGGGGTTCGTCTTCTTAGCAATAAGCCATTTCATTGAGGATTTACCAGCTCACCAGTTCGGTTATCTTGCTGGTACACTTCATTCTCCAAAGAAATCGAACATGTCTTAAGATATGGTTTTACTTCATCGTCTTCTCTTTTCAATTGGGTATGCATGTTGATCTCACGCGATCGTTCGAGTCATTCGGCCTGTTTAATCTGTCAGAAATGTGCGAGAAAAAGTTGCGTAAAAAGTTCGCGAACTTCTGATTCTCTCCATTTCGCATGCTCTCTCTCTTTCTCTAACCAGGTCGATGAAAAGCTCACGAACTTTTCGACGAACTGTGTTCGAAAATCATACTTTTCTTTTGTTTTACTTACTTTTATAAACTATTTTTGCTTTTAACTTATGATTTCTTATAATGACAACCTTCCCTTAGCTGGAATAGCTTCAGAATACAGCGTAGTGAAAGTAAACACGGTTGGAGTATTTTTTTCGAAAATGGGTCACCACTTTCCCCACCCTGTAATGTCAAGCTATTCCATCAGAGGGAAGGTTGTTCTTATACGCAGTCATAAGTTAAGAGCAAAAATAATTGATAAAAATAAGTAAAACAAAAGAAAAGTACGAATTTCGAACGAATTAATGCCGGTTTTTAACGAACTTTTCAAGGAGCTGCGTGAAAAGTTAGAGAAAGGCGAGAGAGCACGCATTCTTGAGAGAGGGAAAAGGAAGCAGTGATTGTTTACTTCCTTTTCCCTCTCTCGACAACGCGTGCTCTCTCGCCTTTCTCTAACTTTTCACGCAGCTCCTTGAAAAGTTCACGAACTTTTCGACGAACTATGTTCGAAATTCGTACTTTTCTTTTGTTTTACTTATTTTTATCAATTATTTTTGCTTTCAACTTATGACTGCTTATAAGAACAACCTTCCCTCTGATGGAATAGCTTGACATTACAGGGTGGGGAAAGTGGTGACCCATTTTCGAAAAAAATACTCCAACCCTGTTTACTTTCACTACGCTGTATTCTGAAGCTATTCCAGCTAAGGGAAGGTTGCCATTATAAGAAGTCATAAGTTAAAAGCAAAAATAGTTTATAAAAAAAAGTAAAACAAAAGAAAAGTATGATTTTCGAACACAGTTCGTCGAAAAGTTCGTGAACTTTTCATCGACCTGGTTAGAGAAAGAGAGAGAGTACACGAACAGGAGAGAATCAGAAGTTCGCGAACTTTTTACGCAACTTTTTACGCAACTTTTCTCGCACATTTCTGACAGATTAAACAAGCCGAATGTAGGCAACTGGAATGAAAAAAAGTTTAGAGGTGAGGCAAAGAAAGGACGCGAAGCGAAAAGTGTTTACGATAAATTAAACAGCACAGTAATATAAAAAAAAGCTCAGCAATATGAAGATCATTAAATGAACAAAACGACAACATGGTTTTCAAGGTGCGAAAAATGCCGCGCGAAATATGTAAGTAGACGCAACAGTAACTTAACGGGCATGTCCTTTTCCTTCCCTCTTCTTTTTCCCGTTCTCCCCCCCCCCCCTCTTAGTTGCCCCTTTCCCATCTCCCTCTCGTCCAATTTCCTTTGTCCGAGGTAACGATCGCCTTGTAGAAGGACGACTGAAAGTATTTGTGGGGCATATGTTACTTCCCCCCCTCTTTTCTAGATCACTATGATCCCTCTTCTTCCAGTGTGAGTTTTTTTCCGATTGCACGGTCAAGTCACTGATTGTGAAAGATGAGTCATTTCTCTCTTCCCACTGTTATCCCTGTCTTCGACGATCTAAGCCCAACTACTGACACAAATTGATAGTGCATCGTCTAAAAAATAGACCTGCCCTCATCATGTATTGGCAGATTTGTCAAATATATTGCTCAAATGTGTAGAGTATGAATGATAGCGTGGTGAAACGTAGTGCATTGAGCGATAAACGAGATCAAAGAACAATTATAATTGTTGACGCTGAGTAGAGCATACAATAAACATTCAATAATGTGTATCTCAAGGCGTCTTCATTTTCTTGCATACACGACGCTCAAACACTCCTGTAAATTATGAATTGTCTTTTCACAAATATTTTCACTTCCCGAAGTTGTTATTACTTAACACCTAACATGTCAACCGAATACACAAACCATTCTGTCCGGAGGTCCAGATAAGAAAACATTGTTCAGATAGTTGATATCCCATCCTCCTCCGAAGAAGGCTGTGCTTTTCCATACAAAAGAAGTCGCGACCATTGTACTTCTGCAATTTAATGATAAAATAGGTGTAATCAGAAATAGAGAAATCAAATTAGAGGATTTTCCTCACAATGTACACTCTTTTGTGCACATAGGAATAATTTCATATTGTGTGACAGCAATTCCGCTGTCCAACTCATCCACACAAATTCCCATACTTTCAGCAACTGATGCCATAGATTCGATAAACTAACGTAGATCAGGCTGCCAAGATCATTTTCGTCATATTTTTCATAGTTGTAGAGTGACTTATATCTCAATCAGATCTGAGAGAGTGCTGCCATCGTTCAATCTGAAAGTACATATTGTAATGTGAAAAAGTGTGTTTGATTGAGTCTATCGATCGTTATGCGGGTGCCGGACGATCCAAGTACTCGTTCAAATAACGTTAACAAATAACGTTTAGTCATGAGAAAAATGTAATTCTCAAAGAAGAAAGCTTAACCGGATGGAGACTCACCTCATTTTAGATTATGCATAATTTCAATTTGCATATGATCCTTCAGACGAAAGTGATCGATCGAGTTAGTGTAAGCAACTGAAATTCGTATCAGTCAAGAACAAGAATTACCAATGAAACAAATTGAAAGCAAATGAAGGGAATGGAGTAGAATATGATGAGAAATACATAGAACACAAGGAATTGATGAGAGTCGGAAAAATGGCGCGCAAAGTGTGTGAATAGACGCAACAACTCCACTCCCTGGCCGATGGAAGGGAGAGAACACCAAAAATGTCACTCTTCCCTCTCCCTCTTTCTGTTCTCCTTCAGGCTTTCTTACTCATCAACTTTCTGCCTGCCTTATGCAGATGATGTTACGTGTCCGCTACCATCAACTTTTCCTAGAATCCATTTATATTATATTAACTTCCTCGAGAAAAACGGGGGTTTTGAGACAACATTATCTGAAAATATTAAGACTATCTTGCCATTTTTTTAGCAGAACTCGATATTTGTGTGCAGCCTCTTATTGTCTCTGATCATCATGGATAAAGTTCTGTATTGATGTGTGAAGCTCCCGTGTAGTTCAAGAGAAAGTCAAAAAAAATATTTATCAAAATCATGTCGTTGTCCTTTAAATCTCTTCATTATATCTCTTCGTCTCCTCTTGCATATTATCACGGGTCTCCTGTAAAAGTGTGGGAACGCTGGATACTAGAAATATTTTGCATCTCGGATTTCGGTTTAACTTTGTTCATATTCACGATTGGGAGTCAGATCTACGGACAAAATTAATGGGGGTCTAAGCTTTCATATAACCATCCTCCCGATATCGATTTACTATGTACATTTGTGGACAAAAACGATTTTTTGGTTCCATTTCACTTCAAAATAATCCAATCACAATTTTTAAAAAATGAAATCGAAAACTCTTTTTGAGATGGAGGAAAGTGTTTCTGAGCAATTTTGCTCTAGGAGCACTTGTTTTCGAGTTATTCGACCATAAATTCTATTGGTTGATAAAAATACAGACAATATCGATTTGCTGACTTTGTATACCAAAAAGCCAATCGTTTTTATTCTTTCTATAGATTCTCCACACAAAATTATAGGGTGTTTAGGTTGACTATTTTTCATCTCTCTGTCCTCCCACTAGGGATTTACAGTACGTGCTAATCGCCTTGGCCATGTGCGTGCGCGGCGCTGCGCGGCGGAGCGCGGCTTGCGCGGATTGATTTTGCGGGAAGAATATTATTTTTCACGATTCGAACCTATTATTTTCGAATTCTTCCTAAAATTTCGCATCGGAAGGACTATTCACTCATATTTTTAAAAAATATATTTATATTTATAAATCAATTTTGCGAATGCGGTATTTCTGTAACCTACGTAAACGCAGTTTGCGATAACGACAGTATCGCAAACTGGGATTACGGTAGGTTTCAGCATTTCAGAATTCAAAATATTGATTTCTTTGTATTAAAATATGCATGAATAGTCCTTCCGATGCGAAATTTTACGGAGAATTCGAAAATAACAGGCTCGAATCGTGAAAAACAATATTCTTCTCGCAAAATCAATCCGCGCAAGCCGCGCTCCGCCGCGCAGCGCCGCGCACGCACATGGCCAAGGCGATTAGCACGTACTGTACTATAGGGGATTATGGACGTTCCTGGATTTGTTTTTTTTCACGTCGATATCACCCTATAGTAAATCCCTAGTGGGATGGAAATGAAAAATATAAATATAGGGATATGAAAAATAGTCAACATAAACACCCCCTAATTTTGTGCGGATATTCTATAGAAATAATATCTCCGTCTCAAAAAGAGCTTTCGATTATTAGTTTGAAGTGAAATGCAACCAAAAAACCGTTGTTGTCCACGAACGTACATATTAAATCGATAAATTGAAATTGAAATTTGAAGAGGTAGATAGAAAAATCGATAATGTTCATATATCACAGAACTGAGCGGATTGGCCTTCTTCAGACCCCTAATCGTGAACATGAACAAAGTTAAACCGAAATCCGAGATGCAAAATAATTTCTAGTAGAAATCCGCAAAATAATTTACTCACAGGGACCCATTTTCCTACACTTTTAGAGGAGACCCGTGTTATAGTTATGGTTTCTACAATAGCGCTAATTGTTCTCACTAACGCTATGGATGAATAATTTCATTCTGTATTTTTTCTCTGGTCAAACCGATGAGTGAGAGAGTCATCTCGCGAAATCATCCCAAGTAGAATTATCTCATTGGAAATTGTGTGTATCCTGTCCGAGTAGGTTTACAAAGCATATCCGAGAAGGCAACACTTTTTTCCAATAAGAGAACTCCAATCCCAACTTCTCACCTTTCTCTTCTATTCAGAGACAAGCCCGTGCTTAGCATATTCGGTAACTGCGCGAATTGTCCATTTCTCCTTGCCCGGATCACGGAATATCTCCAGAGTCGCATGACGACTGCTCTGAAGAAACTACGATTATTTACAGCGCATTTGCAACTGGCGCTCGTCCAAGCTGGCTTGCCGAGTCCATTTTGCAATTTCAAATGTATGAAAGGTGCACCTCTAAGTTATGTGCATCAACAATTCTTGGAAATGAAGGATAGAAGTGAAAAAAGAGGGCAGAATATAGGATAGGATATATAATATTGTCTGAGTACTCACCTGGTTCTTTGATGCACTTCATGATCGTTTCATGAATGATAGTCTGGCCGTTCGAGTTGAGTTAGGCAACTTAAATTGGAAATTTCCAAGAGAAATGTTTTTGCAAATGAGAATCAAAATAGAGGAGTGGGGAATAATTTTAGAATTGATTAATTCATTAAATTACTGAAAATGATAAACATAGTGAGTGATTATAGGCGCAACTACGCATTTTCCTTAACTCCTGTTCTCACACCTATCTCAGCTACTGTAACAAGAACGAAAGAGGATGCGAAAAGAGGCAGCTAGAAATGTCTGATTCTCTCATTAATGACTTGGGATTCGTAGGAACCCGCTCATAAAAGTGGGCGGTTTCAGAGGGGCAAAAAAATCAGGGTCAACGGGAGGTTGGCACCTGTCACCGCGTGGCATGGCAATTAGACGGCCCGCTCTCGTTTATTGTCAGTAGAGATGACCTGGCAAGGTAGGAGTCTTCACATGATGTTTATCTGGTGTGCGCGCATTAGTTGAAATCAAGGTCCTCCAAGGTGGATTCAAGAATGGTTGCGACTTGGAATCGCAATGTCTGCTTGATTCCAACTTGTGCGCACATACCCGAGCTCATCACATGTCGCGCAAGCGTGGGCGCAAAATGAAGAATCATGTATTTCAAAGTCAGTTCTAGGGCACTCATCGCTTTTGAAAGGGGTCCATTGGGTTTGAAAGTATTTGTTCTTCAGAAGGCTGCGTATGATGTGTATCCGATAAAAAAATGTATGATGTAGTGATTGATACCGGTAAGGTGGCAACAGTGACCAAAATGAGAGGGAGAACTAGGTAATATGAATAAGGTGAGGAGAGGAGGCAGACGTCCCTCATGTTTACAGCTTTTGCTTGTCTTCTATCGCTTTTAAGCATTAAAATATGGCATGATGGAGAGCGCAAAATGACGAGAACAGTGCCCGAAAATGGGTGAAGAGATTTAACATGTTTTAGGAACTGATGATTGTGAAGGGAAAATTAATCAATTGATGAAGAATAATTAGTTGAGAATAATAAGGTACACTCTAAAAACACTCTAAATTATGCGTATACATATATACCCAGCTCAAAATAATTTTTGAACGCGGATTTACCGCGCCAATGTGTGAGTAGACGCAACAGAGCTTCTCTGGTCAATGTGACATCCCTTTCCATGTCTTTTTCCTCCCGTACTCTCTTCTCACTCGCTGCCCACTCTCGTCTCTTTCTGCAGGATCTTTGTCTACGTGAACGATGGGAGGAATGATAGAGTGGCGCTCCCTTTGAGGGGTCATCTCAACTATTGTTTGGCAGACTGGCATGATGGGGAGAGAAGTGTGTTGTCGAAGACATACTTTATTATTATCATCCCATCTCCTCGATTCCAACCAAGCCTACTTTGTTCATTGGACATATGGCCAACACCTCGCGCTTTCATTGCTCAGTACGTATCGACAGCCCAACTTCCTTCTCCTGGAGATATTCTATATCATGTGCTGTGTCAAGTGCAAGAGGAATACAAATAAATATTTATCATCTTCACGATATTCATTCTTCATCTCATCATTAGTCTCCTCGGGCATGGTTTTTAAAATTGTGATTCGTTTCTCTAGAGATGGTTTTAAATTGCTTTGAAATCTCTTCATCCTACATGGTCAGCGAATTTCCTCTCGCGAAACCGTCCGAAATACTCACCTTGCCTACATTCAGAGATCAGTCCATCCTTAGTCCATGTGCGGTATAAATCAATCTTCTTGACTCGGTCACGGAAGACTACCAGGATCCTTTGACCTTTCTGAGAAAATACCATCAATCATTTTCAACGAAGTACATTACATCATTGGCTTGTCCCATACCTTCCTGAAGTTGTATACGACAGAAACATGCCGTTTCACAGTTGTTTCCGAAGGAAAATGGCTGAAGCGGTAGTTTCAGTGTGAGGAGAGACAACACTCTTGTATCACAACGCATAATTAATTATTCGACTTCCGTTGCGCCGCCGAGCGTAGATAAAATATATTTCAGCAACAACTTTTTTGTGACAGGACTAGGGCTGACTTCGCGGGAACACGCTCTTTCGTCGGTCTGATCAACTTAGGAAACAAACCTGAAGATTTTTCCAAGATGCCAACCCCACATCACTATCTCCTATGAGAAAAAAATGTCCTTGTTTGGTATCTACTGCATGTAGTGTTTAGAAATGCAGTATTATCAAATTATTTCAATATTCTCGCAAGATTTTTGGCGGAACAGGTTGCGATGAAACTCACGTTTATTATTGATTCTCAATCGATTCGCAAGCGATCGTTAGTGTTGATGTAGACAACTGAAATTGAATCTTTTAGCGAATATTTAGAGATGTCAATGGAGAAATGTAAAATGTTCTGAGGTGAATAGTGAGGAATGCATAACATACGGACGGCAAAAAATAAATTCTCAAAATCATGAATATGATGTGAATATAGAAGCAACTACATCTTTGCCTCAGTAATATTAGCGACAGGTTAACAGAGAGAAGGAGAGACATCAAGGAATAGAAGCTTCTCTTTCTAATGACAGCCAAAGGAGTGCCGCAAATCGCGGTGGGGTCAGAGGGTTTAATTAGAGCCAGTGGGAGATTTGCACCTGCCATAGCTCGACCTGGCAATTAAGCGACCCTGCTCTCTTCAATTTGCACTACGGATGACAAGACCGGCTAGAGAGAACTTATAAATAAGATTGTAATTCCATGCGAATCCATCCCTTGTCTACAGATACTTGTTTAATTGGTAACTGTGTTCTTGAGAAGACTCCCCCAATTTTTGAGATACAGGGAAGGGAAGGAATAACACGGATTCATCAGAGAAGGCTTATATAAAGTGAGGGAGACGGTTACGAAAGGGGCAAGATCGGGAGTACAGTTGGCACAAGGGAATCTGATCAATATGTGAGCACATCAGAGAAGGCTCATATAAAGAAGAAGGGGAAGTTACTCGTTGAATCTCTCGTTGAATACCCCATCAGTTGTTTTCTTACCGATCGGAGAGGGCACTCCAGTTGAACCTGGGAAGAAATGGCAAAGATAAGCACAACCCGATAACAATAATGCCCGACCGAAGTTGGCAGGGATTGAGGAAATAGTGAACACTTCGGGAAGAGAGAAGTAGGATTGAAGAAGCGTACGATAGAGGGAAAAGGGAGAGGAATTATCACCCAGACACGGAGATGATGGAAAGATTGAGGAGAAGTTGGGTATAACGGTCGATGGCCATGAGACGAGATCATTTATCAACAACGGAGTGGTTGCAACGCAAAATAACTTGGGAGTTGAAGAAGCAACAAGGAATTCAATGTAAACCTCGTCGACTGCAAAGACGCCTCCGAAACCGGCGCAAACGAGAGGAAGTATCGCGTGGCTGCGCGAACTCCTCCCCAAAGTAACGCTTCATGAGCAGGGTGTCCTGATAAAGGCAGAATTAGAGCTGAGAGGGAAATGTGGTGAACTCACCGGAACTTCAGCGAACGCGACGATGGTATTGTAGGGTTTTTGGCAATTGAGAAGCAAGAGAGCCGGCGACGGGGCAACGAGTGAAGATCGTTTTTCTATATGAACGTTAAATGGAGGGCCATGAATATTTAAGAAATAGAAAAACAAGATCTTACCTTAAGAAGGAAACGGAAGGACAATTCCCACATAATACTACTCAGAATAGGTGTGAACTTCGGTGGTGATTCGGTGGTGAGTTGGTACAGGCAATTGCAACAGTTCACATGGCAAAATATAAGTGAGGATTAAAAGTTTGGAAAAAAATTAAGAAGCTAAACAGCAATGAACGAAATGTGAAATCTGCCTAGAAAGGAGGGTAGAGGAAGACTTCCTAGAACGGAGCGGGAGGTGTTTCGGAAAGTATACAATTATGAAGGTACAAAGAATGCAATATATTAATGACAATTGATTTTTTTAGCAGAAAGTTAGCCGCTCAAAATGTGTAGAAATACGCAATAGCATCGGCCACTGGTAGGGAGTGAACGTTCCCTCTTCTTTCCTTCTACTCTCATCTATCTCCATCACTTCCCTTCAACTCTTCTTCAATTCTCAACTCTCTCTCTCTCTTCCCTCTCAGTGCTCTTTGTCCTTATGAAGGGCCGAATGACAGGAGAAGAAACAACATCGATAGTGAGTCATCTGTCCAACCCCTCATTTCGCCTGTCCTCATCTCCTCTCTTTAGTATATGATTTAATTATTTTAAAAAGAAGGATCACCGTAATAATGAAGAAGTTGTATTTAAAAAACTCATGTAATCGTTTTTACTCATGCAATGCGAACACATTTATCAATAAATTAAACTCGTTCCTCGTTCGTTCATTCATTCATTCATATGCATTCATTAAAATGTATTCATTCGTTCCTTCATTCTGACTCGCTCACCCATCGTTATAACACTGACTTATCCACGATATTACATTAATCGAAGGATTAAATGGCAAAGATCATTTATCAACTCGTTCCTCTCTGCTCCGCTGAAGTTCTGAGGTATAATTAGTCTAATTAGTGTATAATTAAAGTCTAATTAGTCTAATGTCTAATTAGTTCCTCTTTGCTCCACTGAAGACCCCATCGCATCTAATCGACAAGGCAATCGGAACAACCGAATCACGGCAATTCGGAATTTCACAATGAAGAAGAGAACGAAGAATGCGTCTATTGAGGGGAAGATTGCCGTCGTGAGGAAGAGCACGTTGCCAAAAGCTCCCAAATCCAGTCCTGAATACACATTTTTTTTTACATTTGTATACATTATGTGCTCTAGAACGGACTCTCTTCAAACTATGGAAAAATTGTGATAGGTGAAATGGATTAAACCGTTTTTTAATGAAAATATGTACCCGTTACAGCTCCAGTGGCAAGAACCACAGATAGGGGCGCGTAGGAGAAGAGGCAAGGAACGGCAGTCTGCAGTGTTTTTGTTTCTATTGCATGTTATTGTTTTCGTCGTGCATTTTGTTGTTTTCCTCTCACCTGTAGGAGGAGGGCTCGGAACAATTGCCGGTGCATCCTTCGCGTCGTCGTAGTGAGCACTGTTTCAGTGGATCTGAAAATAATAATAATTTTATTACGAGTAAGGAAGTGGTTAACTGATGAGAGTGTGAGCTATATTGCTCAAACCTGACCAAACATTATACAACATGGTCACACGCAAAAAGGGATAGGCTACTGAAATCGAACTTAATGGTAGCATTCGTCTGGTAGATGCAGAACACAATAACTCCAGCCGTTCCTGTGAACAAACTCATGCATATGAGGAAGGAGATGGTCGACTCGACACTCCATTGCATATCCCCAGTGAGTTTATTGGGTCTCTGAAATGGAAAGTAAAGATAAAAGGTTGACAATTCTAAAGTAGCAAATTCTTAATCGACATATCTCTATATTTTCACTCCCACCTTACTGTTGAAGTGCATGTGAATTCAAGGAACGATAATGCTCCCTTCGATCTTTCGATTGCTCGCTCACTTCAATCAAACGTGGGAGTACTTTAACTCACTCTCACGGCCAGCACTGTGAAGCCAGTGCGGAGATCGGTGAGATCGTTTCTGTACAATTGACGAAACTCAGCTGGCACGAATGCCCTGAATAAGGAAACAATAATCGGTGGCTGATAAAAAAACAGTACCATGGAAGCAGTAGCATGACAGAATATTCTATGAAATGGGCATTTGGCCAGGATTTTAACAATGGGTTGACGAGATTTTCTCGATTTTTTTTCAAATTGCTTTAAAAACAATACTTCCATTCAAGAAGATTACACACGGGTCCCGGTCCAGGAACTCAGATCCTGAACCAGGATCCATAAACCCGGATCCAGGAACAACAGTCAAACCTGGTCTCGTTGCTGGGCGTCATTCCGATCGCGACGGTAATGACGAAGCCAGCGATGTAGAGGACATTGACTACGATGGCCATCAGAATCCAACAAGCCTTCGACCAATGATCGGTGAAGGAGGTGCCGATGCCGCTGAAGTAGTAATGATGAATCCTCTCTTTTGTCCGCTAGAAAATATTCTTCGTTATCTTAGTTCATCTTGTTTCTAATTCTACGTTCTAAGGCAAAGCGAAGAATGAACAAAACAGACGTTCTAATAATCGTTCTAAAATAAAATAAAACAAGGAATAGTAGACCTGATGGAAATTACCTAGTAAGAATCTTGTATCGATAAACGAAGTGGTAGGCGAGCACGAGAAAGGTCTGGTAGTACGTGGCGATGAATGCTAGACACAGAGGAGTGTCCAAGGAGACTACAGAATATTTATTTATTTTGCGCTTATTTTTGCCGAGAAAAATATTGGTCAAAGACAATTTCGCCAACTATCCGGGTTGTATTTAGCCGGGTTGTTTATAGTTGGCGAATTCAAAGCAACGTTTTCGCCAAAACTTGCCTCCGTAGAGCACGATTCCAGACCGCCGGGGAAAGAAGAAGAAGCCCGTTGAAAAAGCGTACATCCAGTTTTCGATGATGAGTGGTTAACACTGCCACGTCAACTGAATGCATACTACTTGAATGCAATGAAATACTCAATGAATATTTAAATTTGCAAGAATATAATGTGACACCGGTTGAATTGCCGCATGTCCGATCGTAGTGAAGATGTCACAGACAGCGAAGAATGCGAGAAGATACCGATAGGATCCTGGAATCTCAGCCCTAGGTCGGATGAGAACTATTTCGCCATGCCGTCTTTCATATGTCAATAGTTCTCATCCAACCCAGGTCTGAAATCTGAATCCTCATCAGGCTAAGCAAAATAATAGTTAAAGACCTCAGCTTTTCCTGGTATTGTTCTCACTTTTTTGGACTTTTCTATGCTTCCTTGCTACTAACAAAGCTTCAATTCAAATACAAATTGAATGGCAAACAAATTGAATGGCAATGAATCAATGAATGAATGAATGCATACCAATGTGGTCCGCCGCAGTGGTGGCGATGATATAGAGCAGAAGGCAGTTGGAGAATAGTGAGATGGTGGTCGTTGTTCCGATGAAAACGGAGTGGAAAGGATCGCCGAAGATCCAGGCGTAGGAAGGAATAGTCAACTGGTAAAGTTTTTGAATTCATGACAGAAAGGGAGAAGAACATTCATGCGGTAAATGTTCACATCAGGTCACACTGATGGTCTACTATCCACTGGAAAGACTGTACTAATACTAGAATCGCCGAAGATCCAGGCGTAGGAAGGAATAGTCATCTGGGCGAGATAAAATAATACTAGGCCGGATGAATGGATGGTTTCACAAGGAATCACTCTAAATATTCTGCGTACTCGCTAGCTCATCTGACCTGCGACATAAAGTACGCAGAATGCTCTTCTTATAAGATCGCGAGAAGCGCAGGCCAGAGTTTTTTGGGTGAATTTAATGGCAAAAGTAGTTTTATAATTTTAAAAAAAAACAATAAAATTAGGATGTATTCGTGAAGGAGTGAATAAATCCTTGTGAGCACGAGGAAGTTAGTTAATAGTATCAACAAGTAACGACGGTAGCAGTGGGAACGATGCAATTTGCATTACTATCTGATTCATACATTATTTATTTGTTTACGATGTGCAGAAAATGAGTAGCTAATGAATGTGAGAAAGCTACATAGAGATATCCGAAGTTGAATAATTGGGCCAATTGTAGGAGAGAAGGAAAGATAAGCACCAGGATGTAAACGATTCGGGGCAAATGGCGGCAGACTGGTACCGAGTGTAAAATTAATGGATCTAACGATACAATTACAATTACAAGAACGCGATACAATTACAAAGCAAAAACAACTCAAAAATTCGAATCTCCGAAATATCTTTACAAATAACAGTTGAGTTAATAAGCTCAAAAGAATCGCATAACGTCGAGATCAACTGTTACACAAATCCCATTACTTCTATAGAAGGATCATTTACGCAGACAGTACACTTCATCTTTCGGAAGTTCAAATAATCACAACCATGAGAAATGCTTCTCTTGAAATTAATTTCCGGGAAATTTATCTATCGGTTGGCACACTTTCTAGGCGACGCATAATCGTATGAATTTTCAAAGAACAACGAGGTTGCTAGAGGACTAATGACTCTCTCACTTTTTTCTGTCTTCTAATGAATTTCTCGCTTTATCTATCTTTGATAGAGAGTGTGCAAAATTAGGGGAGTCAGGCCAATAGTCCACCAAAGGGACAATTGAGGCGTGAAGTCTACTCAATAGGGAAGGATGTTCAGTAAAACAGCCTGCTGAGTCATAAATACAGGGCAATAACACCTTCTTTGCCCGCTCGCTTTCTTTTGATGCGGCTACGCTCACATTTAAATTTAACAATGAAGTGTAATCACGTGGCAGGAAGCGTGTGAATGTATGAAAAATACGAGTCGCAGAGAATTTATTGATATTTTCTGCTGGAGGTGGTGCAAACGTTCCCTTTTGCGACTGACGATTTCAAAGGTTCACGTGGACATCAAGTGCTAGAAGGCGTACCATGTGCTTGAGGTCCACTAATGGCAAATGTTTGTGCATGATTCACAAAATATATCATTGTACACCCACTGTATCATGTCAATGATTAATTGTTGTTGCAGTAGTCCTACTGGGAAAATAAGCAAATGGATTGCACAATTCCGCATTCGAGTAGGCATTCCCTTTACAACAGTGAACTATTTTTATAGATCAAAATTTTGTGGACAAAGAAGTAACGGAGGCTTGTCCAACGCTCGGTGTTGTCGTTGTTGCACTGGTCGTCCAAAATCGCATGCCGAAAGGAAGCAAGCTGCTTACAAAGATATTTAAACTTATTCAATTAAATTATTTTAACTATTTTATACCGAAATTCGTGGATGGAACTTCGTGATTTCATGTTTTATGTAATATTAAAAAATTTCAAAGCATTGTTTTCTCTCAAAAAATATGATGGAATACTCACACCCGATAGGGTTTGATGTAATAGAGTGTGAGCACTGGATTGACGATTGATGGAAATGTGGCGATCTAAATTAGTGCTGTAATGAATCTCTCTAATGAAGTGGAAGAGTCAAGTTGAAGAGGATATCGTTTAATTCCCGTCAATTTAAAATCTCGGATTCTCGTAGAGATTATGAAATTAAATTTCGTTGAAGGGGCTTTGTTTTTTTGCGCCTCATACTCCGAATTTGTATCTAACTTGCTTTCAATTTCAATTTCAAATTATTCCGCTAAGAGCAAGCACCGGGTAGTAGGGAAAAATCTTCCTTAGAGTTTGGCAGATGTATTGAAGAGTCGGTCATGGGGTTGTGAGAATTCAAATATTTTCACTTTATTTTCACATTTTCCATGTCAAAACGCGAACGTCAAGCAGTACCGTATAAATGCTCCTCTCCAACTCCACAGAGTGGTAGACATCGGCCATTTGTATGAACATCGATACGAAACCGAACATCGTGCACGTGGGAAGAAGGGAGTGGATAGATAATACCTTCAATAAGATATGCGTAACTGAGACAGGCCTAAGGTTATGGCTAACGCTAAGAGAATAGGAATAATCGTGCCCCGAGTAGGGATGGCTTCGCAAGAAATGACTCTCTTCATTCTGCATACTCTCTCGTCGGTCACATCGGTGAGAGAGCACGGAAAATGAAGAGAGGCATTTCTTGCGAAGCCATCTCTAGCCCCGAGCCATATAAAAAGAATAACCTTGACAAGCGACTGATGCATTTCTCTCGTCTTCGAGCTCATCTTTCCAGCCCTCTCAGCAAGTGCCCCAAGCACCTAAACATTCGCTTGCTCAGAGACTAGGTCGGATGATAACCAAACAAGTGAATTGATGTTTGAAATTGTGTGTCTTCTCATGTGTTTGCATGGTAAAAAATACAAATTTTGGCTATCATTAGATGGTGATCATTCGATGTAGTGCCCTTACTCTATGATCTTTTCAAACTGATGATTTTATGATATTAGGGACTACTAGTTAAACTTCCTCACCGCTCTTCTCTTGAAGAAAATATACGTGTACATTATCGTTGCAAACATGAGGAAATGGCCGATTACGTAAGCAGAGAGCGGCTCGCTGGCGTCGATTATGCCTATACAATAGGTGGCTTTTATTCCGAGAATAGCTGTTTTTCTCAAGCTAATAACTATATGTAATCCTCAGAACAGCCATAGGACAGTTATATGAATATGATTGTGACTTTTGTTTCATTGTTCTTAAGATAGTTTAAGAATGTCTTACTGATTATTATAGTTAGTAATACTGACCACCGTCTCTTTTTTCCGCATACTCTCTAGTCGATAAGGTCGAGTGTACATGCGAAATTAAGAGAAGAAGACACGTTTTACCAATTCTAACCTCCAACAGCATATTCATCGGCATCTCCGGGGCCGTAGACGGACGAGATGAACGACTCCAAGGTCTCGCGTTGGTGTAGTGTGACGAAGAAGGCAAACTGAATGATCGGCACTAGGTTGGATGAGAACTATGATGTCATGCCGCTGTGATATATCACAGGGGGCATGACATCATAATTATCATCCAACCGAACCGAATAATATTTCGGTTACTCGGTGAACGCGTCGAGATACGAACGTATACGGACGATCCATTCCAACGTAAAACTGTTTTGGATAATTCATATAGCTGAATTATCCAAAACAGTTGTACGTTGAAATGGATTTCATTCTGCCATCCAGCGTAAACCAACGTACCGTTTGAGGAACATGTGGTATGTAGGCTAGCAGAATCGCAATCTGCAGCCTGCACCATCCGACGGAGCCTTTGTCCTCCGTTAGGGTTCGCTTCCTGAAGAAAATTGCATTATACATTGCATTATACAAGGAATTCGGGGATGCGACTACACCACTTATCGTGGTCGTCTTTTGGCGAATATGACATCGCTTGATATGCTTCTTTACCTTTTTTGGCTTAATTTCGGGCACTAGATCGGATGATCACCGTCGGATGATAATCTACTGGATGATAAATAAAAATGGACCCTTCTGTAGAACTTTCGCAGAATCATTTTTTACACTTGGGGAACCTACTGTAAACGTTGTATAGGAGGGTCCATCTTTTGGTTATCATCCAGTTGGTTATCCGACGGTAATCATCCGACCTAGTGCCTAATTTCGTACCCTTACCAGAAGGAGATGGCTATGAGTGAGCACGTCTGCATGATCGCCTGGTGGTTGATCTCGTACATCACCTGAAAAAATAAAGGTATACAGGGGATTATTATTTCAAGGCACATAAGGGCACTAGGTCGGAGGATCACCGTCGGATGGTAACCTAGTGGATGAGGTCTTACCCCGAAATGTAAATTTCATTTCGTAAATGCAAATTTTGGAAAAAAAATATTTAGAAAAAAAATTATAGAAATTCATTTTTGGAAAGGCAAGAAATGGAAAATAAATTTCAGAATTTCCATTTTTGAAATGCACGTTTTGGAAATTTTTCCATGGCCGGTAGCACTGTAGCCGAGCTGAAAACTACCGTAACCTATGGAGCATTTTCGTCATTTATCAGCAAATTCGAAACATAGTATTATTCTCCTTTATTATATTATTATTGTAATTAACAATACTAATAATTAAAGAAATAAAATATACAAAATAATGCAAAAGCAATGTTTAAATTTAATTGTTCTATTTCGCGGTTCTCCCGATGCAGCGAAAAGTACCGTAACCAGTGGAAAAATTTCCAAAAATGGGTCTTTCCAAAAAAAATTTCCAATTTATTCTTTTCCAAAATTGTTTTTCCAAAAAGTAAATTTCCAGATATTTTTTTCTAAATTTTGTTTTTACGAAAAATTCGTTTACAAAATGAAATTTCCAAAATAAATTTTACAAATCGGGGTAGTACCGTGGATGATAACCAAAAAATTGACCCTTCTGTTGAACTTTCACAGAATCATTTTCGAGACTTTGGGAACATAATCTGAAATTTCAACAGAAGGATCCATTGGTCATCATCCAGTAGGTTACCATCCGACGATGATCCTCCGACCTAGTGCCCACTTAAGTCAGGCGAGGAGCACTCTACTAGGCCGGTGTCTAACAAGAAGAGCAAGTAGTTACGACTAGTTCACGCAGGTGTAGGTCCGAAGAAGAGTTCCCCCTTCAGACTGTGCCATCTTAGACACGGACCTAGTAGTGCGCTCTCCGCAAGAACACATGGAAACAGTTACAAATGAGAAACAATAAAAAAATGGTCAGTAAGTGCAAAAAATCACCGAACAGAAGAAATTCGAAACGAATCGGCAGGGTCCGTTGGACATGTGCGCTACTACTTTGTCAAGGATGAAGAGCCTGTATCAGATTTTGACGAAAATTCGTAGAACACTGTTCGAAACAATCTTTTTATAATATGAACGTTTACCAGTATTCATCTGCGGGGCCACTACTCTTTTTTGGGTGATCCAGATCATACTTTAACACTGTACACTCTTTTGGAACGGTCGAAAGAACATTCGAAAGAACGAGTGTAATGCACTTGGTCCCACTGCATTTCAACGCTCATTCAACTTGTTTAAAAGTTTTTTGATGCACTAGGTCGAATGATGACTGACTGATTATCTAAAATAGTGTACATTATCAGCATGTTCGCCGATTTTTTCGAAGAAAAACAATTTTTTTTCGTTCTGTAAGTGTCCACCTTTTAGTTATCATCCGACAGTCACGTTACAATTGTTTGTATTACCGGCCATTGAGGAGAAGATGTAGCGCCATCGTCCAGAGGTCATTGAGCGAAGTGTTGAAGATAATGATGGAGTAATCCTGGGATTTTACGAAATTGTTTAGCATCATTTCCGCCCCACCGAGGTGCCTAGCATTGGGACGGAGAATTGGCAGTCGTGACTAAATCACCCAGATACATGGGTATGCCGAAAGATGAACACTCCGAACTGAGTCTGCACAAGTTTACACATAGGCCCAGTGTTCTACGGCGAGCGCAGTTTCGAAAAAAATCATAACTCACTCTCATCGGCGGCGGAGTGTTCCGGGCGATAGCGAGGAGGGCGAGCGCGTTGAAGCTCACGCCGAATCCCATGAGGACGTGGTTCATTAGATGGTACAACATGCTGAACAATCGTCTCAGCATTCCACAAGCCCTCGCTTCGATAAGAATGCACTAGGTCGGATGAGCACTATGACATCATGCTGCCTTTTGCGTATCAAAGGCAGGATGATGAGAGAGAGAGAGAGAGAGATAAAGTGAAAATTAAGAGGGCATTGTCAACAAACATTCCATTACTCCGCATTCTGGCCTATTATAGCAGTGAGCACGCAGAATGAAGAAATTTCTTTGTGCGAAGTAGCTTGCTAACACGGAACTCAAACCCGGCGAGTTACACCTTATCCGAAATGGCTGTCCGCTGAGCGCTAGACTTTCAACAACAACTATCCAAATTGTTGTGTATGATGTAAATGAACCGCTCTGTTGGTGAGAGAGAGAATGAAATGAGGAGTGTGGGGATGATTTGCATTTTAAACAAATGTTTGGATAGTTGTTTTTGAAAGTCTACTGAGCGCACGTACAACGTGCTAGTAACCGTCGAAAGACGACAGCGATAGCCGGTTGCTAACGAGGTTGCACCTGCTTGTCACATGAGCATCTAGGGTAATTCTCCTGAATAATGCCACCTGCCTAACATGACAGAAAAATAGTAGGTAATGACTGGAGGTCTCTGATTTTCTAGGAAATATTCTGGGAAACAATAATTTGTCTACTAGGCCCGAGGCGCGAAAACATATGCAATTAAGTATTGCAGCAGGGGTGGATGGAAATGGGAATTTCTGTGCTGATCGGCTAGAAGGTAACCGCGAGGGTTACCTATTCTAGGCGACCAGCACGCCTCTCGGCCCGCACTCGCGCCTTTGGCAACCATTTGAAGCACTCTCCTACCAGGTGGATAGAACAAAATTGTACCAGGAAAATCGATCACTTCTAAGCACAAACGGCCTAGCAATAGCATGTTATTGTTTTAAAATAAAATTTTACATTGCATAATTATGACGCAATCATTTCGTAATGATGATGCAACGCTATGTAACATTGATAACTAACTGGGAATTCTTTCTTGATAGCAAAAGGACTACAGCTCGATTTTACTTTTGGATTTCATAATGATGATGATGCAATAGTTGCTTAGTGATCACGCAACACTATGCAATCGCATACTGTTTCGAGTAAAATATTAACGTTGATATTAAATGGTGGCAAATTATTAAATACACAGGTTCATGATGACCAACTACAATGACATATTTGACCGCGCATTTAATGTTTCATCGATTAATGAAAAAATAAAACAACGCAACTCTCGTCGATTTCGAACTACGCGAATTCTCATAATGCACTGTCAAAACATTCAAATGCCATTGTTCTTCGCAAGCGAATCGCTGCTCTCCGAGCCAAAGGCAGTCACTGAGATTGAATGAATGAAAATGGTTGGATGCTCATATCTGAATAATAAACAATAAAATTTGTGATGTAAGATAAATAAAAAATGAATAAAATGCTCACCGGCAGCGAGAACGGCATCGAGAGCTTCTCGTCCGACATCTGCTCCTCATCCCCTTCGCTCTCCGAGAACGACGGCGATGACTCCTGGCCGAAGACTGCACTCAGCATCGATTCCAGGCTCTCATATCTGAAATAAAATGAAAATCATAACATTTTACCGTCTAAAAATTTCCCGAATCTGACGTATAATGATAGAAAATTGATAAATTTCGCCCGCTAAAGATAGTAATTTTTTTCTTCATTTTTTTGCAGTTGTTCAGACTGTGCAGCACAATCCGTGATCGCTGAGCAGAGATTCCCTGTTCGGGCCTTCCATATTATTTTACATATTTAACTTAAAAAATATAATAACTACATCTAAAGCAGCGAGGTTCGAGTTGCTGCCTCTGGATATACAACAATAAAATAGTGGGTTGCAATACCGGATCGATCTCTAACGAGAAAAATAAAAAAAGAAAAGGAAAACCGGTGATTTTAGGATGCAATTAATTATTATACCCCGAATGAGCTACGGGAATCAATATCCGAGCATAAATGTACAACAAATAAAGAGATCGATGCCTGACAGGCTCATTCAAGGCAGATGAATACCAAGCCATAGCTGTCCACTCCTAACCTGGCAAACATAATGCAAGCACGACATAATGTAAGAATGCTAGTAAGGGGTCATGTCCCTTTTACCGCGGCGTGCACATCTATGGCTCCAGCCCGGCCCTAGGCCGAATTAGAACTATGGCGTCATGGAGCCTTTGATAAGCCTAAGCCTTATCAAAGGCGGCATGACGTCATAGTCCTCATCCGACCTAGTGCCCCCAGCTCCTTTCAGATTCTCTGGTATCTAAGCGATACACGCATTGCAACTCTTCTTTATTTTACCCTCTCATGTATCAAATGCTAGGTGCATCCAATGAACCCATCTCTTCCGCCAGTTCCTCTCCTCCTAATAATAAGCTAATAGTTATCGCAGTATAATAAACCAATCGTGCAGCGACTGCTACGTGGACTAATTCAGCAACAAAGCATTCCTACAACACATCCGTGTTTCAACGTCAATTCAAGAGATTCACTAACTAATACTAATACGAGAATTGAAAAAAAGACTAAACCAATGAGTCAGCACCACGACCAACCTCTGCCCTCTTCTTCCTTCTGTCTATCTCCGCCTACGCGCTCAGATCGCTAACCTTCTTGAGCAAAATATATAGGAATCGAGTTTGATTCTGCGATCTGGGTTACAGCTAAAGAAGGCAGGTTCGGGTTGCCGTTTGGTTCCCGATCTTTGTGCCAATAATTTATATGTTTCAACGCTGTAAGAAAAGCGAACATGTAATCAGAGCGACAGTTCTGGATCATAGTCATAGGCAATAAAAAAATAACTTTTTAACAACTGCTAGATTGTATTTGTTGCTGATTCTAAAGCACAATCTAAATGATCATGTGCCGATGCATGGAAGCATGATTTTACAATTAGATCCCCATAATTGATGAAAAACACTAACAGTCATCGTCGATCAGTGTTTCAACCACCTTGGGTTTCAGCAGTTTGCAATAACCAGCCGAAACTTAATGAGGTAATGCGAAATTCTTGTAACTTTTTTGATAAATTATAGCATTGAAATCGAGTTTGATAATAACCTGGAAATTAAAGTTACCCAACAAGGACGAAATTGACCCATTATTTTTTATCCTTCATCGAATCAAAAATGCTAAAAATCAATAATAGCCTCAAGGGAGAGCCGGAAATGATCAGCGTAATCCCGCGCTTTCTCACTTTTGCATACTCTCTCGTACACACGACGGTGTCTTGGTGAGATCAAGGTTTCGTTCTTGTTGGGTAAATTTAAGTTGTCTTTGAATTTTCAAAACTCGTCTGTAGCTAATGAAGGCGCCATCGTGTTGGCTTCAATCCAGCCAAATAAATTTCTCGATGCACTTCTATGTTTCACCTTCTACTCAAGATAAGAGAAAACTAGATTGGCTAATGGTAAGGAGGGTTATCATCCAAATAATAAACCACTCAATCAGTATCCGTCATCACTAACTTCAGCTCGCTTCTTCCTCCTCTTCCATAATAATAAGTCAATAATTATTGCGGTAACTGTTACATGGGTTGTATCCTCCAGATTAACAAATGTATCCATAGCGTTTCACCGTTTGAACTTCAGTTCAAGATATGCTACAACCAAATCGGCCAATCATGAGCAAATTTGCGGTTGTACATAGTAAATCAATGAATCAGCGTACTGTAGACGATAACCACAGTATGCTGTAGCACATTCTATTCACCACCACCAACCTCAGCCCTCTTCTTCCTTCTGTCTCTCTCCTCCTTCTCCTCTTCCTTCTACGCCTCGGCACAAAGATCGCCAACTGTTTTGGAGCAGAGGCTCGCCGTCATCTGGCGATTATCGATTGGATTGGGCGGATATACGGTATTTTTTGATTAATCAAACGCGCACATAATGCATTCCTTGCTATCGATTTATGTATTTATTGTTTGCTCTTTCATTTGGCACAAATTAATGAACGTGATGATTCGAGAGTCAAAAGCTAGTGATGAATCGTGCATTCACCAAGTGGCTTCTCAATTATTTTTATGATGTTTTGAACAAATTAGCAATGAAATTACTGATCGAGCTCGTAGAGCATGAGTTCTCCTAGATGCAGTTTGCTATTGGGGTGTCAGGAAAGTTCGTATAATTTTTTGTTTTTATTGTTTATTCAATGCTTTACAATTCTCAGTGACCAATGTATGCCCCCTTCTTTCTCACTACCTCCCTCCAGCAATTGGGCAGGGTTTCGATTCCTCTCTTCCAGAATGCGGGTTTCTTCGAGACCGCCCAGTTCACGAAAGCCCTCACAACTTCATCTCGATTCTTGAACTTCTTTCCTTTGCAGAAGTCAGAGAGAGAGCGGAAGCAGTGGTAGTCGCATGGGGAGAGATCCGGGGAATACGGTGGATGGGAAATCCTCTCGATCTTCAGCTCGTCCATTTTCTTCTGGGTCATCTTCGCTCGATGTGGGCGAGCGTTGTCCATCAGAAGAAGAATTTTGCCCTGGTTCAGGAGTCTGGGAGGGACTCTGATCGCGACATCTTCCAGTTGTTCAGAGAAGAGGTCGGCATTGATGCTGGTGCCAGGGGCGAGGATCTCCCAGTAGATGGGACCGAGCACTGATAAGAAGAAGCAGAGGAGTTCCTTCTTTCTGTGCTCTTCATTCTTCGGGACGGGCGTGGGCTTCTCATCTGCATCCACCCATTGCAGTCTCCTGACAGGGTTATCGTACGTGATCCACTTCTCATCTGTAGCGATGATGGAATTGACCCATCGAAGATTGGATCTACGATGGAGTAATTCCCAACAGACTTGAACACGATTTTTCAGCTGTTCGGGTGAGAGGTCATGGGGAATCACTTGTGGGAGTTTCGGCTTCTTCCCAGATCGATGGAGGATATCGGACACCCTTGATCTGGGAGTACCAGTATCCTTCTTCAACTCACGCACACTGGCCATGGGCTTGCGCTTCAGTTTGCGGAGAACGAGAGGCTGATCGAGGGAGGGAGGGCGTCCAGAGCGGGGTTGATCATCGAGACCAAACTCTCCTTTCTTAAAGCGGGAGAACCACTTATAGCAGAAGGGTATGGAGGGGGCGTCAGCTCCTTCCGACTGGGCCAGGGCAGAGTGGGCCTCCTTCACGGATCGGCCAAGACGGTAATAATGAAGTAAAACTGCTCGGAGGTAGAGATGGGAGTCCATCACAAGAATCAATGTAGCAACTAGGAGACTGATTAAATCCTCTCACTACTCAACGTCAGAATTATGCAATACATTGTTGACAAACAGATTGCGCAATCACTACATTTGATCGCGAACTGACTTTTTTCTGAAGCATTATACGAACTTTCCGGACACCCCAATATTAGCCTACTCTATGTATTACCCGGCTACTGTAACTTCACCCCAAAAGTGGTTCTCACAAGTACGCCATAGTGATGGTTCATTTCCATCAATTTAAATTCTCCGCTTAAGATTTAAGATAAAAATGCGAATAAATTCCATTTAAAATGATTCATAAACGACTGGAGGGGAATAAAAACAGGAAGAACAGCAAACAATAATATCAAAGTGCGGTTAGGGAGTAAATATGATAGACTCTCTGAAAGGATTCACCATAGGCCGTACAACGAAAAATAAAATGCTGATTTTAAGTTCTCCCTAGGGGTAACTTTTCACGTAGAGTTCGAAAATCGACCTTAGAAAGCCGTATCTCTGGCCCCTCATTTCCTGTGGCACGCCCCAACGGCGAGGTCAGTTTTTGTAAATCGTGAACGGCTACTCCAAACCTCCTACATATATAGTGATTCTGATAGATCTCGATGAGATAAGCATTTTTACTGTTGGAAATGAAAAGCTAGCTCATCTGTGAAAAAAATTATGGCAAATAATATGAAAAAAAATATGAACAAATTGACGCCCTGAAAAATTTTCCGTTAAAAGGTACAAAATAAACTTTTCCATTCGATTCCTCGTTCAAAATTACCCCTAGGTGCAAAATTTCGTTTTGATCGGCGTGGACATATGCACTGATTTTAATCTCCGAACAGTGAAGAATCATTGATTTTAGAATCTTCGGAGCGACGACATTTTCTAAAATGCTGTAATTGGCCGTCAGAATGATTTATATTTTCCAAACAACTTCTGTTGTGAATATTAAAATACTTTTGAGCGCATCAAAACTTGTAATTTTGTCACTACGATCATGCAAAATGACGAGCAGGTCAAAATTTTCAAATTGGAAAAACTGCTCCAATTTATGCTTGTATCACCTAATAACGTTGTAAAACACTCACAAATAATGAAATAAAGTTGTGAGGTACCAGGTTAATGGTGTTTATGGTCAAATTAAAAAATCGGTTTTTTTCATGTTGCATTGATGATGTTGACTTTTCGAAACATCCCAAATGTTACTCTGCTGATTATTCATTTTTGCTAAATTTATGTTGTCCTTTTAAAAATATAATTTAAGATCATTCATGGATGCTGCATGTAAGCTCACATCCGACAACTACGCATTAGAGATCTGGTTCGAAGACCTAACTGACCATTTACGCATGCCACTATTGAGAACGACTCTCCCAAAGGTCAGTATAGCACACACAATTGGTTTAAGACAATACTATCAATAACTTGACAAGTAGAAATAAGCATCCGAGTGACTATTCGGATGTTTCGAAAAGTCAACATCCTCAATGAAGCATGACAAAAAAAAATTTTCTAATTTGACCATAAATGTCAGTAACCTGGTATCTCACAAGCGTATTTCATTATTTGTGAGTGTTTTACAACGTTATTAGGTGATACAAGCATAAATTGGAGCAGTTTTTCCAATTTGAACATTTTGACCTGCTCGTCATTTTGCATGATCATAGTGGCAAAATTACAAGTTTTGATGCGCTCAAAAGCATTTTAATATTCACAACAGAAGTTATTTGGAAATTATAAATTATTCTGAGGGCCAATTACAGCATTTCAGAAAATGTCGTCGCT
Source organism: Pristionchus mayeri (assembly GCA_036245805.1). Lineage (NCBI taxonomy): Eukaryota > Metazoa > Nematoda > Chromadorea > Rhabditida > Neodiplogasteridae > Pristionchus > Pristionchus mayeri. Next base: position 5,554,486 of record BTRK01000002.1, on the reverse strand, counting down.
CCGAAGATGCTAAAATCAATGATTCTTCACTGTTCGGAGATTAAAATCAGTGCATATGTCCACGCCGATCAAAACGAAATTTTGCACCTATTGGTAATTTTGAACGAGGAATCGAATGGAAAAGTTTATTTTGTACCTTTTACCGCAAAATTTTTCAGGTCGTCAATTTGTTCATATTTTTTTTCATAATATTTGCCATAATATTTTTCACAGATGAGCTAGCTTTTCATTTCCAACAGTAAAAATGCTTATCTCATCGAGATCTATCAGAATCACTATACATGTAGGAGGTTTGGAGTAGCCGTTCACGATTTACAAAAACTGACCTCGCCGTTGAGGCGTGCCACAGGAAATGAGGGGCCAGAGATACGGCTTTCTAAGGTCGATTTTCGAACTCTACGTGAAAAGTTACCCCTAGGGAGAACTTAAAATCATCACTTTATTTTTCGTTGTACGGCCTATAGGTGATATTGCTCGGTTCTCTCAGATAGTCCCTCATATTCACAGCTAAAAATTAACACATTCTAAATCCAGAAACTTATGACTTCACGATGAAACATAAACCACCCATACGATCAGCGAAGTAAATCTCAGTTAACCCCGCTACTACAGAAATAGTCAAACACTATTTTCGAGCATATAATGTCATCTTTTGCCTGCCTCTAAGAAAAATGCAGATAAGTATAATCTTATAATAAGCTCATAATCAATAATCAACCGAAAAAAAGATAGATGTGTCAATCTCCTCACCTTTGTGAATAAAAACAATTGAATAATTTTCCCGATGCACTTCTATGTTTCACCTTCTACCCAAGAGATGCGAAAACGAGATCGGCTACTGGTAGGAAGGGTTGGCATCCAAATAATATACCACTCAATCAGAACCGTCATCACTAACCTCAGCTCGGTTCTTTCTCCTCTTCCCTATTAATAAGCTAATAGTCATTGCGGTAACTGTTACGTAAAATTTGACTAGATAAAATTTCGCCAATTCATTTCTACGTTTCACCATCAAATCAAGAAATTCACTAACTAGATCGGCTAATCGTATGGCTGCCTCTCCCAAAAAATCAAAACCAATGAATCAGCACCACGGCCAACCTCAGCCCTGTTCTTCCTTCCCTCGAGGAACGAGTCGATCCACTTGAGTGTGTTTTCTGCACAGCCAAGCTCGAGTAGACACTCCGCGCCTCGGATCACAGCCTGGGAGAGATCAAAGATCAATTATCAGGCATAAAGATCAATGTCCCTGAAGATTGAAAGACTGTGGGATGGAAATAGAGACTCTCCAGTACTAAATCACTTCCTACAATAATATATCTAGGAAATATTAGGTTTATGCATAAGTTTTTTCCAATTTCGGAGGCGTAATTCAAAGTCTCCTAAAAAGCGTCCTTCAAATCCAATCAGTACTAATCCGTAGCATTATGTAGGGGCATAGTTCACACTTATAATCATATGCTCGAATTGTGCCGTACTTTTAAATCATTGGAGAAATCGATCGTTAACCACGATCGAATTTTTCAATAAAATTTTGAAAAAGTTGGACTCGCTGTTTCTTTGCAGAAAAAAAGAGACCCACATACATTATTTAGAAGCCCCTTGAATGCTCTCTCGAAAAAGTGGTTGAAAGCGGTGCTAGCTTACTCAATCCCAGGATTAGAGGATAGCAAATGAGCCCCCTTTCCTTCCTTTTGTGTTATAGAGACTGACTTTTGTATAGGGGCGCTTTAATCTTACTGTATGGGGTAACTTTACCATTCGTGAAATTTGAGACCTCGTGTTAGCCCTTTTCGAAAATGAGAGCTATCGAAAAATTTGACTTTCAGTTGTTATTTTTGGAGTACCATTTCTGAATTCTCAGGAATCCCGTGACTATGTGAAGCAAATTAGGGATAATTTGAGGGTAGCTGATGATGATAAACACAAAAATGTGGGACCACCATCTATCATCTAATCAGGATGCTTTGAAAAACAGTGATTTCGATGTGTAAATTTAATCATATAAGTTTTTGATGACTGCAGCTTCTGATTGTAATGATGAAAGCCCACCATAAAGCAAATATAAGCTCCTCATCTAGGAAGCTTCATGATGAAATCTGTTTGGTTTCGATAGGCCAATTTGTGAGGAAGCGCAGTAAACGAAACACATTTTGGTCATGGCGAACTGAACCCCACTCTGAAATTTGTACCTTATGTGAACAGGTCTTTTGTGCACAATCCGAATTACATGTGTTATTGTGATGTACGTTCATCACACTTCACGATAGTGTTGATTATTTTGCCCAATCACGGCTCACTGGAAAGATCTAATCTGAGAAAGTCGCAGCTACATTCGTAGCCACGGCTCCTTGACTTCACACAATGACCACTAAGCGCTCTCAAGAGGTCTGGACTAAGGTGCGCTAAAGAGAGCATACATGCAGTAATAATATATAGAGATCAAAATGATAATCAATTAGAACCAAAGACCAGAATAAGTGAAACAATTAAAAGTAGAAATTGGAAAAAACTTATGCATCAGCCTAATATAAGGGTCGTGAGGGTCATCAAACACCATCCTGCACCACTGGTGTTTCATGGTACCTGCATAGAGTCAACGAAAAAAGTTTGTAAATAACTTCCACTTCAAAAAAAAAATTGAAATCCTGAAAAACCATCCGCGCAACTGACATTCTCGAAATCCATCAAAAACTAGGAAGCGACAAACGCGATCATCTCACTTGCATCAACATTGAAAAAGAGCACACAAAGTCATCCTGGATAACTGATGTTTCATGGTACCTATATACTCATCGAAAAAATAGTTGTAGCGATTCATCAGCAAATTTCTTTGCAAAAAATGTTCACCTGCAGCGAGAAAGGAGAGAAGAGGGATGACTCGGGTAGAAATTTCTTAGCACAACCGTTATCTATCTGATGGAACATGACAGAGAAACTAGAAACTCGCTGGTAGAAATTTGAACTCATTGTCTCATTTCTCGTCTCTCATGCATTAGTTCCTCCTCCCCTCGCTTGTATTTTTTTATTGTAAAATGCATTGGTCTGCGAGCAGTGCACGCAAATAAGTTGTAGAGTCAGAAGAATGCTCAAATGATTGCATCATCACTAGCCAACAGCTTCAAGAGGCGGCCGAATTTCTGTGCCCATCGTCTAGAAGGTAACCGCGGATGGTTAGCTATTCTAGGCGACCAGCACGCCACTCGGTCCGCTCTCTGACCTTTGGGAAGCACCTGAAGCACGCTCCTGCCAGGTGGCCAGAAAGAAATTGTACCAGGAAAATCGGATACTTCTAGCCCAAACGGTCTAGCGATAGCATGGTCTATCTGATGACAAAATAATAAACTAAACACTAAACACTGTGTTCACCACGACCAACCCCTCTTCTTCCTTCTGTCCCTCTCCTCTTTATCTTCTTCCTTTTCCGCCTTTGTGCGAAGATTGGCCACTTTCTAGAGCAGATGATCGCCGTCATCTGGAGATTATCGATTGGATTGAGAGGATATACGGTAATTATCTATTAATCAAACGCGCGCATAATGCTTTGCCTGATAACGGTTTATGTATTTACTTTTAACTCTTTTCGCTAATACACATTAGAACACATGCTGATTCCAGAGTCAAAAGCTAGTGATGAATCGTGCATTCACCAAGTAGCTTCTCAAAATGTCCTGTGGATTTTTTGAGCATATTAGCAATGAAATTACTTATCGACCTCATAGAGCATGAAGTTCTCCTACATGCAGCTTGATATTCCCCCTACTCTATCTATTCCCTTGCTAATTCGAATTGCTTCTGACTTCTCCAATAGGTCGGCCTCGACGAGGGTAACTGTCGAGCATCGCCAGAATTTCGATCCGCGTCCGCGCGCGCGGCAGCGCGGATCATGCAAAAAAATACAGTAATCCATGAAATTTTTTATATCGATCCCAATCGATGCGGCGGTAGGGGTGATACATCCCTTGACTGATTCTAAGACTTTTTTTACTCCTGGGAGTTTTTCGATCCAACTACTTCTTTTATTTCAGAAAAGAATGCAATTCCCCAGAAATTTTTCAAGAACCCGCAAAAATGTTATTGCTGAAATAGCTTCCTCTTGAGGCGATACACACTTTAGTAGAAAGGCGCGATTTAAAATTTTCTGGAAGGAAGTTAAAATCAATTATGAACGAATTATGGTGTAATTTTTGGGTTACTGTAATTGAGTGCAAAAGTCGGACGACTTTTCCCAATTGGTGATACAGTGCTTGCAAATCGAATTTAGACTATGTTACACCAATTGGGAAAAGTCGTCCGACTTTTGCACTCACTTACAGTAGCCCAAAAAAAAAAAATTGATTTTAACTTCCTTCCAGAAAATTTTAAATCGCGCCTTTCTACTAAAGTGTGTATCGGCTCAAGAAGAAGCTATATCAGCAATAATATTTTTGCGGGTTCTTGAAAAATTTCTGGGGAATTGTATTCTTGTCCGAATTAAAAGTGGGATTATCGATTTCCGGCGTTGATCCGCGCTGCCGCGCGCGGTGATGCGGGTCGAAATTCTGGCGATGCTCGTCGGTTATCCTCGTCGAGGCCGACCTATTGGTGAAGTCAGAAGCAATTCGAATTTTCGGCCTGTGCCAAGTCGCTGAACAAATATGTTGATTTTCTCAGATAGTCTGTTGTATATTCTCGAAAGACGCGAATTCTCATAATGTACATACTATCAAAAAAAGTTCAATTCCTCTGCTCTTCGCGGTGAATAATTTCTAGTTGCTCGTGGAGCGAGAGGAAGTCATTGAGCGGGAAAGAATGAAAATGGTTAAATGCTCAAATCTATTGGGGTGTCCGGAAAGTTCGTATAATGCTTCGGAAAAAAGTCAGTTCGCGATCAAATGCAGTGATTGCGCAATGTTTGTCAACAATGTATTGCATAATTCTGACGTTGAGTAGTGAGAGGATTTAATCAGTCTCCTAGTTGCTACATTGATTCTTGTGATGGACTCCCATCTCTACCTCCGAGCAGTTTTACTTCATTATTACCGTCTTGGCCGATCCGTGAAGGAGGCCCACTCTGCCCTGGCCCAGTCGGAAGGAGCTGACACCCCCCTCCATACCCTTCTGCTATAAGTGGTTCTCCCGCTTTAAGAAAGGAGAGTTTGGTCTCGATGATCAACCCCGCTCTGGACGCCCTCCCTCCCTCGATCAGCCTCTCGTTCTCCGCACACTGAAGCGCAAGCCCATGGCCAGTGTGCGTGAGTTGAAGAAGGATACTGGTACTCCCAGATCAACGGTGTCCGATATCCTCCATCGATCTGGGAAGAAGCCGAAACTCCCACAAGTGATTCCCCATGACCTCTCCCCCGAACAGCTGAAAAATCGTGTTCAAGTCTGTCGGGAATTACTCCATCGTAGATCCAATCTTCGATGGGTCAATTCCATCATCGCTACAGATGAGAAGTGGATCACGTACGATAACCCTGTCAGGAGACTGCAATGGGTGGATGCAGATGAGAAGCCCACGCCCGTCCCGAAGAAGGAAGAGCACGGAAAGAAGGAACTTCTCTGCTTCTTCTTCTCAGTGCTCGGTCCCATCTACTGGGAGATCCTCGTCCCTGGCACCAGCATCAATGCCGACCTCTTCTCTGAAGAACTGGAAGATGTCGCGATCAGAGTCCCTCCCAGACTCCTGAACCAGGGCAAAATTCTTCTTCTGATGGACAATGCTCGCCCACATCGAGCGAAGATGACCCAGAAGAAAATGGACGAGCTGAAGATCGAGAGGATTCCCCATCCACCGTATTCCCCGGATCTCTCCCCTTGCGAGTACCACTGCTTCCGCTCTCTCTCTGACTTCTGCAAAGGAAAGAAGTTCAAGAATCGAGATGAAGTTGTGAGGGCTTTCGTGAACTGGGCGGTCTCGAAGAAACCCGCCTTCTGGAAGAGAGGAATCGAGACCCTGCCCAATCGCTGGAGGGAGGTAGTGAGAAAGAAGGGGGCATACATTGGTCACTGAGAATTGTAAAGCATTGAATAAAAAAAAAAAAAAAATTATACGAACTTTCCGGACACCCCAATAAATAATAAAATTAACCTGTATACAGTCCTGTCTACAGTAATCCTCACGTGCCTCCCCTCTCCCTCACCTCCAGCAGTAGTGTGCCGACCATCGTCGTCTCGTCGCACTCCGTCATCACGTCCGTCTGACCTACCTGAGAGAAGGAGTATTGATTTATTTGTTATTATCTTTTTTCGGAGCGACAGACATGGTTGTAATGAGGAAATATTCAGTTGGTATCAGTGTGCGCGCGAGATTGCTGCAGAACGTGCAAATTTCAACAAATATCATAGAAATGTGCGACTACTAACCGATGGGTAGAACGTGGTGTGGCATGCGTTCCGGTGCGCATTTGATTGTAACGCGCGAAAATTCAAATTGTACTTTTTTGTAGCCAAATATCAGGGTTTTCCGTGTAAGATATCATTTGGACTTTTACCAAGTTTTTATTTTATTTTGAATATCACGGTAATTCAGGCAACTTTTATACATGTTCTAAATTTCGCGCGCGGAGTGTGTTAACATATTTGCTGCGCGGAACGATGAAGTCGACACGAGAATGATACTTCAGGACAGGTAACCACAACCCTATTCTACGTCCGAATACTATAAGTCTACAGTAGCCAAAAGGGAAAAATTACTTTATTTCGGGGTACTGTATGACAAGTGGCCACTGCAGATTGCCTTCCTCGTTGAAGGAGAAGCGGGCCTTCAGCGCGACATGTTCACCTGCAGTGGAGATTAAACTCGCGTGAAAACCAAATTCGCCGGGGTGCTTTCCGCACCTCAATGAGACTCCAGAATTTTCCACAATTATCCTTACGCAAGCATAAGCCGCGTTAAGCACAAATCCTCCTAGGAATTATCTTAGTATGCTTACCTCAATGATACTTCACTCGAATAGTTCGGGATGCGCTAGAGGCAATCGCGGACTGAGCGAACGTTCGTAGAGCGCATCCAACAACTTCTTCATCTCCGCGAGATCCTTTGCCGCTTGGAAGGAAGGGATTACGGTATGCATTTTACTAATCGATCATGATACCATATCCCATCTGTGCAGTGCTGTATATCAGGTGGACAGAGGAGATTAGACTAATAAACGAGTACAATATGCGAGCCAGTAATTTATCCGCTTCAGCGTTACCATACATTCTTCAAGTTCTTCCAGTACTAAATATTATGTTTAAGTTATAATTAAGTAATATTAACATTAAGTTATAATTATGTTTTATAATATTAAGTTTAGATATTATGTTACACGCTGCGCTCCCTAACCAGGTGAAGAAAAACAAGCAAACAACAAAATTCTGACGAAGAGCCGGTTTTCATTCATATCCATAAAAAAGTTAGGATTAATCCGCAGAACACTACCGTAATTACACGATAAATTATGAATTTTTCATGTAAAAATAATGATAATTACATCAATATTCTTCTTTATTTTGTTTGCTGAAACTTCTCACGCTGTGTGCTCGCGAATAGCCTTACCAATGCCCACTCGAGCATGACCTTGCTACTTTTACAACATCAGCACTCGTTTAAACCAGTTCATCATCGAATTTCGGAAATTAACAATTTTACAAATTTCACATTTGCATTTCCCTTCTGCAAGGAAGGTTTTAGTATCACGCTATTGTCGGCACTTCTTCACTTCATCGGACCATTCCACAATACTCGATTTTTTTAAAATTGAACGGTGATGACTGATTTCAGAAGTAGACACAGCTAGTTATTAGATCGCAATCAGGGTTCGAAAGCCTAGGGTGAACTTGGTTCCATTTTGGGGGTGTACGTTTTTCCAACCAAATTTAAAGCAAAACGAACACCCCAGAAGTGAAAATAATATTATACCGTGGCACGAACACCCACGGTATAAGACTATTTTCACTTCTGGGATGTTCGTTTTGCTTTAAATTTGGTTGGCAAAACGTACACCCCCAAAATGGAACCAAGTTCACCCTAGGCTTTCGAACCCTGATCGCAATAAATGGGCTACATTTCATGCAATTAACACAATGACCCTATGTTCATTCTCAATTATTATTGAATGGTCCGGCTAAGCGAAGAAGTACCCATTTTCTTTGTGTATGCAGTTCGCTTTCATCCTATTGTTCTCGCATATTCTCTCGGGTACAGTGTTGAAGTCATGGACGCTAGATTTTCTCGTCAATTGCATGTCGCTTTCTTACAGTTGATATCGAGATGTCTTCCTTCCCCCTCAACTGCGACCTCTACGAGGCCAACGGGTCGACGTACCGTCGTACGCCATACCGGGGAGAGGCGACCCATGTGAGCTTATAATTGTCATTATAAATGTCTTATGAGAGACTATCTGAGAGAACCGAGCAATATCACCTATAGGCCGTACAACGAAAAAATTAAGTGCTGATTTTAAGATCTCACTAGGGATAACTTTTCAAGTAGAGTTCGAAAATCGAACTTAGAAAGCCGTATCTTTGGCCCCTCATTTCCTGTGGCACGCAGGAAAAGAGGGGCCAGAGATATGGCTTTCTAAGGTCGATTTTCGAACTCTACGTGAAAAGTTACTCCTAGGGAGATCTTAAAATCAGAACTTTATTTTTCGTTGTACGGCCTATGGTGAATCCTCACAGAGTCTCTCTTATATATAAATTATAAATTATAATTATAAATGATTATAAATGTCGAAATGCCTATTTTGTACAGAGGATATTGCTAAGTATTCATGTGAAAGAGTACGAGATAAAAAGGAAAGAATTCGCTCCAGCAATCTCAACCCAAGCACTTCTAACCCTGGACCAATTTTTTACACCTCTTTATCAACTTCTAATAATAATAATAATTTATATTGCTATATTGGTACTAGGAAAAGATTATGAATTACTTATTCAATGTGAAGCTTGTGATGCCATGTCACAAAAACATACACAACTAAGCTACAAACGGATGGGATGAAATTAGTGAAACAATAATTATAGTTTTTACGAAAAGTTTTGGCTCTACTTGGCAGTATAATACTATTTGAATGGGAGCTCGGCTGATATTCATCGCAATTCCAGATGAATACGCTTCCCGCCGGTGGGGACACTGCGGATCTCTACGCTGACGACTCCCAGGATGACGGACCCGCCTGCGGACTCGGTAGCGACTCTCACTGTTTCAATGCACGGGTGCTCAAGACCAGCATCTAATAATGACCAGATGAAAAAATAAATTTAAACTCCCGCCGAGCGTTGGCCCGAATCCAAAATTCAAAATTTCAACAACTAAGCGATGATTCTATATCCGCAGGAGAGTTCCCCGCTGAGTCAGAGGTCGTTCAGCCAAAGCCCGCCAATCCGAACACCTCGCTCGCGCCTCCTCCTGGCTTCGGTAAGCTTATTCGCTATCAGGCTCTGGTCACTCTAGCATCGAACTACTTGCTTGCGAAACATATCTTTTGTTGTGAATGTTCTTTAAAGTCTGCCACCGTGTGGGATGAAACTGTACTTTGGCACAACAAGATTGGGCGTAGGTAGGTGATAACGGCATTTCTGCACTTTTTTCGGTTTCTGCCCCCATGTCTCATTCCTGCCCATCATTGTGTGGTTGAGCGGCCGAAAATCAGGGAGGAATTCCTAGAAATGCGTGGGCTAGATGAAGGAAGGGGGGGGGGGTGGCCAGAAACCGAAGAAGTGCTGTATTTCGTTCTCAGACCGTCTCACCATCCCTGCCCCTGCCAAGACTGCGGCTGGTCTCGGTGCGGCTGATCCTCGGGTGAAGCAGGAAGGCGAGAAGAGATGGACAGCCAGGTGTGTTCACGTGTTGCGAAAGAATATTACGTTCCAAAATAACGTGCACGGCCGAATTTTAACCAATGAATTTTTAAAAAATCTAATTTCTCATTTGTTAAACAGATACGTGACTGAAGAACTGCCGACAAAGCGTATTCAATTTTTACCCATGAACAAAGATATATATTATTTTGTTCCGGGGTTATACGCTAAACACCGTATTACAAAAGCTAAGTATTTGAACTAAACGATACCGATGTATGCAATGTCTTCTCATGCTTCATTAATTTTGCAGCATCGAAGTCCCCAAGAACCTCCACGGACTGCTCATCGGCCCCAAGCACACTACCAAAACTGAGGTACTTCACGTACCGTACTCGAATAGATCGTAATACACATGTGAAATCACAGAAAACGGTCCACGTTCGTTCTGAAAATATTGTTCGTCTTTATGTTGCTACGTATTCTAAACACTAGCGCTGACATTGCAACACCTGACTCTGATCACGTTACGTAAGTAATAAGCCTAAGACAAACCAACCGTCGCTCCACCCTACGCTCCAAATCAATCGATAAATCGATTTATTGATTGACTATCGATTCTTTGATTTATCGATTGATTTGGAGCGACGGTTGGTTTGTCTTAGGCTTACTATTCACGTACAAAAATGGTCGATGGATATTACGCGCGGAACGCATTAAAGGAGGAGTAAATGCAAAGGCGAACCCGGTTGGAACATGTTTCACCTAGGGACGCACTCTCTTCAAGTAGCGTGTTATCTCGCCCCTTCCCTGAGCTTTCCCTGATCTGGCTCCCTGCCAACAAGCTATAACTCTGTTCCGAATGGAGATATCAATGTGAAAATTTCGGAGCTTCTTATCGTTGTGGAGCTTTAGGCCGTGCATATGATAGCATCAAAAATTGAATTTTGAGTTTACTCCTCCTTTAACCCAAGAGACGCCACGTCTGGAATCGCGAAATGGGTTAATGCGTTCCGCGCGTAATCTCAATCGGTCATTTTCCTTTCATTCTCCACCGCACACACACTTACAACATTGCTTGAGTTTCTATTAGGGTTCCGGAATTGGGCATCTTTTGAATCATTTTCGGATATGTTTCATGCACAATATATAGAGCACATGAAACATATCTGAAAATGATTCAAAAGAAGTCAAATTACGCCCTAGTTTCTATTCTCACAGTACTCTGCCGAGGGGATAGGCGATATAGCGTGTACAACGAGAAGAGTGGAAATCGGGTTGTCCACTCTACTCCCCTGAGGGAGTCACCCCCCCCCCCCCCCCACAATGTCCTCTCACAGATGGAGAAGGCGACCCAGTGCCGTATCATCTTCCCTGCCAGGCACGACACCATCACCAAGACCATTCGTATGTTCTTTAAACTATTTTTACAATTTAAAATGTGTTTTTACATTAAATTATATATTTAAATATGAATTATGTGTTTATCACGTGTATCACGAGTCAGTGGACGAAAATATACCACCTCGGGAACATTTTCAAAAAAGATGCCATCGATTTAGCTCCTATTATAGTTGACGAATACACTAGAGATAAAATTTCGAAAAATATAAGTCATTTGTCCCAGAGCCGTCAATTAGGAATTTTCCGGTTTTGCACCAGGCTACACTGTATCTCAGCTCCCAGTAGTCCTAGAAAAATGACACAGGGCTTAAACTGAGCGGAAAATTATTTCCAATAACTTTTATGTTGAAACCTTGTTTGTACGGATGCAATTGGAGATGTTGTGAAAATAAATATAGTTTTTGCAGCAATCAAAAAATGTTTTGGATAGCAAGAGTGAAAAACTACAAAATTATTTTTTCTGATTATTAAAGAAGAACTCGAATATTATCCAAGAAAATTAAGACTTGCGAGCTCAGCCTATCCCTCTAGTTCGAAAACTTTGGTCAAACTCGACTTCGTACTAGACCTCATTAATTATTCATTGATAACATCCTTTGAAGCTAATCGTAAATAACGAGGTTAGTATTTTTAGTAGTTTTGAGGCAAGGGAAGATAAATTATGTTGCAACATAAGATAATTGAAACAGTTTGAAAAATGGGTTTTGAGGACCTCGATATTTTCAAGGTTTGATCATTCGTCACTGGCCAATCTTTGCACCATGTCGGTGAAATCCATGTTAAATTTGAAGTATGCTCCGCAGATATCATGAAACTTGCAAAATCGTTTGCTCCTATATCTTAGGACATCGAAATTTTGTGGGTCAAAATCGTAAGATCGATGATGTCAAAAATTTCAAAATTTGATTTTGAACTAATTCTTGCAAACTCTTGATCAATATTAGCATGCAAAATTATTGTGAGTTGAGCTAAACTAGAATACTATGTTAACATACGGAATGAACACATATTTAGAAAATTTATTATTTACAAATATTCAAAATTTCGATAATCCCATTTAGTAATATGTATACCATCTTTTTATCAGTGTTTTTTAATTGAATTTACCTCACAATAATTTTACATGCTAATATTGGTCCAGAGTTTGCACGAATTTGTTCAAAATCAAATTTTGAAATTTTTGACATCATCGATATTACGATTTTGAGCCACGAAATTTCGATGTTCTAAGATATAGGAGCAAACGATTTTGCAAGATTCATCATATCTGCGGAGCATACTTTAAATTTAACATGGAGTTCATCGACATGGTGCAAAGATTGGCCAGTGATGAATGATCAAACCTGGAAAATATCGAGGTCCAAAAAACCCATTTTTCAAACTGCTTCGATTATCTTATGTTGCAACATAATGTATCTTCCCTTGCCTCAAAACTACTAAGAATACTAACCTCGTTATTTGCGATTAGCTCCAAAGGATATTATCAATGAGTAATTAATGAGGTCTAGTACGAAGTCGAGTTTGACCAAAGTTTTCGAACTAGAGGGGTAGGCTGAGCTCGCCAGTCTTAATTTACTTGGATAATATATGACTTATTCTTTAATAATCAGCAAAATAATTTTGTAGTTTTTCACTCCTTGCTATCCAAAACATTTTTGATTGCTGCAAAACCTATATTTATTTTCACAACATCTCCAATTGCATCCGCACAAAGAAGGTTTCAACATAAAAGTTATTGGAAATAATTTTCCGCTCACTTTAAGCCCTGTGTTATTTTTCTAGGACTACTGGGAGCTGAGATACAGTGTAGCCTGGTACAAAACCGGAAAATTCCTAATTTACGAAATTTTATCTCTAGTGTATTCTCCAACTATAATAGGAGCTAAATCGGTGGCATCTTTTTTGAAAATGTTCCCGCACACATCCACTGACTCGTGATACGCGTGTTATATAATAAATTAATTATATAATTTTATATTACATTTATATTTTCCCTTTCAGGGATCTCTTCTGCTGCGGGCGCGGAGAGCGTGGCTCGCTGCCTCGACCGAATCGAGGTGGGTGGTCCAACTCTCTACCTACCGCACACTATCTCGTTTTCTCTATTGCCTGGGAGAACAGGAGAAATGAAGAAACCGAGAACATCCACTCACTTACTGAACCAGACGAACCATGAACCAGATGAACCCGGAACCAGGCGGCGTTCTACAGGGGCGAGGGGGGGGTAGCGGGAGAAAGAGAGAACTGCAAGAACTACGGTATTATAAATTCAGTGTTTCGCAGTTTGCCAACCCTGAAAACGAGGCTGGTTTCCTGCATTAATGTTCAAAAGACTTTTGGCGGTAAAGCTCCGTGGAACCAGACGCGCATCCCTAGTCATTGCTAATACTTACCACATCAATCATGGTCTAAATCTCTTATCTTTACTTGCTCGCTCACGCACTTTTCTCCTCGTCTTTCTCCTATCACTGTGAGTAGCTAATATAACTTGGGTGTACAATCTATTCATCCTCTTGTCACATCTGGTTCCGTGAACTGGAGAAGTGGAGGTCGAGTCGTAAACAGGGCTGGGATTTTTTTGCTTTGATTTTTTGAATTTTTTATCATTTCAAAAAATTCAAAAATCTAATTTTTTTGATTTAAAAAATGAGCATAGGAATTTCGCTATTTTTTTACAATTTTTCGAGGATATTAGACAAAAATTTGAAGAATCAAAGTTCTCGAAAAAATACGCTTTACGTCAAGAGAACTATTTCAGTGTATAGGTAAGTGGCAATTTTGCGACATAAATCATCAAAAATTGTAGTTTTTTTTTTTTTTTCAAAAAATCCCAGCCTCGGTCGTAAATCATTAACCCCTTGCAGGCTGTCGTGATCTCGGGCCAGAAGACGGGCCGCATCAGTAAGGATCCGACCCACTTCGCTGCCATCCCCTGCAACTACGGCTGTGTGAGTTTACTCTGCATGCCGTGGTCGAATAGTAGGTCCAAAATGGCATAATGTGCCCGGTTTTTGGAGTGCGGACAAAAGTAGAAAAAAATTGTTAAAACTCACCCATTTTCAACGATTCCACATTAAAATTTTAGAAGCACAGTTTTTAATTTTTTTGTGATCTACTATTTCGACCACTGCTGCTGACTACATCCATTCGAGAAATGTGCTGGGGTCTGGTTATAAATGTGACACACCGTGCCCCACGTAGTAAGCGGCTACTGTACGATTTGAATTTCCGCATTACAGGTCATCGATCAATTCCGCACCTTCAAGGACATGGTGATGACGTGCGACGAGCTGGACGTGAGTATCGCAAACTGCCTTTCTCTATATTCTCATCACTTCTTCACTTTGCCGGACCATTCCATAATGATTGATAGTGATCGTAGGGGGTACGGCAAATCAGCAAACGACAAAAGGGCAAATCGAAATATCTCTGTCCATAGTGATGATACCACTTCAAGGTTGGTATCAACTGATTGCTAGTGCACTATGCGCACTGATGTCATAGAAGTTACCTCGTTTTTATGAGTTTTCATGTATAGGGGTTCAGGAATTTTGTGAAAATACATTAAAATGTTTTTCGTACCCCCGTGCATAGGGTCATTGTGTTAATGACTAGATAATTAAAAAAGATTTAGGACTTTTTTTGCGATCTTATGACTGACTTTGTCTACTTATCAAATCAGTCATCACCGTACACGTTTTTCGATAATTATGGAATGGTTCTGCGAAAGAGGAGACGCGGCCGCCCAATCACGAGATGGAGCGACTCTTTCCGCAAAGGAACAGGCCCACATTTTCTCAACCAAGCACGAAGCTCTAACTGGAACACCATGCACATCAGAGCTCTCGTCTGATCTCCCGACAATGAAATGACCTCTAGATAAATGTGTTAAAATCGTAAAATCGTAATCGGTCCGGCGAAGTGAAGAAGTGCCGGATAAGTGTTGCCCGGTATACTTCTCCTCGCCCTACCATCACTCGCTCTCCCCTCATTTCGTGTTGCAGGATTCGCTCAAAAACGAGGCGCTCTTCGCATCGCACAACAAGCTCCATCTGACGATCTGCATGCTGCATCTGGATACGGACGAGGTACTCACGAGAGAATATTATGAAAAATATTAGGTTGTTGCATAAGTCCTGTCCGATTTGGAAGCCTCTAAGTTATTTGGCCGATCTTTCTTGTATGGTTTTGCCATTGTCTGGCCTCATGGCATAACAGAGGCCTATGCTTGTACATTCTAACAATGATTTTTAACCAAATCATAAATGTCTGCATTACGAGAAAACGAAGCTTGAACTGTTCAGAGCATATCTGCACACTTTTTCTTTGACACGGTGCTAGTTGATGGGAACAGATAGCGATACCTTCGCGAAATATTTTTCCTATTCATAACAATAAGAATGTTTGATCTTTCATTGTATACAAAACAATTTCATAACAAGGCCCTTTCTGGTGGTCAAATCAATTATTTTCTGATTTTGTTTTCGTATAATTGAAAAGTTTCCAACATGAACGTTGACCAATATTTTTCATAATATTTTCTCCTGAGTAGTCTACCATCATAATAATATTAGTAGTCTATAATAATATTAGTAGTCTGAGTATTCTATAATAGTAGTCACCATATTATGGTCTAGATCTAAGACAACTTTTTGCAAAATGTTCCTGGGCAGTCAGTCTTTCATCCACTGAGTCGTGGTGCACGTGTTCATAATTTAATAATTTAAATAATTTAAACACATTTTAGGACAAGGCTTCCGCCAAGCAGATAATGGCAGAGATGAGTAAGAAGTACGGTGAAAGGTTGGTTTCGCGGAAATATCGATCGATCAGAGAATGGTAGACCAATAACGCCGGTCGATTGATTGCAGAGATCAACTGGCTGTCGAGATCGAGAAGTTGGACATCATGAACGACGATCCCTCCAGCGTGCACGTTTTGTTCGCGAAGGTCCACGGATCCTAGTGAGTTGTCAGCTAGAGAAACGGGCTTTCGTCCTTCAATTTTCCTTTCGAAACGGGCATCATCTTCAATGCTCTCTAGTTGGTCGACCGGTATTGAGAGTGATCGTAATGAGGAGAGGGGTCCTTTTATCGAACTATACATATCCCCTCGGATCAGTCTAGGCTAGGTCAGAGAGTGCGTGCGAGAAAGACTAAGGCCACATGCACGCTGTTCTGAGCCTGCTCCAGTATTTCATGATGATTCGAGCTATGCAATGAATGAGGAAACGTCTGACCCTCTCCTATTTGCATTCCCTCCCTCTCTCTCTAACCTGCTCTGGTGTCCCAAGTTGGGATCAAGTATGAAACTCCAGCCCCAAGTTGCGACCAATCTTGGCCTCCACTTGAAAATCGTTCTGATCTCTCCATTTCTAATTCTCTCTATTTTTTATCTCTTTCTCTCGCTGTCTCGTCTCGATTTCCAGCTTGGGATCAAGAAGAGACAATGCGAGAGAGTATGACAAATAGAGAGATCCTTTTCCAAGTGGCGTCCAAACTTGACAGCCCCTTGGAAACCATTTTTGTACTTGAACCCAACTTGGACACGCACACTAGAGTGCGAGAGAGAGAGAGAGAGAGAGAGAGAGAGAGAGAGAGAGTCAAGCCACTGATTTTTTTCCGAGATAAATCCTTATGATCCACCACAATCCTTATGATTTACCGTAATCCTCCCTACGAATGCTTTCGACATCCTGACGTGCCTGATGAGAATTGGTGAAAATGAGATTTTGCAGCCTCCAGGATATGGTTGACGATGTAAGGGCCGCGTACGTCAAGGCGGGTCTCGTCGTGAGGGTGAGCAATCGTGATGGGTTGAAAAAAATGTCCGGAAACTTATGGGGCACCCTAATTATTAGGGATGAGAATGATGACGTCATGCCGCCTTTGATATGTGATATATCAAAGGTGGCATGACGTCATATTTCTCATCCGACCTGGTGCCCCCTGTCGTTGCTGTCCTCGCGCTCTCGGGTGTAGTCGCATGAGTTGTAAACAAGATTGCTCAGCACATTTGTGCCTCCTCCTGCCCTAGTCAATTTCCAACCTTGTTTACAAGGTGGAAGTTGATTTGAGCGTACGGAGGAAGGAAGTAAAGAACGAGCCTGTTAGCAGCATCTCTCTTTCTCCCTTAAAAAGGATTCATTTGTGGTTTCCAGGATAACAAGGACGAGCACGTCAAGCTGCACATGACGGTGATGAACTCCCGCTACGCTCCTGTCTCGGAGGAGAACAAGGTGAACGGGTCTTGAATGGAGGCATACAGGACTACTCAGAAAAACCTTATGCAAGCCTTTCAAAGTCCTAAGCTTAATCCTAAAAGCATCCTTACACTACGCCGATTAAGTCACCTAAGCCTTAGAAACCTAAGCATAAGCAGCCTAAGGACCAAGTTTAAGGCGTTTCTGAGTAATTGTTTTGCTGAGTTGTCCGTTAAGCGAATGAAGAAGTACGGTGGTCCACAGAAGCCCAGATCGATAACACCTCGTTCATAACCATTCCGGACGGAGACTCTAGATTCAGAGTAATTTGTCGATCTGGGCTTCCCAAGATAGTTGCAGCTATTTCGAAAGGTTTTGAGACAACATGCTAGCATCTCCCACCACCACTTCCATCGTCAATGGAGGCAAACAACAGAAAACAAAGGAATACTAAAAGAACGAAAACATGGCACTCATTGGCAGGGTCCCGAGTACACGGGTTACAAGAACCGCAAGACGTTCGACGCCGAGGCGCTGATGAAGTACCATCCCAACTTCCACTTCGGAGTCTTCATTGTGGATCGGGTGAGACTTTCAACCAGTGGTGGACTTCAAATATGGCCAAGGCCGGAGCATGGTCGCAAATGGGAATATTTCGGGGGGGGGGGGGGGGGGTTGCAAATCGCCAGCGGCGCGGGGGTTGGGCGCCGCCGCTGATTTCAACTGCTATTTGACTATCACTTAGCTTAGAAAAATCAGCAAATCTCCTGATCTCACGTATTTTCTGCTCCCTACTTCATGGTGGATACTAGGCTTGGCTATTCGAGGTCAAGTTGCAACGTTTCAATGCCTCACTATCCCCGGCATTTTGTAAACATGCGTAAAGGAATCGCTACTTCGTATTGAATGGCCAACCCTAGTGTGGATTCGTGCTATCGCGAAAGACGTTCGACGCCGAGGCGCTGATGAAGCGCTGAACATATTATGCGTAACCGAAATGAAAAAAATATCTATTATTATCGATTCGACTTCATATTATTGAGCTGGCTTTCAGATGGACATCTGCACCCGGTACACTGAGGACAAGGAGACGGGATATTACGAATGTCTCGTCTCTGAGAAGGTCAGGGAGATAGACTAGAGGAAGCTTCTGGGACCATACACACTTAAATACCCCAATGACAATCAGTTGTCCAGTACTTGTTGTATATTTGTCTGTTATTTCCGTTCCGATTTCCGTTCCGGTTATTTCCGTTCCGATTCGCCATATGAATTATCATTCATTATCTCGTATATTGTATCTCGCTGGCAGTTCAGTTGCTTGTCCGTTGTTTATCTGTGTCCGGGTAAGATTCAATCGATAATAACTAGAGTTCTCTTATTGGAAAATTGTTGTTCCATTTTCTGATATGTTTCATGTGCATAATACAGCGAATTTGCTTTAGTGTAAGCAGCGCACCTGAAACATTTCCGAAAATGGAGCAAATATTTTCCAATAAGAGAACCCTAATAATCACCCAATAAACAATAATCGATTGATCAATAGTGGTTTGACACATCATTGCAAGAGCTTCATTCGTCTTTTGCTCATGTATACACTACAACATAAGGGGGGGGGGAATGTTTGGGTTGGATGATACAACCACATTCTTACTACCTCTAGACTACTCTGCACTGGTTCTTCTTGCCGTGTTCTCCCCAGTACTCGGGGTCGGCGGCCGAATCGGGGGGAATGCCCAGCTAATCGTCGGACAACTCGAGCAGGTGCGACACCAATGGCCCTGCAAAAAACATCATATCATTTTTGTCAGTATTCAATCTAGTTCCACTAGACAACTCTCAATCAACCCTACTAATCTGCCCAAGATGAGAGGAAAGGAAATACGGTTCCCATTGACATGGATAAGTCTACTCTTCTCGACTAGACAGGAATCAATGGCTACTTGAAGAATTTCCTATTTTTCAATAAGAGAACCCTAATAATCACCCAATAAACAATAATCGATTGATCAATAGTGGTTTGACACATCATTGCAAGAGCTTCATTCGTCTTTTGCTCATGTATACACTACAACATAAGGGGGGGGGAATGTTTGGGTTGGATGATACAACCACATTCTTACTACCTCTAGACTACTCTGCACTGGTTCTTCTTGCCGTGTTCTCCCCAGTACTCGGGGTCGGCGGCCGAATCGGGGGGAATGCCCAGCTAATCGTCGGACAACTCGAGCAGGTGCGACACCAATGGCCCTGCAAAAAACATCATATCATTTTTGTCAGTATTCAATCTAGTTCCACTAGACAACTCTCAATCAACCCTACTAATCTGCCCAAGATGAGAGGAAAGGAAATACGGTTCCCATTGACATGGATAAGTCTACTCTTCTCGACTAGACAGGAATCAATGGCTACTTGAAGAATTTCCTATTTTTCAATAAGAGAACCCTAATAATCACCCAATAAACAATAATCGATTGATCAATAGTGGTTTGACACATCATTGCAAGAGCTTCATACGTCTTTTGCTCATGTATACACTACAACATAAGGGGGGGGGAATGTTTGGGTTGGATGATACAACCACATTCTTACTACCTCTAGACTACTCTGCACTGGTTCTTCTTGCCGTGTTCTCCCCAGTACTCGGGGTCGGCGGCCGAATCGGGGGGAATGCCCAGCTAATCGTCGGACAACTCGAGCAGGTGCGACACCAATGGCCCTGCAAAAAACATCATATCATTTTTGTCAGTATTCAATCTAGTTCCACTAGACAACTCTCAATCAACCCTACTAATCTGCCCAAGATGAGAGGAAAGGAAATACGGTTCCCATTGACATGGATAAGTCTACTCTTCTCGACTAGACAGGAATCAATGGCTACTTGAAGAATTTCCTATTTTTCAATAAGAGAACCCTAATAATCACCCAATAAACAATAATCGATTGATCAATAGTGGTTTGACACATCATTGCAAGAGCTTCATTCGTCTTTTGCTCATGTATACACTACAACATAAGGGGGGGGGAATGTTTGGGTTGGATGATACAACCACATTCTTACTACCTCTAGACTACTCTGAACTGGTTCTTCTTGCCGTGTTCTCCACAGTACTCGGGGTCGGCGGCCGAATCGGGGGGAATGCCCAGTTAATCGTCGGACAACTCGAGCAGGTGCGACACCAATGGCCCTTCAAAAAACATCATATCATTTTTGTCAGTATTCAATCTAGTTCCACTAGACAACTCTCAATCAACCCTACTAATCTGCCCAAGATGAGAGGAAAGGAAATACGGTTCCCATTGACATGGATAAGTCTACTCTTCTCGACTAGACAGGAATCAATGGCTACTTGAAGAATTTCCTATTTTTCAATAAGAGAACCCTAATAATCACCCAATAAACAATAATCGATTGATCAATAGTGGTTTGACACATCATTGCAAGAGCTTCATACGTCTTTTGCTCATGTATACACTACAACATAAGGGGGGGGGGAATGTTTGGGTTGGATGATACAACCACATTCTTACTACCTCTAGACTACTCTGCACTGGTTCTTCTTGCCGTGTTCTCCCCAGTACTCGGGGTCGGCGGCCGAATCGGGGGGAATGCCCAGATAATCGTCGGACAACTCGAGCAGGTGCGACACCAATGGCCCTGCAAAAAACATCATATCATTTTTGTCAGTATTCAATCTAGTTCCACTAGACAACTCTCAATCAACCCTACTAATCTGCCCAAGATGAGAGGAAAGGAAATACGGTTCCCATTGACATGGATAAGTCTACTCTTCTCGACTAGACAGGAATCAATGGCTACTTGAAGAATTTCCTATTTTTCAATAAGAGAACCCTAATAATCACCCAATAAACAATAATCGATTGATCAATAGTGGTTTGACACATCATTGCAAGAGCTTCATTCGTCTTTTGCTCATGTATACACTACAACATAAGGGGGGGGGAATGTTTGGGTTGGATGATACAACCACATTCTTACTACCTCTAGACTACTCTGCACTGGTTCTTCTTGCCGTGTTCTCCCCAGTACTCGGGGTCGGCGGCCGAATCGGGGGGAATGCCCAGTTAATCGTCGGACAACTCGAGCAGGTGCGACACCAATGGCCCTTCAAAAAACATCATATCATTTTTGTCAGTATTCAATCTAGTTCCACTAGACAACTCTCAATCAACCCTACTAATCTGCCCAAGATGAGAGGAAAGAAAATACGGTTCCCATTGACATGGATAAGTCTACTCTTCTCGACTAGACAGGAATCAATGGCTACTTGAAGAATTTCCTATTTTTCAATAAGAGAACCCTAATAATCACCCAATAAACAATAATCGATTGATCAATAGTGGTTTGACACATCATTGCAAGAGCTTCATACGTCTTTTGCTCATGTATACACTACAACATAAGGGGGGGGGGGAATGTTTGGGTTGGATGATACAACCACATTCTTACTACCTCTAGACTACTCTGCACTGGTTCTTCTTGCCGTGTTCTCCCCAGTACTCGGGGTCGGCGGCCGAATCGGGGGGAATGCCCAGTTAATCGTCGGACAACTCGAGCAGGTGCGACACCAATGGCCCTTCAAAAAACATCATATCATTTTTGTCAGTATTCAATCTAGTTCCACTAGACAACTCTCAATCAACCCTACTAATCTGCCCAAGATGAGAGGAAAGGAAATACGGTTCCCATTGACATGGATAAGTCTACTCTTCTCGACTAGACAGGAATCAATGGCTACTTGAAGAATTTCCTATTTTTCAATAAGAGAACCCTAATAATCACCCAATAAACAATAATCGATTGATCAATAGTGGTTTGACACATCATTGCAAGAGCTTCATACGTCTTTTGCTCATGTATACACTACAACATAAGGGGGGGGGAATGTTTGGGTTGGATGATACAACCACATTCTTACTACCTCTAGACTACTCTGCACTGGTTCTTCTTGCCGTGTTCTCCCCAGTACTCGGGGTCGGCGGCCGAATCGGGGGGAATGCCCAGATAATCGTCGGACAACTCGAGCAGGTGCGACACCAATGGCCCTGCAAAAAACATCATATCATTTTTGTCAGTATTCAATCTAGTTCCACTAGTCAACTCTCAATCAACCCTACTAATCTGCCCAAGATGAGAGGAAAGGAAATACGGTTCCCATTGACATGGATAAGTCTACTCTTCTCGACTAGACAGGAATCAATGGCTACTTGAAGAATTTCCTTGTGGATTCGTGCTCCAGCCATAGCTCAACTCAACAATTACTCGCGAAGATGAGTCCCGAGTGGTCGTATTATTGATGTTTGTAATTATCGATTTTTAGAGGAAAGCAGAATGGAAAAATGTTCAGTTGTTATTATTGAGCACTCGTAGCTTTTCTATGAATATTTTGGGCATATTAGCAATGAACTTACTTATCGACCTCATAGAGCATGAGTTCTCCTACATACAGCTTGCTAATCCTCTACTCTATCTATTCCCCGGTTACTGTACCTTCCCTCGAAAAGTGGTTCTCACAGGTATAGGGATGGTTGGTTTTTGTATTTAAATTGTCAGCTTATAAATTTTGATAATTGATGCGAACATAATACATTTAGAATTATTCATTAACGACTGGAGCGAAGACAAAAGCAAGAAAAAAACAGTGAACAAGAATGTCAACGTGCAGTAAGGAAGCAAATATTTATCCGATCACTCGGACTCTGTGGAAAACAACCGAAAATCAACAATTTCACAATCGGGAAAACGGCTAACAATCACTTCACGAAACGACAAATTTGTTGCCTTCCAATTGCTTGAATGACTTGTCTCGCTTCTCGTTGGTGAAAACCTGGAAATGGACTAGATTAGAAACCAGGCGTCTTTATGTTTCAGTAGGTACGTATGAATGATAGATAATCAGAGTGATAATAGTCTTTGATCCTTTCGAAATTATGAACAACCATAAATCTTATGATCTACCGTAATCCAGACCATCCATCGGCCAATAAAATTTAGCTCTTGTTTGTCTCGAGATTATGATCTACCGAAATCTTAATGATATACCGTAATCCGTCTGCGCTACCGTAATCCGCACTACCCCTCGTTAATCACCATCAACACGGGCAGTCCCTGCTTGATCTGGAATCCCGGATAGGAGAAGGCCGTCTTGAAGTCCGTCCATGGGTACACCTGCAATAACATTTTATTTAGTTATTATTGTGATATTTTAGTATCTTCTTTTCACCTAAGGATAAGTCAGAAATTGAAATCTCAATGAACGTTCATCTTTCCCACATCACTGCAGTCCAAAAGTACCTAGATTGCATTACGAAAAAAATATATTTTATGTTTCTTCCGAGTCCCGGTATGATTACGTTACATTTTGTGGCTTGACTTCTTTCAACTGTGTGCTCTAAATCGACCATACAAAACTAGGAGAACATCCAATTAGCGATTACTTTTCTCGAAGAGTAACAAAACTTTTCTGTAACACAAGAGTATCAGGTTCCTAGATCTGTAAACTCAGTCATCGATTTTTTGTGTGTCTACCGTACCTCCATGAGAAATTCGTCGAACTGGTCTGAGACGAAGAAGGAGACTGCTTCCATCTTGTACTTGTGCTCGGCGTCCCACTCAGCCGGCGACGAGAGCACCTGCGATCGATAAGCTTAATGCATACCGTAACCCGCGAACTAATCGATGGCTACAGTAACCAGATAAATAACAATCACCATTGATTAGATTTCAGCATCATCAAAGAACAAATCTTCACTACGAAAAATATCCAATTTTTAATGAAGAACCCGAGTAATACTGAAACCAGTGCTTTCCAAGATATAATACCAATTTAGCGCAGCACAAATCCACCACGATCTAAGATTATTCACAACTAAGGTAAATTTCCCAACCTTCCCTATCCATTCAGAGTAAATTCATTTTCTAACTTGCATTATAACCCTTCTAATTGACAGTTTCCTTAATCCTCTCGTAATCCTACCCTTCTCCCCTCTCCCACCTCCTGCAGTAGCGTGCCGACCATCGTCGTCTCGTCGCACTCCGTCATCACGTCCGTCTGACCTACCTGAGAGGAGATTATTGATTTTCGTGATTATAGATTTTTGAAGGCTGCATGCACGATCATAGTAGGCAAATACTCTGTTGTTATTATTGTGGACCTGTCGGACCAACCGCCAATTGTACCTTGGAAGTTTCACCAAATATCATAGAAATGTGCTACTAGTAACCGATGGGTGGAAATGAATTTTTTTTATTATTTCTACCACGAAGTAAGCAACAATTGAAGAATTAGATTAATATAATTCCTACTCAACGCCCTACGCAATATTGAAAAAATTCAGTCTTGAGTTACTTCCGGGTCTGCTATCATACCGTAACCAAAAATTTAAAAAAAACTTGGTTACGGTACCCTGCCACAGTAACCAAGAGTAGGATTACGGTACCTCGGGGTACTGTATGAGCAGCGGCCACTGCAGATTGCTCTCATCGTTGAAGGAGACACGCTGGTGGTCCTTGAGCTGCGGCATGTTCACCTGCAGTGGAGATTAAACTCGCGTGAAACCAAAATTCACCGAGGTACTCTCCGCACCTCGATGAGACTCCAGAATTTCAGATTTTTCCACCATTATCCTTACGAGAGTAGTAGCCGCTTTAAACACAAATGCTCCTAGGGATTAACTTAATAAGCTTACCTCAATGAGACTCCACTCGAACAGTTCCGGATGTGCTAGAGGCAATCGCGGACTGAAGTTGAGCGAGCGTTCGGAGAGCGCAGACAACAACTTCTTCTTCTCAGAGAGATCCTTCGCCGCCTGGAAAGGAAGGGATTACGGTAGGCCGATTACGGTATCGAGTAAAGGTATGCGTTGACAATATACCATATCCTATCTGTGCAGTACTGTATCTCAGGCGGTCAGACGAGATTACATAAATAAACAACCACTATTTGCGCACCAGTAATTTCTCTGTTTCAGAAATGGCATATATTCAAATAGTAACAGTTGCCTCGATATCACTCCAGCCGTTGAGAAAGCATGAAAACAAAACACCTTCTCATGTGCCACTTCTGCTTTGTGTTTCAGCATAATTACTTATCAAGCAACAACAAAATTTACCGATCGGTTGTGCTGTTGCTGTGCAATTTCCTAATAATCAATCAAGGGCATAACAACCATCAGCGATCAGTGTTTCAACCAAGCATATTCGTGTTTCAGCAGTTTGCATTAATCATCCGAAAATGAGTGAGGTAATAGAGTTAGATATGAGGCGAAAAATAATGCCATACATTTTCTTTCCCTCCTCTGCACATCCACGTTTCATCAATAATTCAATAGATGCAACGATACCATCCACCAGTTAGAAAATTCCATCAGAACCCACCACTAACCTCATCCCGATTCTATGCTTCACCGTCAATCCAAGAGATGCAAGAATTAGATTGTCTAATAATTTGAGCAGTATTGGTTGATTTCCAACTAAATATCAATTAATCAACATTCAACACTAACTTCGGACGCTTCTTCCCCGCCCCCCTTTCTAATAGTAAACCAATATTAATAACGGCAATTGTTAAGAGGTTTGTTTGCCCAATATAGAAAAATTTCACATGCGCTTCTATGTTTCACCTTCAGTTCAAGATGAACAACCAGATCGGCTAATTGTGAGATACCTACCGATTCCAAAAAAAATCGATGAATCACGACGACTAACCTCAACCCTCTTCTTCCTTCTGTCTCTCTCCTCCTTCTCCTCTTCCTTCTCCGCCTTGGCACGCAGATCGCCGGCTGTCTTGAGCAGAGGCTCACCGTCATCTGGAGATTATCGATTGGATTGCGTGGTTATCACGCCAATCACCTAAGAATCAACCTCAACGCCGGATTAGATGAAATTGCCCAAATTTAGTTATCTTCAGTTTTTCTTTCTTCAGTTTTATGCTTCTTTAACATCCCTAAACAAACTGCCAACTTTGCACTTGCCTACAATCCTTCTGGAGGTGCTGGCACCGGGTCGTTGGTTCTGATTCCATCCTTTATCATCGTTTATCTCTTGTTCAACTTCAACTTAGGCTAAAATGTTCGCTTGAGTAACCCCCGGTAATTTCATGAGCTCTATCGATCTGTGAGAACTAGAAGTCATAAGCATGATCCCGAATAGTTACATTCAAAGATGAATTTCTCAACAATTCAAGGAAAGATACCGATCAAATTTGTGTGGATAGCACTTGAGAAGAGCTTTAAAATAAGGTGCTAGCGGTTTCTGTGCGAGGAACCTCTGATATATTTTAGCCGCTTTGAATTCCCGAGTTGATTTGAAGTGGTTTTGTTTGGCGCAGACCGCGCGTTTTCACAAGCGCTTCACGAAATGAAAAGATGATTTCAATTATAAATGTGTTTCTAAAATTAAATAAATGATTTTTATCCCTTCGTGATGAAAAACGTTTTATTCCATTTTTGAAACATAGGCAAAATCGAATATTTTTCTGATTTTTCCGCGTTTCTGAGAAAACGAGCGGTCCACATCAAGTAAAACCATTTCAAATCAACTATGGAATGCTAAGCGGGGAAACTATACCTTAGGTTCCTCGTACAGAAACCGCTAGCACCTTATTTTAAAGCTCTTCTCAAGTGCTATCAACACATTTAATTTGATCGGTATCTTTCCGTGAATTATTGAGAAATTCAACTTTGAATGTAACTCTGTTCGGGATCATGCTTACGACTTCTAGTTCTCACATATCGATAGATCTCTTGAAATTAGCGGGGGTTCCTCAGGCGAACATTTTAGTCTAAGTTGAAATTGAACCGAGATAAACGATGATAAAGGATGGAGCCAGAACCAACGACACGGTGCCAGGACCTCCAGAAGGATTGTAGGCAAATGAGCTTCTTAGAATCTGTCTAATGGAGATAGACCTACGCATTCCTCAAAAAACATCAGACACCAGTTTTTGGCCTAATCCTAGAAATTATCATTTCAGCTCGATTCTTAGGTCAGAGGCGTGATATACGGTAATTATCGATTCTTTATATTTATTTTTCAAGTGGCTAACGATATACTATTAATGCAGTTACATGTGCAACGAATATGGGAAAGTGTTGGATCGTGAATTCACCAAGTGGTTTCTCTTTTTTTCTGTGGATTTTTTGAACACATTCTTAATAAGATTGATTCAGTTAATTCAAGCGACCGTAACCAAACGATGTCCAAACTACGTAAGATGAAGCTACAGTAACCCACCAACTACATCGTATCCCTTGATGGAGGAGTCGATCCACTTGAGTGTATCTCCTGCGTAGCCAAGCTCGAGCAGACACTCCGCGCCTCGGATCACAGCCTGGGAGAGATCAAAGATCAAATATCAGAGATCAAGGTTCAGCAGCGGCACTAATCGAGGGCGATTGTCATGTCCAAAAACTTATAGATAGCCTCCCGCGCAAATTGCTGTTCAGAAATTTTGCCAAATTCTTCCAGTGCTTTTCGTGTTCCATGAGTCCTACATTGCCATGGAGGTAACGTAAACAGCAGTACGATGAGCTCCACGAGGCGGAATATAAAAAAAAAATAAAAAAAACCTTGAGATTCTGGGGGTCGAAGCGACGCGCTGTAGCGCAGTCCTTGATCGCTGAGCGGAGGTTGCCGATTCGGGCCTACCATAACTATTTTAATATTTAAAAAATTAATTAAAAATTCAGGGGACAACTTTGAAACTGAACTACAACTGAAGGCAGGTTCATGTTGCATCTGTTTGATATGCAACAAGGAAAGGGAGAGCTTCAATTAAGCCTTGATTCTCCCCTCAAGAAAAATATCAAATAGCGATTTTAGGATGCATCTTTTTATGATAACCGGAATTAACTGCGCGGATCAATCTTGCTATGGTTTTTTATGGCGAACAAACAAAAAATGATGCCTGAATAGAGGCAGCTCTATTGCGTATCAACATCAAACACCTAAAAAAGCCACACTAACCACACTAAGGTTTCCTAGTTTCACCCCCACCATAAACAATCGACTGACTGAAAATTGACCGCTCGAAGCAAAGTTCATGGGGAGGTCGGGGGGTTTGGGAAAAGATTCGGGATTTAGTAGGGTTTGGTACTTGAGATGACGGCGCATCTTTTTCATGTTGGCACCGAATCGATAGGATTACTGTAGGTAGGTCAAAATCGGCCCCAAAGTTGGCATACTCGCATTTTTCGCCGTTTTTCGCCTGTAACTTTTTTCCCGTTGAAGTTGGAGCTTCGCTTCTGTTGAGAAAATTGTAGATCTCGTCGAAATACCCATGTGTAAAAAACTTTGCACAGCAACTCGCTCAACGGACGACCTTCTAGGACGTTGTTGAAGCGAAATACGGCGGGTCAAAGTTTCGCTTTTTTTCTGAATCGCATTCTCGCCCGTGGGGTTTATGGAAGAGGCCTTTGGAAGTACCGATTGAAAGTGAATTCTAGTGTGGAAAACGCTGCTCTTTCGAATGAGACCAACGCCATCTCGGTAGGTCATCGGAGTCGTGACATATTGGCGTTTCCGTGAGGGAATGTTGGTGCCCGGAAAACTCATTTTCTGATATCGCTCATTTATTTTTTAGAATGATGATTCGAGCTATATACCATTGTGTAGCTCTCGTGGAGAGCGGTTCGGATAGGCTATTTGATCTTTTAAAATATTTAGGTTTAAGCGTGGCGCAGTGGGAAAAGGCGCTGGCTGGGGGCTCAGGTTCGGATCCCGCCGGGTGCAATCTTTTGCAGCATTTTTTGCTTGGCCGAAAAGTGTCGGGGAGTTGTCGGAAAGTATCCTAGCGTTCATCCGAGTACTGTAACAGCCCAACCCGGCGCGTATAGAGTGCAAAACACATTTCGCTCTGAACTCTCCCATTTTTGGCTAGAACTCCCCAAAAAGCTTACAAATTCACATTTTAAAAATAATTTCATGGTTTACCCGTAGCGAGCGGAGCTCGGCTAGTCCCCCCTATCATAAACGATCGTAATTTGAAAATTGACGGCTCGAAGCAAAGTTCATGGGGAGGTCGGGGGTTCTTGGCCAGATTTGGGATTTAGTAGGGTTTGGTACTTGAGATGACGGCGCATCTTTTTCATGTTGAGACCGAATCGATAGGATTACGGTAGGTAGGTCAAAATCGGCTCCAAAGTTGGCATACTCGCATTTTTCGCGGTTTTTCGCCTGTAACTTTTTTCTCTTTGAAGTTAGAGCTTCGGTACTGTTGAGAAAATTGTAGATCTCGCAGAAATACTCCGGTGCAAGAACTTTTGCCAAGCAACTCGCTCAACGGACGACCTTCTAGGACGTCGTTGAAGGGAAATACGGCGGGTCAAAGTTTCGCCTTTTTTCCGATTCGCATTCTCGCCCGTGGGGTTTATAGAAGAAGCCTTTTGTCACCGTTGAAGCAAGATACGTCCGATTATGTGACGTCAACTCAACTTTTCAGGAGCGATATTTTTTAGATGGCAACTTTATTTCTCATTATGATGGGTTGTGCTATTTACCATTTTGTAGCTCTTGTCGAGGCGGTTCGGATAGGCTATTTGATCTTTTAATAAATGTAGGTTTAAGCGTGGCGCAGTGGGAAAAGGCGCTGCCAGGGGCTCAGGTTCGGATCCCACTCGGTGCAAACCTTTTGCAGCATTTTTTGCTTGGCCGGAAAGTGTCGGGGAGTTGTCGGAAAGTGTCCTAGCGTGCATTAGAGTACTGTAACAGCCTAACCCGGCGCGTCTAGAGTGCAAAACACATTTCGCTCAAAATTCGCCCATTCTTGGCTAGAACTCCCCAAAAAGCTTGCAAATTCACATTTTAAAAATAATTTCATGGTTTATCCGTAGCGAGCGGAGCTCGGCTAGTTTAGCCTTAATAAGTGGTTGAATCCTAAACGAACCTGGGCTGCAGCTCTATTCTGGTAGAGGATCGAGTTCAGTTTGCGATCGGAGCACATCACTTTGATGCCTGCAATTACAGATCTACTGTAATCATTATCCTGAACGGCATACGCATGAATATCGGTTTACCATCACGGAATTAATTTTTCATTAAAACCATTTTTCCAATTGATAGCCCGCGAATATGCACCAGCAACTACCAACACTCCTCAGTCAGTAAGCAGTACTTCACAATCTATCCCGACCGTACACCTATCTCTACCGTACCATTAATAGCCCTTCTTTAACATCAATATCTACCGTAATCCTATCCATACCGCTACCGTAACATCGACAGTATCGTACCAGTAGTGTAC
The DNA here is from genome assembly GCA_036245805.1 of Pristionchus mayeri. Lineage (NCBI taxonomy): Eukaryota > Metazoa > Nematoda > Chromadorea > Rhabditida > Neodiplogasteridae > Pristionchus > Pristionchus mayeri. The sequence continues at coordinate 5,523,847 of BTRK01000002.1, read as the reverse complement.
GCCTCTTCATGTGCTTGCTTGTTGCCCTTTTATGCCCTTTTCTTGCTACCGTTTCCTATCAACCGTAACCCACCCCTACCGTAGCATTAGTAGCCCTTCTTTACTATCGATGCCCTACAGTAATCCCACCACAATCCTACAGTATCCCACCACAATCCTACAGTATCCCACCATTAGTGTAGGCCTCCGTGGCCCATCGGTACTTCATGAGCTTGAAGTGCTTGTTGCCCTCGTTCTAATGCCCTTCCTACCGCCACCTATCTCCTACCGCAGCCGAATCTCGCTACCGTAACCCTCCTCCTACCGTACCATTAGTGTAGGCCTCCGTGGCCCATCGGTACTTCATGATCTTGAAGTGCTTGTTGCCCTCGTTCTAATGCCCTTCCTACCGCCACCTATCTCCTACCGCAGCCGAATCTCGATACCGTAACCCTCCTCCTACCGTAGCCCTATCTCGCTACCGTAACCCTCCTCCTACCGTACCATTAGTGTAGGCCTCCGTGGCCCATCGGTACTTCATGAGCTTGAAGTGCTTGTTGCCCTCGTTCTTGTGTCCTTCGGCAGTCTCGCACTTCTCCTCCTCCGTCTCGCCCGTGTCGTACTTGAGCGCCTGTAAATCAATAAATCAATATTCAATCAATAAATCGATAAACCAATAATCAATCATTCGATCGATAAATCAATATTTATCATGCGGAGCGTAAACGGGAAAATATTGAGCGAGTATAATCACCCCAAGCCTTATCCAAACTTTCCTATCATAGCCTTAGACGACTTAGCAATGCAACAATATTCTAAGATCAGTAAGCTTAGCTCTCACCGACCCAAGAAGCAAAACAAACCTTACCTGTAGTGCCTGGATGTGCTCCGAGTACTCCCCATTCTCAGCCTTCTTCAGATCGGTCATGAAGGCCGGATGCTCGTCCAACTCGCGACAGAACTCGTCGAAGTCGAAGGGCTTACGCTCCTTCTGCTCGCCTTGCTGAAAATTTGAATAACTAGCCTAATTAACATTACATTAGACAAGTTAGCGAGGAACAACGATAGAATGGCCAAAGATACTTCTGATAAAACTCTACAAATATATAAATATACTCCCTATTAAGAGCACCTTCGTGGTGGGTTTAAAACAGGCTTACGCTTTGGCTTACAATCGCATAAAACGAACCCGTTTAGCAGCCATATCCTCCATGAACGCTTCGAGGTCATCGTCGAGTTTCTGGCAGAGCTTGGCGCGCTCCTCCTCCGACATCGGTGTTTTCGTGGTCATTTTCTGAGAAGTGGGAGATTAGAACAACGATATTTCAACAAAGATAAAGCAAAATAACGAGCAAAACAGGCGAATTCAAACCGGGAAAATTTATTCGAGAAAGAACCTTGAAGGAACAGTTGGTGATCGTGGGTGTACATACCGACCGGAAATTGTGTTTAACATTTTCCGGTTATGAATTTCATTCAAAAATCCAGCTTATTTAAAGCTTTTTCTCCTTGCAGCTAAGCCTGCAATAATGATTTTGCGCATATACGTTTTACTTTATAGAATACAAATCAATATTCAAGCAAATATTTTTATTATTTGAGCACTCAGTCTGCTCCTATTCTTTTTGGTGTGCTGACCTACCGTATCTGCTGTCTTGAGAGTGGCGATTCGCAATAAATTCACATTTCTCATGTATTTGTTGATCTTTTTCCTCATGCGCTAGTGAACATCCGTTCAGGATGCACCGAGGCGTCTGTTCGGCTGTGCGGTTAATCCCGCGCGCATGCTTCTCAAGCACGGCGGGAGTGACGCCCATCCCGGAGGACAAGCCGGCACCAGGTATATTTTTTAATACAAACTTCTGACTCCTAGAGCATATCTCAATTATCATATAATCAATAACGACAACAAAAACTGGCAAAATAGAATTTGTGAATTTGTATGAGAACATCTTGTCCTGTTTGAACGAGTGAGAGAGAATAGAAAAAAGAGCACTCGAACCAAGGAGTACGCGGGTTGACTTGGCAACACTACCTTCTAACGTTGTTTTATTGCCTGTCTGACAACTAAAATAGGTTCCATAGTTTAACGTTGAGTCAGTACATTAAGTAGAAGGGTTGGCAAAATGAATACAGAGGCGAGTCCGAGAAGAATCCCAGGCTGTGCGAGTCTATCTTTCGTATTGTGTTTCAGGAATCGTTCTTGGTTTTCCTCTTTTTTTTGCTATTATACTCTCAGAACCCCTAGAAGTGCGATAGCGTTTCTCATTCCGACTCATTTCATACGTATTTCGCGCGGCGAACTGGTCTGTTCAGACTCTTTGTGCCAACTCTTTGCCTACTAGACCCCTTTACCCCCACTCTTTGCTAAATACTGTCCACTAGATCGACAAAACTGAAAGGTATGTTCATTTTCCAGTTGTTGACACTGAGCCTACGATCACGCTGCACGATGCGCCCAAGATCAAGCCGGCCTTCAACCGCAAGGTAAACGAAAACAAGAATATTGATCATTTTAAATATCACTTTTTAATATTTGCCTATGATTTCTATGCGCAAAAATCTATTAATAATAATATCATTTTAGATTCACCGCATCCACTCGCCCAAGCACATGCTGCAGGAGGAGTACCTGGTCAGTCTTCGATTTCGGTTTTCTGTTTGTGCAAATGATAGTTTACTAATTGCTAAAATAAAAATAATAATAATTACAAAAATAAATGTTACAGAACGCGGGCGACCTCACCGATGGCGCTCGTCTCTACGATTACAAGGTTCTGATTCTATACTGAAGTCTTAAATAATTTCAAGGGTGTTGTTACCCAACGCCCTTGAAATTATATGAAATTCCGCGCGTGCCTGATCAAGCCCGCCCCCCTTTTTCCTTGATGAGGCACACGCGCCAATTCAAATAATTTTAAGGGTGTTGGGGCAACTTTAATTTTTTGCACTTGCGAGATCTCGGTGTTATTTATCGTGTTTGCTCAGTTTTCGATTAGCACACTCTTAATAATCGATAATGTCTTAGTTAATTACAGTAATCTTAAAGTTGCGAAACATCCTTGAAATTATTTGAGCGTCCGCGCGTGTCTGATCAAGCTCAGTTTGCGATTGATTTCGACTTAGCTGATTACAGTAACCCTAATCCTTGCAGCGCACTGGCGAGATTTCGTGTTATGCGACGTTTTTGCTCAGTTTACGATTGATAATTCCTGATTACAGTAATCGATTATGGGTGATTACAGTAACCCTAATCCTTGCAGCGCACTGGCGAGATCGCCGCCTCCATCCCCTCCATCGCCGATCGGATCAACTTCGTCTCGCCCTATGAGCGACCCTGGACGAAGGCAGAGCGGACCTGGAGGAGGTACGGTACTATCGATTTATTGATTAGTTAGTTGTCGATTAGCTGCTATCGTAGCCTTGATCTACCTGTGGAGAGCATGCGTCGTAGACTCTGCTGTTGAGCTTCAAAATTCGGGATACTGCCCAGTAGTTCCGTCAGAAACCTGGCAGTGTTTGCGGAAATTGGTTCATTAAAATTGTTTAAAGCATGATGGGCGCTATCCGAAGACCGGGTGGGCCTTGCTGCTCGCAGCAATTGTGCTCACGTTCGGTGGAGAGAGAGGACTACAATAATAGTTGACACTTCTTCGGTTTCTGGTCACTCTCTCCCTGTCATTGCCCATCACCGCCCGTTAGAGTTCGAGAAATGATACCACGCTCTCTTCATTCTACACACTCTCTCGTCGGTCGATAGAGTGTTTAGAATGAAGAGACCGTGGCATCATTTCTCGAGCTCTACCGCCCGTTATTGAGGGCTTGAACGGCCGAAAATCAGGGAGGAAATGCCTAGAAATGTGTGGGCTAGGTGAGGAATGGGTGGGGGGGGGGGGGTGGCCAGAAACCGAAGAAGTGCCTAATAGTTATAATGCTATTTGCAGAGAGTGGCACCCTGCCCTGGTCGCGCCCCGCAAGGCCTGGGCAGTGCCCGCTATTCCCGGCCACTTCGACGTCCTCAACTTCTACAAGTCGGTATTTTTAAGTTTCCGAATTTTGAATTTGGTCCTGGGAGTTTTGTGTTTTACTATTTCCTTAACTTTCCGCTTCCTCAACTTCTACACGTACTTTGTTAAAATTTTGGACTTTGAATTTAGTCCGCGTATTTCATGTTTCGCTATATCCTTTCAAAGTCCGCCTTTTCAACTGCTATCAACTCTAGGTACGTCACGAAGACGCACGTCGGCCACTCGTCGCTCGACTCCTTCTATGAGGGACTGAATCTGCCCATGGAGACGTACAAGGTAATAATAACAACATTAACAACAACAAAACCAACAACAAAAACACATATAGGATTGTTAATGATAACTGCCAAGGTGCAAAGGGCTTAGAAGTGGTAGCTCTTCCGGGGTGCATTGGCACGTTCCAAAAATGCAAATTCTCTGAGAAAATACGCTTTTGGAGGATCTCGAATTTATAAATAACCGGTGAAACACCGATCATGCAAGATGCTAATGTCGTCCCTTTAACTCGTTACGTTTGTTGTTTTATATATTTTTTTGTTTCTCAAACCATGGCTCTATCGGGTTTCAGCTAAAGCTGATAATTCGAGCATGTGCGACCTGTTCGATAGTTTTCAGAGCAATTCTTTTAAAAAACAATGTTACAGGAGCTCACCCTCGCTTCGATGCGCGCCAACCTCACCTCGACCGCCTTCGATTCCGAAGGTTAGCTAAAGTTACGCAATAACCGTCAAATTTTGCATTCGCGCGAGTGCAGGATCACGGTAAAATGAATCAGAGATGCAAAAACAACTTGTTTTAAACAAGAGAGTGGGCGGGATCAGGCATGCGCGCAAATTCAAATAATTTTATGATTGTTGGGTTCAACACGTTTAAGTTTGTCTTCATTACGTAAAATTTGATGATCTAATCTTATCCAATTGTATCTTATTGATTATTTGTATTTCAATCAATATCTTAGGCTATCGTAACATTGTCCTAACCGATATTCCGCAGAGGACCGTATCTCGGCGATTCTCGCGGCGTTGGTCGACGATGCGATTACCTCTCTCGTGCACTCGCGACCGGAGCTTGCGGAGCAGAGGGTGAGCGGGGAGAGAGAGAGAGAGAATTATAGTTTGATACCTGATCTTTGATCTTTGATCTCTACAGATTTCGTACAAGTCGAAGAGCGAGGCCTTCTGGATTCGTGGAGGCTTCTCCTTCCTCTACGAAACCATGGTTGGTTGCCGATCAAGAATCGATGATACTGTTCTTGTCAGGGGAGGTGTTTATAGTGACGTTGAAATGCAGACCAAGCTAGTCTGCGCAAAACCATATTGTCCATCTAGTGCACACTCAACTAGTGTAGGCAATTGCTGTTTACTAATGATGATAATATTGGTATCAGAGGAAAGAAGTTTGGTATGGAGTGAATTTGGAACACAGACCCATCTAGTCGATTTTTCTAGTTTTGTGATTTCACTGGTCATCACGGCAATCTTGTATGTGGTGTTGTGCAAATCGTTTGCATTGATGGTAGGGTGTGGACAGTGGTCGAAGGAGTAGGTCACAAAAATTATAAAAATGTTTATACATGTTTATACATTTCGGATATGAAATCATTCCGAATGGGTACGTTTTTACAATTTTGGCACAAAAGATGCTTAAAAATGGGTACTTGTTCTACTTTTGCACTGGTCCGAACTCCAAAAACCGGGCACATTATCCCATTTTGGGCCTACTTTTCGACCACTGGGTTTGGAGGTTAGCCATGTAGGTCTCCTCAGTTATTGATGGTGAGAAACATCATTTTCACTATCTAGCAAGAGCCGAATCATGAATCGGACTGGTTGTAATCATAGCCGCTCGAAACTGGCGGCGACATGTCAATGGTCCAAAACGGTTATCTCTTCCCAACTCAAGAGTCCATCACCTAAACCACGCATCGTGCGTGGTTTAGTCGGCTACCGTAATTCAAACTACCGTAACCCGAATAAATTACGAAATTATTCACTTTTCTTCAGACCCCTGACGGTGAGAAGCATACGCACATCTGGAACAACCAGAAGTACGCGGGCGATGATCGGTGAGGATTTTTAAAATTATTATTTTTATACTGTTATTTATTATAACGAAACTTTTCACTCTTAGAAACTTATTTGCGAGAGCAATTAGTTGCCTAGTTTAGTTGCGATAACTTTTGAATCCGTGTTTCACTAATAGTTCATGTGTTTATTGTGAAATCGCTATCTCGCAGCTTTCCCGTTACACCTAATCTACAGCCACAGTCAAGCACACGACGCTATCATGCAAGCACAATTTTGTGTAATTAAATTAGCATAAATTTGGCATTGCCCTCCTGTAAGATTCAGTCATGGTGATTCCATTCCTCTGAAAACAATGTTGAGTCGGAAGCTGGTCTGTCCTCGTGTATGGATCTCGTTTCAGTACTTGCTTATCAATTGTTCTTCCGGGGTTGACACAATGCTCTTCATCTGGCTTGTCCAAAACACTTAAATTGGACAATAGTTTCTCTCTCTCTCTCTCTCTCTCTCTCTCTCTCTCTCTCTCTCTCTCTCTCTCTCTCTCGCGATATTGCGTGCTCTCTCGTACTGTCTGACTGGTAAGAAAGAATAAGATAACTTACAGAGTTCCGCAAACGACTAATTGCGAATTTTCTGTGCAAAATTTCTCGAGTAGCCATCACGATCGCTCCTTTCAAACGCAAATACGAATTTATATTCCATCTTCTTGTTTTTCAGTCGCAAGCTGGGCGAGCTGGCCTTCGTGCATCGTGATGAGCTGGCTGTGAGTGTGAGATCGAAGACGCCCGTGGAGCCCCTGCTGGATGGCAGGTACGGTAGCTGGGGGAATGGATACGGTAGGCAGGGTACGGTAACAGATGATTAGTTACGGTACACATGTTACGGTGGAATGACGCATTCGGTCGGATAAGAACTATGGCATCATGCCGTGCCTTTGATATATCAAATTCGGCATGACTTCATTGTGCTCATCCGACCTAGTGCCGTGAAATTAGTGCAGAAACGGCGTGCCTATACTGTAATGTGCGCTTCCGGTTACGGTATCTAGTAATTTTCAGCGAGATCAACGACAAGTTCTGGCAGGCTGAGGATAAGATCGAGAGTGAGCTGTACTCCCCGAGGGTGAGTTCTTTGTCGGAATATTGATCGTGCCTGTGATTGATTGGTAGTGCCGAACCTGATTATATCACAAGGTTGTAGGTGTAATCGTTGTATATTTAGTTTCTGAAATATCCTAAAATGATTCAAAATGTAAAATTCTAGCTGGGTGCAGCTCGATTTGTTTTGAACTGTACATCATGACGTTATAATATATCTTTATCGCACATGATTAATCTGCGCGAGTACATAAAAAAAACTACATAAAAAATTTGAAAAGTTGAAAGGCTAACTGTGAATACGTTTCAGGTGTTCAATATGTGGCCTGACGGCGAGCCCCTCTGGCAGTGCCCCGGATACTTCGTCGAGTCGGGTGGGCTAGTTTAAGCTCATATTATTGGGTTACGGTTGGTGTGACACGGAGATACGGTAGATTTTGTAGCCCATAGATTGTAGGGCAGGGATTTACCATAGTAGCAATATAAATAAATTTAAAAAATTTCATTTTATAATAAATTTCATATTACATATGTATATTTTGCAGACGAAACGCACCAGCACACGCGCCTCGCAGTGAAGTCAATGTTCGGGCTGCAGGAGAGGATCAAAGATCACTGGAAATGCGGAGATGTGGAATCAGGAGTGGTACGGTGGGGAAGGGTTACGGTAGACTGGAAAAGATAGCGAGGACATAGGAAGGATGCTGAACGAGATACGACCGCTTGTAGCGGGGCACTAGGTCGGATGACAACTATGACGTCATAGTTCTCATCCGACGTAGCGCCCTTGGAGCATCTAGGCATGGTAATGCCATCGAAAAGTTTTGTTGGATTGACGCGTCAATTGGTCCTTAACTAACAATGTGGAGTGACGCGCTAGTCGGCAGAGTGGGCTCATCTCTGAAAATTACAATTTTAGAAAAAAATTTTATTATAAAAGAAAGTTAAAATGCGCAGATCTATATTTCAGGTGTTGGACGAGTGCGCGATCGCGCAAGCTGTCGCCTCCACGTTCGCCCATCTCACAGCGATCGCGCACACTCAGGGTACGGTAGTTATCGATTTTTTGGCTTCCGGCATACAGTAGTGATTCACGGTCGGTAGTGAGGGATACGGTATTGTAGTGCCGAATTTGCTTGAGTTAGTGCTCAGCCAGGAGTTAATACTTTGAGAACGGTCGGTCTTGGATGTGATAGGCGTTCATATCCATACGGGCTAGCTGAGCTCTGTTTTTGGTGTATTATATAATTATAGTATTGGCACTATAATCGGAGTAAGAAACGTTAATAGGTAAATGTAAATATTTCAAGCAAAGGTTAATATATTAAAATAATATACATTTTACAGGTTTCACGCAGTACAACGACATCACTGCGCCGCTGAGCACGCAGTTCGTGCTGTCCGACGGAAAGATGTGAGTGGCACGAAGTCGGATGACGTCAGAACGTCATGCGGATGACGTCGGAACTGACCGATTGATAATTTGGGATGGCTGCGCAAGACAGGCGTGACTGACGAAAAGACTGAATCGAAGCTGTTTTTCCCCTGATCAGCAATTGCCTTGCAGGTTCTACTTCGCGGTCGCTCAGCTGAACACGCTCGCCATCAACGTCGAGCTCGAGAGTGAGATTATTGATTTAATTAGCATCAGAACCACGGGGTACTGTGGGAAAATCTCAGAACGACCGCAATGCGCATGAGAGACCCGTCGCTTCTATTTACTTTTTAAAAATAAAACGCTCCGCATACCACCCGTAGTTCTGCTCCAATGCGACGCATGTATATCGCATACCTGTGACTCTTCTGCACCTGGACGTTGGATTGCATTTGTTGAGAGTTTTAGGAAAAGCTATGAACGAGTTGTTATTGTTACGGGCAGGCCCGTTGGTAATATCCTGCGTTGTTGCGGCAAATTTTCACATAGATATATTTTGTTGATTTTGTGTTGTGAATGAGAGATACTTAGTTGAGAATAAGGATCAAAGCCTATGGACAAAAGATTAAAGATTAAAGATCAACGATCAATGATGTTCAGACTTCCGCAATCCCCGTCACAACTTGCTGCGCATCGAGGGTCCCTTCCATGTCTACGACGCTGTGAAGGTATATCTGGAGCAATGGAACGGTGCCATGGTATCGTGGTACCACGGTACCCAGGTTCCATGGTGTCACGTTACCACGGTCTCTTCACTCTCCACACTATCTCGCCACTCGATCGGTTGATAGAGTGTGGGAGTTGAACAGACGGTGGCCCGAATTACGAAAAGACGGTACTTTATGTGCAGGACGGTAAGACGCTGGTAAAGGTCGGAGAGCTCAAGGATGATAAGGGCCAACCCGTCATGAAAGAGGTATGATTTTTTTTAAAAAAATTTCTGCCTGGCCTAATGCTATCAATTGGGGTTTTCTTTTCCAAATTACCTACCTGCTTTTCAATGCCCTTTTATTAACGGCTGGTATTCCTTCCTGATAAAGATTTAAGATTATGGAGTAAAAATTCGTTTAAATTTCGCTTTCAACAGAGGCTGAGTTCTCACCATAGTTTGAGTACATTATATCGCCTGTTGTGTGGTCCTTGCTCAATTTGTATTTTTTAAACAAATTATTTTATTTCAGGGGCTGAATGAGGACGTCCTCGATAAAGTTCTTCAGCGACTGCTGCATATGGTCTACAAGATCAAATAAGTGATCGTTGTGCTTTGTGCTTTGATCTTTGTGGTTTGATCATTGATCTACGATCACTCGAGAATTGATTACGGTTGATCTCATTTTTTATTGTTGAAAGACGATTAGTAGTGTAGGCATAGCTATAGAAAAGTTGTTGTTTGTTATCTCATGACCTATTTCTCTGTTGTAAATGTTGATAAATGATATTTGATGTCAAGAATTGTAAAGTGTTAAGCACAGTTGTCACACGTCAAGCTACAGTATCTAGCACGCACCCTGAATTTGAATGAGAATTTTAAGTGATTGGTATATTGATTGATTTATTGTAGTGGATGAGATCCCGATGCGGAGTAGGAGTTCGGTATCAATGGCTCTGAAGTGGCCCCTGCAGAGCCTGCGTGAGTTACCGTAGTCTTGGGGTACTGTAGTGGGATCTTATTACGGAATGGCGGGATGAAGCCGACCTACCATCATCTCTGAAAGAGAGAGGGAGGCTGTACAAAACAGCCGAATGATCGGCATAAAGCGGGGAAGAGGTAAGGGTTACTGACCGAATGCTGAGCAGAGAATGTATGGAAAAGGCGCGATCTACTCGCGCCAGGTATCGAGGTGAAAGAGTGGCGAGGAGAAAGCACAGAGAAAGAGAACAATCTCTGGCGACTTTACATGCTCCCTCGCGATTGGTCTCGAAGCGTATGTTTTCTGGAAATTTGCCATAAAATGCCTTCTCTAGGGAATGGCCGGATAGAGATGTGGAGCGGGTTCTCCATGGATGATTCGAAGGGGCGTGGCTTACAAGGGGTCGGCAAAAGTCAACGGAGGTTTTTCTTCAAATGATCCTAATGGGACTTTTAGCACTGATGAGGGATGCTCAAATATGTTTTCAAAAGTAGCTTAAGCGAACTTTGGCAAACCGAAAAAATCGTTAAAAAAATCTATGAAATTCGATTTTTGGTCATATCTCAGTTCAAAATGAACGATTCAACATGTTAAAGAGTGCTATAGAAAGATCTCGACGAGTACAACAAATTCTTCGGAGTGGACTGAAACGCTAAAATGACTGGTTCTCGAGATATTTCAGAAAGAAGCTTCAAATGCTGATAAAAATTAGGTTTTTTGGAAATATCTCGAGAACCAGTCATTTTAGCGTTTCGGTCCACTTTGAAGAATTTGTTGTACTCGTCGAGATCTTTCTATAGCACTAAAATGTTGATACGATAATTTTGAACTGAGATATGACCAAAAAGCTAATTTCATAGATTTTTTTAAACGATTTTTTCGGTGGGCCAAAGTTCGCTTAAGCTACTTTTGAAAACATATTTGAGCATCCCTCATCAGTGATAAAAGTCCCATTAGGATCATTTGAAGAAAAGCCTCCGTTGACTTTTGCCGACCCCTTGTTAGTGCTGATGTAGGAAACTTACATTATGCTATGAACCTGCAACAGTATCCCTTCAGGCAATCTCCTCCTCACTTTCCCCATCCTTCTCGGGTCGATCGTGCTTTGGAACGAGTACCTCGTCTACTATGCTAAAGTGGCTTTTAATTTTGTTTTAGACTGTGCTAATTTATACTGCATAACAATTTGTTATGTTTAAATTAATTATTAATTATCAAAATGTATTTTTTTATATTTTCCAGATCGGTCTGACATGCAGATGGCCCGAGGGAACGGAGCCGGATCCGCTACGGGTTAGTTGGCTTGTTATTTGCGATGTTCCGTCATCGGCGGGTTTTGTGCTTCACTATTGACATAGAAACCATTTGCGGTGACCATTTGCGAATGAGCGATTTCATATTCGTGCTCAGAATTCAATTAATAATAAACGAAACGTGTACTTTATCTATAGTTACTGTAGATGTACAGTTTTCTGCAACTAGATATTAGAGAGAGATGGAGCGAGCGAACGAAAGCGCGCGAATGTAAGCGAGTCAGAGAATCACTCAGGTATTCATGGTGTCCGACACGCATCTGCTTGGCCGATACAGGGGACACTGGTTGGACAAGATCAAGAGGTGGGCGGGAGATCAGAGATTATTTAACTTCCGTAAAGACTGATGAAGAAACATGATGTTGAATGGTTCTAATAATGATGGAGACAGTGCAATTGAGGGGAAGGAGGAATCGCGATCTAAAGTGGAGGGCATGAAACTAAAAAGTGTTGGTTAATCTCTTTTCGACTAGAACTTGAAATTGTTTATTCGGAAGTGGAGATATTACTCAGAAATGTTTTTTTCCTTAATGCCAATATTATTTAACCCTCAGGGAGTGGCAGATGCATCGGTCGTACCAGACGGCGCGGCAGCTACTGCAGCCCGAGGTCGCATTCTTTCTCGGTAAAGCATTTTTACAAATTTTATTTAGGATATTTTACAAAAGCAAAAGGAGGTGTTATTACTGTGAGATGATGGGCTTGAGATTTGAGTTGTCTGTGAAACACAGAAAAGCTGGCTGTCGAATGAAAATTTGGAGGGGCGCTTGGAAGGTGCGATCCAACAAGTGCGATCTAATATTGAGTACCACCTACATTAATCACAATAGTGCGCATCTATTATGCACTAACTGAAATTTCTTATTTAACCGCCCTAATGGGGTTTAGCAGGCACAACGCCGGAAGAAAACTATGACGTTATGCCGCCTCTGAAGTATCAGAAGCGGCATGCCGACTCAGTTCTCATCCGATCTAATGTCGGTTATACGGAGTGAGAGAACACGTAAAAACGGAGAGAATATTTATTTCGTCTCTCAGGCGACCTCTTCGACGAGGGTCTGTGGTCGGACAACTACCTGCTCAGGGAGTACGCAGATCGATTTGATGTGAGTGCAAAGGGGTTCTCGCAATCGATTTTATAGGTTTTTTACTAATATCCTGATGGACTATCCCAGTGATCAAAGTCCTCAGGTGATATAAATTAGCTGAAGCACAAGTTAGGCTAGACACGGGCAATGCAAATATGTATTTTTAAAATTAAGGGAATTTTTATTATTTTTTACGCATTTTTTATTTTCAGGAACTTTTCTCGTCTCGCGCCACTCGCACTATAGTGCTGCCCGGCAACCACGACCTCGGATTCCACTATGCGTGCGTTTGTTTTGTTATTTGCATCATATCTGGGACCGTTCACATTTAGGTTTCATAATGTTCTTATTTATGGTTCTAGCGAGTGTTAGTCAATGGTGCAGGGCTGAATGTTTCGTACAAATCAAATAATAACAATATCATGTGTAGTCTTAAATTTTGTAGTTGTATCTTGTTTATCGGTCTAGTATTCGTCTTTTTGCAAAAAAGTGAACCTCGATGTTTTATCGAGTTCATCCATCGTAAGGTTCAAATGCTAAGCTTCGTCTGGTGTTTAGTGTACTATCGTCACAGATCCGGAAAACATTTTTGCTGAATCTTTATATTTATATCGTAATTAGGTGTATTTTTTTCATTTTCTCTCAGTATATTTCTGAGCGCAATTATAATTTATTAAGCAAAACAGATATTTCGCGGAATCCTTTGTGTTTGATAAAGAGAGAAATATAAAACGACAGCAATTTTACGCGGAACTGATTATTTTATCACGGTAAGTTATTCGTCTATCTATTTCTTAATCTGACCATGATAAAACTCCAAGATTCAGGCACGAAATGATATTGTTTACGATTTCGGGACCCTTCAAATTGAAATTTCGACTTGTTCTTTTAAACTAATTGGTTATGTATCGGGTAGTGAAGTATACTTTCGTTGCACAATATAAAATAAATAGTTACTCCAATCAATATTACATTACAGTATGCACCCGGAGACGGTAGCATGGTTCCGGCGGCGATACGGTAGAGGACTCGTCGATGTGATCAATATCGGGAGAAGACCGTGAGAAGATATTTTAATTTACCTTATTTGAGAGTGCTCACTTACTCACTGCCTATTCTGTTTCGTGAGACAAATAGTAGCACAGTCGTAACGATTATCCGCCTGGTTGCGATTACTGGGAATTGCAAATGGGAATGACTAGTTTGCGTTGCAAATAGTTCTCTTTAGACTACGGTTATATGCTACTGTATCAGATTTATTATTCCAATCGGGCACTATTCCATATTGATGATTCGATATGCGATATTTTCACCAGAGAAATATACGGTATCAATCATTGATCGATTACAGTACTCTTCTAGATTCGTATTGATCACCTCGATGGCTCTTCATGGCGATGGCTGCAAGCTGTGCGGAGAGGCGGAGGGAAGAGTGAAGATGGTGAAGAGGAGTAGAGAGTGTGCAGAGGTATACGGTGGGATATTGTAGTGGAGTGTATGGTAGGGGTACGGTAATAAGGTATACTAATGGCTTAGGAACAATATGCTGAATTGGAATATTTTATTTTAAAGAGAACTTAGAGGAGTTCATTAGCTATAGCCCACTCTAGTGCTTTCATGACAACTGTGAAACACATGATTCACTGGTGTGTGTGTGTGTTTTTCTTTGGTTTCGAAAATCAGTTCATCGATTCTTTCTCTCCCTAACTACTCTTATTATCTCTCTTTCGGGAAGGATTTTTTTAATGTGAAAATTTGATTTAATATTGACACTAATATTGTGAAACCATTGTATTCAAATCAACTTGCGATGTTTCATTCTTACAATGAAACATGATTCCCCGGTGTATCGCAGTCGATTGCATCGCATTGGTAACTGTAATAAGAGATACTAATGGCTTAGGAACATCTCTGATTGCAAATATTTTGTTTTTAAGAAAAGGTGGAGGAGTTCATTAGCTTTAGCCCACACTAGTGCTTTCATGCCGACTGTGAAACATATTATTCACCGGAGTTTCTCAGGGGCTTCGAAAACCTATGTTTTCGTCGATTCTCTCTCTCCCTAACTACCCTTTTTTCTCTTTCGACAGGGAAAGGAATGGGTACACTGTAAAACTTAATATTTTTAGTATTGCCATATATGACGTCGATCCATTAGCTTCACACAAACTCAAGTTGCTTCATGGTGACTCTGAAACATATGATTCTCCAGTATCGGCCAGTCGATTGATCTATTGCTCCAAACTCTTTCTTTTCATTACATATAATGATTCTCTGCCAGTTTCTTCTTCATTTCCTCTTACCTCCAAAAGCGACTGTTACAGTGCGCCACAAACGACTAACAACTGTAATTGCAAATTTTATGTGCAAAATTTTCATCCCTGCTCCTCTTCAGTCCTCCAACTCCTCCTCTGCCCTCTGTCGCTCTTCTCTCTCTGCAGTCGAGTGGCCCCAGCTGCCACTGCCGCCGGTGCTGCTGCAGCACTTCCCGCTGCATCGGTGAGTGGAGAGGAGAGGGATACGGTAGGATACGGTAATCGACTCTTAGAGAACGGTAGAAATAGCAAGAACAATTAAGGGGGGAGAGTGAGAAGAGAGCTTTGAATTGTAAGACTTAACCCACGATATTACTGACGATCTCAAATTCATCAATGGTAAATAACATATCTGAAACACAAATGCTCGCTCTTTCTTTATGGCTAAATTCAGCAATGATTTTTTGCTGCCGATCTAATTGAAAGCTAGTAATTGCAAATAACGATTATCAGTTTCATAAATATTTATATTTTTTTATTTATTGTATAAATCATTTACATAATTCAGGAAGGACGAGTCCGAGTGCGTGGATGTTCCCGAATCGGACCCCGAGCGACTCACGAAGTACAGGTGAGAAATGAATTTCAACGGAGCTATATCTTGAGTGATTTTGTGAAGCTCGCAATTGGAACTGCATTTCTGTTTTAAAAAATCGAAATTATTCAACTTTTGCTCCCTGTTGACCTGTGTGATCTAAGTCCCAGGAATTGATTTTTAGACGAAACGGCATTATCGGGATTGATGGTCTCTCAATTGCTTTTTTTAAGAAAAATTTCGGTAGATGTTAGTATCCAAACGGCTGATGTTTGCACTAGGTCGGATGAGAACCATTGCTAGGAGCACACTTTGATATATTAGATGATGTAATTGTCATGCGACCTGGTGTCGCTGCTGTGTAGCTCGTACCATGCTCTTCATGAGGTTCTCTAATCAGATCCATTCTCTCTCAGGGACCAGTGGGAGTCGATCTCTCTCCCTGCCACTGAGCAGTTGATTGATGCTCTCAGGCCGATCGCCGTCTTCAATGGACACTCCCATCGACCATGCACTAAGAGGTACGGTAGAAGGATACGGTAGACAAGTGTAAGAAGGGAAAAGGGTAGAACTAAGAGATAGGGAGGGGATATCGTTTGGAATCTTCCGTATACACGCTCGAAACTGTTGCCGATGAAACGACTTCCCTTTCGATTGTAGTTCCCCCAGCGCGCTTGTGTTTCACAGTAGACATAAGTCATTGCGAAATTTTTCTTTAACAATGGTGCTGCCGTATGTGCCGTAAAAACAAATATTATAATTCTATACAACACCGAACTATTACACTATACCTTTTCTATATCATATGAATACGGTACATTTCGATTACGGTATCTCTCTCAGATGGATTAGATCGGGCGGCGCTCGCATTCGTGCATTCACCGAGTGGACTGTCAACTCGTTCTCGTGGAGGAACGGAGCGAATCCGACGTTGCTCATGGTCACTATGAGCAGGGAGAATCAGGGTGAGCGGATTATTATTTTATATCTTTATTATTATACAGTTATTTATTTAATTTTGGTTGTAGTGAGAGCAAGAGTAAAGTTTTTGACAGATGAGAATCTAGATCGGAAATTCGGTTTATGATTGGGATCTGTTGTATAGCTAAGATACAGAAGGCGTAGTTTACATTAAAATTGTGAAAGGTAGACCCGAATGATGTGACATGGTGCAATTTTGATTGCGAGGTTTGCGATTGTTTATTATTTTAGCTTGTTTTGTTGGACAACGGCGATTCAAACCATCGCAGAGTGAAAACAGCAGAACTTACATAGCAAAAGTGAAACATAACTTCGATTGGTGAACTTCAAAATACATTTTGTTTGTATCTTTGTTGGTCTCGAAGGTCCAAGAAGCATTGAATTTTCCTGTTTGCTTCTCTGATGAATCAGGTGTGAAACCTAAGACTGGGTGTTCGAAAATTTAAAGGGATAGATTGACTTTCTGTGCTTTCTTGCTTGGTTAGCGCATCATAGTGTCCCAGACAAACAGTTTTTTTTATTGTTATCGATTTGATTAATATTTTTCTAATTATGCTTCTTCCAGAAGCCGAGCCTCTCGTCGCTGTCTGCCATCTTCCCAACGAGTTCGTCTGCATTTTCCTGTACGCCCTCGTCGCTTTGACCTACCTCGGCTACAGTATCCTTTTCGTGAGAAGGAAAGTGATAGAGAGGAGGTACAGCGCAGTTAAGATGAAGTAAAAAACGATTTTTGTGTAATATTCAGCTTGTTTTGCATGACAGTTCGTAGATTTTAATGTGATTGTTATAATTCACTAATGTTACTTGTAACCATTGATTAAAATCATTGTGATATTTTTTCGTGATCTCGATCGATAAACTGTGATTTTAATGCGTTCGGAAGGTACAGATTCTTCGCCCCGACAGCAATCTAGAATGCATTTCAAGAAAGTTTTATTGTGAACGAGAGGCCTGCTCGGCAAATTGAATACACCAACCAAAGAGCATATCGATGACTAATATTGATATTGTGAACTATATACTAACATGTTTTACAATTCAGAATATGAGGCGTTGAAATTAAATGTAATCGTTGTGAGTAGAAGATCTCGAGAAGAGCGGGTGCAAGTGGGAATAGAGGAGAGATTACTAGGTGGGATGAAAACCTACAGGATGAGACCCAAAAATGGAACCCCTCTCCATGATTTTCAGAAATCGTTAGTACACTAATAGTGAGAGTGCAGAAAATAAAGAATGGAATGATTCCATTCTTGCAAAGCCATCTCTAGCTCCTTCAACAATCGCACGCGCTTTTAGACGAAGGCGTGGAATTGTATCCAAATTGATATTTTGATATTACAAATTGAAATTGATATCCAAATTGATAAATTGATATTTTATCTCGAATGACTGCGAAAACGCTGGAGAGGAGACATTTTTTGGTTATCGTTTGGTGTATTCTCATCCGACCTATTGTAGTGCCAAGGCGCTCTTTGATCTCTCTACTTGATTCTTGCGAGGAACACGACACACACGTGCTTCTTTCCTCCTGAGGCCAGCTGCCAGTTGGCTTGGAAGAGAGTGTCCTGAAAATATTGAAATTTCTCCTATAAAAGTTCTGCAAAACTCATAGAAATTTAAGTTTTCTTTACTTAGACAAATAATTTAAATAAAAAAGTCTGCTTGTAATCTTCGGAAAGCCGGATGGGTAGACAAGGGCGTCAATTCAATTACCATCAATTACCCAAGTTTGAGGTGTTATTGTAGACTGACTGATGATTGGCTGTTGCCCGAAACGTCTCGATCGATAAATACTGATGATTCACACACTCTACCCATTTGGATTGAAGATTACAACCCCTTCTTAATCAAAATCTTGCCTTAGGGTACGAGGGGTCGAGGGAGAAGGACTGCTGGTAGGTGTAGCTCTTGCCCTGCTCGAGCGGGCAAGCGAGACCACCGTGCTTGCACGTCTCATAGTCCTCAATTTCAATGATATTCCGGGCTCTAGGTCTGATTAGAACACACCGGATGAGAATCAAAATAGTACAATTCCATAGAATGCTCGAAGAAGATGTTTTGCAAGTGCGGACAACTAATACTGGCTTCTTTTTTGGTTCAAATCGGGCGGTTCTCATCCGACCTAGTGCCATATTTCGCGTATATTATTAATGATGATGAATAAAAATAAGTGAATAAGTCGAGATAAAAAAAATTACAGGTTCGCTCACACTCATCTGGTAGGGCAGCGTCGACTGGCCAAACTTGGCTTTGATGGTAGTCTCCAGATTGTTCACTCCATCCTCGGCTACAAATATCAAAATTCAAAGATCAAATATCGATTAGCGGCGCTTCTGCACAATCCCGGACAAGCTTCAGCATCGTCATTACAAATATGTGATAATTCATAATAGTATAGCTCCCTGTATCTTTACAGTTGTCTTGATCTGGTGTAGTATGAGTATTCATATCCTACAAGGCAATTCTAATGCAAAATATCAGTTTAAACTATGCGGTTGTCCGGGATTGTGCAGAAGCGCCCGATTAGCTTATCATCTGATCATTCAATCCACTCTCTTCTCCATTTTTGAATTTACCTGTTTATTTACATTTCACAAGAAATCGGGCCTTTAAAAACGCAGAATGATTTCCTCGTGCAACTCACTTCAAGCTCCGAAGATTGATAGATTAACGATCAACTTACTGGACTTGAAGGTGATCTTGATTGTGGGCTTCGATCCCGAAGCGAAAATGCAGACCTGATCACATATCAATGATTAGAATATGCTCGCATACTTCAACTGGCGAGTCGTACATGATGTGCTTACTATTTCCTATCCATTCGGCCACACGAAGATTACTAGTAACACTTCTACGCAATTACAAGAATTGCCTAGTATCGTCTTCGGCACTATGTCGGATGAGTACTATGCCGTCATGCCGCCTTTGATGTATGAAAGCGCCATGACGCCATAGTTCTCATCCGACCTAGTGCAATCCCCTTCTTACCTGCTTGGTCTCGTCCTTGATGACCTCGTCTTTGAGGGTGCACTCGCTCATCTCGAGCTTCTCGATCGTCGCCACGGACTCTGAAGGCAACAAAGATCAAAGATCATGCACAGGTCAGGGTATCACTATGATAATTTGCAAATTCAGGGCGATCTGTGAATGAAAAACATTTTTAATTTCAGTGATCAAAGATCATGTAGAGGTCAGGGCAACACTGCATGATCTCATACATGGAGGAGCGTATACACTAGTTAAGGATCGGCTGTGTTCCATGCTTTCTGTGAATGGAAAACCACTTAATCAAAGTCCAAACACTAACTGCAGTCCTTGAACGGAACTGTAATGAATGCAGAGGCCGAGCCGAGGAGAAGGACGGAGAGGAGGAGGAGGCGTGACATATCTGCAGGGAAAGATCACCGATTATTCGGTTATTCGGCACTTCGTCGAATCGGGTAGGGCGGTAAGTACAGAGGGGAGGGGGGGTTGGGCCAAATATCGAAGAAGTGCCGATTATTCAACATCAATACTATCAACGAACTCTCTAAATACAGAAAATGCAATCATTGAGAGTGCAAATTATCTGACCCCTGTTTACATTTTTTTTGTGAGAGTGTTAGGACACGGATCAAATTCTAGCTGAAGGGTATGTGTAAAAGGAAAGTGCATAAAGGCCGTGAGAGATGAGACGGTAAGGGAAATAGTTTTGCTACTACTGTGGGGAAAGGAGGGCGTATCTTTGAGTATCTTTCCATTGCACCTAATGCGAAATGTGAGGCAATAATCTCTAGAATATCTTTCCGTGAGTCCGAAAATGTTAGGCAATAATATACGCGCGGATTAGACAAATCTTAGGATTGACGAGTTGGGCACCCCTTGTTCTGTAATTTTTGTGTAATTTTCAGGGGGTAGGTTTCGCGTGTGCTAAATAGTTGATAGGCTCATAAGCTATGAAGCGCACTTGAAACAAATCCCAAAATCGAGCAAGAAAACCTGACAATTGAAACTCTAGTAAAGAGGATGGTCAGGATGAGGAAAGAAGTTGCGAATGAGACAGCCTATCTGAGGATCATTCTTGAATCTTCTCTGACCCGATCTTTCCTCTTCCACTCTTCCTCTCTCCACATTCCCCATTGTCTCTCGCCCCTCGCTGTCTGCACCCTCTCATATTCGCGTGATCCCTCGTTGAGGGTCTGAACTTGAGTAGGTTAGCAGTTGTTCGGGGGCCAATCTCACTGGAGTAAAGGGGCAGAATCGCAGAATCGCCAACTGAGTGACAAACTATCACACGTGTAGGGAAGAATCGAATCGAGCCCGGAGGAATCGAATGGAGTGGATGGCAAATTATCTGACCCCTGTTTACATTTTTTTTGTTTTTCAGTACTCATTAGGATCCCTCACAAGATAGCACTCACATTATGTTATATGCTATGGATGAGTACACGTACCGCGAGTACTGTACCGCGCATTGATAAACATGCTGAAGACGGAACTACATTTATCTGATTTTTTAAAGTTCACTGGGATGATTCGGTGAGGAAGGTTCGCTCTTTTATTATACTCTTTACAATTCTCAAACAAGAGTATATCTTTAGCACATCTGAAGTGGCACCCGGAGCCGGAAAATCGGGAAGCCGGTTTTCAGTGCTCCTCCGTCTCTGTCTTGATGGGATCGGGCTCGTGAGCATGCACAGCAACTGTTCCACAGCCGGACGCACAGCGAGACGTTCGTTTTCAGCTTGTGATGTCCGGTGGATTGAACCAGAAGAGTAATAGCGGGAGTTCGAGCTAAGAAGAGGAATGGAAGATTTAAGAAAAGAAGATCTAGATGAACCTCGCCCTGCTCGATAGTGAATTCGGTGTCCAGAATGATTCCACTTTTTCTGATCTGCATTAAGAATTCAGAAAGGTACTCTGTTTGAATTATATTCGTTGACGATTTTTGAGAATAGTGTTAAGGTTTTGTCACTTTCGCACACGTGCTTTCCCGTGCGCGTATTTTAACCTCACCTAGAGTAGAGTAGACCCTCTCAAGTCCACGTGCTCTCTCACTCTTTCTAACCGATGAAATATTTTGCCGAAAAGAGGTGTTTCCTGATCATTCCATTCAAGCGAAGAGGTCTAGCTCTCTCAATTACAAACACACTCTCGCTCGGTCTGGTCGACAAGAAAGTGTGTGGGACGAAGCGAGTCTCTTCCAATCACCTTATCAGCCTCCCTATCATTGGATTGCGATGCGTTGCGGGCAGTTAACAAATACGATAACGGCTGGTAACAAGGGGTGGAAAAGCTAATAAGGAGAGGGGCAATGCAATGCGGGAAAGGAGTAGATAGGAAGACCCTCTCCATTTCTCGTACTCTCTAGTACAGAGAAAGGAGGGAGATCACAGAGAAAGAGACAGGCGAAATAAAGGAGAGAGAGAGAAAAGGGAATGCTCGTAAACTCCTCCTGAGGGCTATCTCTTCTCTCGGGCGTGCATCCACTATGCCACGACTTCGATGGAGCCGACTTGTCGTGGCATTCGTCGCCCTGACCGTGGTGTGGGTACTGTATGCCGGATTACGGTGGAGAGAGGCAGGTGTGGAGATGGAGGAGGAAGGTGAAGTGGATGAGGTGAGATCTTCAGAAGTTAAGGAAAATCACGTTCGAAATTAGAAAATCAATCACTCGATGGAAGGAGGATGTGTTTCACCAATCGCTGAAAAGCTGTAGGAATGAGATTGATCAATTAGCGGCCGAGTTCGATGATTGCATATTTTAACAAGCAATTTTGTTCCATAGTCTCTATCACTTCATAATTGGCCGTTATTACATCGCAAATAGCATCTCCAATGGCACCGTCGCTCCTCGAAACGACCTACCGCATTTCGGTGTGACGTGAAACGTGTGCTTTTGAGAAGGAGAGAATCAGATATTATGAAATACACATCGTAGGTGATACCGATTAATGTTTGGCGATCAAATATCAAAACCAATCCCAGAGACTGCGACCGTTCCCGATCTACCACTCCACGCTCAAGTGCCAGTGCAACACGGGGTAAGTCTTTAAAAGGCTAAATCTCAGATAGTATTTTTTGAACAATGTTAGTCTTACATACATCAGGGCCACAGCTAGATTTTTTGCTGTACAATACTCCCTGAAAAACTTTTACCTCGTTTATCAGTGCTACCAATACAAATTTTGAACAATTCAAAGCATCTTAAATCATTCATTCACTTCTGCTAGTTTCTTCCAGTGGTCATTTCGGCTGAATCTCAACTAACAATCATATTTTTATTAGACAATTCTATGTGAACACAGAACAAAACCGACAAAATGGCTAAGTATTTGGAGCAGTTTCTCCTTTTTGGCCTTTCCCTCTCGAATGATTCATTCGGAGTGCAAATGCCATTGAGAAGAGAAAGGCTTTGATTAGCGCCGAATGGACTTCGCCAAAGAAGAGAAAGAGAGCAATTGTACGGTTGAATGTTATACTTACTCGATTGATTCGAATATTTGATGTATGAACAATTTTTAACCTCTTTTTTATTTCCGAGACAATAAATGCGCATCAGCCAAGCTGAAATTGTGTTTCATAGATCGATCAAATTCTTGTCATTCTGAATTGAAATGTTTACAGTGGATAGATATTGGAAAATAGAAAAAGTGGGAAAAACGACAGTCTGCTAGCAGATTGCATGTTGTAAAGTATTTTTATGTATCTTTAACTAATACTAAAAAAATCTATAAATATTCCAGCAAGCGGACGCTCTTCGTTGTGCACACTGCGACTCCTAACAAGCAGAGACGGGAGTGGATCAGGAACACCTATGGATTGCCTGAGGCGAGATTTCGATTTGTGTATACACTTTAAGTTGCACATAGAGAGTTGATGCAGTTGTTTGGGTTGAGCAGACAATGAGATTCATAATGATGCTCTAAAGAATAAGTGGAATCTGAGCTCATTTTTGTTTTCTCTCTCCGGCTGAGAAAAGAGGACATGCAAATCATATAAGCCCTCATGTTCAGACTTCCTTCTGTGGAACGAGATATGGCGATGAAGTTCAAGATTTCATAAAAATTTAAATCTAATTTTTCGTTTTGCAGAACCAGTTCGAGTACCAGTTCTGCCTGTTCTTCTTCACTGGAAGACCGAGCAATCCAATCGAGGAAAAGGTGAGTATTGGGGGGGTGAACGAGGTTTGCTGGCATTATGCCAGTATCGTTCGCTACGAGAGCCAATAACAGCCAGTGTATGATAAAGTGATGGTTTACTTCCCGAATACAATTAACCCTATATGTTGCTGAGGAAGAGCAAAGTTCTTTTAGTAGAGGCCAGGGATCTCAGACATAAGCTGTATGCAGAACCCGAGCAGTCGTTGTTGGTGTTTATACGACCAGATGACACAGTATTGCTTGTTTCGACGTAACTTTTGACTTGAAAAGATATTGAAAATCAACTGTTGAGTCGCGAAAATTGTTTTTTTTGTGCAAAAATTGTTCGAGTGTTGCACTAATCTCCTATGTGTTGATTACGTAAGCTCGTTGATGATTGATGAAAATAACATTGGATGAATGATAATATTGAAATAGATCTCAAGCCTTCTCTGGCAGTGCTATGGTGGACTCTAAGTGCAATAGAAATTTCACGGGCACTTTGAAGTGGGTCCGTTTCAAAAGCTTTCTTAAAAGTCTCAAAATGCAAAGAACGCGGTCTCCCAGATCGATCATATTCATTGAGGGAAAAGTCGTCTTCTTCGAAGCGATGGATCCAATTCCTGAAGGTGTTGTAGAGGGGGCATGTGTGTTATAAACATTCTTCAGTACGGTCTCCGAATCCTTCATTGTGATGTAGGATAGAGTGAGGTATATCAGAACATGTCGGAAGTGGGTGGCTCTAGGGAGATACATCGTTGCTGTACTAGAGCCTGACTGAATGGAAGGTAATGGAGAGTTGTTTACTATAATGGCCCCTCACTGTTTGCTATTAGGAAAGAGGGAAATCCAAAGTGCATTAGGAACGAGCAGTGTCAAAACAAAACCATATACAAAGACTTTCCGACCAACCTGATAGTATCACACGTAGAACGAATGTCACAACAATACAGACGAATTCAATTCGATCGCCTCTTCAGAATCTCCTCGAAGAGTCCGCGGCCTTCAAAGACATCGTCGTCGGCGACTTCGTCGACTCGTACACCAACATGACCATCAAAGTGAGAGAATGAGAGATGACATCGAAATAATTGCTCTCTTCATTTTACCCACTCTCTAGCCGCTCAGATCCGAGAGAAAGTGCATGCAAAGTGAAAAGAATAATTTCATGCTAAGCTGTCCCGAAGCGGACTACTGTTCTATTTTAAGAAGAAAGACTAAGTTGAGAAAATGAAATATGATGATTTTTTGTATATAAAGTTGTCAATTCGCACAATATTCTTCGTAGATAACACAGAGTTTAGGAGCGGCATGAAACATATCTCATCTCATCACTGCGGTTTCTCTGTTTCACATTCGAAGCACATTACGATTTTCTCGTCACCATAGAACTATTGCACCATTCCGCCTTCGATATATCAAAGTCAGCATTACGCAATGGTTCTAATTTTCTCTTATTGTTTCAATCATAGCAGGCGCTCTTCTGGATGCGCTTCTTCTCGACGCACTGCTCCTCTACGACGACGGTCGTCAAGCTGGACGATGACGTCACCATCAATCTGCGGTTAGCTGCTTCACATATTTCGTCTCCCATCACTCGTAAAATCATGGACATTGTTACTTGATAAGCTCATCGGTATAGCTTCTTCTAACACTAATAGGGTTAGAACAAATAGGGCTCTAAATTTTGCAATGACGTCACCATCAATCCATCAATCTGCGGTCAGTCAAATATTATTCACTTGCGGTCTTTCGTCACTCGGGAATTCAAAGATATTTCCCGTAATATACTCTCCTGTAGAATTGATACTACTAATACAATAGGGTTCCCAGGTTTTAGCAATGATATCAGCATCATTCCGCGGTTGTGCTGCTTCTCATTTTTTCGATGCATCTGCTATCGAATAGGGATTGCCTAAATGTTTGGGAAGATAACACGATCTGGCGTCTGTTATTCCTAAATAAAACTCCACAAAAGCAGAAAGCCTGATGGGAGGGGGTGTTGTTGTATCAGTGTCTGACTATTGTCTGATGTAGGAATGGCCGAATGGATTCGGATATCCATTTCGCTCGTATCCAGAGATGTCGAATCGAGCAATCGAAATACTTCTTTGTTAGCGGATTATTAATTAACCAAACCCATCTGCCATCATTAGTATGATGTATAATGACCGTATTATCTATTGAAAAAATGCAAAATAGTCAGGGCTCGAAAACGACGATCAATTTTTAATCAACACTTTTCAAATAGCAGCTCAACGAACAACCTGGTTTTAATCGTCTAGAGAGTCTGAAAGTATGCTCCAGACATGACTCTCGCAGAGCGCCGCAGCGACTAATTGCGAATTTTCTACACAAATAATTCGAAGTCTCAATTTCGAATTGAAATTTGCAGGGCGCTCACACATCGTATCGTATAGAAAGTGTGAAGGGTAGAAGCAGGTGTAACGTTTGCAGAGCGCCGCAATCGACTAATTTCCAATTTTCTGTACAAAATCTTAAGGGCGCTCTCGCATCGCCTCACCTCCCTTCCGTCTGACGCCATCTACGGTGTGCGATGGACGAAACAGCCTGTGAGGAGATTCAACACCAGCAAGTGGTGAGATCAGCAAGTAGTGATGTTGTTATTTTGCTACAATTAGCTGTCGTATAAGAGCCTGATTTGTGAGCAATGATTTTTTTATATACGAATCTTTCGTCGTCAATCATTATGCATCACATCTCTGATGAAATATACGAGATGGTTAAAGCACATTCGATTTCTGATTTTGAAGCGCATTCTGCGTTGCTTTCAGATTATTCATGTCGGGTAATAGTCTCAGATGACAGAATTTGGGAATTGACGATGCAATAATTTGTATTACGAACTTCACACATTGAAGAGAGTGCAATTCCATTCCAATATTTCCAGGTACGTGCCCTACTCGCTGTACCCATTCGAGCACTTCCCGCCCTACGTCAGCGGCAGCTCGTACATTCTCGAGTAAGTTAAACGGAAGTTTACCCAATAAATAAATGCCCCCAAGTGCATGATTTTCTCAAATGGAAGTGTCTTCTCATATTTTACTGAAAAGTACTGCGAACAAAGTGGGGGGGGGGGAAGCTGATCTCGAGAAATAAATCTGTAAATCAATAAACGATGCATGTCAGATTATAAGCGCTCCCAAAATTAATATCCCAACTTTGTAATTTACAGAAATGTGGTACCGATCTATTTGAGGATATATTTGCAAACAACAGAATGGGGACGACTTCGCAAGATCATAATTACTCACCTGAACGATAAACAAGAGCACGCAAAACGAAGAGAGCCATTCTTTGCGTTTTTTGCGATAGTCTGTTCAGATATTTAATTTTATAAGTTTTAAAAATGTGTTTGATACACACAGCGCTCACATTGGACCACGCAATTCATATACCCCCGGTGAAACCTACATAAACGATCAGGCGATCTGTTTTGGAGGACATTTAGGGCAGAGTTGGTTAACTTTTCTCTCAAATTCCTTACTGTTTTAGCACTCGATCGATCCAGAGGATGCTCGGGAGGGTGAAGTACCACGGGAAGTATATGCACGTGCGTATTCATGATTGCACTTTTCCAAATTAAATTTACTTTTAAACACCAATGCATTATTCAAGTCTATTTGAATTAGATTTAATTCTAGGTATTAGGAATACTGTCAAGAGTTTCCGAATTAAGCAATATTTTTGCTTTCAGACGGAAAGAGGTCTACCATTAAAATTGAATCACGAAATATTCTCATATTTTCATTTTGAAACTCAAAATGCGGACGCTTTCGATTTCTCGTAAATATTCAGTTCCATCTTTTAAAAGGTGAAATATTTCATGCAGATCGAAGAAAATTCCAGATCGATGACGTCTACACTACCGGGATTCTCGCTAATTCCGCCGGCATTCGAGTGATCGATAGGGCGAAATGGTGAGCATTTTTCATTAAAGTTTTCTAAAATTTGATATTTTGTATGTCCTTGTTTTTTTATGTTTTAGGGACTTTACGTATCTCATGAGCTTTGTTCATCTAGTGGAAATTTGCATGAAAATTCTTGAAACATTTTCAATAAGATAACCCTAATTATCATTGTTTTCCTGTTATTCAATTCCATGACAATACTTCTTCGGAATGGATAGTTTACTGTTTCTATGACACCTTGTTCTACTCAGCTTGTGAAATCGTATGGCAAATATGAGTGATTTTTAGACGTCAAGGCTGACATTGAGCACTCGAAGCAGAAATGATCGTTTTTGAGCCATTGTCGAATCCCATTCTGATCGAGTCGATTGTTTGACTCTTGTCTTAGGCTACACATTCAACACATTATTATACCAAAACACTGCATAATAAAGTTTCATTCATTTTGATAAAAAAATAATGCATACATCATATCAGGATTACCGCATCACCTGCAAATTCTATTTGCTCTTTGCAGGTGGAACTTTGACAACAATTCGACAGACTATCTCAGGTAAGGCTACTTTCAGCACGTTGCATATATCTTTATGTCTGTTAATCACAAGAATCAAGATTGAGGACTAGATGCATATCACGCCTCTTATGAGAGAATCGACCCAACATGACTGGATTCTGGCAAAGCGGCCACTTTTCGGTTTCGGGTTTTCGACGTTTTTGGGGTCTCCCATGCATGCCTAGCCCCTCCCTGATTGGAATAGTCTCAGTGGCTGCTCCTCATCGAGATGCTGCACTTGTCGGATGAACGCTTCTGACTTTGAAAGCTCATTTATGTGCTTCAAAATTACAGTAGAAAGGCCGATTTTGTTTTCCCGGGGTAACTTTTCATGCTCTATTCACCTATATTTTTCATTTAGCCTTAATTTAAGATATGTTCGCATGACATTTAACTCAATTTATTTCAAAAACCGCTCGAAAAGCCACTGATTTTTTTTGATTTGGCGTATGCAGCTTCTCAAGACGAATCGTTCTTAAAAGGGGTTTCAGCTCCCATAAATCGGGGGGTAACTTAGTGCCCCATGGGAAAAAACTTTTTTGAATGATTTGAAGTTATTTTTCACTGCGTAAATTTATTGTTCTCCATCTCATTCTCTGTGAAACTCAACCTAAATAATTCAAAAGCCGTGCGAGCGCGAGCGAGCGACGAGAAATGAGAGGAAGAACAATGAAATTATACAGTCAAAAAAATTCAAATCATTCAAAAAAGTTTTTCGCATGGGGCACTAAGTTACCGCCCGAGTTATGGGAGCTTAAACACCTTAAACGATTCGCCCTGAGGAGCTGCATACGCCTATTCAAAAAATCAGTGGCTTTTCGAGCGGTTTTTGAAATAAATTGAGTTGAATGTCACACGAACATATCTTAAATTAAGGCTAAATGAAAAATATAGGTGAATAGAGCATGAAAAGTTACCCTGGGAAAACAAAATCGGCCTTTCTACTGTAATTTTGAAGCACATAAATGAGCTCTCAAAGTCAGAACCGTTCATCCGACAGGTGCTGCATCTCGATGAGGAGCAGCCACTGAGACTATTCCAATCAGGGTCTCAGTGGCTGCTCCTCATGCTAGGCATGCATGGGAGACCCCAAAAACGTCGAAAACCCGAAACCGAAAAGTGGCTGCTTTGCCAGAATCTAATCGATTCTCTGATAAGAGGCGTGATATATTTTAGCCATTCGTTGACCTGAAATATATGTAGGTGGTATCTTTAATTTTCAAAGTTCGTATCATTTTAGGCGAGGAATAGTGCTCTTCGCCTTTGTCCAGAAGGACCAGGACGTTGTACAATTGTACAATGAGGTGGAGAAGATAACTGACAATCAAATTGCCATTTACCCTCCAATCAATTACGAATAGCTAATTAAATTAAATTAATTAATTAAATTAGATAAAATAGTCGTAAACACGATATTGTTTATGTCGACCAACTCAATTTCTTTTCGGCCCCAGGTGTGAATTAGGTCTAGTTTTTGGTATTTCCCAATCTGTGATGTATTATCTTTGGTATCAGTGGTGCTCTCAGCTAGACGGGTATAAAGTGTTCAATATTCTAGCCAGTGTACTTTAAAACGTTCCATTTTATGCTTAAAACGGATAAATATGGAATGGGAATAGACTCATCATATCTGTGTCTAATCTTGGAAGATCGCGAAACACTGAAAAAGGAGTGAGAAGAAACTGGAATTACTGGGTAGCTTCGAGTAAGAAGAACGACAGAAGGGAGTTTTGCCAAATCTAACAACAAAAATGACGCTATAATCGAAGATAATAACAGAGAAAACAAAAAAATTCACAGTGCCTGACTGATTGCTGGAGTGATCATGAGAGCAATCGTCTGACCCTCTTCAGTGTTCACGCCAGTTAGAGAGAAAAACTGAAGAGAGTTCGATCATCACATTATCAGGGGGGTTGTGAAGAGAGACGGGGGAGAGGTATAGAAAAAGTGTGAATTTGAGGGACCAACTCCGATAAAAACAACCAACTCCAAGGATAATGCCATACCTCATGTGCACCATGAATAGATGGAATAAAAATTTGTATTTGTATTTGAGGGTAACGGAAGGGTACATGATGAGGAATGTAACTGAATGAAGGAAGGAGAAGTGGATTGGTGCAGGAGAGGCGATGGATGGGATGCAAAATACTGCAAGCGAAAGAACAATACGATTTACTTCTATTTACGAATGTTGCTTGAGATGGTGTGCATAGGCGGGAGTGTGAGGGGCAGAATGCTGAAGGGATCGAGAGGTTACAGGGGAGAATAGGGGAATGGTAAGATAGGATGGAGAGTAAGGGGAAGTGGATTGGAAGGAGAGGAAAGCGACATCAGAGGCTGGGCCTGGCTTCTTCTTCGACCGCGACGCCCTTTTGCATGCGATGAGGGCACCTTGAAGGATATTTTCATTTGTGTAACCACGGGTTTTTCGTGTTTTTCGTTGTTCCCGGCAGGAAGAAAGAAGTGATAAAATTTTGCGTACATCAGGGATATCCGGACGACTGATCACGGTCTTGAACTCCTCGATTTGGTTCAGATCTCTTGCTCAGTCGAGGACGACTCTCGCGTGCGTGGAAGTCGGAAAGATGGCCTCAATGCGGGCATGTAAAGCTATTTTTCTCATTCCAAGATCATGATGTTGGATGGGTCTGTTGCAAGGGATCGAAGTTATATCCACGTCAGCACTCCCGAGCTCTTTCCAGCATATCCTGTAGGGCTTTCGCTGGGAAGCAAAACGCAACCCGCCCCGCCCAATCGCAGATGCTACTATACATAGCTTCTAAAAAATCATCGCTAGTACACTGTACTCATCTCTGATTATGTTGGGCGCCGACTGTTAAATTTGGTATTGCGATCAAATTAGACATTGTTTTCTGTACATGAATTTGAGTACTTTGGCTGGTTGGACGGCCTCCTCGTCGAGTTGCTTATCGTCGAGACGCCATACGGCGATCGGCATGACCGGATAGCCCAGCAGCTCTGTGATGCGGAAGACCTGAAAGAGTAAGCATGGATAATTTTCCTCCCCCCCCCCCCCCCCTAAACTACCCCAACCATATTTGCAACATCACTTAATTCAAGCATCCAGCACCAAGAAAAATAGAGATGTGGAAGTAGATGTTGATTAGGGTTCTCTTATTGGAAAATTTGTTTTGAATTTTCGTGTAAGTTACATTTCCACTGGATAGACAACGCTCTTCGCATATATAAAGTCCCTGAAGCAAACATGAAAATACCAAAAAATTGTCCAACGATAACTCTAATGTGGATCTAAGAAATTGCGAAATACCTTGGAGAAATCCGCCATCACTTGCTCCTCCAGACTCAGAGTGGCGTCCACTGGCAGACCGAAGATGGTGACCACTCTATTGCCAGTCGCATCCCCGCTTTTGACCTGCGATATACACACTATCGCACCCCGTTAGTGGAGCGAAGATTATAAAGAATCTGGTCCCATCCTCACCTGAGCATTACTGCCCGATGTAATAAATCTATTCTATAAAAACCAATACATACAACCTTCACACTAATCGAGGTCGATTTATATGCTAGGGTTTCAATTTTCAGGTATTAGTGGGTCATCTTCGAATGTGTTTCAGGTGCGCTATACAGCTGATACGCTCATGATCTGTGTAGCGCACCTGAAACATACCCGAAAATGAGCCTGAATTGCCTGAAAATTGAAACCCTAATATGTATGTTCTCGCAACAATCGGGATCGATGGGGATGGACAGTGATGCCCCCCTCGCTCTCTCTCTCACTATCTCGATGTCTAGGGACTGTTCAGCGAAAACAATTAGCAACAGGGCAGACAAACACGTGAGAGACCGAGTCCATCGTGAATTGTTTCGCAAGAAAAGACTCTCTACACGTTGCGTATTCTCTAGCAAATCCGAAGAGGGGAGAGCATTATGGTTCGAGAAACGATTCCACGTTCTCTTCGTTCTCCACACTCTCTAGACCGGTCGAACGGCGATTGAGTGTATAGAATGAAGAGGGCGTTATATCGTTTCTCGAACTCTAATTTCTACCTTGTAGGGCGGGACCGAGGCTGTGACTGCTTCCGTCGACGAGAAGGAACCGTCCTCGAGGCCGCAGATATACAGATGGGCGGAGAGGCGCTCAGTGAGCCTGCGCACCTCCTCCTCGAGAACGTGAACGCGCTCGTGGAGAATGTTCTGCTGGGAGGAGTAAGTCGAGACCTGGGACTGGTCTGAGTGAACTCCGATGCTAGGTGAGTTCTGTGGGGTGTCATTGGGGAATGAAGATGGGGAGTCGAGATAGGAAAGGGTAGGCAGCTTCTCGGAAGGAAGAATGGAAGGTTCCGGGACGGCGATAAAGGGGGGTTCGCGATTGTCGGACATCTGGGGAATCTAGAGAGCGAGACAGAGAGAGGGATGCGTCTCTCTAAATGGCTGGAGGCCTGGGCGATAGGGGGATATGCTAGGGGTGCATAGTCTCATGGCAACGTGGCATGATTGAGGAGCAAGGGCAGAGAAGTGCCAATTATGATGCGAGAGCGAGAGCGTAAACATCGAATGGTGGCGAAATCGCATTCTAATAATTTCACTGTTTTGTCGCAGTCTCTCCCATAAATGCTTCTTCATATTGCCTCTGCTATCATCAGAATCCTCAATCTATATTACTATGCAGTTTAGTCTCACGTCAACTCATGGGGAAAGAGCGGAAAAGTGCCAATTATGATGTTAGAGAAGCGACGGGCGAGAGCGTACACATATGGGAAAGTAGAGACTGTCGGGTCTTCGAAATGTGCGACTATACTCTAGCGATGACGAAAAAAGATTTTCAAGCGGGACTGAAGCGGTAGAATAGATCTGACTCCCTTATTTTGCTGAGTCTCTCGCAGAGCATGCAATGCGATAGATGCACTTTACATTTAGAAAATAACGTAAAATGTCAAATGTGTGTCGATATTATCAAGTTATGATCACGTCAGATATTTAATATCCCACATTGAAACCTAATATTGAAAGCATTTGCTGAAAAACAATGTAATTGTTGGTTCAAATTCCTCAAAGTGAATATGTTTCAATCACCCCATATATTTCGTAGTAATTGAGCGCTCTAATGATTCCAGCGAAATGAGATCGTAGCGAAAAAAAACAACAAATTTAAAAAAAGGAATATGATTGACCGGTGCCTGCATGCCCCTACAATAATTTCTTTGTCCTCAGCCAGGCCAATTATACTTCATTCACCACGAACAACAATGAGTCAGGCACCATAGCAGCCTCGATTACTGTAGCTGTTAGACCGGATGATCACCGTCTCGTATGATAACTTTCCGGATGATAACCAAAAAAGTATGATACTGGAGAACATTCACAGAAGCATTGCTGACACTGTAGATACCTAAAGAACATTCTGGGGAAGGGAGGAAGGTGGTCATCCGACCTAGCGCTCTCCTGCTCTATGGAGTAGGGATCGATTTCGAGTCATTTCTCGATTGTAACATCTCATAGATGGTAGAAAATCATTGCTTACAAGTCCTTCCCATTTCACTTTGGTTCACTAGGGATGGATTTCCGAAATTTTCCCAAATGTTGAAATATCATTCAAAATAATTGAAACATGCAATTCGAAAGTACGAAGAAGTTGATTTTTGAGTCCGTACAGCATTGCTTCTAAGTGTGCTCGAGTGACACCGGGTTATTAATGCAGTGTAATCTGTGCATCACAAAGTGTAGTCTGAGCTATTTCCTAATCTGTAATTGCTGTTGATCTCAGCTCTATCAGTGATGCTCCGAGGCCAACGGGTATAAAGTGCACACCATTCCCGGAGTTATCGTCTGATCTCTCCAAATTGCATTCTCGCGTTCTAACCGGCGAGAGAGTGTGTAATACGAGGAGAGTCAGACCACTGCTCCATTCCCGACATGCTTTTCCGTGTATTTTATCGGGCCGACACCCCTTTGTCGGGCAACAAATAGATAAATATCGAATGGAAACGGACTGATTAGGCTGTATTTCGAATTTTCGAGGGCTTTTACGCGCCTCTTCGCATCAATAATAAGTATCTGCTGAAAATGAAGCTGTGTACAATCTTGTTCCAGGCATTCATTTACCCATGGAATATTTGCCACATTTATTCCCGTGCGAATCTAAGTGAATATATGACTCCATGTGTTTATATCGTTCTTCGAAACGCGCGATAGCCTATTCAAACTCAGCTAGCTCACAGGCCATTATCAATTGGGTGGATTCAGTCTGGAGTATGTTAGGAATAATGTTTGGTCACGATTGTTTGGCCATTAATTACACGCAGGTTATCATTTACAATCACGTGTGCTAATTTTAGTGCGAGACTACTGACGACAGCAGCCAGCCATTGACGCATTTGGATCACGCTCTCTAATTAGCGCTCTCATACTCTCACACTCCGCCTCTTGGACAGCGATAGATTAGCAAGAAACGACTTTGAAGAAACGAACAGAAAGAAACGAAACGATTTAATGCCCAGCCATTGACGCAATTCAGCCGCTTCATGTGATTAGAATCACGCATTCCGTCTTGTGGTTAATTGTAGTGAAGTGGTCTCCACATTGAAGTTCGAGAAACGACACCACGGTTTCTTCATTCTACACACTCTCTTTTGACGGCACTGGTCGGATGAGAACTATGACGTCATGCCGCCTTTGATATACCAACGGCGGCATGACGTCATAGTTCTCATCCGGTCTAGTGCTCTTTCGACCGGCAAGTGGCGAGAGCGAATGTAGAAAGGATACCGTGGTATCGTTTCTCGAAGTCTACTCCTCAATAGGGTTCTCTTATAACGAACATGAAACACAACTGAAAATGATGCAAAACCATTACAATGAGAGCATAAGAGAGCCCTACTCCTCATCTAACGATCTCTCGTCAATCTGGACACTGAGAGAACACATAGAAGATATTCCTAAATTGGGTCGCTGTTCCTTATTTGTAGTCTCATTATCGCGCTGGCGAGGCCACAGTGAGGAGATCGACA
Source organism: Pristionchus mayeri (assembly GCA_036245805.1). Taxonomy (NCBI): domain Eukaryota; kingdom Metazoa; phylum Nematoda; class Chromadorea; order Rhabditida; family Neodiplogasteridae; genus Pristionchus; species Pristionchus mayeri. The sequence continues at coordinate 5,488,823 of BTRK01000002.1, read as the reverse complement.
AATGCCCAATGCAACGGATTTGCGGTGGCAATTTTTATCGTCAGTCTGCATTTCCACTCGCTGATATTGCATGTAAGTGATAGAGTTCACTTATTGGAAAATTGTTGTTCCATTTTATGTTTCATGTGCATAATACAGCGAATTTGCTTTAGTTTATGCAGCGCACCTGAAACATTTCCGAAAATGGAGCAAATACTTCCAATAAGAGAACCCTAGTAAGGTAGCACGCATAATGGCAGATGCACGTTTGTATCAATCCTCCCATGAAAGATACCTTTGAAAACTGCCAAGTCATTCTACCACAAAATCAAGATACCTTCGCCACGTTGCTTTCCCATTGTCTCTCCATCGATTGCAAAGATAGAATAGCAGAGCAGAGATGCTATCTTTCCTCTGACATGATGAAAGGGGCAAATACAATGCGAAAACATGCCCCCAATTAAATACTCCCGGATGCGCAATAAGTATGTTTTTCCCTCCTGGCATGCGCGAGCGCTCAAAACAATGGAGTTCTAGAGAGGTGCGCGGAAGAGTACTAGTAGTATTCCGTACAACTATTATTTCCTTCTTTGATCGTCTAAATAGTTTTGGTAGCGGAATGTTCTTTAGACGCACATGCGAGAAACGGCGTCATAGCTTCAGTACCACTCCATCAAGCCTTCTTCTCTTGACGAGTCGCTTTGCGTGGGACCACCTATTCTCTCACCTATTTCATATCTGATCGTTCTTTGTGCGCAATTGCAAATTGTCAATGAGTGTTTTCTATGTTTCCATTTGCCTCACTTCTTTCATCACTTTACCTTCCCATTTCAATTTTCACCCGATGTTCCGATATTTTAGCGCCTCGCACTCGTCATAATTTCATGAGCACTGGCGAAATATTTGTGTCATAGTCTGAGCGTAGCTTGGTCAAATTTTTTCGTAGGATCGGGAATAAATTCTACGAGCAGGATCAGGAATAAATTGTGAGTTTGTGTGCTCTAGCACCCTTCTGACCTTCGAGATAGCAGAATGAACGTGTCATACGTTGCATAACTTTCTGCTACACAAGCTTCCAATAAGATATACATTGGACAAGCGGTCACTCCTCCCGCTCACGAGGCACCCTCCCCTTGGCACTCTCCTCTCTTGTACGACAGAATTCGGGAGATCGACCCCCCTTCTCACCCCTCCCTCCCCCTCCATTTCACGCACATTCTGCACTTGCCGAAGCACCCTAGTGGTGTACGATAAATAAATAATAAATAATAAATAACTCTTGCAGTGCGCCGCAACGACTAATTGCGAAGTTTCAGTGCAAAATTGATTGCTAAACCACTCCTAGCTGTTCAGTTGATCAGATGGTCTTTGAGTGGAATACCAATGGCGCACATTGCGCAAGGGATGACTTTGCAAGACATGATCTTCATCATGCACACTCTTTCGCCTTTCAGACTGGTGAGAGAGCACGTAGAATAAAGAGAGTCTTTTCTGGTTAGGCTGTGACTGATCATATGGTCGTTAACCAGCGGAATGCCAAGATGTGAACGTTGCGTTGCGCCCACGCTATGTCATCGCGATCTTTGAGTCTGCTGTCATATATTACCGTCCATTCCGGGGCACTGCTTCGGCGAATGCACGCTATTTCATAGGGGCATCGTCACTATTACGAGCTGGTCTCCGGGAAGACAATGGACTGATCATTGTAACCCCTGATTCAATGATCCATACAACAAATGTGCAATATGATAGTACCGTAGTATTATGGGCAAATCATGTTCACTCTTCGATTTTATTTCCTAAAGGTGATTCCTTAAGAAAATAATTCACAGCGATTCGCTACCCACGATCTTTGTATCTTTTCAAATTTACTGTCCCGCATTGTTTCGGCGAATGCACGCTATTTCATAGTGACGTCGTCACTTTTATGAGTCAGGCTAGGAAGAACATTGCAACGCCCATCCAGACGCCCGACAGTTTGGCAAACGTGACCTTGTCGCAACTCTCTCCCAGATTTTCGCAATCATTCCTTCGTATTGCATACCAACCTGGGTTGTGCAAAAATTTACGGTCTCTTCATTCCGCGTACTCTCTAGCCGGTCAGACAGTGCGAGAGAGTATGCGGAATGAAGAGACCGTAAAATTTTTGCCCAACCCAGATACCAACGCGGAGCGTGAACCGATTACGTCACGGGTTGAGCTGGTTACAATATTTGAATAATGATTCACGGGCCGAGATCAACTATTGCGGTTACCCTTCTTATTTACACTGGCTATCGCTTTTTCGCTCGTCTGACAGCTGTAACGGTTCTATGAGCAATGGTTCTCCTAGTTTTTTTTGATTTGATGGTCGATATTTAGCACCCTTTCGGCGTGGTTGGAATGGTGAGTAGGTGGCCAGCCCCTCCCCTCGTTCTTATTCCCCAGCGTTGAGCGCCTCTTCTCAAGCTATCAGCTTCTCACTCACTCTTTTGAGCAATGCAATCGCTTCCTGTTGCTTGACGATTTTATAGCATTTATCAGAGAGTTGACATGGATGTTGGTGAGTAAGCGTTTGGCCCACCCCTGGGGCAAATTTTTATCAAATTATCGGAGCCTAAAACAGAGGCCATTGATGAGTAAGGCTGAGGCCCACCCCAGAGGGCGCATTCTCTATCCGCGACTCCATTTTCGGCATTTGTGAGTAGACGAGACAGCCACACAGCCACACCCTAATGGGTTTATCAGAATAAAAACTTGGTCAGTCTCTGATAACATGATAAGGGTATAAATTCCGCTGATCCTCGCATGCAGCCCTATTATGATTAGAGTTCGATAGTTGGTGTCTTTTGATCTGCCTTTTGATCATTTCCATTCGATTGTTTTTGCCCTATTGTGCAGATTGATATCGCGCTGATAGCAACATACCAGCGTCTTCTGTCATACTGTGTTTATAGCGATATTTAGATGAAGCATCTTCATTTTTTTCACTCATGCTTTCTATTTTCCATAATTGTGCACAATTGTCATCGTCCTGTCCAGTAGTCTGAACAATTCGTGTCATTTTCCCCTCATTAATCACCAGTAAATTGAAGTGCACAGGTCTGTCCCATATTCGTTATGTATATCCGAGCTCATTCTGTTGAATTTTGACACAGTCACTCAATTATAAGGGATGATTCAAATTTTCGATCTGTGCGCGAAACGCGCGATGGTTTATGCAAATTGATTTCCCACTACGAGTGTACTTGGACTGGACTCGACAGGTTTTTGACGCAGAAAAGGGTTTATGCAAATTAGATTCACTCACTTCATTTCAGTGCATGTGGACGCATTTCTCGTTTTACATTATCTTTGGTAACTCTAATGTCGTTTCTTGATGGGAAAATTATTAGAGTTCTCGTATTTCAGAGCTTGTTTCCTCTTTCGCGTCGTCAAGAGAGTGGAATGACGATTACTCTCCAATTTCGAACTTTACGGTTGAGAAAATCAGTCGCTGTAGTCCTCTGTTGCCTCATTCGCTCACTCATGCGAATATAATTGATTCTCCGTTGCTTATACCCAAAATTACAATGAATCCTCACGCACTCCATTTCGAATCGCGATCAATGCTTGTTGGCCTACTGACAATTCATCATTGCCGCAATATTCCCCGAATGAGTCAATTTTCAGAATTTTCACCCTGCTATGATTACTATGATCAATCTGCCTACCGAGGTGCCGGTGGACTTGTACGCTTCGCCCGTCGCAAGAATCAGCAAACTTACGAGCATGTGAGAGCTTACTTCATTGAAATTGAATTATTAACCCGAATATGCTTGTCAATTGTGGAACAATCGATCCCCGCTTTTGAGATATAAATACAGACTTTCTATCCATTTGGCTTACTGGTTTCATTAGCCTCAGGCGATATCACCCAAAACTGAAATAAATGAATGACTGACTCTCTCAGAGGTCGACCAACATCACTGCCCAACTTCGCTGACCTCCCCTCAACACCAACAAGCTCGAAACCTGTGCCATCTCCAGCTACAAGCGAGAAGATCCAGGTATGCTTCAACAGTTCATTGTATTTGTTTGAACGAGACGGAATTGATCACCGTGCGATGGACGCCTTTCGAAAAGCCACACAGATATCACACTCAATAGATTAAGTTAAACCCAATTGAGCCGAGGAAAATCGAACACACATATTATAATATAACCAATGAGAGCAAACTTTATTGAAATGCTCATCTCAGTACTCACTTGGTCTGTTCTCGCGGAGACACACCAAGTCTTCTCTAGACTATTGCCCAGACGGAAGAAAGTGCAAGAACGGAAGGCCGGTGAATGTGAGTGAATAACAATATTGCTTTTATTATAGATTAATGGAATTCAATGATGGAAATGTTTTTTTGAAACATTGCCAATTGATCTGCATTTTTTTGCGAATGAGTTTCAATGTTGGGATTTGAGCATAAAGACCTATTCATCAACGATATAATTTATCTGCTGCGTTAACAACTATAAAATAAGCAAAGCGGTGAAAGCATGATCACATTTTGACACATTTCGAAAAACATAACTTATTTATTTCCAGGTGCAAAACCCCTCGAAGTTGTGGGACGAACTTCTGATGCGCAAGATGGTTTCCCGAATTCTCGAAGAAATCGGCAGTCCGGTGGCACATTTGCAGACGATTGAGACTTTTGAGAAGACGAATTTGTTGAGTACGTTGCGATGGGATTAAATGTTATATAATTTCAGATCGATACATAAATTCTGAAAACCCATGAATTTCAATATTCGCTTTGCAGACAACCAAATATCTCGGTCCATGCCCAACCTTTGCTCAGATGACAAGCTTTCGACAGTGAAGTTTTGCGATAAATGTAATGCAGTCATACATGAAGAATTGGGCTTGCGTATGAAGGTGCGAAGCAAACCGAAATTATAACAAGCCTTATTTTTAAAATTTCAGATCGATCGGGCGGCCACGAATAATAATAAAGTTTGCAAGAATCTGTGCAGAGACTGCAGCTAATTACAGTCATTCCATCAAATACGCCTCACAATTTGATGACATCCGTTGAATGTGTCCATACATACAACGAACAAACACTAACTTAAATTATTACGAAGACTCAAATCTACGAGTATAGTCATTATTCGTTACCACTGTTTTGCGAACATTTTCCGTTTTCATGCAAATGATACTATAATAAATAGTAACATTCTTCCCTCGACGCCACTGTGTTTCTAGCAGCTCACGTGATACGAATGTTCACTAAGCGCTGTCATGGCAAAATATCGACCATTTTGGTCTCTGAAAATTTATCATTCATCAGTGATGTCTTTTGTTCAAGGGTGACTGAGGTCGACGAGTATAGTAAGTAAGGTGTACAACATTTTGTAGATACGTTGAAATGTGTTTCAGCGTTCTGAGATATTCATTTGTCGGAAAAAGTTAGATAACACCGATGTTAGAACTTTAAATCCAGAGTTTATCCTACGTGACAAATTATCATGAAATTATATGCAATAATGATACGGCATGCGCCGTTATATAACTTCCGGTTAGAAAACACTATTATGCACATTATGATGGCTATTTCCGGAAAAAAAGTGAAAAATAATTGCAAAATTTGCTTTATCTATGAGGTGCCACATGATAAACACAGGAAGCCGATATTATTGATTGCATCAACCTTGTATTTGTTAAAGTCAGAAAAACACAAGAAACATTATTGCGCCGAAGTTCGCTAATTTGATATGCACTCAAAACATCCGTCAGAATTGTGAAATTTATTGCCAACAGGCTATTGTTGGGGGACAATGTGGTCATTATTAATGTTGTTATTCTAACTTTGAAGCTGTGAGGGGTTATTGCATTCGAAAAAAGATAGTTGTAGAATATCTGATGATACTTCCAAAACAACGATATGTGATGACTAGAAAAGGAAGTAAATTGATGTTCATTAAGTGTCGCTGCAAAGGTTCTGCGTGCTTCCGGGAGCCGAGCTCATTGACGGAGTTAGCAGATCATCCATAATGTCTTGCAGGGCGGATTCAGAATCCGCTTTCTCAACGCCGACATCCGACGAGGCGCGCTCTCTCTAAAGGGAATGACGTTTTGATTATTGTAGTTACCACTTTCTGTCATAATTTCGCAAACTCCATCACTGGTAAATTGTACATGGTTCCAAAGGAGAACGAATGATTTGAAATAAAAAGTTTGCTTACCTTCAGATCCACTCCCAATTCCTCATCAATCGCCGCGCTGCAAGCGTCGCAAAGCTGCACTTCCTTTTCCTTGTCTTCAGAACAAAGGTTGGGCTCGGACCGCGATGTTCGCCGACCTGCATTAATTTTCACTCGCAAAACTTATGAACCGTTATTTTCGATCTTTAATTTCCAAGATCAAATATATTTAATTGAGTTGAATGAGATCGATTCGACGATCAATCGGCTTCGTGCAATCACACTTAAAAGCAAAGTCTGAAACTCACTCCGTAGGTTCATTCTTCCGAACGTTTTCTCCATCGTCTGAAGATGTTCTAACGGAATGGCGATTTCGCCCTGGATCCTGTTGACCATCTTGCGCATGAAGAGCTCCTCCCACAACTTGGATGGGGTTCGGGCCTGCTATTTGCATAATTCCTTTGTAATTATACAAGCATAACGACTTCCGGTGATTATCCTGCAGGCGCCGTTTGACAACTTCCGATTTGAAAGACCTATTATTCCCTATTATTATGTTGATCATTTCCGCTGCTCAAATTCTTTTTATCTATGAGATGGCACGTAGTAAGCGAAGCTAAATGATTTTTATTTTTTTCCAAACTGTGATGCTCAATACAAAATCCTACGCGCCGATGTGGAAAAATAGTGAACACATTCAATTGACGACATAATCTCGGCAACTAACAAGGTGGTTGAATTTTAGCTATATTTTATTTAGAATTGTTTTCGGACAGGACATGCGCCACCAATCGTTGATGTGCAAACTATTGAGAAAATGAAATTACATTGAAACCCCACTCATGTCCATGGAATTCCATCGAGTCAGTCTTCCTAAATTAATCTACAGAGCGCACTCACGGCACTAGGTCGGATGATGCCCTAAAAATGAACTTTTCTGCAGCACTTTCTCAGAAGAATTATTGATACTTAGGGAACTGACTGCGAACATACTGAGGGAAGGGTGCAAATTCTGGTTATCCGGAAGGTTATCATCCAACGGTGATCATCCGATCTAGTGCCACACTTACGGGTCGTGCATCCTGGCACTTGCGACCGTCGGCGCAGTAGCTCTGTGACGGCTGTCGTTGCCTGTGTGAGAAGAGACCGAGAGAAAACTGAAAATGTTGAACTCTAGGACGTTGCTTTTTCAATTATTTCCTTTCTACGTAGACTTATTATACAGTATCGATCAAAAGTATTCGTCCAAAATTTCGGCGCCTTAAAATATTTGAAACGATTGACCATTCATGCTGGCATTTTAACAGTAGATAGGTAATTCATCGGGGAATCCGATGAACTTATAGACAACTCCTCAAAAGTTTTCGCTCTTGCATAGTGGTGACGCAATCACAATAGACTTTTTCAAAATGGATTATTTCCTCGGAGAAATTTTTCGTGCTTACCGGATTTTCTGAGGGTTGAGAGGTGCCATAGGGCTATTCAGAAAACAATTTTCAAGTTGCGGCGACTTCGCACCAATTTGCAGCAGCCGCTGCAAATTCGAGGCTGCAAACTCATAACTGGTTATAGACAAGCTAGAAACTAGTGTAAAGCAGAAAAATGATCCTTATTATGATCCTAGATGATCCTGAAAGTTTGGTATCGATCGCTCATCATTTGCCCTCAAGGCACGAAAAAAATAACTTTTTCTTATGCCCCCACTTTGGCCTGGTATCGTCTCAAGACCGAATTTGCATAAAATGTGGTTCCAGCACAGTAATGTTCAAAACCCATCAAACAATCGATTCCCAACTTTTGGTAAGGCTAGCTTCACTTTCCGGGCCGTGGCGATCGATTTACGGACGCGCGCTCCTCGAGCGCGCTCGTCATTTCCCTACACAACGACAGAGTGGAGAGGGAGCGGTGTGAAGAGAGACGCACGCGTTCTTTGAGCACCGCGCGCTCTTTTAGCGAACGCCACTGCCCGAAAAGTGAAGCTAACCTCACCAAAAGTTGGGAATCGATTATTTGATGGTTTTTGAACATTCCTGTGATGGAACCACATTTTATGCAAATTCGGCCTTGAGACGATACCCGGCCAAAGTCAGAGCAACATAAAAAAGTGACTTTTTCGTGCCTTGAGGGAAAATGATGAGCGATCGATACCAAACTTTCAGGATCATCTAGGATCATAATAAGGATCATTTTTCTACTTTGCACTAGTTTCTAGCTTGTATATAACCAAAGTTATGAGTTGCAGCGGCTGCTGCAAATTGGTGCGAAGTCGCAGCAACTTGAAAATTGTTTTCTGAATAGCCCTATGGCACCTCTCAATCCTCAGAAAAACCGGTAAGGACGGAAAATTTCTCCGAGGAAATAATCAATTTTGAAAAAAGTGTATTGTGATTGCGTCATCACTATGCAAGAGCGAAAACTTTTGATGAGTTGTCTATAAGTTCATCGGATTCCCCGATGAATTACCTATCTACAGTTAAAATGTCAGCCTGATTGGGCAATCGGTTCCAAAATTATACGGCTCCGACATTTTGGACGAATACTTATGATCGATACTGTATGTTAAATGTTTTCTTGTGCAAAACAGAATATGAAACCCTTAGAGCGGTTGAAAGCGGTAACCACTTCACACAGTGGGGCACATTACAGTACATGCTAATCGCCTTGCCCATATGCGGCCGCGGCGGCCCGCCGCGGACTGCGGATGCCCGCGGATCGATTTTGCGGGAAAATGAGTAAAGTTCATGCAATGAATTGTTCATTTTTGAAATCCTCATGCGATTTCGCATCGGAATCACTATAATATATTAATTTTATCAAAGGCAAGTTTTTGAGGGGGTTCGATTCGGAGTGACCATGGCTACAGTGCTCCCGAAAATGATCCCTCCATTTTGGGGTTTTTATGACTTTCTTTAGGGTATTGAAGAGTTTGCAAACTTGGATCGCGTTTGAAAACTGACCCGAAAAATTCTAGACACAAAAACGGTGGGCATATGTTCGGGAGTACGGTAGCCCTGATCACTTTGAATTGACCTCCCTCAAAAAATGTTCCATTATGAAATAGTGATTCCGATGCGAAATCGCATGAGGAATTCAAAAATAAACAATTCATTGCATGAACTTTACTCATTTTCCCGCAAAATCGATCCGCGGGCATCCGCGGTCAGCGGTGGCCCGCCGCGGCCGCATATGGGCAAGGCGATTAGCATGTACTGTAAATATTTTAGATTTTTTGAAGCACCAACGCCCGCAGTATCACATGACATTGAATAAGGAAAACATCAATCAGCAATCGGCAATCAGGTAATCAGGCAAAGATGAGAAAAGAGTGAAACATACCCGAATCTTTTCGCGAGTCGCCGGGGATGGAAGTGGTTTGGAATTATACGAGATCGAATGAAGTTCGGAGAGGTTAGCCAGAGTAGATGGCCTACTTCTGCAAGTGATTCATGATGCTACCATTTTATTCATTCCTTTGCTCACTGTACTAGGGTCTGTGGCAAACTGTGAGCTTCGAAATTGAAAAAAATAACTTTCATTAATGGGACTCACAGTCTCCGCACTTTTGATGCAGACACGCTAGTCTTACGAACGGGAGCAGCGTACAAGTCGATCGGTCCCTCAGTTGGCACGTTGATCATTCCAATCATTGTTTCAGAGCTTCTGAAAACAGGATAAATGCGATTATTTCGACGGAAATGAATTAAAAATTAGGGTTTACTTGAAAATTGGCGCAAAAAATACCTAGATGGGAAAGATTGTAAAATTGCGTGGTTGCGACATGTAAATCGATCACTATATATCGAGCGACTTCTTGTGAAGTCACCGCCACCCCGCTGCCATAAAGTGTTATCAGAGAAACTAAAGGATGGCTTCGCGAGGAATGACTCTCTTCATTATGCGTGCTGTCTCGTCGATCAGCCTGGCGAGAGAGCACGCAGAATGAAGAGAGTCACTTCTTACGAAAGCATTCCTAGAAAAATCCATAAGATGCATGCATTTCCTACTCACGAATGTCAAAAATGGAGTCGTGGCTAGAAAATGCCACCTCCTTATTTACGATTTTATCAAACATTTTTCTGCTTGTATGGTGATTAGTTGACAAAATGACAGTGCCATTCGGCCCTTGAGCCAAATAATGTTCAATCTTTAATTTCGATTCGAATGTATACGATATAATGACGCTTTCCATTGAGGTTATCAGATCCTGGTTGAAATCTTGTGATCAGACGCCAGGCTGACTAAGTAAAGATCACGAAGAATTTTGGAATGCATTGTTTGCTCGTCTATTCATCAAATATCACAAAGAACTGAGCAAATTCATAGCACGTTCTCAAGGATTAACGCGCGCTAAGTATGTTTTCCCCTCCCATTATGAGTTATTCGCACAACAATGGGCGCGGTTCCGCGTACAGAAGTGTTATCGTAATGCACGGAGTCATTCTGCGCCCATTTTTCTGTTTATGCTACATAGCTTACGATATTTTCGAAATTCATTGACAAACTAGGATAATCGCCCAAAATCCGCCCTCATTTGTCACTTCCCGATCCGTGTTTTCCACATAATTCTCCCGATTCTTCCGATCATCCCTCGTAGTTATAGTTCGTGATTCGGGCAAACTTTCCATGCTACGCTCTCTCTCTCGGTCGGTAGAACATTAATAGAGTGCATAAAATCAAGAGAGCGTGGTATTGTTCCTCGAACTCTAATCCCTCACTGCACTTCCACATATCGTATTTTTTCATAACATTTCAATTTCTCATTATGCGATGTTCTGTCTCCAGCTTGTTATCAATACACATATGAATTCCTAGGCCATCAGTTGAGTGATTGAGACTGACACATCCTTCCAAGTAACAGAAAGCTCGCCAATACTTAGGGGACTGCGAGGCGAAGCGCGTTTCAACCCGCTTACTGTTTGTTTTCTTCTAGTAATTGTAATACTGCGCACTTGAGCTGCTGGTCGCAAGGTGAGATGGGAAATGAAGATACGTTGAAAAATCCCTGCAGAAAAAAATGCACTATCGTACATTGTTCCTTGATAAATAAGTTCCAACTGCTAATCAGATTATTAATTAAAGCGGACATCCGACTGTTTCGTATATTGTGTTCACACATTTCCCCCTTTTGTATCTAAAAGATGCACTATGGTTTGCACTGGAAAGAGTGACTACACGTTTCCTTATCATTTCTCGAAACGAATATCAAAAATTAATGATCAGTAGTTATCAGGACCGGAAACCTGCCGAATTGTATTCTTCCGGGCAACGTCAGATTAATAAACACAATGGCTACGAGCACGGTGTTAGGCAGACAGTAGTGTGGAAATATTCGCGTTTATACGTTTCCGGTTCAGCGGTATAATTTTTAGGGGTACGGAGAGGCCCACTTTGTGCCATTTCGCAAAGAGGGTTGATCACCATTACGAGCATACTGGTGACCCCGGTCGCGAAATGTATCGTTCCCTAGAAGCACCTTGGACAGCAGGGAAACGTAGTCCAATCAGTAGTCGGCCTCACCGCACTACACCACCAAGCGTAATCGTCTCATAACGACTGTAAAATCGCTTGAAGTGGCTGCAAAAAAAACGAGCATACGTATTTTTCTTAAGGATCACACTTTGATCTCACTTCTGTATAAATCTGAGTGTTGATGGATCACCGTATCATTATGCTTCAATGTTACCAGTTTCATCCGTCCCAGATGTTTCTGCACCCCTTCCTAACTGTTGAAAAGGAAACGGCACCCGTCGTCTTCTGCTCATGTACAATATTTTCCACATTTTCTTGAACTTTAGGGGTGATATTTTTCGATCTATCTGCGAAACGTTCTATAGTTTATTCATAATGAGCTAGTCACAACGCTCACGAGTGGGTTTGCCCTGGTCTCGATTGGTTTCTGACTCGGGGAGAGGTTTATTCAAATTTTCTCACAATTCCTTTCGGTGCATTTGGATTCTCCATCACACCATCGCCATCATTTCGATCCTTGTTTCTAGACGGCCTCTATCTATAGCCTAAGCTTCTAATCCAATGTTCGCTTGTAATCTTTGTATAACGACTAGTTTAAGGAGAGGGTGGGCACTGCCCAATGGGCAGTGATGGGAGCACAGTTGATATCAAGGCCTGTCTCCCTTATCGTTCGGGAGGCGGAACCTAACTGTTGTTCTTTCTGCACCCCTCTCCGCCTATCTGTCTCACTCGCCAATCACTCTTGTTCTCACTCCATACTCACTCGCATACCTTGTCCAGACTCGTTTCCTGCTGATTTCACGACCGACATTTATCGTCCCTTTGTCGGTCGGCGTGAGTAGGTAGACGGCTTCTCATGAAACGTCTCTCTTCATTCTGCCTTCTGTCTCACAGTCGTGACCGGTGCGTAAAATCAAGCGACTACCCATTTACGGCATGTGTGGGCGGCCTTTGGAGGCGCGAAATTTCTAGTCGCGACTCCCTTTTCAGCACGCATGAGTAGGCGTGTAGCCACACCCTGATGGGATTGTATCTGATAGCACCCGGGTCCTTATAAAAGCGGCCGCTAGTCTCATATTTTCGAATCATAAGATCACGTACCAGTTTCTCACTTCTTCACATTTCAACTTTTTGAGTCGATGTATTCATGCTTCATATTTAATTCTCGCCTATATATTTGAATGATTAGCCGCGTTCTATTCAAAGCAACTTACTTGCACAAATAAATGCAAATTTTCAGAAAATCAGCCATGATTGGAATGATCAACCTGCCTACTGATGGTCCTGTGGACTTTTACGCCGCTCCCACTCTCAGAATCAGCGAATCTGCTCCGATTCTTCAAAGAGTGTGAGCATACTTTTACAAACCAACCCATAATCGCCAGTGGATACCCCATGACCCGCTATTCAATTGGCGTAGCGAGCAACGAACATTACTGGACAAATATGGTTGAATTTGAAAATTATCACATTTCAGTGCTCGTCCTACTTCTCTCGCAAACATGTCTGAGCTTCCCTCGACTTCGTCCAATTCTGTTCCACTACCATCACCCATGACTCGCGAGCTTCAGGTATGCTTCACTCATTTCTAATATTTTCTCGGATCAATTCAAATCGATTTCAATAGCAGCTTCGTTCGAAATTAATCAGACAAACAAATAACAACAACATGTTAATGTACCTTATCTGTTGCTTTACTGCGGTGTCTAGTGCCATAATGAGATAGTTACATCCCTTGACAGACGTGACTTCAATCTCAAAATGTGCCCAATCCGTCTCCCTCATATGATCTCTTACTGATCTGACAGCTGTAATAAATGCGCTTAAGCTCCTTAGGCGCATAGTCTCGCTTATTTTGAACATTGGTCCAGTACATATCACGGATGCTATAGAACGTATGGTTCTTTGTATCCAAAAAATGATGTAAAAACTTTTTTTCAGTTTTCGCTCAGTCTCTTCTCGCAGAGGCAAAGTAAGCCCAATCCTGGATACAGTGCCGACGGGCGAAAATGCATGGACGGACGACCTGTCAATGTTAGTGTTCATTTGCAGTTCATTTTTTCGAAATCTTCTAGGTTTTCTAAATGACACATTCAATTCAACATTTTTCAGTGATACGACTTAATAAAATCGATAAATTCCAGGTGCACAAACCATCCAAGTTGTGGGAGGAACTGCTAATGCGTAAGATGGTATCCAATCTACTAAAGGAAATAGCCAGTCCAGTGGAGCATCTCCAGTCTATCGAGAAGACATTCGAGAAGGCGAATCTACTGGGTACGTTTCACATTCATAATTTAATTCCAAATTATGTTCAGTAATCAATTTCATCTTCAATTCCATGTTCTATAAAAGCAAATAAAAAATGTTTTGTAGATCGTCAAATCTCGCGCTCTGAACCCAACCTTTGCTCTGAAGAGAAGTCATCAACGGTCTTCAATAACACAACTACTGATGAACTATACAGAAAGGTAAACAATGATTTCGATTATTTTCAGCTCATGATTTTTCCAAATCAGCTTGAACCAATGCATTCAATTGCAGAAAGAGCGTTCCAGCTCGGATCTAAGTACACATGGGAGCTCCGATGAAGACTCAGAATCTGCGTTGGAAAATATCCTCATCGACCTTTCGACGGATCACCAACATTCTGGAATGAATGGGAACCTCTTTAGCTAAAATCTTGCAAAAAAGATGAAGAAACTGATGAAGAAACGCGTAATTTTGAGAATCGACCTAGTTTTCTATCAAGATTACGGGTATTTGCATGACGACGAGGTGCTCAAGTTGTTGAATAATCGCCTTTCAATAAATCTTTTGTATCATTCAACTGGTCCAATTCTGAATCAGCTGCGTAACATTTTAACAGAACGGACGATGCTAAAGGATTCTTGACAAACTTAAATTGAAATTTCAGGCTTCAGGGATAATCATAAATAATGTGTGTTGAAAGTTCAATTCGAAAATTGCATACCTTAATCAGGCTGCTCACTGAACCTTAGATTATGAAGCTATGATTCATAGATGTGATGAGCCCACTTTTCCGAAATTTGGTAATCAACGATTTCACTACAATGCGAAACCGACGCAATGACGCCTCCGAAATACACGATTCCCGGTCCACTTCCATCACTCATTGCGCACACCCTTGTCTGTCTTATCGCACGGATCGCTCTGCCCGACTGCAAGCACCACAAAACATTTTTTTTCTAAAAATGGGTCCAAATCATCCTTATTTTATCAATGTTTTTCTCAATGGCGCCATGAAATCTCTCCGTATTGAGGAGCATTTTCAAGGACGTTGACGAAATGATGAGTGCTCCCGAAGCAAAACAAATCATGAAGTGGATCAAAACGATAAAATATTCCACATTTTTTTCCAATGTAGTGGTGGAATTAATCTCTGAAAAAAGGTTAAAGCTGTTCTTTCGCTGTTTATTGCCTGGTTTACACTCTTGGACATTTTGAGTAGCAATGGCTTCGACGAGACCAAACAATGATCAGAAACAGACAATGAAGTAGGACATCAGTGACGGAATTATTGTCCATTGACGCAATTGGATAACGCCCTCCGATTAGCAATCACATAATCAGAAACGTCTTCCAATTTTGCATGTACTCTGGTAGAATGCGCGGAAATGAAATTTACAGTTCACTATTATTGACCAGTCGACATGAGCCCTCCTCGTTTCTATGGACCATCTGTCAGACAGAAATAATATGTCACAACGGAAGAGCTCGCGTCGGTTTGGCATCACTACTGTCCGCTCTAAGTGTATCGCCGCAAACAACAATAATGTAAAGTTGTTGGGTTCTCTGGCAATTCTGACCAGACAGATCAGACAGGATCGCATTGACCCTGCGCAAACAGCGCCAATTATCCACGCCCTGGCGAGTATAATTGAGCACTAAGTGTGTGTTTTTCGCCTTTCCTGGTGAGTAAGTTATCAAAACAAGAAGGAGTCCGTGTAACGTGGGTGCACTCTTTCTGTCTGAGTCATTCCGGGTCCACATTTCGTGATGCTCACCCCATATAAGTGTCGTCAGGTCGGGATAGTCCTATGGATACTATGAACCCTAATGGGTGACTGCTCTTTGGGGTCCAATTTTCGCGGTGGCCCCATGTAAATGTCATCCGGGTTCATGGGCCTACTGCGAACTCTAATATGACTAATTGTGCAATGTTGGGCCCTTTCAGTGTCCAAAAAGCTTTTCGTCGCTGTTAACTTCAAGAAGTTACTGAGTGAATTTAGGGATCTGAGCCGAACAAATGTCGCTATGTGTATTAGAGTTTGCGATAGGATTTCGGTCTATACGCACTGAATGAAGTGACCGTGGTATCGTTCGTTTCTCGAACTATTGTGTGCATCAAATCCCCGATTGTTGGTTACTTGTAAAGCATTACCTTGAACGCTCTATATACTCACCTCACAATCGCATCATTTTGCGTCAGATAATCCGTCTATTTCTACCCTTCTATTTCACGTTTGATCCTGTTAGCCACCTCTCCCTCTCGTCATCATTTCACTAGTTTCCACGAAACGACTGCGTCAACATTTGAGTGAGTCGGTTATCAGCCCCTGAGAATTGAAAGATCGCTGAGAGCGCGCTGGAATGCGTGTGAGTGTGAGAAAGGCACGTTGTGCAGAGTCATCACGAAATTCGGGAGTCGATGGCGAGAGAGCGTAGATAATGAAGAGACGGTGGTTTCGTATCTCGAATTCTAATGCAAAGTCACCATGGAAGTTCACGGCCGTTTACAGCCTCGGTTCTGACAAGAATTTTCTCTTGCCTATCAAACACTGAGAACGCACGCGTAATGAACAGAAGTGTTTCTTGCAAAATTATCCCTTGGTACGCTGATTTGGAATGTGTACGAAAGGCACGTTATGTAGAGTCATCGCGGAAACATTTCGTTTGCAGCAGGCTTGGTTCTTAGTAATTTCGAATGCAAAATTACAAGCAGTCAACCAAGTATTGTACACAATTGGTGTTCGATCAATGTTCAAGAGAAGCCAAGGCCTCGTCTAGTACTAAAGGATGCTGTCATCACGAAACATTACTATCTCCGAGCGCTTGCAGGGTCTATTATGATGAGGGATATGATTTCTTCCAACCAATAGGTGGGCAACTCCCCAACCACTGTTCGGGATACTGATTACCAACTGATCAGGCAACTGGCTAACCAATGCTTAGCCTAAGCTCCGCTCACTCTAAAGGTCAACCACTGGTCCAAAACAGCCAATCATGGTTAAGCAGCTACCTGACCTGCTTGGAAGAAACCAAAGTAGCTTTGTACGAAATGGTTCACATCATTCTACGAAATATCTAAACTGTTTGACAGTTGAGAGAACATGCATAATGAAGAGAGTCATTTCCTGCAAAGACACACTTGTTCTGATTCATTACTTATGCAAAGTTGCGGTCACTGCTCTGCGGGACGCATTTGGCTCAGTTGATGAAATGCATTTGTGCGTGTATACGCCTAGACATGTCTCAAAATCGAGAGTGCATTCTAGTTTTGCGCTCGGGAAAAGGCTAGACTTTACTCTTATCAGCTCTCCAAATGAACAAAATAATTGCTTTTCCAGACAGAATCCTGAATTGCTCTTCCGGTTTCTAGTGGTTCATACCGGGCACTGTTTGTGCCCATTTTCACCATTTCGCAAGTGTGCAATCACTATTACGAGCCGTTTCTTCCGACGGTTAATCGGCTAAATGACGGAATCACCCTATCACTTCCTTCCATATAATCGGCGGAGAGTGTGAATCATGACCACAACGCGCCTCCTGGAGGCTACTGGCGCCTCGGCTAGGCGTAGAGTAATCGTCTGACTCTCTTCATTTTGCGTGCTCTCTCGCTTTCTCTGACCTTCGAGAGAGTGTGTACAATGAAGAGACGATTGCTCCAGGCGTCCCAGCCCGATTAAAAAGGCGCCCACTCATTCAATCAGTCAGTTGTCACTCCCCCTCAACATCAGCTTCACGTCTCTTCTAAGGTTTTTAGTAAGGTTATGCAATTTGTCTATGGATTATAATCTACTTCGGGGACTTGGAATTGAATCAAGCATCATCCCCAAGAAGCTCTGCCAAATCGTTTCCTACTGGTCGGGTGACCCGTTGATCCGTTTTCCCATCTTGTGTAGTGCTTGAGGAGTGCAGATACATTATCTTCGCACATTTCCATCCCTATCAATCACGCTCGCGCCCTATCTGACTGTCCTCTGCAAATAATACGCGCGCACTTCGTTTGTCGAGATGATAAATCGACGTTCCCATTCAGCCTTATAAGATTTATCACCGGGCCTTCCTACGCTCTCGCGTGATTGATGCTGAACACTAAGGTTATCGGACAGTTTTGGTGTGCAGAATTCGTGCAGAATCGATGGTTATATTCGCTCATCATAACCCCATTATCTCAATTGTGATTGATCTCTGCCACTCTGTCCTCGGCTCGTAATCAGACGTTGATTTTTCCTCGACTCTTGCTCCCGGTCCTCCGCCCTTATTTGTTCGTTGCCCTTCATTAGCAGTTCATTCCATCACCGCATTCTCACATGGTTGATCATTTCTTCGGCTAAAAATATGCGATTTTGCTTCCAAAATTACGGAAATAACAACGTTTAATTACGGAAATAACTACGTTTTTATTGGTGAACAGCAGAAACCACATCAGTTATCTCATATTTATGGCATTAGTGTGGTTAAAGTAAGCAAAATACAGGTAATATACTCATAGTCCCTCATTATCAGTTCATCACATCACTGTATTCCCACATGGTCCATTGATATCATAGACAGGCTGCGGATAACTGACCGGTATTCCGTGCAGAATTTCACCTTCATAACATCACCATCACCGATAAACAAGAAAATTGTTGTCTCCTGACGACTGTAAATTATTTGATGTGACTGCACGCTTGCATTTCCCCTCTTTTCGACATAATCTTAATAGCATCACGCTGGTCATGTTATTTTATCCTCGACAAGGCGATGCGAATTCAAGAGGGTATTTTGTCTGCCGGAACTGAGATTGAGTCAACGTAGTAGGTCATGAGCCGATTATGGCGTGGGTTGATCTGAAGTGACGGGATTTGTGTGATACTCCCAGGTGATTCAATAGCTTAGACACTACACATTATGCGCAATCCGCTTGGCCAAATATTGTGTTTGGCATCTAACATGTTATAGTTGGAAACGGATTGGCATGTAGGGTCTCTGATTACACGCAATTTCCCTTCGATTCACAGGTTACTCGCCAAGCGTATTATTTGACGCCTTGGGTACTATAATTTGAAAGAAACGTGAGAAAACGTGAGATAAATGCAGTAGTCCCTCGTGACATGATTCATGGTGTGCTATGCAAATTGTAGGCCGCCCATGTTCGGTATGGTCTATCTATTGAGTTTGACGTAGATTGGAGATTATTCAAATGGGGAGGTGGAGGCTGCAGGGGGTTACGAAATTCGGGTAATCGTGTATTTTTGTACAGAAAATTCGAAATTAGTCGTTGCGGCGCTCTGTAAGAGTTCCAAATCTCTTCTGCTGAGTTGAAATTGCGAATTTCAAGTCGTGGCCACATCATGGCGTCATTTTTCCACCAATAATTATCTCTCGATTCCAGAATGGTCTAGTTTCTGACAGCCTGGGGTTATCATTTTAATCCTGTCTTAATCCCCTTACATGACGAATATTAGTGATGGGATCTGATGTCACTACCTACGTCAATGGGTGTCATCTTTAACTATAAATGGGTCCTACTCATGCATTTCCGACTCTTCTGACCCGGAAATGCCGTATAAAAACCTAGTAGTACAGATGTGGATGTATTGGATGACTGACATCACTCGATAACTTCTTGGTCCTCTTCCTTATCACAAGAGGCGTCTTCGAGCTCTCTCTTTCTCTCCTTTTCATTCTCTATCTCTCTATCTCCACCCTTTATCTACGCATACCATGTACAATGCGCAGTGCTCTTTTGCTGTTTTGATGGCCGATTTAGAACGGATTTTTGAGATGACTCCCTTTTCGGCATCGATGACTAGTCGCTCCATGCCACTCCCTGTTCGGTTTTTGTCTGATATAAAGACGTCTCATCCCTTCACACCTTCAATTCAGAAGTGTTTCACACCTCTTTTATCGAGTATTCGCCTGGCTTAATCTCGGATGCTCCCTCGCTTTCTCTAAGATTCGAGAGAATATGCGAAATTTGGAGAGTCGTGTCAATACTCTGTTATCATCCCTCCACGCTTGGTGCGCTTACTTCTAAAGTACGTCTGATATCGACTCGACACCTTGCCTATTCCCGATTGCCATTCTGAAGGCATTCCCCTTCTCACCGCTAAATCTCACGAAATTTATGTAATCGTCTCCTCAGAGCTGTGAAAGAGCGTGAGAAAAGATGAAAATTTCCAGAATTTCGATTTCTACTCTTCACCATTTGTCGCGACCGGTATTTGTCTATTTTCTGCTCAATATTGTATACGTTCTGTGGGAATGCACCTTGCTCAGTAGCACCAATGCGATGATTTTAATTTTTTTTCTGAGAATTTGCCTGTCCATTACGTGATTGTTTATGCATCTTTATGTGTTTTCACCGGAAAAATACCTCTTTCAGTTAGTCCTCAGCCATGATTGGAATGATCAATCTGCCCAGCGAGGGACCCGCCGACTTTTACGCCTCGCCCGTTCACATTGAAGAGCCTACTTCGAAACTGCAGAGACTGTAAGATTTCCATTCTGACTTTTCGTTAGATTTTGTTTCTGAAATTGCACCTTTCAATAAACTTTTTAAAATACCCATTAAATCATAAGAAAGTATTTCAGTGGCCGGCCAACTGCTCTTGCTAACCTCGCCCAACTCCCATCGATGTCTTCCGATTCCAAACCGCCACCATCTCCAGCAACTCGTGAAAAGATTCGGGTATGCTTCACACCTTCCTCAAACACGTCTTATCAAATTTCCTTTGATTGTTCATGGATCTGCTGTTACAAAGCGAAAAATTTAAAAAAAAAAATCTATTAGCATCTAACGAACAACGCGCACTCTAGACTTGTTTTGGCTACTCGAATACGGGCCCATACTTGCTGGCTTGTCCAGACATCTATGCAAGTGTAATAAATCATACGCTTCATCACATGCCCATCACTCATGTGACAATTAGAGATACAATACACGCGTGCGTTCTCTAACCTACGAGAGAGTGTGTAAAAGGAGAAGAGGCAGACCAGTGCTCGTAAGGAGCCTAATCCTCTTAGGAGCGTTGTCTTTCAATCGCTTTTCCTTGTTTTCAACTGATCACTCGCAATCGATTTTAATCCCCAATCAGAATAATAAGTGGTGAGGAATGTGCGCTTTTCTTTCTGACGACAAAACAAAATCAGATACTTACAAGATCAGTAAATCATGAACGACTCAAAGGTCGAAAGAGAGAAGAGTGACAAACAACTCCCTAAATCTAACATTTTCAGTACTCGCTGGGTCTCTTCTCGCATCGACAACGGCAGCCTTCTCAGAGTTATTGTGCCGACGGTCGGAAGTGCAAGGACGGAAGGCCGGTGAATGTGAGTTTCACGCATAACTTTAAAAAATCCTCAAATCGGATTGAGTTTCAATGAAGTGTGCTTAGAGCTCGATAATTCATTCATTTGCGACTCTTGTGATTTTTTCGATAAGAAATTGAAAACAATTGATCGTAAACTGAAACCGTTACGCTAGTGCTCGGATCGTGTCGAAATATCTAATGACGGAGAGCATGTACGATTTTACTACGTTAGATACACGTCGAATTTTGAAATTCTAAACATTTTCATCACAATTTCGAAAATATCGCTCAATATGCAAATTGTAGGCCAGCAATCCGTCAAAGTTGTGGGACGAGCTGTTCATGCGCAAGATGGTGAACAAGATCGAGAGCGAGATCGCCAGCCCGGTCGACCACCTCCAGACGATGGAGAAAACCTTCGGAAGAATGGCCGTTCTGAGTGAGTTTCAGCCTTTTATCTTAGCTTTCGTCATACAATACAATACAATACAATACAATATTTATCTGTTGTCGCTTTCTGGGCGCAGATCAAGATGTGGGGCCAAAAAAGGTCGTTCTTCTCATTTCAAGATGGTCATTTGCGGTGTGCTTGTGAGAGGATGTTGGATTGTATTGCATAGGTAGAATCTCACTATAGGCCGTAAACAAAGCCTTGCGTGTTCTAGAATCTTCTCTGCTCGAATCCTCCAGACTCGATGATCAATCTTTCAACGAGATGATCGAGCCTAGATTATGAAGAACCAAACATCTTAGTAGGTCATACCCATCACACGGTGACCACTCCGGCTTGGATGGGGATTCCTTTCTTGATGAGTCGAAGGCGGAAGCGAGGGGTATTAGGGGAAACCACTCCAAATCAGAGCGAAATGGGAGAGGGACCGCTCGCGACGACTAACGAGGAATGACAATACAACACCGACTGATTTTTTAACACTGTTGTCAAAAAATATAATAATCTCGTCCATACTGACATTACGTGTGTAGAAATCAAGACTTGTAGATCGGCAAACCTCTCGCTCAGAGCCTAACCTTTGCTCTGAGGACAAGGCGACAGAAGCGCGATTTTGCAACGCATGCAGCGCGGCGATTGATGAAGAACTGGGAGTGGATCTGAAGGTAAGACAAAACTTATTTTGATTTTAAATGCGGTTTTTTTTGTTTGTGATTCTTCCGGACACAGTTTCCAATAAGAAATACTGAAAAAACCACCTCTTGATTGTCTTGTCAACATTGAGTGAATGCCAATATTCGGTCGTTTCATGACGTCATTCCCTTTCAGAAGGAGCGCGCCTCTTCGCATGTCGGTGTTGAAGACGCCGATTCAGAATCCGCCCTACACGATATCATGTCAGATCTGCTAACGCAATCAGTGAGCTCGGCCCCCGAAAGCACGCAAAACCTGTGCGGTGACTGCAGTTAACAGCCATGGAATTTCAGAAGTATTCAGAGATATTCTCCAACTATATCTACCATTCGAGTGCAATAAACCAAATTTAGGCTTAGAATTGATTGTTTCTCCCGTCTCCATCTCATTTATTGCCTTCATTTAGTGTTGCACTACCTCTAGCTTCCCTCCCTAGGCTAATTATTTATTCGACTTCACAAGTCAATGCTTGTTTTCGAACTGCTATTGTTTCCTGCTTTTCCATTCACAATCACCCCCCAACAAGGTTGCTGCTAACATTATTATCGGCTTCTACTGCGTACTACGTGTCATCCCATCGATAAACCTAATTTCGCAACGATTTTTCACCTTTTTGAACACCGGAAATGTGCAGATTATTAGGCTTAATAGTGCTTTCAAACCGGAAGTTGCGTCTGCAGAATAGTCACCGGAAGTCTTATCATTATTGCACGCGATTGCATCGAACTGCGGTGCGTAGGGGGAAACCCTTATAATCACCCATATGAAAGTTCGAGAATCGGTGTCACCCCACTCTTCGTAGATTATTAGTCATGGAAGTCAACTTTGAGCATAAGAACAATGCAAGAGACTCAACGATTTCGTGGTGGGATTAGAATTGTTTTGTTGAGCGAAAGACAATGGAGGGTAGAGAGGCTTTACGCAATTTCTAATCCCTTTACGCCTCAGTTTTACCGACAAAGCAACATATCGGTACCATAAAACACAAAGCGCGCCGGGAATGTTGTACGCTTCATACCTGTCTACCTCAAAGTCATCATTTTCACCCCTGATCAAAAGAAATTCCAGATGAGGAAATGACACAAACTAGGCGGTAATTCGGATTCCGTGTCCACCACAAGCTGTAGTATGCATGATTGTCATTCAAGCACAGACAGAAACAACGTTGGACGGAATCAATGATCGCACCATCATTGAACACAGGGGATCACACATTAGGAAATATCAGAAACTTGAGAATTATATGATGTTTCGTTCCTTATACGCCACGTGTAGGGCACATTTCTAAAGCGCACAACTGGGAACACACTTAGACCTGACCAGTAAAAAATAAAAAAAATAATTTTCAACGTATGTAAGAAATATGAATTGTCCATATTCAACCCACACTATAAATGCACTGCCGTGATACGTTTGCAATAGTACATTCAGCACGTCATAATTTATTGTTTGGCTAGCAAATCATTCAGTAATAATTTAAACGAGAGAACACACGAGAACCCGTAATCATATCCGTGAAATGACAGGCGAAGGAATAAAGGTTCATGGAATCACTCAGAAGGGTACTTTTCGTTCAAGCGTCGATCCAAAAGAATTAGAGGCACTCTCTGACGCGTCTAATCACTGGCAGCTATAGACCATCGAGGTAAATATTGCGACTGGACTTCAAGTGCTCGTCTTCATAGTTCCGATTCGGACCGAGGTCAGAGCTCGAGCGATTCTGCTGCGATTGTAAACATAACGGGATCTTTTGGAAGAAATAATGTATCTAACGTCTTGACAGAAAGAAAATGTCAATTCACCTTTATTACTGATTGCGAGCCCTCATCTATCGCACTACTGCAAGAAGAGCAGAAAGTAGACTGCTTCTCGTCAGAGCATAGGTTGGGCTCGGAACGAGAGATTTGACGATCTGAAGTGAAGTGCGTGTTTTAGTGAACAAATTCGATTAAAGTTTGCTTTTTTTGGTAAGATTTCCAAGTTTCAACATCAACTACGTGATTTTGATCATACACATTGCAGGGGAAACATACTGAGCAGATTCGTTTTCTCGAATGTCTCCTCAATAGTCTCCAAATGCTCCACTGGACTAGCGATTTCTTCCAGAAGATTGGCGACCATCTTGCGCATGAGGAGTTCCTCCCACAACTTGGAGGGGTTGTGTGCCTACAATTTATCGATTACAAACTTGTTGAATTCCATTCAATTTTGCCGCCTTTGAAGATTTCTACACAATGGTTCACTTTAAAGCATGATTTAGAAAGTATGAACAAATAAAAACTTGAAAGGGGGCCGATGGAATGTGCTTTTAGTGCGCATCAATCGAACATTATTCAAACCCACATTTACAGGCTGTCCGTCCTTGCACTTTCGGCCATCCTTGCAATATTCATGCTTGGGTTTACTCGGCTTCTGCGAGAAGAGAGCGAGCGAGAACTGAAATGATTTCACATTAACTACGCCTTAAATAATTTGCCAGACGTTTTTCGTGTTTCTATGATCTTTTGATTCAGAGCTCAAATAAAATGATGTGCATTAGCAGGCTAGCCTAAGGAGCTTATCTGGGTACAGTTGTCACAAGAGCAAATAGTGGAACGAATGATAAAGCGCACGTGTTGATGTCAAGCAGGTCAAGGAATAATAATATCAGACCCCACTTTGTCTTTTTTTCGCTCTGTGTCTGTCAAAACAAATTTATCGATTTGTTTTTTTGACTGCGATTCCAATCAAGATCGATGGGAAATTTGCTGAAAGTGGAGAAAGAACGATTGAAGCATACCTGAAGCTCGCGAGTCATCGGAGACGGAGAGGGCATGACAGCGGAGGGTGCTGCAGGAAGATCGGTGAGGACGCTCAGATTCGTGGGTCTCGGACTGCAGACGATCATTTGACTTTACTGTTACATTATCGGCTTCAATTATGCCATGCATCATTCGTCTTTCAATGCTAATTATACGTACTTTCCATTAAAAATTGTCCTAGTAGTTTACGCCCTAAAATTCCAATGACTAATGGAAAAAAATAGACTCACAGAGTGGGCACTCTCGAAGTCGGATCGGTGTTCTTTGCTACGCGCGAAGCGTAAAACTCCATGGGGCCATCGGTGGGCAGGTTGATCATTCCAATCATTGCTAAAGTTCTAAAAAAATCTGTAATTACAACAGAAAGGGAAATAGCAAAAATGCGAAAACAAACAGTCAATACACACAATTATTGATGAGAACTGAAGGGAAGAAGCATGCGCTTCTCGTCTTTAGCCAATAAAAACGGAAGATAAGCATCGAGTGGCCGCTTTTATACCAGGTAGTACCTCCTCTTTTGTGCTATCAGTGAATCCCATTAGGGTGTGGCTCTACTCTATCGACGTAAAGGGAGTCGGGACAACGTAAAGGACGATACACATCCCAATAAAGATCGGTATTCAAAAAATCTGGAGTGCTGAGCACATGGCCTACGCAAGAGGTGATATTGAAATGTGAGAGGGGAGGAGGAGGTACTAGGCTCAAAGTGTAACACCTAATCCGATAAGTCATTGTTTGAAGCGCCAGTGAATCATCTGCGAGCAGAATTCAAATTCAGTAACTTCAGATCCATTTCATAATCGGCCCGCTGACCTATACGTTGACTCAATTTTATTTCCGGAACCAATTTGGCATGTACCCTTATGGCTCACATTCCACGGCGTGTTTTGCGTTCTTTACATTAGCCGGGGGTTGACAACATCCACGGGGTGAATTCAAATTCTGTCACTTCAGATTAACCCACGCCATAATCTTAGTGACCTACCGGGTCGTGACTCAACGTCAGTTCCGTCAGATAACAATCCAAGCGCATAGGTAAAAAGAGGAAGATGTTCTTCGACGTCAAGGAAATTTATAGTCAACAAGATGATAAAGATGACAGCGCTAGGTAGGGCCGATGAATATCCCTACTTGTTCCAAGGGCTTCTAGGCAACGTTACCTACCGCTACCGCGGCCACTACCAATTTACCTACCTCGGGGTTTGGTCTGATTCGGCGGGGTTCGAACACCGACCATTGTATGCCGAGCGGCCCACACCATTGCCATACCATTAAGCGCCCTTGAATACTCCGGTACATGTTAATACTTAAAGTGGATGAAATTCGTCCAGCTAGTGCTTTCATTTGTTTAGAGTTGTAAGAGCCGAGGAGTCTAACGCAAACTTCGTACGATTCCGTGACGACTACGTGCGGTATTGTTCGTTAAAATTGTTCAATTCTCCGAAAACTGATAACCAGATTCAATCACTCAATCAACCGATGATGCAATTGTTTCGTGGAAACTAGTGAAATGATGACGAGAGGGAGGGTAGTGTCTAAGGGGATGACAACTTGAAATCGTAGAGTGAAATTTTGGAACAAACTGACGCAAAAGGTTAAATCGCCAAAACCAAATGAATTCACGAAAAATACGGAATTGGCTATATCATACTGTTCAAACATAATGATTAATTCAAATCATTTTTTTCATCGATGACGCAAGGACGAATTGAGTATGGAAAGAGCTCAGTACGGCGCATCGTAGGAGCTATAGTACGCCCGTAACCGTCACGATTTTCAATGGGACCACCAAGAAAATTGGACCGCGGAGCACATTCACACATTAGCATCACTAGGACTATCCCGACCTGACGACACTTAAATGGGGTGACCATCATCGAATCCGGCCCAGAATGATTCAGAGAATCAGAGTGCACCATTCTATCCGGACTACTTCTTGTTTTGAGAACTCGCCTTTTCAAAGGTGAAAAACATACTTAACACGAGATTATTCACTACTATGCGAAAACACTTGGCGCTATTTGCACATTTACTTGGGCCTCGATAATCGAGAGCGAAATTCGTGATTTTCTGATCAGTTTATCTGATTAAAGAGCGCCCGTGGTTTCTAGTGTTAGATTATGGTCGTTGCATACTATTAATGCTGACGGGATATTCAGGAAAAATTGTTCCGTTGTAAAGCTAAGTAATTGTGCAAATTAGATTTGGGTTTAGTTTTTTTTAGAGACAGATGTGTTTAAGAGACGTTCCACGAGAAAACGTAGATTTTGAGAGGGGCTGACGGATGACTTTTTTGCAACCCCCTTCAATATCTTGCTGGTGAAGTCCCCATACCAAGTACTGATATTTGGCCCAATATGGAGGGCTCTAGCGTACTTTCCGAAAAATGGCAGACCAGGCCCAAAAAAAATCGAAAATTTCAATTTTTTGAAAAGTACGATATTATAAGTTTTCCAGGACTCTTTTTCGATGAAAATGACGAAAAACATACTTAGGAAGCGATCGGATGCCGATAAAGTGTGGAAAACGTCGATTTTCGTCGATTTTTGCCCGTCGTGAAAATTTTGTAATGTCATAGGAACAATTTTATTGCATTTTCGAAATCAGTGTGAAAAACTACTCCAGGGGTCCAGTTTTCACGAGATGTTTCACTATGCGCTCGGAAGTTATAGCGCCCAGAAGAAGGAGCGCTCAGTGATCGCTCTGGGATGATGAAGTCTCATTTCGTGAATTGAGCTTCATTAGGGCTATTTTGCATGCAAAAAATTTATTTTATATGGTTTCACTCAATTTGAGACCTAATTGAAGCAGTTACGTACGTCAAATCTCGAAATTTTGATACTTGCATTTCGAACTCCATATGCACCACTTCATTAAGGCTATAATTATGCTTTACATCGATCAAACAGGGGTCAAATCAATGTTTGGTGAGTTAATACATCCATGTTGACTAGTTTGCAAATGAATTGCGTGACATATGACACAATATTCCAACGGAAATTCGATGAGATCATCCGCAATCATCGTCAAAATCCGCAATTTTTCGAATTTTTCGATTTTCGGAGATGTGTAGTAGTCGAATTTCAGCCTCAGCCTTTCCATAATTCGCTTAGAATATCTTGGGATCATCATTAGTTCATTTTCCAGTGATTTGGTAGACATCTGAGAAAAAATTGTTTTCTCCATTTTTCATGCCTATGTGAGAGGGCATTTTTTTCGAAAAAAATAATTTTTCTCAGATGTCCACCAAATCACTGGAAAATGAACTAGGGATGATTCCAAGATATTCTAAGCGAATTATGGAAAGGCTGAGGCTGAAATTCGACTTCTACACATCTCCGAAAATCGAAAAATTCGAAAAATTGCGGATTTTGACGAATCTCATCGAATTTCCGTTGGAATATTGTGTCATATGTCACGCAATTCATTTGCAAACTAGTCAACATGGATGTATTAACTCACCAAACATTGATTTGACCCCTGTTTGATCGATGTAAAGCATAATTATAGCCTTAATGAAGTGGTACATATGGAGTTCGAAATTCGAGTATCAAAATAATTCAATTTCGAGATTTGACGTACGTAACTTCTTCAATTACGTCTCAAATTGAGTGAAACCATATAAAATAAATTTTGTGCATGCAAAATAGCCCTAATGAAGCTCAATTCACGAAATGAGACTTCATCCATCCCAGAGCGATCGCAGAGCACTCCTTCTTCTGGGCGCTATAACTTGCAAGCGCATAGTGAAACATCTCTTGAAAACTGGATCCCTGGAGTAGTTTTTCATGCTGATTTCGAAAATGTAATAAAATTTTTCCTATGACATTACAAAATTTTCACGACGGGCAAAAAACGACGAAAATCGACGTTTTCGACACTTTATCGGCATCCGATCGCTTCCTAAGTATGTTTTTCGTCATTTTCATCGAAAAAGAGTCCTGGAAAACCTATAATATCGTACTTTTCAAAAAATTAAAATTTTCGATTTTTTTTGGGCCTGGTCTGCCATTTTTCGGAAAGTACGCTAGAGCCCTCTATATTGGGCCAAATATCAGTACTTCGTATGGGGACTTCACCAGCAAGATATTGAAGGGGGTTGCAAAAAAGTCATCCGTGGAGAAAGTACGTTCTCTCGTGGAACGTCTCTTAAAGAATGTGCAACACGAATAAGAGATAAGAAGGTAATGCATTCTGATGAGCGTGTTAGGTAGATATAACGTTTCCCCTCGTCCCGAACAAACAGTGATCATAGCGCGGTGGGTAACTCCTGCGCGCCAAGCGCAATCTACGTGGGTTCGGATCCAGCTAGGTGCGATTCGTTGTTGCTGTTTTCTCATTCATTTCAAATACGCACGCTTTCGCCTGCGCTAAGGCCCGATCTTCTCAGTTTCTTATCTCGAGATAGTGCCAGTTGGGATACAGTGATTTCTCATCTGATTTATGTCCTCTACGACAACCACTATTTCACATGTACAATCTATTTTTCGTGTTACTCCTTCTTTAAGATCACAAAGATACTAGGTGGTGTTTAGCTCAGTCTAGTGTTAGTTTCTGGTCGTATCATGCATTTAGGTTAATTTTGCTAAATTATATAATAGTGCAAATCAGATTTGGGTTATCGTTTGACCATCGATGCATGGCTTGAGTGCATGATCATTCAAAAATCTGTGACCATTGACATTAATCCGTAAAATATTGATAAATATTGATAATATTGACAATATTGATACAATCGTGAAAAAATTCTACGACGATCTGTACACTCCTACTGTGCATCTACAATGTGTGGTCCATCCCTCAAGTGACACTCTTCTACCTTTCCTTAAAGAAGAAATATCTGCTGCTATTAGAAGTCTGAAAGTCGGCCATACTGCAGGCGAAGATGAGGTGAAGCCCGAGATGCTTCTTCTTTCTGAGCCATTAATCACTCCTCTCGTTACACGGATGCTCAATGGATTTATCGAAGGAGAACGAATACCACCTGAACTCCTAGTATCACGTGTGACACTGCTACATAAAGGAGGAGCAACAACCGACATAGGAAATTATCGACCGATCAGCCTCCTAAGCGTGATCTGCAAAGTTGCAATGAAAGTTATTCTGAATCGGATACTTCCCCAATTAGAACAATCAGAGGACTTCAGCCAGGCTGGGTTTAGACCAGGCTTCTCTACGATCGATCATATTCACGCGGTACATCAATTGATCGAGAAGTCCACTGAGTACAAGATCACCTTACACCTGGCCCTAATTGATTTCAAGAAAGCTTTTGACCGAGTGGAATGGCCAGCTGTTTGGAAGGCTCTCGCGAATCAAGGCATTCACTCAACACTGATTGACCTTTTGAGAAGATTTTACGAGGGAACAACCACGAAAATACAAGTCAACGAAAGCAAAGTGCAAGTGAACGTACGAAGAGGAGTGAAACAGGGAGATACCATTTCCCCTAAACTCTTCAACTCTGTCTTACGAATGGCACTGGACACAATCGATTGGGAAGGAACCGGATTGAACGTAAACGGGGTTCAACTTACAACATTATCCTACGCAGATGACACCATTCTGATTGCGAAAAATCGTATAGAACTGAAGAGAATGCTTGTGAAAGTTATCGATACAGTAGCGAATGTTGGTTTAGAAGTGAATCCCGATAAAACCACACTGCTGACATCTAGTGAGAAGAACCGGGAAGCGATCGAGATAAATGGAAGGAATCGATTCGAGTATAAGCAGGGAGCAAAGTATCTAGGGAGCTGGATTAGTCTTCCACTTGAACCCTCTATCGAGATCAAGATGAGAGTTCAATGTGGGTGGCTCGCCTGGCGAAATATTGGACACCTACTGAAGCATCGAACAGTAAGAAGAACAATCAGGATGAGGGCCTTCAATGCTTGCATAATGTCAACTGTGCTATATGGCTGCGAAAGCTGGACTATGAGAGAATCGGATAAAAACGAGTTGAGAATCGCGCAAAGAAAAATGGAGAGACGGATGGTCGGTGTGACCTGGAAGGACAAATGGAGCAACGAGCGTGTTAGATCAGAGACTGGAGTTAAAGATTGGGTCGATGAATCGATAAGAAGGAAGATCGCCTGGGCTAACAAGATCAGGAAAATGGATGATGACAGATGGACACGACGACTGACAGTCTGGATCCCTTACAATCAACTTCAAAACAGGAGTCAGGGAAGACCGAGAGAGAGATGGAGAAATGAAATCACTAGGAGAGAAGGCGGAAATTGGTGGAGCCAAGATGATGAAGAATGGAAAATGTAACCCAGATCAGCGCTGACAGCGACCCCTGATAAATTCTATTCTTCTATTCTATTCTATTCTATATTGATAAACACTGATGGTTTGGACTCTCGAAAAGGAAATGTTCTAGAAAATCTGTTCGTGTCGTTTTAGAATAGAGCAGTCTTATTCGAATGAAAAGAGTGAGGAGAGGAGAATGTGTGTATCATGCAATCTGAAGTCACAAATGTGGATCAAATATACAATAAATGGTCACATATTTTCAGACTGACGTCACAGATCGTGGTCAATTTTACATTTCGAACAATGGAATGAGTAGTTCTGATTAGGTAGGGAAGCGATAGCCGTAATGGATGTGAAGATCGTAGGTGTTGCTAGATTGGTGAAAACGCAATAAAAATGAAGTGTCTAATGTATAATGCCCATTTTCTAAATATCTAGATTGATTGGTTAGCGTTTCGTAAAGTCGCTACACGGTCCCTTACCACAGATTCCTCAAATCCTTTTTTAGTAGAACTTTTGTAATTGGGATATTGATTCTCAATAATTTATTCAGTAATAAATTAGTCGAGCACCACAAAGTTATGAAAGCAGGGGTGTGATGAAACGCAAAACCGTAACAAGTACATGAGCAGTTCAGCAGTAGGGTTTCAATATTCAATCCATTCAGATTCATTTTCCGTTATGTTTCAGGAGCGCTACATAGCTCATGAGCACATCCGCTATCTAGCGCACCTGAAACACATCCGAAAATGTCCCAAAATTACCTGAAAATTGAAACACTATTCAGGAGCAGGAACAAATCATGGTGAAATAACTGATCCACACGGATTGTAAGATACGATCATCGCAGACGATCTGCCTAATTTCGTACTGGATACTTGGGTTGGCAATTGGAACTCGAATGCGAATTCGCAATTCAACTTATCAATTCTACTAGATACTAGCTGATGATGTCGAAAAATTAGATGACAACATCATACGAAAAAACCCGAACTTCGGTAACACATGACAGGTGAAGAAATTTATTTTGCTTTATAAAGCTTGATGCAATCAAAGTGTCACACGACGAATTTTTTCCAACAGGATCATCGCGCATTGGCAGCTCGTCATCACGTCCGCATTCCGGGATTGATACTCGTTGGCGCTGCCGATAGATCGACAGGGCGAATATTGATACTGAACGTCTAGTGGTCATCCACAAAGTTCCGATTCGAACCGAGAACAGATATCGACCGATTCCGCAGCAATTATGCAAATATGAACATTCGGAATTAACTATCTTTAAATCATGCTCAAAGAGCGAAAGTGTAAGCCCACCTTAATGCCTGATGGATTCATCTTCAGGCACATGTGAGTAGAGCCGACAATAGAGTGATTCTTTACAAAACAAAGATCTGGCTCAGATTCCGAGATTTGACAATCTGCAGCAAAATTTGATTGTTTAAGGTAAGAAGTTTGATTTTGTTTTTTTCTTAATTTTTCGACCTATTGTTTATAAAAGAAGGAGGTGAAACATACTCAGCAGATTCGTCATTTTGAATTTCTCTCAATTGCATCCAGCTGTTTCACTGGGCTAGCTTTTTCCTCGAGAAGAGCCATCCTGCGCATGAGGAGTTCCTCCCACAACTTGGTTGGATTGTGGGCCCATTTTTGATTGTTTTACGTAAGAAGTTTGACCTTGTTTTTTCGACAGGGATTCCCACGACAAAGCATCAGCTATGATTTTTTGTTTATTAAACATACATACATACATACATTTATCACGTCATGCGTTAACGCAAGATGAGGAAGGGTCGGTATTCTTCAGCAGTTGCGTTCCACCATCTCGCTCCAATAGTTCTTCTGAGATCATCTCTCCATCGGGGTTTAGGCTGACCCGGTGAGCGCGTCCTGTTGTAAGGTATCCACATAGTAGTCGCTCTGCTCCATTCTTCCATATCCATTCGTCGCAGTTTCAACGCCCAAATTGCCTTCCTTCTCATAGCCTCCTGATTCCAGTCACGGACTCCTGTTGCGTTGCGGATGTTCACGTTCCTCCATCGATCTCGCAAGCTGATTCCGAGCATTTTCCGCTCCATCTTACGCTGAGTCACACTTAGTCGCTCCTTGTCACTTGCTCGTAGGGCCCATAGCTCGCTGCCATAGAGTATCGTAGACATGACACAACTGTTGAAAAGGCGCCGCTTTGTTTTCACGGGTAGAATGCGTGAAGAGAGGAGGTACGAGAGCTTGCTCCATGCGAACCAACCCAGACGAATTCTGTGCTCAAGTTCTGCTGAGTAGTCAAGGGGAAGTGAGATTCTTCCGCCTAGATAGGTGGTGGATTCGGCAAAGTTGAACTTCAGATTGTCGATGACAATGGGTGCTCGGGTGGAGGTGCACGAGGTTAGAAGTACGGTCTTGGATGGATTTACTTCAAGACCAACGCGCGCGCAAGCCTCCATAAGTTTCTTCATCATGTTCTCCAGTTCGGGGCGACTCTTTGCGATTAGAACAATGTCGTCTGCGTACTCTAAGTGACTCAGGTTGCGGCCATCGATCGATATTCCGTTGTTCTCCCAATCGATTTCATTCATAGCGTATCTCAAGACGGCATTGAAGAGACATGGGGAGAGAGTGTCTCCTTGGCGAACTCCTCTCCGCACTTCAACTGGAACCAAATCCTCGTTGACACGGATGAGAGTAGAGGAAGATTCGTAGAGGCGACGCAAGAGATGGATTAGAGTCGGGTGCACTCTAGCGATCCACAGTGCGTGCCAAACAGAGTTCCATTCCACACAGTCAAATGCCTTCCGAAAATCCACGAATCCCAAGTAGAGGTGCATTCCGTATTCGTGCGTGCGTTCTGCGAGTTGTTTGATCGAGTGAAGATTGTTGAGAGTGCAGTGACCTTTCCGGAATCCGGTCTGAGTGTGCGATTCAGCCTCTTCAATTGATGATTCGATTCGTTTGAGAACAACGCGAGTGATTGTCTTGAGGGATACGTTAAGCAACGAGATTGGTCTGAAGTTTCCGATATCTGTTGGGTCGCCCTTTTTGTGAAGAAGGGACACAACTGCTTCAACCAAATCTCCAGGTACTTGGTCTCCTGCTACGAGGCGATTCAGTAGATCAGCGAAGAATGGGGCAAGGTGCTCTCTTGAGTGGTAAAGCATGTCAGGGAGGATACCATCGGATCCAGGGGAATGCCCGCACTTGAGAAGCGAGAGAGCATGCCTCGTTTCATCTGGAAGGAAGAGTGGCAATGGTTCGGGAGAAGGAGGCACGGCCAAGGGAATGTTCACTGCGCGTTTGTAGAGTTCCCCGTAGTAAACTTGGACGGCAGTCTTAGTCGCATCTTGGGAAAGGGCGCCAGAGACTGGGTCAGGAACGAGAAGTCGTTTACGAGACGAGCGCAGTTTGAGCATCTCTTTGACGATGCTTCTTCCTTTCATTGCAGCTTGTTTTGCCTGGTTCTCTTTCCTTCTCTTGATATCGTCTACGAGGTTGCTTCGGGCTGTTTTGCATGACAAGGAATATTCGACATTGGATTGCAGGGATGATCGAAGTAGATGACGTTGAGCAAGGAGTTTCCGAGTTGCGGGAGAGATCCAAGGTGGCGATTGCCTCTTTCTCCAACAGTTGGTTGCTGCTGTCTTTGCAAACGCTTGTATCTTGTGGAAGGCGTCTGTGGCTGAGGATGGACGAGCAAGGGGCATTGATGCGAGAAGGTTCGCATTGGCAGTAAAAGCGACTTTATCGAAATCCAGCCGCTCCCTGCATCTTTTATGCCGAAACGACCCATCGAGGCGGCTTACAACTCCCGCTTGCCAGAGCTGCTGGGAGAGGGAAACTGGCCGAGGGAGAGGGAGACGGGGGGACGGAATGCGCACCACACAGCTCGCGACTAGCGTTGAGGGCCAGAATGAGGAAGAAATCAGAATCAGAGGTATATCCCAGAAAGAAGTGTAAGGATGAAAAATTGCACAGCCAAATCTGCATATCCGTAAAAAAACCAGAATCAGAGGTATATCCCAGAAAGAAGTGTAAGGATGAAAAATTGCACAGCCAAATCTGCATATCCGTATGCATATTCGTGACAGTACAATTAGGTCAGAGGGAGGCCAGAAGTCGGAACAATAAACAGGATAAATCTTCCGAATTCACGGAAACTCAGATTTGTAAACACCACGCGCCAAGAACAGATGCAGCGAATACTACCGAAACAGCGAACAATATACCGAAACAGCGAACCGTAACCAATCGATAGTACAGTACCACCAAATACCGTATCCCACTACCGTGTCGCATTTGCACACAAAATTGTTTCAATAATTATATGAACATTTTGGCACATGCCAATCATTTTCCACATTTGCGACCGTTGCTGCAGAGGAAGTACTGTACTATCGATTGGTACAGTACTTAGTCTAGACCTACCCATGACCTACCATCAATTTGTTGACCATGACCCCCTATACGTCGTTGAGCACTGCCTGACAAGCCGCCGCCAGTGCTGGGCAACTATGCAATGATGAGAACGTAAAATTTTCTTTGAAAACTTGTTCAATTCAACTTATTTGTGATATTTTTTTCCGGCACACCGTGCGATAATTCCCATACCGAGCGTACCCTGAACAATCTACTTTCGCCCCGATAGGGTCTTCCGCCGTAGCAGACACCAGTGAACCAGCAAATGAATCGCTCGTTCTTGTAGATTGGATAGAAAGCTCCCAACTCGTTGACCTAAATACATTATCATTTCTGAATAGCTTATTCTTTGATTGGATTTCACAACGCACTCATGCAGGAAATAATGCATATTCCATTTTATATAATTATAAATATAACGCTCTTTCAATTTACTAATTGTACTTCTTATGTTGTAATCTCGTGGTATTCTATCCCACACTTCGTCGCTCACAATATCATGGTGGTTTCTGTTCAGGGGCGTGAAGTAGCCAAGTAATCGAAAATATAACACAGGTATCATGAGTCAGTGGAGGAAAAAACCAACCCTCGGGAACAATTTCCAATTTTTATTTTTTGTTTTGCTTCATATTATAGTGGTAGCATAGAGGCAACTTCTTGAAATTTCTGGGTCACAGGTCCCAGAACCGTCATTTAGGAATTTTCCGGTTTTGAACCCGGCTCTACTGTATTTCAGCTACCAGATGAGCTAGAGAGCTGTCATTGGGCTCAAAATGCGCGGAAAAATCAGTTGAACAACTTTTATGTTGAAAGATAGGCCGTAGGATTTCAAGTTCATAAACTATAAAAAAAAAACTGAAATTGCAAATAAAAATAAAATCATAGCATCTCGGTAAGGGACAAACCCAGTGAATTTTATTACAGATTATGGAAGAACAAGTCCACACGCGTTTAGAAAAAAATTGAAATAGGCAACTTCAGGGTGGCCTACGCCCGCTGAATGTTGAAAACCATCAATTTCAAATTTTGAAAAATTCACAGCTCGCAGATTTATCATACAAATCGATCAGTTAAACCAATTTCTAACATTACTCGATCAATGAAGTTAATCGATGTTGAAAGAGCACGAAAGTTCAGCACTTCAAAAAATTCTATTTTCAAGGCATCTCAAAAGCCAAATTCGAGCGCATCCAGCGATTTAGTGTTTCCTGAAAATTAAATCAAATCGTTCTCAATACATTCCACAGTAATGAACACATTCTGGCATTTTGAGTCTTTCAGCCCATTCCAGACCTGTGATTTAAATTCTCAAACTTGCTGGATCGTGATGTGAGAAATTCAAAATAATTATATTTTAATTAAATGGTAATGGCTCTTGGTTCTTTTCGATCACTAAAAATCATTTTATGAGCAGAAGAGATAGAAAACACTGACAATGCCAACATGGTGATCGTTTAAAAAATATGAAATATATGTGAACATTGACATTTCGAATATTGGAATACCCTTGAAAATGGCATAAATTTTAACATTTGTTATCTCTGTTGATTTCAAGATTACTTTTGGAGGTTGAAAATACCTAGAATTCATTACAATTTAATTGAAATATAATTATTTTAAACTTCTCACATCACGATCCAGCAAGTTTGAGAATTTAAATCACAGGTCTGGAATGGGCTGAAAGACTCAAAATGCCAGAATGTGTTCATGATTGTGGAATGTATTGAGAACGATTTGATTTCATTTTCAGGGAACACTAAATCGTGCGCTGGATGCGCTCGAATTTGGCTTTTGAGATGCCTTGAAAATCGATTTTTTTGAAGTGCTGAAATTGCGTGCTCTTTCAACATCGATTAACTTCATTGATCGAGTAATGTTAGAAATTGTTTTAACTGATCGATTTGTATGATAAATTTGCGAGCAGTGAATTTTTCAAAATTTGAAATTGATGGTTTTCAACATTCAGAGCTATACAGCGGGCGTAGGCCACCCTGAAGTTGTCTATTTCAATTTTTTCTAAACGCGTGTGGACTTGTTCTTCCATAATCTGTAAGAAAATTAACTGGTGTTTGTCCCTTACCTAGATGCTATGATTTTATTTTTATTTGTAATTTCAATTTTTTATTCATAGTTTATGAACTTGAAATCCTACGGCCTATCTTTCAACATAAAAGTTGTTCAACTGATTTTTCCGCGCATTTTGAGCCCAATGACAGGTCTCTAGCTCATCTGGTAGCTGAAATACAGTAGAGCCGGGTTCAAAACCGGAAAATTCCTAAATGACGGTTCTGGGACCTGTGACCCAGAAATTTCAAGAAGTTGCCTCTAGTGTATGTTACCACTATAATATGAAGCAAAACAAAAAATAAAAATTGGAAATTGTTCCCGAGGGTTGGTTTTTTCCTCCACTGACTCATGATACCTGTGTTATATTTTCGATTACTTGGTAAACTATGATTTTCGGTTTATGACAAAATATATACCTGTTGCTGCATGAGCACAGAGTCTGTCTTCGTTTCTGATTGGTCGATGGACGTTTCTTGTATCTGCAGATACGCCAATTCCCACTAACTCGATGACCTCGGAACTAGAATTCGAGAAACAGGAAGTTCATCTCTCACAAAACAACCTGAGAAAAGTGGTTCGAACTGTTAGTGAGAACAAGCTATTGGCTCAATAGGCGGCGCCGCCTCTCACAGACCTCCTCCTTCTCCTCGTCTTCCAATTCCTCGTTCGATTCCTGCATCGCTTGCCTTCTCCATCTCTTGGTAGCGCGCTCGATTGTCGCGGACACCAGTGCGATAGCAGCCAAGGTGACGAGAACGACCGCCGCCGTCGTCCAATCGAATGCCACGATGCCCTTGGCATTCGACCAGATCACTTTCCACAGGGATCAGGCTGCTCGAGAATGTACATCTTTGTCTGAAAGGTATCAAATATAGATGGCTATTCGAGCTTTGCGATCCAGCAGATATCTTCCATTAAGGGACGGGATCATTTAGCCAGCCCTAATATGAAATATATACCATACGTCTGCGGCGGTCCCACTTGATATGCACTCTTTAGATCACAAATTTTGCCGAATTTAGTAACGTCGTTAATTAATGGTAAATATGTTGTTTCTGTTTGTTGCTTGGGAGTCTCCTTTAAATACGTCTTTTCAAGGGATCCGTGATGAGTCATCAGCTTACTTTCAGGTATATTACAGGCGGAGTGAAGCGTAGTTGGAAAATATACTTGTTCTCAAGCGGATTGGTGGTTATGAGGGTGAAGATCTCTCCGGCTAACACAGCCATTCCAGAAGATACTGAATTAATGGATGAATTGGAAAATTTTGAAAAAAATAATTTTATATACAAACGCTATTTTTAAGCAAGCTGACGCATGTAAACTCTAGGAAAAACAATACCAGAATTAGCCGAAATCTGGAAACTCGATGATCTCGAGTTCAAGGCCCAGGGAGGCAGCGAAGGCTTCCATTTTTTCCTTGAGGGGACCATGCCAGAAGCCGCTCGAAGTCTTCCAGATGTAAGGGAAGAATTGATGGTCGATGCCGACCGCGAGACGACCATTACGAATGTACGCTGGGAGGGCTGTGTAGACTGAAAATGGGCAAATTAAATCAATTCTCCTTATATTTACTATCCGATAATTTCCTGTTCTTTTAACATAATTTTGTTAAACAATATCCGTTCACAGTATACTGATGTGATGGTCGATAATGTGAGGACTGGGGCCTAAGACAAATAATATTAACACATTTGTTTCGTCCAATCGCTACCAAGCGCAGACGTTACGCCAAAGTCTCTCTCAC
The DNA here is from genome assembly GCA_036245805.1 of Pristionchus mayeri. Lineage (NCBI taxonomy): Eukaryota > Metazoa > Nematoda > Chromadorea > Rhabditida > Neodiplogasteridae > Pristionchus > Pristionchus mayeri. Next base: position 5,449,238 of record BTRK01000002.1, on the reverse strand, counting down.
CGAACTCCGTAGTTTCAGCAGCGACGTCCGAGAGATACACCATCACGAAGAGCACCTTAACAAACAAATATTTGTATAAATCGTATTTGTGAGAATTGCAAATTTCTGAAACCTAGAGGTTTCGGAAACTGCGAAAATCTGCGTTGCCTAATATTTTCGTTTGATCCTTTAAATTGCAGCAGTTGTGCGATTGTATGCACTTTGAAAATGTTGTCTTAAGGATCGGCAAGCAACAATTAATACGTGATATCACCATGATGCAGAAGTTATTGCGGAGAATGGCGAGTCGACGGAAGAGGACGGCAATGAAGCACAGTAAAGATTTCCCAGTGTAGATGAGAAAATCTGAAAATGCAAACATCTAAATTTTAAACATTAGACGTACTCTAATTCCTACCTCCAACTGTTCCAGTTAAAGTGGAGATTGCCAGTGTGTAGGACCGACAAACTAAAGAAAACATTAAATATTTTCCGTGTTGTAATGTTAAAAACTAAATACAATAAGTACAGTATGTAGCTGATGATATATAAATATCGTGAAATAAGTGCTTTCTTACCTTCACTCGTTCTCACCGAAAGCGGTGAGAGGTACTCTTTCCAGTGACAGATCTGCAACAAACTGGATTTTTGCTAACCTAAAAAGGCAAAAATGAATATTTTCAAAACAATTTTTAATATGGAATGGTGTAAATAAAATAATAAGGACGAGGCGTACCGTGTTGAATGTGTTGGGGACAGCGTTGAGGAGGCAGAGGATCGGAAGAACACTAACAGCATGCAGTGTGTACGCTGGAAAAGCTAGATATTTTAACGTTTTCCATAATGTGCAGGTTCGGCAGAATTTGTAATAATTCAAGCTGGCTATGCGCTGGGAAGTGCGTGGAACTGTGGGAAGGCTCGTGCGACACCTCAAGTGAGTGCGCGGGAACGTGAACTGAGGGATGGGGAGGCTCCTTGGGGAGCACATGCTGATTTGTGGAAGTTAGCGCGAAAGGATGGAAAGGTTCAGTTGCAACCTTGAGTGAGTGCGCGGAAGTGGGCGCGACAGATTGGGAAGGCTCAGCTGAAACCTCATGAAGATGCGCGGGAGGATGCGCAGGGAATGCGGGATGACTAGTGATGAATGGTGGATGGATGAGGGAATGGGTAGCGAGCGCCTCTGTAGAGCCCTGTGGTACTACGAACTCCTCTGGGTGCTGATGAGACCCAGTGTTGAATGTGGGAGGGGACGGGAGCGATGCATGATGAGTGACTGTTGCACAGTCCCACTTCAGTCCACACATCTTCACTTCAACATTCCACGGCCAACAAGGTAGTGGACTCTGGATCACAGCCGCCCACAGACAGTACTCCGCAGCTTCCAGGTGAGGCTCGTAGATGAACGCGCGGGGTCGGGAGGGTCGAAGGGATAAGCGCGGGTTTGCATGGGAGAAGATGAATGGGGCGCGTTGTAAGGCAAGCGCATGGGCGAGTGAGATAGATTGGATGATGGGGGAGGATGGGTAGTGAGTGCCTGTGTGGCTGCCTCTGGCTGTGCGGGTTCCTCTGTGCGCGGATGTGATCCAGTGCTGCATGTAGTGATGACAGCCGACTGGGGTGAATGAGTGACTAGGGACTGTTCGGAAGTCGCCATCGTCGATGCGGAAGTCTCTGGGTGGCGTTGTGATTCAGTGCTGCGTGAAGAAGATGAAGGGGAATGATGTGTGACGAGTGACTGTTGCGTAGTAATCATCGTCGGTGAAGTGATGCGCACGTGTTCTGTTGGGAACGCACGACTTGAATGATTGCGCACGTGTTCTGCTGAGAACGCACGACTTGAATGTGATCCCTCAGGTGTCGTCAGTGTGACAGTGATTAGAGCGGATCGTGGTGAGGCAGCCGCTCGGGGAAGAGTAAGTGAGGAGGAGGGGAGAGATGGAATAAATGGGGAACGGGAAGAGAGGGGGAGAGGGAAGGAGGAGGAGAGACGGTGTTGCGTATAGGGGACAGAATGTTTGCGCATCTCCCCTCCCTCTCCCCTCTCGCAATTCACCCTGTCTGGTTCGAATCAAAATAATATGTAAACATGCTTTGTTATATCTATCTAACTATCTAGACATTACGGCTTTGCAAAATCGGAAACAATCAGGCTTGATTTAAGGATTTACAAAAATGAAAACAACAACTTACAGGCTGCATCGACCAAGTGAATCCCTATACCTGCTTTGCGGGGAGGAATCCGAGGAGGTTCACTTTCGCGATGCTGTTATTAACTGATGCTTGTACCTCGGATTGCGCTGATATGTGAGGAATTTGACCCTTTCAGTTAATATTTCATAAATATAATAATTGTAAGTCTTCTTCCATATTCAGTGTATGCCCTCTTTTGCTCACTATTACAGCCCCTCGTGCAGACAGTTTAAATATGTAGTATACAATAGCTTTCCCTCGCTCTAACACTCCCATGCAACAAACTAGATATTGCCATGACAAAATTCTTCAATGTTCAGGATCAGCTACTGCAGCGTGCCTGCCTACTACAACCTGATGACTCTTCAGTGCCCACAGACATGCAGTCGTTGCAATTCCACCATTAGACAACCTACGATGGGTAAGTAGTGACGGTGAATATGATGAACCTTCCAATCGACTATGGAGAACTAGAGGTACCGTTTCCCAAACTCTCACGACGAATGGCAGTAGTGTTATAAACATCACGCAATGGATGCTACTTGCAACCTGGAACATACGTTCCACTGCTGAGAGATCATAAAAACATCAATCAATCAATCAATCAATATTTATCACGTCATGCGTTAACGCAAGATGAGGAAGGGTCGGTATTCTTCAGCAGTTGCGTTCCACCATCTCGCTCCAATAGTTCTTCTGAGATCATCTCTCCATCGGGGTTTAGGCTGACCCGGTGAGCGCGTCCTGTTGTAAGGTATCCACATAGTAGTCGCTCTGCTCCATTCTTCCATATCCATTCGTCGCAGTTTCAACGCCCAAATTGCCTTCCTTCTCATAGCCTCCTGATTCCAGTCACGGACTCCTGTTGCGTTGCGGATGTTCACGTTCCTCCATCGATCTCGCAAGCTGATTCCGAGCATTTTCCGCTCCATCTTACGCTGAGTCACACTTAGTCGCTCCTTGTCACTTGCTCGTAGGGCCCATAGCTCGCTGCCATAGAGTATCGTAGACATGACACAACTGTTGAAAAGGCGCCGCTTTGTTTTCACGGGTAGAATGCGTGAAGAGAGGAGGTACGAGAGCTTGCTCCATGCGAACCAACCCAGACGAATTCTGTGCTCAAGTTCTGCTGAGTAGTCAAGGGGAAGTGAGATTCTTCCGCCTAGATAGGTGGTGGATTCGGCAAAGTTGAACTTCAGATTGTCGATGACAATGGGTGCTCGGGTGGAGGTGCACGAGGTTAGAAGTACGGTCTTGGATGGATTTACTTCAAGACCAACGCGCGCGCAAGCCTCCATAAGTTTCTTCATCATGTTCTCCAGTTCGGGGCGACTCTTTGCGATTAGAACAATGTCGTCTGCGTACTCTAAGTGACTCAGGTTGCGGCCATCGATCGATATTCCGTTGTTCTCCCAATCGATTTCATTCATAGCGTATCTCAAGACGGCATTGAAGAGACATGGGGAGAGAGTGTCTCCTTGGCGAACTCCTCTCCGCACTTCAACTGGAACCAAATCCTCGTTGACACGGATGAGAGTAGAGGAAGATTCGTAGAGGCGACGCAAGAGATGGATTAGAGTCGGGTGCACTCTAGCGATCCACAGTGCGTGCCAAACAGAGTTCCATTCCACACAGTCAAATGCCTTCCGAAAATCCACGAATCCCAAGTAGAGGTGCATTCCGTATTCGTGCGTGCGTTCTGCGAGTTGTTTGATCGAGTGAAGATTGTTGAGAGTGCAGTGACCTTTCCGGAATCCGGTCTGAGTGTGCGATTCAGCCTCTTCAATTGATGATTCGATTCGTTTGAGAACAACGCGAGTGATTGTTGTGTTGTTTATTAAAAAAGGAGGTGAAACATACTCAGCAGATTCGTCCTTTTCGAATGCCTCTCAATTGTCTCCAAATTTTCCAATGGGCCAGCTATTTCCTCGAGAAGAGTGGCTACCAACCTGCGAATGAGGAATCCTCCCACAACTTGGAGGGATTGTGGTCCTACAAAATATTAATTATCAATGTTGAATTACAAAAACGGCTTTTTAAATGGTATGCTTTCGACAGTGTGAACAAATTAAACCTTTTTGAAACAGGGACCGATTGAAGATAAGAAATCACGTGAGTATTTTCGAAAACCATTTTCGATGCTTGGCAATCCAATAAATAAAACCAACATTGACAGGATCTCCGTCCTTGCACTTTCGGCCATCCTTACAATATGCATGAGATGGCGTACATGGTTATATGAGAAGAGAGCGAGCGAGAAATGCAATTGTTTCGGAATTAGTTGGGACCAGGCAAAAAAAGGTAAAGGTGCAGCCACGTCTAGCGAATATATAGTCGTAAACGACTACGCTAGGTGGTGTAGTGCGGCAAGGCCGACTACTGCTAGGATCACGTAATCCTGCTGTCCAAAGTACTTCTATGGAACGTTCCCAGGGATGCCTTGTCTAGAATTTAGGACCTGATTTTTTGTCATAAAATGGTCTTTAGACATCTTGAGCTCCAAAAACACATCAGAAATACATTAAATAAATACCTCAGGAGCTTACGTGCGTGAAGTCGTCATATGGACGATAAAACGTCCGTCTGATATGTCTAAGCGCGGAGCACGTGGAATGATAAAAAGTAACCACTTTTACTGTAATTGTGTTTTTTGTTGTTGTTGTTGTTGTTTTTGTAATCGTATCGATCGAACCATCGATTTCAAAGTAATCTGAAAACATAAGAGGACAGCCTGAAGCATACCTGAAGCTCTCGAGACGTGGGAGATGAAGCTGGGAATCGAGTAGAGTTCGTAATTCGGTTCACTGCCTCATTTTACACACGACCGGTCGAGCGGCGAGGGAGTGTGTAGAATGAAGAGACCGTGGTTCCATTTCTCGAACTCTAGAATCGAGTGAACATTTAGGAAGATCGGTCACGGCGCTAAGTTTTGTCGGGCTCCAGAGAGGTACGAAGCTTAAAGTGCAACACCTAATCCGGTTAGTCATTGTTTGCAGCTTGTGAAACATCTGAACGCAGAATTCAAATGTCATCACTTTAGATCGACCTACGCCAAAATCAGTGATCTACCGGGTCAAGCTGACTCATTCTCAGTTCAGTCCTTAATTTCTAGTAGGCATGGGTGAAAAGTTTTGAGATAAACGATCTTGACTCCGGATAATGTTCAGTATTTTAGTGATCGCATTTCGGAAAGCAAAGCATTTTCTCTAGATGAGAAGCTTCTAATGAATCTATTACGAAGTAGATCGTGTAAAAGAGAAAGTCAGAATCCAGTCTGTGAAAGTTGACTTTGCCGAATGTGATAAGAATACGAGGTAAAACTTGACCATCATGTTTGACCAGGTATACGGTAGTAATCATGGATTACGGTAGCTCATCTGATTAACATCAGGGACTACGGTCTGCTCATTCTCCTAATGTGTCGCCACATTATGTGCTCTGTGAGATTTCGGTTCGTAGGGGGGCTGACAGCCGATTCCATCATCCGATTGTACATGTAATCGTTTCGTGGAAACCAGTGAAATTATGACGAGAGAGTCGCTAAAGAGATCAAACGTGAAATGTGAGGGTGAAAATCCGTATAATCTGACGCAAAATGAGGCGGATTGTGCAAATCTAAAATTGTGGATTGTTTGTGAACATGAATAGCTCAGTACAGCATAATCAGCCGTGATGAGATCATAGTACGCCAATGAACCGTCACGACTTTCAATGGAGCCACCAGGCAAATTGGACCCTCACTGCTCAATCACATATTAGGGTTCATAGTACCCTTGCGACAATCCCGACCTGACGACACTTTTATGGGGTGATCCACCATTGAAACCGGGCCAAAAGGGTGACTCAGACTGAACGAGTGCACCTCTATTACGCGGAATACCCCTTGTTTTGTGAACTCACTCATTCGCGTGGCGGAAAACATACTTAGCGGGATATTATTCTTTTCCGGGTGTAAACAATTGGCGTTATTTGCGCATTTGCCCCAGGAATTTGGAGAGGACACTACGTGTCTTTCTGATCATTTTATCTAATCAAAGAGCGTCCGTGGTGTCTAGCTCTGCATATTGTTAGTTTCTGGTCGTTGATAGATTTTGCATCAATTCTTGCTCGTGGCAGATAAGCATTTGTTCAGTTTAAAACCATTTTATTTACTAAAAAAGCATCTTATTAGGTAATCTTTTGATCGTCGATGCATGACTTGCGTTCATCATTCAGAAATCTGTCAACAGCTTTGTCAATAATCCTAAAAGTAGAGAATTTGTGGCGCCATCAGGAAATCGTTATAAAACACTGATAGTTTGGACTCTAGAAAAGGAAAGTTCTCGAAAAGGAAGTGCTTCGTGTTGCTCTTAGAGTCGGAAAGTGCGATTCATACAATCTGGAGTCGTGATTGAGTAGAAGGCGGAATAGAATGAATAGAAATGGTGATCGAGATCTAAGGGCTTCATCGAACAGGGTCACTGCTACACAATCCATTGCGAAAGATTCGTTGAAAGGGATACGGGTAAAGGTTATGACATGACTATTTTTGATGAAGAGAAATGCATAAACAATTTGAAATATTTGGCCAGTTATTACTTCAATGCTTTCCAATTTGAAATCGGTCTCACTATTTAGAGTATCCCGTCCCAATAGATAAACCGTGTAAAAGTGTTGAATGCGATATGCAATGCAAACGGGGAAAATGAGAATGTGTGAGGCATTTCCAATAAACTCAACATGAAGTTATGACTTCGTTCCCGATACACATGTTGTTTAGACAATTATAGTTCTTTCGTTGAGTCGATGGCGCACTAAAACACTATTATTAATCTGCTAATTGTAAAGCTTCCAAGTGAAAATTTTGCTACATTTATTGTAATGTTTATTCTTTGACGTGATTCACATAAACTCATGGTATACGGTAAAATATAAATAACATCTTTGGAAGAATAAACATTTTAGGTTCATTTTCAGAAGCATTCTCCAGAACCGGGCATGGGAATCCAATACAACCGATCTTGTTTGAAGACGTTGTACGCATCGCTTCGCTCCCATTTGTCCATAATTTCGGAGATAGATCGTCGTTTTTTCTCATCCATAATCTTAAATGTTTATCTCAATTTTCTCGAAATAATTATATATAAAAACCAATAGGATTGCCTTAATAAAACCAATTTCTGCAGAGATGCGCTTACAACTTATATTTTTTGACAACAATATATCTCACCATATCTTCCGCTCCCATCTTCCATAATTCATAATATGCTAGAACATTATGCTTATCTTTCTTGTCCATTGCCCACAAAAGGTTTCTTATCTGAACGAAGCTCCGGCGATGTATTATTTTATGGATTTTAACCGTTACTAAAGTGTCCTTTACCACGGACTGCGAGGTCTAAAATTTCATGCACTTTGTTTTTTTTTGACAATACGCATATCCTAAGAAATCGTACGTGCTGCATTTACGATGGATTGCGGAAACTCAAAGAGGATTGGGGCAAATGTATGGTAAATATAGAAGTGATTACGAATAGGGATGCGATCATAATTTCTTTTATTTTTTATACTTTGTACATAAATTTGCGTCCGAAAATGAGTCATCACATCCTGATTTTATGTGAAACGCATGTCTTATTTTGTACTCGCATATCGGGAGAGTATGAAAACTCCCAAGAGTAAAGTGAGAATATACTGACCGCATGCTTTAATTTTTCTCTTTCAAGTGAATTGCATAGTACGGATCTCATAATGCAGGAACCGACGCGACAGAAAAAAATTGGGTCATGGATTTCGATGAAACGAGAAATACTGGCCAAAGTGATGACGAGGAACACGCCTATCAACTTCGTTTTTCAAAAATTGCATTTTTGACCTACCTCTTTGGAAGGCTGTATAAGTAAATTTTTGACCTACAGGGGCCGTATTCTTTTCCATTCGATGCGTATCCAGGAAATCTACAAAAAAGTTCCTTTATGCTAAGTGCGGAAATTACGTCATTACTTAGTTTTGTTCAAAGTTTCTTTTTCGAGACACGTCCTAAAGCGTTCGTCGTAGAACTCTGTTTAAGATCACTGGACTCATGCAACTGTAAATCTCTGAAAGAGCTTTTGACAACGTTTGACAACTTTTGCCCTCGAAAACAACTTTAGCGTCTTGGACCCCTGAGCCATTCTTGGAGATCTACTCTAGAGCTATATCTTAGTAGGCTTATTTTGCGAATTTGCATAAGACGTAAGCGAGATACATTTCAGATTGCCCCTACTGCGTGGCGATATGATACTCCTCGAGTTATGACTAATTAACTATGTAGGTACCCCAATTCTGTGGTGGCGAATCCGAATCAAAGATACAAATCGTGACTTTTTGATCATAAAAGCTAGTTGCGAATCAAAAAGTACGTTTTTTGAGCAAAACTAAGCAAAGATTTAATTTCCGCATATAGCATAAAATAACTTATTTGTAGATTACATGAATACACATCGAATAAAAAAATGCGATTGCTGTAGGTCAACAATTGACGGAGATATAGCCTTCCAAACTGGTAGGTCAAAACATGTAAATTTTGAAAAACGAAGTTGATAGGAGTCTTCCTCGTCATCACTTTTGCCAGTATTTTTCGTTTCATCGATATCCATTACCCAAATTTTTTTCTGTCGCACATGGGTCTGATTTTCCTGCATTTTTACAGGAGATCCGTGATAGGTAAACGGCGATTTGGCTTAATATACACGAACGACTCAATTTCAACAGTTGATACAGTCGCGCCGGAAAGTCACCGTACACTTTTTGAATTTGTTGTATATTTTTGCACAGGAAATGCATCAATCTGGCACTCAGGTATGATGTACCAAATCTATCGGAGATTATGATTATGGTATTATGGTACGACGTCATCGCATAGTTATTGCGTAGTGATGGCGCAATCAATCTGTACTTTTTCAAAACGGGATTATTCTTTCATAGATTTTTTCCTGCTTGCCATACTTTCTACGATTGGAGATATGACCGATGCCTACACAGAATAAATTTTTGAAGGTGCTGCTCGGTAGCAGATTTGCTGCAGCGAAGCTGCAAAAACATGATCTGAAATTCGGAACTCGGCTTCTAGAGTAGCTAGAGTCCCGTTCAAAGCATAAAAATGATCGCCATCATGAGTACACATTATCCTGAGAATATGAATACGATATATCATAATTTGCCCTCAGGGCATGAAAAAATCACCTTTTTTGAATGACCATTTTTTGGACATCCATAACTTTAAGTAAAAGTTTAGTAAAAATCTGATTTTTATCTGGTAATGTTCAAAATGTATTGAAGAACTGAATTCCAACTTTTTAGAGTGTTTGGATATCTTTCCAGCCCGCGGCATGCGTTTTTCGGAGGTATACTAGGGTCGGAAAACACCCTGTTTACGCACTCTCGTCGTCTGCACTCTCTCGCCCATAGGGGTAAACAAGGTGTTTCCCGACCCTAGTATGCCTCCGAAAAACGCACGCCGCGGGCCGGAAAGATATTCAAACGCTCTAAAAAGTTGGAATTCAGTTCTTCAATACATTTTGAACATTACCAGATAAAGATCAGATTTTTACTAAACTTTTCCGTAAAGTTATGGATGTCCAAAAAATGGGCAACCAAAAAAGTGATTTTTTCATGCCCTAAGGGCAAATTATGAGATATCGTATTCATATTCTCAGGATAATGTGTACTCATGATGGCGATCATTTTTATACTTATACTTATACTTATACTTTATTCACCATCAGGGTAGGAGAGAGATTATGCCTTGAAGGCGTCGAAGAAGGGAGATCAGGTGGTATTTTGGGCTCGGGCGAGCGTGTGGGTGGGGATTGTGGGTGGATTGTGGGTGCTTTTTTGGTTTTGGGTTGGATTGTGGGTGCTTTTTTGGGTGGATTGTGGGTGTTTTTTTTTTATGCTTTGAACGGGACTCTAGCTACTCTAGAAGCCGTTTCGAATTTCAGATCCTGTTTTTGCAGCTTCGCTGCAACAAATCTGCGACCGAGCAGCACCTTCAAAAATTTATTCTGGGTAGGCCTCGGTCATATCTCCAATCATGGAAAGTATGGCGAGCAGGAAAAAATCTATGTAAGAATAATGCCGTTTTGAATAAGTGCAGATTGATTGCGTCATCACTACGATGACGTCATACCATAATACCATGATCATAATCTCCGATAGATTTGGTACATCATACCTGAGTGCCAGATTGATGCATTTCCTGTGCAAAAATATACAACAAATTCAAAAAGTGTACGGTGACTTTCCGGTTCGACTGTAGGTATAATAAAGAAAAATAATATTTCAAAACATGAACCTCTTCAAATTTGCTAGCGCCTAATATTGGTTTGATTTCTGCCAACATTCCTTTATAATAACTGGAGATCCTCCAACGTGAAGATAATATGCGGACTGCTTGTTGAATGTAATTATTGAAGACTCCCTGAATCATCCAATTATGTTTTCATGAATAGTTGCGTGATACATGTACAGGGTGGTCCATAAATATGGTGACAAAGTTTTTCAATCGTTTCTCGAGAACGAGTGTGGCTTGTGGCTCACTTTCATAAATATAAATAGCTGTTTATTCAGGCTACCTATATTGAGGTTTTCAGCTGATTAGATTGGGCACGATCTATTCTGAGAATTAAAATGTACATCAGGAAAAGTATGCCGTGCGCCGCTTAGTTATTTGCCTTCGCTAGCTTAAAACAGTGCAAATTTAGCAAATTGCATATGTATAAAAGGGTCATAATTTTGTCCAATCATTATCCTTTCGAATTCTATTTGCAAATCCGGTCAAGCATTTAGATGAAAATGTTATTTTGGAGTGAATGAAAGTCAATATTTTCAACAAATTACGACCTCAAAATTCGATATTCTGGTTTTCGCGTACCGAATAGTCGTATTAATTTATCGGTTAGCATTTGACATCAACACAGCGAATTATGATTTTTAGAGGCATTTGAAAACTTCTGTGTTTGCATTTACGTTCGCGGGAGATCTATGAATGATTGTCCCCAGCGCTCCGTTCGCAAAAATCGTATATTTTTAATTCTCACGACAACATTACACGTAACTTCTAGTCAGAAATAGTATATTTCAATTCTACATGTACCACTGACTTCAGTAAAAATGGGGAGATGTCCGTGCCTCGTTTACTTTTTTTTATAGGAATCTCTTGAATTCGACCTACCTTGAGGCGAAATTTCGTGCCAATTCAGTAACTAGTTCAGAAAAATGAATGATACTCAGAAACAATAATGCGCTAAGAGCTGAAATTGGAACGCTAACTAGGCACATGTCTGAGCAACAACCATGCGCGATTGTATGGCCATCGAATAAAAGCAAAAAATGTGGCACCCAATAGAAAACGGTCACCATATTTTTGGACCACCCTGTGGTCGTGCGGGAGGGTGACAAAACGGAAACAGACAAAACAGAAACAATTCACTGCTCCGTCGGGAATCGACGTATAGACTTGGGAGTTGTTACATTATTACCAGTATGAGCTACACTACATCACCCTGATTAGATCCTCTAAGTAGGCGATTATGATTTTCAATCTCTAACAACGTATAGGGCTTCGTTGCCCAAAATTGGGAATTTGAGTGGAGAATCATGGTTAGATAAACAACAAATGCCGAAACCAATGGACACGTAAGTTTCTGGGTTAGAGTAATTACCGGGGTACTAGAATATTGATTGATTATGACATCTTATGTTTATCTAACCATGATTTTCCACTGAAATTCAAAATTTTGGGCCACGAACCCCTATACGTTGTTAGCGAGTGAAACTCATAATCACCTAGTTAGAGGACCTAATCAGGGGGTGTAGTGTAGCTCATACTAGTAATAATGCAACAACTCCCTAGTCCATACGTCGATTCCCGACGGAGCAGAGATTTGTTTCTGTTTTGTCCGGTTCCGTTTTGTCACCCTCCCTGTCATGCTACTGCAGAACAGGCATTTCTGAACTCATTGTAAGAAAGAAAACTGACCTCACTTGCTTGTGGATAAAGCCTCGTCCTGTATTTGTGCATGAACGTGGTCATGCGGTCCTCCTTCTCTTGCAATGTTTTATCCTTGTTCATTCCTTCAACCATCTGATATCCATACTGCCAGATTTTAATAAATACGTTAATGGAGCAATACATGCAAACTGCAAACAAAACATCGAAATATCACGCCTTCTAATTGAAAACGGCATCAACGAAGGCACCACGTCCACAATGCATATCACGCGTGTTGTCCAAGAATCGAATAAAATCAAGGAATGGTTGGCACATGTTTCTCTGAACATTTTTCGACAGTCCTTACTCACACGATAGCTTCGAACTTTGTCGCAAATTTGTACTTTTAACAGCTTGGTAAGTCATCAAACTTATTAGAGGCCAAAAATGTCAACTGTGAGACGTAACAACAGCGTTCAAAAAAATTCCATCACAAATCGATTGTGCGCCTAAAGTTATTCCAAAAATGCTGAATTTCATTCATTTCCTTTTTTCATTCATTTCAGTGAATTTCATTTTTTTGCTGCCTTTGAATATTTCTACACATCAGTAAAGCCCATTCGGGAGAGGATTTACTCTAACCACATAAAGTGAGTTGGGATGATAAAAAGTACGATAAACATTTCAATAAAGATCGGCATTCTAAATCTCAGCGTTTTGAGAATACTGGCCTATGCAAGAGCTCATGTTGAAATGCGAGAGGATGACGGGGCGGTACTAGGCTCAAAGTGTAACACTTAATCAGATTAAGCGCGTAAAATTGTGAATGATCGGAGAGCAAAATTAAAATCTCGTTACTTCAGATCACCCCATGCCATAAGCGCCTCAGTGATCAACCGACTCGCGCTGACTCAATCTCAGTTCAGTCCTTAATTTCTTGTAGGCATGGGTGAATAGTTTTGAGATAAATGCCCTTGATTCGGGAAAAATTTCAGCATTTTGGTGAGCACAGTTCGGAAGATCTCACAAAATTAGGGAAATCCTCAGTGCAAGCAAATCATTTTCACTAGTAGGGAGGCTTCTAGTGCAAATATTGTGAATTAGATTTCGTTATTATTCGTTAAGAATAGTGCAAGTCAGAATCGAGGCTGCTAGCGAAAAAGTCCGTGCCATTGCGTGATGACTTTGTCCAATGTGAGTAGAATAAGCAGGTAACATTGACCATCATGTTTGATCAGGTATACGGTAACTATCAGGGATACGAAATCTCACAGAGCAGATACAATAGCGATCATGGATTACGGTAGCTCATCTGAATAACATCAGGGACTACGGTCTGCTCATTCTCCTAATGTGTCGCCACGTTATGTGCTCTGTGAGATTTCGGTTCGTAGGGGGGCTGACAGCCGATTCCATCATCCGATTGTACATGTAATCGTTTCGTGGAAACCAGTGAAATTATGACGAGAGAGTCGCTAAAGAGATCAAACGTGAAATGTGAGGGTGAAAATCCGTATAATCTGACGCAAAATGAGGCGGATTGTGAAAATCTAAAATTGTGGATTGTTTGTGAACATGCATAGCTCAGTACATCATAATCAGCCATGATGAGATCATAGTACTCCAATAAACCGTCACGACTTTCAATGGGGCCACCAAGAAAATTGGACCCTCAGTGCTCAATCGCACATTAGGGTTCATAGTACTCTTTCGACAATTCCGTCCTGATGACATTTGCATGAGGTGACCAACCATCGAAACTGGGCCAACAGGGTGATTCAGACTGAAATAGTGCACCCATAACATAGGGCCATTCTCTAGGTTTGTGAACTCACTCATTCGCGTATGGTGGAAAACATACTTTTCGGACGATTATACTTTTCCGAGTGTAAACACTTGGCGTTATTTGCTCATTTTGCCCCAGGAATTTAGAGAGGAGAGTACGTGTCTTTCTGATCATTTTATCCGATCAAAGAGCGTCCGTGGTGTCTAGTTTTAGTTTCTGCTCGTTGTAAGGACACATTTTTCCTCGAGGCACAGATGCTATTATTCCGTTTTGAATACGTTTATTTAATAAAAATCGGGTCGTTTTATTGGATTATCCATTGATTGTCGACGCATCTGTATGCATGACATTCAGATTTCTGTCAACGTCTGTGACAGTAATCCGTAAAATGAAGAATTTCGTCTAGCCATCAAGGAAATAGTGATAAAACACTGACAGTATGGACTGCAAAAGTTCTGGAATTTAAAAGATTTCGTGTCGTTTCAGAATCGGACAGTGCGATTCGTGCGATAAGAGAAAAGAATAGGAATGCGCGCAATGAGTGATTGAAATGGACCGGGAATCGTGCAATCTGGAGTCGGGATTTTGTGAGCAATGGTCTGACCCTCCTCATATTGCACACTCTCTAGCCGGTTAGAAAGCGAGAGATCATGCAATTTGGAGAGAGTCAGACGATTACTCGATTGTGCCGAAAGCGCAATGCAACGAATGGAAACGAAGGCTGAGTCAAGATTACGTGCGGTCACATCTCGGTCACTTCTTGATGCAATTCTTGATGGTTGTATTTTAATTTCGGATTAGACGAAGCCATGTTATGGATAGCGGGATCTCTTGGACAAACGAAATTTATATGCAATTATATTATTGAAAATAAGTTATTCAACAATAAGTTATTCCAGCACCGCGTAATAAGAATATGCGAAAATACCCGTAAGCAAACAGTGAATAGTTTGTAAAAGAAAAAAAAAATCAAGTTCCTGCGTCATATCTTTCATTAGCTGCATTCACTGCAGTAACTCTTCCTCTTCCCGAGATTAATTCTCGTTGAAGGCGTAGAAAAGTCGGAGATGATGCTGTCCAGAACATCATTTGAGTCTTCATCCTCAGTATAATTCGAACTGAGGTCCGAACTCGAACGATCCCTCTGAAATTTCATAATTTGTATCGAGAAAAATAGTACTGGAATATATCAATAAACAACTTAAAATGGTAAAATTTACCGCGATTTTGTGTTCTAACTCCTCATCAATCACATTTCCGCAGATACAGCAGATTGTTGATGACTTATCTTCGGAGCAAAGATTGGGCTCGGAGCGAGAGATTTGACGATCTACAAGACATAGTGTTAGCCGCATTGCTTGCTCATGAAATCACTCGTGGTAAATCGGTAGCCCATGTAAATAAAAATACTGAAACGCACTCAGTAGATTCGACTTCTCGAAAGTCTTCTCAATACAGTGCAGATGTTCCACTGGACTTGCGATTTCTTCGAGGATTCTGGATACCATCTTGCGCATCAGAAGTTCGTCCCATAACTTGGAGGGACTGTGTGCCTAGAATCAATCCATTTGCTGTTTTCCACATCCTACGATACATTTCAAAACCAGTTATGCCGCATTTGAAGATTTCGACACAGAGAAACCGACAACTAGCATGACGTTTCGATAATAAGATCATTCACATAATTGCAAATGCAAAATATAATTATCTAAGATCTGTGAAACGTACATTGATCGGTCGTCCATCCAAACTCTTTCGACCATCTGAGCAGTAGCCATGCGTTGATATACTTTGCCGCTTCGAGAAGAGACTTAGAGAGAACTGAAATTGACAAGTATAATACAGGGTCTTGAAAAATGATTAATCATCAGATGTTATGCGGCTTTCTGGGACCGGCGCTTGAAAAGCAGGGAAAATCATAGACAGAGTCCACATGTACCTATAGAGCTTACGCGTATTTGTCACATGCGCGACAAAAGATAAACTGACAGATTTGGTAGATTATGATAGTGCTAGAGAGAGAGGGGTTGGTTATTTTGAACGGGCTTTGCGTGATGTCAAGTCTGCCTTCGCGATAAAAATACTCATTTTGCTATACAGTCTAGGGTGTTAAATATACCAGAAATCCGACTGGAGCTTAGTTTTTTAGCATGTTTCTTCCATAAATTAAATTATAATAAACATGGAGAATAAGATTAAAGGGTAAAGCACACCTGAATCTCGCGAGTCATTGGAGATGGCGGTGGTTTGGGATTAGAAGATGTTGAGGGATGTTCAGACAGGTTAGCGAGAGCTGTAGGACGACCACTGAACATACAATTATAAGCCAATTTTTCCCTATCAATTTAGTTTAATTTAGTTAATTTAGTGAAAATGTAGAGTTTTACGACGAAAATTTAATTGTATTAGATTGAGAACATTTATTTTTCAGGTAAATACACAAAATTCAAGACAGAAAATAAGTGATACTTACGCTCTCTGAAGTCTTGAAACATAGTCATTGATTCTGGAAGTGGGAGCGGCGGCATAAAAGTCCACAGAACCATCAGTAGGCAGGTTGATCATTCCAATCATGGCTGATTCTGAAAAAAAAATAATTCTGTTGTACATGCTACTTGTTTCGAAGAGCACACAATAGCGAGACAATGATAAATTTACTCGACTGTAGTAAGAGGCGGAACACACTGGATTTGACATCGAATATGAGCGTCGACCGGCCTCTTTTATATCGAACAGGGCCACCAGAATGTTATCAGATAAAAACCCGTTAGGGTGTGGTCAGTAGCCTACTCACAAATGCCGAAAAGGGAATCGGGACTAGGAATGCGTATCATGTGAGGACCCACGTCGTCAAAGGAGCGATAAATGTCAGTCGTGAGAACAACATGAAACCGCGTTGGGCAAGGGGAAGCGAGAGCGTAAAGAGTGCCGGACGATAAGAGGAATGGGAGGAAGGCTGTGATATCAACTGTGCTCCCATGTCTCCCTCTCTCTCTCTCTCTCGCTCTCTCTTCACCGTCTCCTTATACTACCCGTCATACAAAGATTACACGCGAGCTTTGGATTAGAAACGTAGGCTATAAATCATACGCCTTTTAGCAACAAGGATCGAAATGATAGTGGCCATGGGTTGACGAATGAACATGCACTGAATTGA
Organism: Pristionchus mayeri; assembly: GCA_036245805.1. Lineage (NCBI taxonomy): Eukaryota > Metazoa > Nematoda > Chromadorea > Rhabditida > Neodiplogasteridae > Pristionchus > Pristionchus mayeri. The sequence continues at coordinate 5,432,174 of BTRK01000002.1, read as the reverse complement.
ATTGTGTAGTCCAAGCGTGCTCACGCCCTTCCCCGCGTCAAACCCAATCAAACCCATGATAAACACGCCTGTGAGATCAGCGACTAGCAAATTTTGCATAAATCAAGTGGCGCGTTTCGCATCGAGATCAAAACGTTTGAAGTGACACATTTACCCTCACATCACGGGAGTCATTACCAATAAATCGAATGCGTGGGAAAAGTAGGGGTGCCGTTTCTTGTTCAGCAGATTATTAGAGGTGCGAAGACATCTGGTACAGACACCCGTTGCAAGCAACCACAAAGAGCTTAGATGATAAGTTTGCACGTCAAATTATATAGAATTGACACGCTTTCGAAAGACACATTCGCAATGATGGCTAAATAGTTGTGGAATGGCGAAACATGGCCCTAAGCGTACCGTTGTACCGGAAATGTGCAATAAAATGGGCTCTTTATATTGCTATCAGCCAATTTCGCCAATCAACGTTCAGAGTATGCTCATGGACTTTGTGTGAAATAGTCGATAATTTCTGGTTGAGAATTATGGGGGTTTCCGGTGCAAATAGCTAATGATCTTTAATCGAAAAAAAAAGAAATGATAAGGATATTTGTAGTCGCATGTTTCTAATGCAAACCACTGCACACGAAAATTTCAAGCGGCGATATTTTGTGAAGATGCTTGACGAAATCAACATCACCCGCACATGATCACGTTTCCAGAATCACTGACAGTGACTGCAGGCTGTGGCGAAAATTTTGTGATGTTATCTGCAGAGTCTGCTTGCAACGTGCTTGATCTAGCATTCCTCTAGCGCTTGTGATCTTTCGGTTGCATGGTGGAGATAACCGACTCAATCACTCAAGTGATGACGTAGGCAATTGTTAGAAAATTGCAACACAATGACAATGCAAGCCGAGGCTAACAGGGTAGGTGAATTATAACCATTGAAATTTCGAAAGTCGAGCTTACGAGAAAGCATTTAATGAGGAAGTGGAAGAAGGGATCAAGACAACGGAGGGATATGATATGAAACAAGGATTTAGAATGTCAAAATAAGGGCGGATTGTACATGACTATCACAGTATAGCGCTCTATTTTCCGCGCCTTCAAGTTCGCAATTCAGTATATTTTTTGTGCCATAATGTGTGTAAAGGTATGTTTCAAAAGGATGTGAATTTCCACCCATTCTTAACTGTGGTCGCCTATTCAGTAAAAGGTCGCTGAATAACTCATTGGACAACAATAACAGTTGTCTACGCGGTACGTCCCTCTTTGCTTTTGCGAATAACTCATAATGGGATGGGAACTGAACCATAAATTAACAACATGCTCAGAGAGTGTTAATCCTCACTCATGTGGTGTTCGCGAGTCATTTCAATTACATTCAACAAGTCATTCAGTTATTCTACGTGATTAAATGAATGAATTGTTGATAAGTAAGATAAAGCGTATTCTAAAATACGACACGCCCAAGTCACGAGGCTTCACTCACGTATCTGCTTACGTCAATGGCTAGTCACTCATGGTCTCGAGATTTTTATAGATTTATCGTTAACGGTAGGGTTGGTCTCGGGGATTAATATAAATAGGCACTAATAAAACAATAATTTAGGAAGCTTTATCTCGTACAAGTTAATTATGTCATTAAGGAAATCAACAATGAAATACCGCGTAACTATGCCAGTAGCTACATCGGAAATACCCGTTTGATGATAAGGGAGAAAGCTTGATTACTTAGATAATTTTCTCATCTGCAGCTGCGTTTTCTTCTTATTTTTCTCATGTTAGCTGCACATGCTGCATCGTTTCTTCGTCTGCCCGAGAATAGATATCATCGGAAACGTTGATAAATCGGTGATTCTGTTTTTCAATGTCGGTTTTGAGTCGTAATCCTCGAATAAAGGCTGACCAAGAGCCGATTTCGATCAATCTTTCTGCAATTTTATCATTTCAAATGAGAAAAATAGATCAATCAGACAGTAATAAACATTTACTTGTCAACTTTCAATGGAAAACAATACCGTTATTGTACGTTCCAATTCCTCCTCAATTGCATCGCCGCAGATAGAACATAGTGTTGAGGACTTCTCTTCCGAGCAAAGATTCGGCACGGATCGAGAGATTTGACGATCTAAAAAATGAGATTTGACGATCTAAACAGAGCTATTTTGATTCAAGATGGTACATTTTCTTGTTTTAACGTTAAATCCGAACGTGAATAAAATTAATATAGAGTAAATAGCAGGCATGAAACATGCTCAGTAAATTCGTCTTCTCGAATGTCTTATCAATCGACTGCAGATGTTCCACTGGACTGGCGAGTTCTTCGAGAATTCTAGAGACCATCTTGCGCATCAGAAGTTCGTCCCACAGCTTTGAGGGGCTGTGTGCCTAGAACAAATGGATTGTTCTTGTCACATCCTACGATACATTTCAAAACCAGTTGTGCCGCCTTTGAAGATTTCGGCACAAAGAAACCGACAACTAGCATGACGTTTCGACAATAAGATCATTCAAATAATTGCAAATGAAAAATCTAATCATGTAAGATCGGTGAAACGTACATTGATCGGTCTTCCATCTATACCCTTCCGACCATCTGGGCAGTAGCCATGCGTTGGTATACTTTGCCTCTTCGAGAAGAGACTTAGAGAGAACTGAAATTGACTAGTATAATACAGGGTCTTGAAAAATGATTAATCATCAGATGTTATGCGGCTTTGTGATCAGGGAGCGGTGCTCAAAAAGTTGGGATAATGATAGACAGCGTCCACATGCACCTATGGAGCTTACGCGTATTTGTCACATGCGCGACCAAAGATAAACCGACAGATTTGGTAGATTATGATAGTGCGAGAGAGAGGTGTTGGTCATTTTGAACGGGCTTTGCGTGATGTCAAGTCTGCCTTCGTGATAAAAATATTCATTTTGCTCTACTATCTAGGGTTAAATATACCACAAATACGAATGAAGCCTTTGTTTTTTAGCATGTTTCTAGAGAATGAAGCATACCTGAATCTCGCAAGTCATTGGAGACGGGTCTGGATCGTGATTAGATGATGTTGAAGGGAGTTCAGACAGGTTAGCGAGGGAGGTAGGTCGACTACTGGAAAATTTAATTAAATCATTTATGTACGTTAATTTTTCGGGCAAACAAATACAATTATAAATAGGTAAAAATAATACGCACACTCTTTGAAGCCTCGGAATAGAATCATTGATTCTGGAAGTGGGTGCGGCAGCATAAAAATCCACAGGAGCATCAGTAGGAAGATTGATCATACCAATCATGGCTGATTCTGAAAAAAAAACAATATTTGTGTGTGCAACTCGATCCAATGATCAAACAGCAAGTAGCGAGCCAACAATATCATTACAACACTGTAATAAGTTGCTGAAATACTGCATTTGATCCAAAGCATTGAATATGTGCTCCGACCGGCCTCTTTTATATCGAACAGGGCCTCTATCATAACGTTATCAGATTGACATCCGTTAGGGTGTGGTCTATTGCGGTCTATAATTGTGAATACCGAAAAGGAGAGCCGCGGCAAGGAATGTACATCGCCTGGAGGGTAAAAAAGAAATGTCGACCGTGAAAATAACAGGAAACCCACGTAGGGCAAGGCGTGAGTGAGCGTAAGAGTGTAAGAGAGAGCCTCATGGACGATAAGGCCTCGGTATTAACTGAGCTCTGCCCACCCTCTCCTAACACAACCATGCAAAGATTACGCGTATGCTTTGGATTAGAATCGAAGGCTATAGATCAGACGCCTTTTAGCATCAGGGAACGAGAAGATAGTGACCGAGAGACGAAGTGAAAGTGATTGTTTGATAGTGATTTGGAAGCGTTCTGATTATGCACCTAGTTGGAATCGACATAATCCGATTAGAGTGAACTCATTCGACGTCAAAAAGAGAAGAGATCAGAATGTGTGAGCGAAAACGGGAAATGTACAGAAATAACATGCGTGCAGTTAATTTGAATACCCCCCCCCCCCTTCCGCGTCAAAAACCAATGGAGACCGGGGTCCAAGCACACTCGTGAGAGTAGTGGCCAGCTAATTTTACATTAACCATATCTCGTTTCATACGGAGATCGAAACACATGAAATCAATTTCAAATTATCTGCAAAGGAAACCTCGCGCGAATGTTGCAAACTTTGTTAACCAGATGTTGTCAGAAAGATAGCCAGAGGCGCGGAGACATCTGGTTGCCAGCACTATGCGTTGATGGAGCTTTAACACGTCAAATCAATTTATCTAGGTGTGGCATGCTTTCGAAAGACACATTCGTAATGATGACACATTTCAGAAATAATAAAATAGTTGTGAAATGACTAAACATGGCCGTAAGCGTGCCCATGTACCGGAAACATGATACAACAAGGGCTCATTATATATTTGCCAACCTATTTCACCAATCAATGTCCAGAAAGTTTTCGCATGGACATTGTGTTTATCAGTCAGAGAATCGTTAGGCAGGTTACCGGATCTGATAACCAGTGATTATGCTATTCGTGTCAATTGCTGATAAAGATGGTAGTCGTCGAAAAACGCCCGACCAATAAGCAACGTTACCCGCAAGCAAAAATGTATGCTTGCGACTACAACCTGAGTAATGTGATAATATCTGCAGGGTCTGCATGAAACGTGATTCGTCCCACATTCCACCGCGCTTGTGATCTTTCGGTTGCATGGAGAAGATAACCGACTCGACCACTCAACTGATGACGTAGGCAATTGTTAGGCAATTGCAACATGATGACAATGGTACCCGAGACTAACAGGGTAGATGAATGGAAACTTTTGAAATTTCGAAATTGCCTCCTACGAAAAACATTGAATGATGAAGTGGAATGAGGCTAAAGCTAATGGAGTTATACGAAGGAAAACAAGGACTTGGCATGCCAAAATAGCGGATCATACATGACTATCAAATTACAGTGGGAGATTCCATATGAACACAGTTTCGAAAAATTCTGAAAATTTTGTCATTCGACGTTGTGTGATCGAAAGGAAACAAAATGTGAAGCGATTGTCCTAAAGACTACGTAATTTCACGCATTCTGAAATATTGTCGTTTCTCCAGGAAAATGGGGGTGAGAATGACTCAGTGCACAATAACAACACTTGTCTGCGGGGAACCTCTTTTTTGTTTTGAGAATAGCTCATAAAGGAAGAAGAACAACAAAATAAACGCGCGTTAATACTCAAATCAGTGATGTTCGCACAAAGTGTTTTCGAGATTTAGTTGGCTATACGTGGTGAATCTCAGTGGTCTTTAGTAGGCGGGATACAATAAAAAGCACGTAAAATGAGATTCTTCCTGGTCACGAGGCTACTATCATGAACAATTTGCTTACGTGTGTTTCCCATGTTGAGAACTTGACTATTAAAGATAGGGTTTGGCCGCGAGGATTAGATTATATTATTGTCGTTAATGCACATTGCGGAGAAATGCGTCGGAGAAGTTTATATCTCATTTGTATAGTTAATTAATGGCAAACATGCAATGCAGCACATACAATTGAACTTCAAAAATATTCACTCAGCAATTACAACAATATTTAAAGTCGATCATTCAACAATAAATTATTCGAGCACCGCGTTGTACAAAGTACAATTCCCTTTAAATTTGTGAAATAAGCAACTATTGAATCAAATAATTAACGTTTCATCGAAATTGCATCTTCATTAGCTGCATTCACTGCATAAACTCTTCCTCTTCCCAATATTCGATCTCATTGGAGACGTCGAAAGATGGGAGATGATGTTGTTCAACGAAATTTTTGACTCGTCCTCTATGATATCACCACAACCGAGCTCGAACGATCTCTCTGAAATTTGCAATATTTACAAGTTGATTAGAAGAACAATTATTATTGTATTGAAAACTGTAATGTAAAAGTTACCGTTATGGTGTGTTCTAACTCCTCATCAATCACAGAGCCACAGACAAAACAGATTATTGAAGACTTTTCTACGGAGCAAAGATTGGGCTCGGAGCGAGAGATTTGTCTATCTAAAATGCGACTATTTTTGATTAGACACGGCGAATATCATAGATGAAACATGCTCAGATTTGTCCTTTCGAATGTATTCTCAATAGACTTTAGGTGCTCCACTGGGCTGGCGATTTCTTCAAGTATCTTGGAGACCATCTTGCGCATCAGAAGTTCGTCCCATAACTTCGATGGACTGTGAGTCTGAATTTTAATTTTTTAAATAATTACAAGGTGTGATTTTGAGTGATTTCTTTTTTTTTGACTCGGAGAATCTGGCCATAAGCATGCTTACGAAGAAAATGCTTTTTAATTTATAAAAATTTCAAAATCAACTAGTTATTACAAATAATAGCTCGCTTCTTATATATCTGTGAAACATTGAGAAGGAATACCATACATTGATCGGAATTCCATCCACACTCTGCCGACCGTCAGGGCAATATCCAAGAGTGGGTACACTTTGCCTCTTCGAGAAGAGACTCAGAGAGAACTGAAATATACGTTACTGTACTATGTGCCTGAACATCTTGCTTTACAATAAATGAAACAGCATTTGCGGCTTTGTGATATGGGATCGGTGTTCGAAAAGTGGGGTTAATTATATACAGCGTCCACATGCAACTACGGAGATTTCTCTGATTTGTCACATGCGCGGAGCTTAGAGGTTTGCAGATTATGGTAATGCGAGAGAGATATGTAGTTGTTTTTGAACACGCTCAGGATCATGTCAAGTCTGCCTTCTTGATAAAAATTTTCTGGGGTGCCAGGTATACACAAATGCGACTGGAGCGTCTTTAACAATTGTCTTCCATTGATTAAATAACAATAAACACGGAGAAGAAGATTAGATGGTAAAGCATACCTGAGTCCTTGGAGACATGGGCGGATTGGGATTAGATGATGTTGAAGGGAGTTCAGACAGGTTAGCAAGAGCGCTAGGACGACCACTGGAAATGATACTTCAGGGGATGCACTTTAATTAGTTTCAATCCAATGAGAGCTTAATTTGATTACTTACTCACATTATTTGAAGTTTCGGAACAGATTCACTGATTCTGGAAGTGGGAGCGCCGACATAAAAGTCCACAGGACCATCAGTAGGGAGGTTGATCATTCCAATCATGGCTGAAGTGTTTCTGAATTTTTTTCATTTATCCATTTCAAAAATAAGGGCAAGTCTAAAAGAAAAGGATCAAAATCAGAATCAAAAACTGGGAAAGGATGGCGAGAACAAATCGTAATGTGAGTTAGAGAATTGAACCTCCACTTGACCATGACTCGAGATTGGTCATTATACTGACCGGGTCCTATCAAATAAAAACCCATTAGGGTGTGGCCTGTCACTTACTCATGAGTGCAAAAAGGTTAGTCGTGACATGGTAAATTGGCGCCAGTAGAGGACATCTACTCACGCCTCCAAAAGAACGATAAATTTCAGACATAAGACAAATGCCAAATCCTGTTGAGACAATTTGTGCGAGAGCGTAAAGGGTGATCGTCACGGACGATTAGAGGGAGGCAGGCTTTGATATCAACTGCGCTCCCATCAGTTCCCACCCTCTCCTTACACAACCCGTCATGCAAAGATTACGCGTAAGCTTCGGATTATGGCCGAAGGCTCACGATTTCTTTTCCACATCAAGGAGCAAAATAATACTGGCCGCGAGACGAAGTGAAAGTGATTGAATGATAGGGGTTGGGAGGAGTTATGATCCTGCACCTACTAGGAATCGGCCTAATCCGATTGGACTAAACCCTCTCAACATCAAAAAGAGTAGAAACCACACTGTGGATGCTAATTCGAGAATTGTACTGAAATAAAATGCGTACACTTAATTTGAATAAACCCTTCTGCGTGTCAACAACAAATTTGGGACCAGACCAAAAAAAAGAATCATGAGAGAAGTGACTGGCTCTTGTTGCATAAGTCAACGCCCAGATCGAACGGGGACCACAACCGACGAATTTCGAATAAGGTTCAAACGGAAACATTGTTTACTTGTGGCGAAAATACTTAACCGGGATAGACAACAATATCTTAGTATATGGGAATAGGAGGGGTGCCGTCACTTGTTCAACAAATTGCCAAGGATGCGGAGACATCTGGTTCTAACACCCAAGGAATCAGAATTCGTGTAATCCGTTGCCACCTCGTAGTATATAGAAATGGCATACTGGAGACTCTTGCGAAGGACGCATTGGTAATGCTGAGTAATGCTTTGATGTGTAGAAAGGTGTTGCTAACCGTGCGTAGTAGTAATCTAAAGGACTATACTTGATCCTATTCATATTTCTAACTGAAAGTGATAATTAATTTTTGATGATCGTTTCCAGAATTGATAAGGATATATGCAGTCACAGGTTTCCATAGCTAACCACCATACACGAAAATTTGAGAGGCAATATTTTGAGAAAATGCTTGACGAAATAATTACACCACGAGCACATACACCATGAGCCTGCATCCAAATCAAAATGTATGCGAGTTACTACAGGCTGTGGTCAAAATAGTGTGCTATTATCTGCAGTGTATACGCAACGTGCTTCTTTTTTCTTTCCTCTGACCACTTGTGATCTTTCGGATGCATGATGGAGATAAAAGGATCAGTCACTCAATTGATAATTCTTGGAAGATTACAACAGGATGACAATTGAATCAGAGGCTAACAGATAATTTCAAAAATGCCGTATGCGAAAAGTTGAAATGACGAAGTGTATTAGTAACGATGGAACAAACGGAGGGAGGCAATAAGAGAGCAATCGTCTGACTCTCTTCAGTTTGCACGCTCTCTCGACGCCCAGAGAGACGACAGAGCGTGCAACCTGAAGAGAGTCAGACGATTGCTCCAATAAGAGGACTTGCAAAACAAGGGCGGATTGAACAGGATTATCACAGTACAGTGGGAGATTTTCAGCAAATGATCAAAGATTCATCAATTATTTTTGTTGCATGTTGCATAAAAAATAAATCAAAAGGTGAAGTGGGATAAAAATAACTCAAAATGTGAAGTGATTGTTGCGTTATTTGTTGAGTCGACAATAGTCAGTAAACATGCATTCGGCAAGTCTACGTGGCCTTTAGCTGATCGACAAGCTATGCTAAAATACGACACTCCCTGATCACGAGGCTACTATCATAGGTACTGATCCGCTTACGTCAATGGCTAGTCACGCATGGTCTCGTGCTATATTTAGAAGCTGACAGTTAAAGATAGGGATGGATTAGAAGATAGTGTCGCATTGACATCGAAGTTTGTTTCTATGGGAAGGGGCGTTGACAGCAAGCTTATTTCCGATTATGAGTGAATACCGAAACAACAACGCCTTTATTCACGTGAATTCGAAATAATCGTCGTTCTTATTGTGGGCTAGGCGTACATACAATTTGGAATTATGTTGCAGAATTGGTGGAACAATGATTGATCATCAATCCTTCAATGTGACGGTTGGCCATAAAATATCATGCAATGGGAATAACAATGATCAACATTTTTAAGCAAAACACTTGCTCCCGGTGAGGCTAGAACTCACGATCTTCAGATTATGAGACTGACGCGCTGCCTAGTGCGCTACGGAAGCAGACATGCGAGCGGTTAAACCAATCCCTGTTCTCATGTCCTTTTTGCACTTTTATTGAGTTGAAGTAATTTTGTCCGTTGTGCAATTGCAATTATCTTGAAGGCTTTATCACATTGGCGCAATTTTTAGCGAATTAGCAGAATCACATGGGGGCCGCATACTCATAAATTTCTCTCACTCTATCTTTTTAACTGGTGAGAGAGTGTATGAACACATTATGGTACCAGGCGGAGTGCTTGGCACGGGGTGGAACCGATTCAGGGGCATAGGAAGGAGGGACTATTCTACTTCCGATAGCATTTATTATTTGACATTGGGTGCACATTAAATTCCTCCATTAATTTCGTCAAGATTCATATTCCTTTCTCTGTTGTCAGATGTTATCGATATCTTCCAAAGTCCTTCCACAGATCAAAGAGAGGTGTGAAGGGCAGAGGAAGGTGCTGGCAGATACACATACCCAGAAACTGGCGCGATCCACGTGGGCAGTGAAGGCATCTATGCGGTTACTATTGGACATTACTATCTATTCGTTATTCCTTATCGCCAATATTTTGCTTATTTACAACTGAAAACAGTCTATCAAGCTGCAATAGCGGTTAATCAATGACGTTTTAAGATACGACATGGGCGCGCAAATGCTTCTCGAGGCTGAGAGAGGCGGGATAACTGATTCGGGGTCGGTGTATTTTACAATTTCTTCAACTTGGTAGTGTATTTTTCAGAATTCACTGTCAGAGCTGCACAGCCAGCACCTGTCACCACGGAAGCATCTCTGCAAGTGCGTAGGCACCATTTCGGGCCACCTCCCAATGTATGCCAATTTATGTATAAGAATACATCAAACAATTTATTGTTTCTACCTCATTGATGCATATTTTATTGTGTATATGCAAGTAGAATAAACCACATACATTTCAATTTGTATTGTTGTTTTTTTGCCAAATTTTCGCCTTCTTTTTCAGAGCACCAGTCTGTTCATCGAACATTCTTGAAATTTCTATCTTCACGGTTACATTTCGATTTTTTTCTTTCGGTCTTTTCATTTTTTCGTCGAGAGACGTGTCTCCGTATCTATGGAGACGTACTCGTACAGTCGTAGACGCGTAGTCATAATTTTTGTCTTTCCCATACTCCTCCCTTCTCTTCTCCTTTTTTTTGGAAAGACCGCGACTTCCCACCTTGTCCACTGATCCACTGCCACAGCCATAGCCTAACAATTAACGTAGACAAGTCAAAAACTCAAGCTCAACCCTAAGTAGCGCCAAGCCGATGGGAATGTTCCCATATCTTCTACTCTTCGCCTTATTGCTGGACGAGGTAAACGCGACAATTAATACCATTCATAATGTTTACGTTTAGACCGTTGCGATATGTTTTCGCCACGAGTCATCTGGAGTCAAGAGGGCAACTGTTGGCCGTCCAGCAGTAGTAGACGAATACAGATCATATGTGCTGAGAGGAAAGAGGTATTGAATTACGAATAATTTGCATTTTTCAAACCAATGTTGTGTTAATATTCCAGTGTTTGGCCTATATGCTCCCCAAGGGCGAATGCATGCTTCTTGGTCAGGCAATTTCGCAGAAATTTGTGTGTATCCAGACGCATAATGAGTGGGTCAAGAAGACGGCGGGTGGAGATTGTATGATGTACCAAATCCATCGGAGATTATGATCATGGTATTATGGTATGACGTCATCGCATAATTGTTTGATGACGCAATCAATCTGAACTTTTTCAAAACTGCATTATTCTTACATAGATTTTTTTCCTGCTCGCCATACTTTTGTTAAGACTAAGCACTCCTATTCCCTCCCCAGAGTGTATCCCACTCGAGAGAACAAGAGGTTAGCCTCGACAGATTTCGTTCACAACGCAAGTTTTGGACAGCAATTCCCCAATTGAAGATAGGCTTCCGCCGACCCAATGAAATGCTGCCCGCAACCAGCGAGGTGATCGACTTCAACAGGCTATCCGCCTGACGCGCTCCCGTATCCCGGTTGCACGATTTCGTCAACGGAGTATCCCTCCGGCACAGAGAAATATCCCTTCACTCTGTGACTGACTTGAAGACAAGGCAAAGTAATCAGGAAAGGCGAAGAAACAAGGAGAAAGTGCAGAGAGAAAACAAAGAGGTTAACGTAGAAACGCACCAAACGACTACGTGAATAAACCCTTGAAATCCCATTGCAAAGGCCCCTTGAATACGAGAAAAGATAATAATAATAATTTATAAAAAGAGAGCAGCATAACACAACATCCTCCGACGACGACCGGGAGAGGAAGTGAAATAAACAAGAATTGCAAATGCTGCGGTGCAACGCAGTACCGTACGCTAACAATCGCGGTAAGAAACAATGACACTCGGGCAACGAGACGGGGCAACGATTACGGTAGGTTTGTTCAACGGAAGGGACAAACGTGTCATACTTATTATTTAACGTACGAATTAAATATTGTAATGCTTATTGGGAGTAATTATTAATTAATTGGGGTTATTCTAGCGGAAAAACCCCTTCCTTCTACACTTTCTATGATTGGAGATATGACTGAGGCCTACCGAGTATAAATTTTTGAAGGCGCTGCTCGGTCGCACAGTTGCTGAAACCCGTTCAAAGCATGATCGCCATCTTGAGTACATATGATCCTGAGAATATGAATCCGATATCTCATAATTTGAAAAAATCACTGTTTTGCATGACTATTTTTTGGGCATCCATAACTTTACGGAAAAATTTACTAAAAATCTAATTTTTATCTGGTAATGTTCAAAATGTCTCGTCGTCTGCACTCTCTCGCCCAGAGGGGTAAACAAGGTGTTTCCCGACCCTAGTATACCTCCGAAAAATGCACGCCGCGGGCTGGAAAGATATCCAAACGCTCTAAAAAGTTGGAATACGGTTCTTCAAAACATTTTGAACATTACCAGATAAAAAGCAGATTTTTAGTAAACTTTTCCATAAAGTTATGGATGTCCAAAAAAGGTCATGCAAAAAAGTGATTTTTTCATGCCCTCAGGGCAAATTATGAGATATCGGATTCATATTCTCAGGATCATGTGTACTCATGAAGGCGATCATTTAGATGCTATGAACGGTTTTCTAGCTACTCTAGAAGCCGAGTTCTGAATTTCAGATCCTGTTTTTGCAGCTTCGCTGCAGCAAATGTGCGACCGAGCAGCACCTTCAAAAATTTATTCTGGGTAGGCCTCAGTCATATCTCCAATCATAGAAAGTATGGCGAGCAGGAAAAAATGTATGTAAGAATAATGCAGTCTTGAAAAAGTTCGGATTGATTGCGTCATCACTACGCAATAATTATGCGATGACGTTATACCATAATACCATGATCATAATCTCCGATGGATTTGATACATCATACCTCAGTGCCAGAATGATGCATTTCCTGGGCAAAAAGATACAACAAATTCAAAAAGTGTCCCATGACTTACCGTATATTAAAAAATGAATGCAAAAAAGCAAAAGTCGTAAAAATGAAAATTCACCATAATCCACGAAACGTGATATTTTTGGAAATTGCACGGTATACGTTCCTAAATTTCCATCACGTACGATATATCTAACACCGAACAATTTCAGTATATATCTCCCGGACAACACCCATCGAGTTGAGGGCGGCAAGTACATTCTGTGGGATGATAAGCTTGGATCATTTATCTTCTTGGCGCAGACTCCGACTGGAGGTGTGTTAAATGTAATGTTATTTTTAGCGCAATCAATGCTCTTTGCGAAGAACAATTTCATACTAGTTTATGTGATATCAGGCACATACTGTCATTGTGGCCTATTTAAAAGCAAATGGGAGTAATTATAGCAATTGTAAAGAAGTTCTCGAATTGTTGAACTACTTGCTATTTCGTAACTTGCCTAAGGATATGAAAACACTGAATGTTGACAAATATCATATTTTTTGTGCATGTTATTTTCGCAAAACTTGAACATCACCAGCTACTACGTTAGGGCTGCACGATGCTTGAAGATGGATATTTCGAAATTCCCAGGTTCCTTTAATATTTTATTTTACACATATTTTTCCGAATGATCACTGATAACCGAAAAGTACCCTACAGTAGACATTTTGCTTCATGATCCAATATTGTAAAGTCTTTATTTATCAACCTACGATGTTCTTCCAATGTTTCGCTCTATTAAATTGTTTAGATACAAGCAGTTGCGGAAGCTCAATTCCTTCCATGGACGTTGAGGGACCATATGTCGAAAACGCTGGACTAATTCAGGATTATGGCGCAAATAGTTGTTGTAGCAAAAAGTCGTTCATGTGAGACACTTTTATTTTCTCTATGTATCACGTGTATCACGAGCCAGTGGAGGAGTGCGGGAACATTTTCAAAAAAATTGTGCCAGATTCGACTCATATGAGTGCGTTTGCCGAAGAATCGATCAGAGCCCGGCACAGCAAAAAAATCCGATTTTCCAATTTTGAGTGATTTGGGGTTCTCAATGGCGCTGGAGACGATAATAGTACTCATTTTGTACGTAGAGCGATTGGAAACATATTGGGGTGTCCGGAAAGTTCGTATAATGCTTCGGAAAAAAGTCAGTTCGCGATCAAACGCAGTGATTGCGCAATCTGTTTGTCAACAATGTATTGCATCATTCTGATGTTGAGTAGTGAGATGATTTAATCAGTCTCCTAGTTGCTACATTGATTCTTGTGATGGACTCCCATCTCTACCTCCGAGCAGTTTTACTTCATTACTACCGTCTTGGCCGATCCGTGAAGGAGGCCCACTCTGCCCTGGCACAGTCGGAAGGAGCTGACGCCCCCTCCATACCCTTCTGCTATAAGTGGTTCTCCCGCTTCAAGAAAGGGGAGTTTGGTCTCGATGATCAACCCCGCTCTGGACGTCCTCCCTCCCTCGATCAGCCTCTCGTTCTCCGCACACTGAAGCGCAAGCCCGTGGCCAGTGTGCGTAAGTTGAAGAAGGATACTGGTACTCCCAGATCAACGGTGTCCGATATCCTTCTGGGAAGAAGCCGAAACTCCCACAAGTGATTCCCCATGACCTCTCCCCCGAACAGCTGAAAAATCGTGTTCAAGTCTGTCGGGAATTACTCCATCGTAGATGCAATCTTCGATGGGTCAATTCCATCATCGCTACAGATGAGAAGTGGATCACGTACGATAACCCTGTGAGGAGACTGCAATGGGTGGATGCAGATGAGAAGCCCACGCCCGCCCCGAAGAAGGAAGAGTACGGAAAGAAGGAACTCCTCTGCTTCTTCTTCTCAGTGCTCGGTCCCATCTACTGGGAGATCCTCGCCCCTGGCACCAGCATCAATGCCGACCTCTTCTCTGAACAACTGGAAGATGTCGCGATCAGAGTACCTCCCAGACTCCTGAACCAGGGCAAAATTCTTCTTCTGATGGACAATGCTCGCCCACATCGAGCGAAGATGACCCAGAAGAAAATGGACGAGCTGAAGATCGAAAGGATTCCCCATCCACCGTATTCCCCGGATCTCTCCCCATGCGACTACCACTGCTTCCGCTCTCTCTCTGACTTCTGCAAAGGAAAGAAGTTCAAGAATCGAGATGAAGTTGTGAGGGCTTTCGTGAACTGGGCGGTCTCGAAGAAACCCGCATTCTGGAAGAGAGGAATGGAGACCCTGGAGGAAGATCGGACGAGAACAAGTCAAATTAGGCTCAAACAGACAAATACTTTTAACATTTCTCAAAATTTGGATGACGTAATTACATAAAAATATAGATCGAGAGGAATCGAGAGGAATCGAGAAAAAAAATATACGAACTTTCCGGACACCCCAATAATTCGATTTTGACTGAATGTACATCAACAGGTGCTTGATTAGGCCTCGAAAAATTATTTTATGCATGACTAAATTAAACTACACTTGCAAAACTACCTGTTTGAAATTCTACGAAAATTTTTTTCGGATTTCGGGATTTTCTATATTTGAATAATTGCGGAAATTTATATTCTTTCAATATGTTTTGATAATTTAGCTCATAAAACTATTTTTGGTTGCCAAATAAAACACCGGTTGATGTACATTCAGTCAAAATCGAACTATGTTTCCAATCGCCCACTCTGCACTAGCAAGTTTGAGCACATCAGTCGTGGGAGAAGAAAGGACTGGTAAGATAATAATGATAAGATTCATTCATCATGGTGACTACTATTATTTCTACTATGAATGCCTGACCAGAGAAACGAAAATCCTGAGTTATAAATTTACAAACTTGCAAATTCGGATGGAAAAATCGAATTTTCAAAAACGATAAAATTTCGCTTTTTCTCCACGTAATCCACCATAAAACGTCCATTCATAAAACGTCAAATAATGCCGAATGGGGCATATTTGAACACATTATTTGCTACTTATTATTTTCTTAACATTCCGCCATCGCATAATCGCTACTTTGAACGAAAATTGCCAAGTTGAAGGCAGATCGATTTTGGTTTTTATATTTTTATATCATACATACACACTTCTTCTATCATAATTTGCATTAAAATTCTGTATCACTCTACCCCTTGATAGGGGAAATATTTTTAATTTGATGTCAAAAGTGGTCTTTCGATCGGCCTGTTTTTATTTTTTGTCAGATCGCTTTGCACTAAACAGAAAAGTTTCTGGAAATAATTTCCCACGCATTTTGAGCCCATTGCCATCTTTCTATCTCATCTGGGAGCTGAAATACATCATAACCGGATGCAAAACCGGAAAATTCCTAAAAGCCGGCCCTGGGACCAATGACCCATATTTTTCAAAATATTACGCCTATTATATTATAACACAATAATATGAGTCGAATCTGGCACAATTTTTTTTGAAAATGTTCCCGAGGGGTAATTTTTCATCCATTGACTCGTGATACACGTGGTATAGTTAAAGAGTTAAATAGTGGATTCTAGCAATACAATACCAATTATCTATTGAGGGCGCTCGGGAAAAACTCGTGTAAAAGTGTAGGAGAACGCCCAGCTTTTGCTACTAGAAAATATTTTATGTCATCGATTTCACTAAACTTGGTCTATGGACATCATTGGAGGTTAGAAGAAGGCCTATCCACTTGGTTTGGTCAAATAAAGTTTTTTTGCATTATAGATTTTTTGATCTGTCGACTATAGGAAGCATATATCGCACAATTTTAATCGTGTAGCGAACTTTTTATAGCATTTTATTCGAGGATTTCTACAAAAGTCTCAACATCTACAGAAATGACTTCGTTTTCATGGTCATGTCCTCGAAAAACCGTTTTTTCGGATTAATAAATCGATTTTTTGACCATCACATATGTGAAATATAATGGTTTTTATTTCAAATATGGATTCTACGCATACACTTAGGGAGGAGGATGTTTATGTTGATCATTTTTCATATCTCTTGCCATGAAATATCGAGGTACTATAGGAGAAACTCGACTTCTCTGGACGGTTCTTCTTTGCAAGATTTAAATTTTTTTGTCATAGTTCGGTTCAATATGGTGCACTCGAGAATTCATAAAATGCAATCGATTGCTCTCACAATGTCTACAAATTGGTTTTACTGCTTCCAGTCGCTATAATTCTTCGTTTTCAAGTTACTTGTTTGCCCTACGTTTACCTACTTTCGTACAAGACTCCTACGTTCTTACATGAAACCCGTGATATTGTACCTCAGTTGTGCCTTGAGCACATCAGAAATATATTTTCAATGCATGTTCCTTTTTCCACATTCCTTTCTACATCGTATTAGGAAGAATCAAACAAAGCAGAATCTCGATTCAAAATAATGTCGATTTTTCGAGTCCAACGCAAAAAAGGTATCATTGGAAAATATATTTTGGTTTCATTCGTTTTAAAGCTGGTCAGATATTCAAGATGTCAGATTGCATAATTATACCGAATGCGCGCAACATTACTTTGTGAGCGATGCCTGTCTTTCCTTTACTATAATAATAACAATAATATATTTATCGCTCGTGGCGGGGATTCAATTAACGGAAACTAGGGATCATACAGGGAAATTAATCATCACAATACGATATTACGATGCCTAATGAACGGCAAAGAAACTATTGAAAAGTTATATCGATATTTTTATAATGTAATGGGAGAAAATTGAGAGATTGGGATTACTAATAATTATTGATTGATCGGTAGGGTGATGTTCGACTACCTTCTACAATTTCACGTCAATGAGGGGCATATATCTTGCGTCGACGGAGCCTGGATCCTCTCCAGCAACAACGAGATTAGCAGAATACTGAGCGCTGTATGTGTAAATGTGGTCAAATAGATGAATGTGGTCATTGACGCTCTGCTTTGCTCACAGTTGATAATCACTTGCATTGTTCGTCTCGTTTTCCAATGTAACGTAACATTGTGAATTGTGCCGTAATAAATATTCGTATGAACACTTATTTTCTTCGACGATAAACTAAGTTTGATATTTGCGCTTACAAAATATTAGGCGACAGGTATAAATATGTACTTTATAGAGTAACAAATTATTTTATAAAATAAATTTATAAAATAATTAATAAATTATGTACAATTAATGTTCATAAGATTGTTGAGAAATCACATCATGAACTAGAGACTGCGACCTTCCGGCTGAGGATTCGCCTTCTCAATTTCGAAATTATCTGTCTCGGTGTTGCCCGAAGCTCGGCGACACTCAGACATATGGAGAGAGGAATCAGGGCTCCCGTGAGCGCGTCCATTGAGAGATAGAGAAAACGCAGCAGTTGCAGGATGCCATCGGGCAGTTTGCTGAATGCATTAGCAGGTCGGACGAGAACTATGACGTCATGCCGCCTTGAATATAGTCGACATCACATAATAGTTCTCATCCTACCTAGTGCCATTTGCATTATAGGTTGGGCTATTAGCAGCAGAATATCATAATTCTTCCCCCCCATATTACGAAATTTGTCTGCTCCGAATAGCCCTAATTAGAACGAGTTCGGATGATCACCGATAACCCCCCGGATGATAACCAAAAAGGGTGCCCTACTGCAACACTTTCACAGAATGACGTTTGATGTATAGGAAGCTTACTGTGAAACCTACTGGGGAAGGGTTCTTCTTTTGGTTGTCATCCGGCCTAGTTCCGCTCATATCCTCATCTGATCTATTCCTCTTACGTCCCATTTCATCACGCACTCTCTCCCTTTTAGGAACCCTCTCTATACTTACCATTCACTTTTGGTTCTTTAGCAAGATGATATAACGCTTTCATATGGATGGGCAATAATGAAGTACGTATAATGTATTGCCTGGCCGAGCATAAATACGTAAACAATCCAATCCTTACCGAACATCACGGAGGTGCGCTCGTATTAGGTTAGCCATGGCGGTTGCGATCTGGGAATTAAATAAAAGAAGGGTAAATGTGCAGCAACGTCAAGTTATTTTACAGTCGTAAACGACTACGCTAGGTGGTGTGGTGCGGTGAGGCCGACTACTGCTAGGACTACATAATTTGGGCATTTACTATTAGGCTGGTGCAAAAGTTTCTTTCCTTTTTCATGTACCGACATTCTGACCTCCCCAGGTAGTCGTAATGAGCCAATCTAATATTTGTTTTTGCTGTTGATACGGACATGGGTACACACTATAGCGAATACTAAACTGTTTTGATTCGATCAATTTGAATAGAAAATTTTAGTTCGGTAGTAATCGGACCAGGTCGAGCAATCCGACTTTTCAATTGCTCTAGGCTCCGAGGGTAATAGCGCAAAGGTCACATTCAGCACATTATTACAAAGTACTTTGACTGGGTATGTCATACGACATAGCCTACCAAACCTGCCGTGAAAAACCTAGAAATGTTGGCCCAATTACAGAACTACTGTATTTGAAAATCATAGAACACAAATTGCCGAGCGCAACTTCCTTATAGAGCATTGATGAATGCTTAATTTCGATGGGTTGTGAAGTACTTTCCCCAGTAAGTATGCTAACAAGTTTAGGAAGGGATATGACTTCCCGTTGAAGAACTGCAGATTTCGAAATAATCGTGTTCTGATTCATCCGCTGAAATCAACACTTTTTGGATTCCCCTGTCTCCCACACACGTTCGAATCCGGATTTTTTGTGCTTAGTAGAACAAAGAACTCCTGCCCAAGTGTTCCTCAATTGGGTAGAATCAGAATCCCATAAGTATTCGATAACCTGAATTTATCCCAAAATGCTCAAAATAAAATACCGTTTTCTGATGTTAATTTTCTGAGACTTATCAACTTCTCACGATGATGCGCAGATGCAAATCAAATGTATGGTAGCAATCTACCGTCATGGCCATAATACATGGTAGTCAGAACATCATGAGAGTCTAGGCACGCCAACAGAAATTTGAAAAATAAAAAAGAAAGAAACTTAAGCACCAGCCTAATAATTGTCACAAAATATAATAATATAACACTCTCTAGTCAAATATAAGATCACATCGCTAAATCAAATTGTTAATTATTTTCGGGATTTTCCAGTTGCAGTAAAGTGTTTAGCAATTAGCATACATGAAAAATATCGGATGAAAGAACGAAAAAAAATACTAATATGTGATTTAAAGAATGATTTAAATCGCGTACGAGGGAAATAATCAAGATGACTAAGCCGTGCAAGAGTGTTTTGAGATCTCGGCTCCATTTTAACGATGAAACTTTTCTAAATCATGTAATAAATATGTGATTGGTGAAACAAATGGTAATACCTGCACTGCTTGAAAATAATAGCCGTTATGATGGCGTAGATAACGAACGAGAGTATTGGAAGACCATCGTAGCACCAGCTAATTGCCTAGAGTTCGAAATTGCGATCAATATTTTAGTGAAGTTTTAGTTTCGAAACTTCAAAATCCTACTTCACAAAACTTCACAAAGCCCACATATCTAATAAACTGCTCAGTATCAATTTAATGAAACAGTCTCAGTATTTCGCAATCCTGTCAGGGGTGCTCACACATGGATTGATTTATATATGGTTATAGATGGGTGTGCTCACTTGTCGAATATAATGCCCAATATCATATGGCCACGGGTTGTTCTCGTACTCGGGGAAAGTGATGTTTCCTCTGACACTCCGATGGCATTTGTCCGTGAATGTTCCATCCGGGTAAATACGCCTGGAAATATGTCTATTTTTACAAACAAGATTCAATATTTTAAAGTTAGATAGATAGACATTTGGGCATAGAAATATTGAAAAAAAAATCTGAATTTAGTTTTAGACCACAAACCGCTCGCATTTTCCTATTAAATAGCCGATAGCTCCGATCAATGAGAAGAACCAAACTATTGCACTGATACTGTACTGCACAATTCTAAAAAGGTTTCGAAATCATACAGTAACAAATTCCAGAATAACGGACATTTTGGATATCCATGCCATTGAGTAACACAAATTTGAAATACCAGTGACTCTTCATTCATCTTATTCCAATCTCACCTGTTCTCATAAATACTCGAGCACGTCGGAAGGAGTAGTATCACGAACCGATTTAGACTCAGGACAAAAACGAACTCGATAAGTCCTATTAAAAAAGATGTTTGTATTGTCGTTGTAACTCTTTAAACATATCATACCAATATCGAAAAACATTTTAAATACGACGAGGTTCAAGTCGAAATCGAGTCCGGTTACTATTAATCCTTGAATCTAAATGACCAAATTATTTTACATCTCCAGAGTATATGCTTATTGTTCTCCTTATAATAACACTGTTTATCTTCATCGAAAGCACTAATGAGATAACAATAAACTCTGGCAAGGGATTACTTAAATACCATATTGTAAAGGACCTTTGTAATGCCGCTTACCAGAATATTTAGCATGCCGCTCAATATAATCTAAAAAAATAATACGAAACGAAAACTGAAATGAACCGATGGGAATATGCAAACGTTCAAAAAATCACGTGAAATATTCTTGACTTTTTCAAAATAACAGCAGTGGAGAATATATTGATGATAGCGGAAGTTGTTGGAATTTTTCAACATATTCATGTTTTTGGGTTTCTTATTTCAAGTGCTATGGGCAATCTCACATTATTCTGAATTATAAATAGGTCATCAGCAAAAATAATACAAACCTTCCCAAATGCAAATAAATGAAAACCCCAGTTCCCTATTTACCGATAAGTATTAGGTTGAACAGAAAGTCTTTATCCACTGTTTTGCTCGATCACTGCTCAGTGCAGGATACCTTTGGTGTTCCCTCGCCTCTAGTGAATAACACATGACAAAGGGACTATGTGGTCAACAAGTCCCCATTCCACGCCTTTCATTCTGCCACTAGTAAGACCACGATGTTTGTTCCCACGGCCTTGCACATCCGCAACGTTCTGTTATTCATATTCCTCTCTCACACTACAATGAAGGAATCGGAACGTCAGTTGGCTGAAGTCTACGAGTCATATGCCCCTCACTACCAGACCATACGCAATTGGTACCAACGCTTCGAGAAGGGGGACTTTTCCATGGATGATCATGACCGGTCTGGGAGGCCACCCGAGCTGGATTTGGATGCGCTACGGATCGTAGTGGAATTGGATCCTTCCCAAATACCCGCGACATGGCAGCCACACTTGGGGTATCGCAAAGCACCATCGTAAAATGATTGGTCTCCATTGGCAAGAAGAAGAAGCTAGGCCGTTTCATACCCCACAAATTGACCCAAGACCAGTTTGACCACCGTGTCGACGATTCCCTTTCTCTACTCACTCTTTACGCTGGAGATCGATGGTTGGACCGTCTCATAACAGAGGTCGAGAAGTGGGTCTGCTATGAGAATCACCATAGGAGGGCACAGTGGGTGGATGCCAATGAGACCCCACAGGACGTCGCAAAGCCTGACCTTCACCCTATGAAAATCTTGCTCTCTGCCTGGTGGGGAGTGGATGGCCCGATTTACTGGGAGCTCCTACCCGAGAAGCGGATAATTACTGGATATGTCTACACTAAACAACTACAGAATCTCAAGAAGAAATTCGCACAATCTGCCCTGAACGGCAAGAAAGTGTACTATCAACACGATAACACCCGACCCCATGTTGCACGACAGGTCAAGCAGGAGCTGTCCAAATATGGCTGGATGGTTCTCCCTCATATACCGTATTCTCCTGACTTGGCCCCTTCGGATTATTGGTTGTTCTAGGATCTGATCCGTCATCTCGATCAGAGATCCTTCATTTCCCGTGGGGCGATCGAGGCCGCACTCAAGCAATATTTCGATTCGCGCCGAGATGGGTTCTATAAGGAGGGAATCCATAAGTTGCCTGAACGTTGGAGATTTGTCGTAGATAACAATGGTGCATATGTTTGATTTTGCTCTTGTGCTTTATTGTCAGAAGAAGGGAAATAAAAAGTGGATAAAGACTTTCTATTCAACCTAATACAATGTAGCAAATGAAGAATGTAGAGTTGTCTTTGGGTTGGGCGTCAGAGCTCATTGTACTCAAACGAGATGATATCAGGTTGTGAAAAAAGTAATTGTAGATTTTTAAATTTTCGATTCTGCAATACCCCGTCTTTGATTACCGTCTGTATATCATATTGCTACTTGTGCTCGTTAAGTGCTTGGATACCATTTCTATCGCGCATAGGTTCGAGCCTATACAATTGGCATTGAGGCCACAATATGAAGACAAAGCTACATCGACAAAATGTTTTACTGAGTAGGTTTCGGTCCAGCAATCCATCGAAAGCTAGGATAAGGCAAATATTACGCCACGTGCGAAAACTATGGCATACGTATATCATAATACAACATGTGAACCTGGTCCGCTCCGAATGACCTGTCATAAAATATACTCATTTTTTAACTTGACCCTAACTGCACATCAACAAAAATAATTATTTTTACCGCGCATCCGTAACTATTGATCTATCCTTCTCAAATGCAGTGAAGCGAAAAGCACTTTCCATGGTTAACTTAAAATTGTATTTAAATGGGCATACAGTACTTCTAGCAAAACATGTAACATTCATCATCCCGACAATGAAATTTGAACATGGAAATTCGTATATTACAAGACTTCCATTTTCCAGGGTTGGTGCAAAGCCCTAAATTTTGTCGTTATCTGTTAAAGCTACTCTTTATATATCAGTATACGACTGGGCAAGGTCAGGGGATAGCTCCCTTTTGAGGAAATTTATTCATTCACCGAATACCGAAAGTCGAAAATTTGACAATATTGGCCTGTATTCATCAATACTGAAAATCTATGTTTTCTACAAGTAGAGAAGGGATGAGTTCAATTGTTGCTTTGTGGTATGCAGCACCATAGTGTACAATGAAGGCGCACTTATTTAGAAACCAGTCTGATTGAACCTCAAAGCAGGAAACGTTGTCGCTTGATCATTGTTTATTAGATGAGGTATTAATTCAGTGATGTGTAAATCGTGCTATGTTGAGGCAGGAGCAGCGTTAGATCTATTTTTCGAAAGAACCGCACTTGTGCTTCTCATAACGCTATATGGAAATCTATAGTCGTTTCCCCCACAAAATACGAGTTGCGGGAAATATTTTTAGAAAAGAGTGAAAATATCACATTTGTCAAAACTTGGATTTGCCGGGTATCCTAAAAGCATGAAGCGATTGGAATACATAAATATATTGACCAAGTATACCCCTATTATATGCTATTGAGCCAGCTTGAGATCCTAAATGAAAAGAATTTTAGGCGTGCTCAAACATCATGGTCCAAATCTACAATTACTTTTTTCACAACCTAATATTATAGATTAACAGCAACTCGCTTTGTGTAAGAGAATATACTTAAAGACGGCCTCGTGATAAAGAATATTCGGGGCAACTTTCGACTTATCTCGCCAGTTTCTGATTACGGGGTAGTAAAATGCAATTAGACTCGCTAGGAAGAAGCAGGGAGTCAGAGTGGCAATGTATATTTATTATCTTGCTTCAAGGCTAGCGAAACAAGTTGTGATCAACGGCTCGAGTACATCGAAATGCAATTATCGTGCACACTTGAGTTAGCAATTTGGGTCTTAGTATCTTCATATCCCACGCTCTCTAAACAGATTTAGTTGCGAGAGTGTGTAGAATGAAGAGAAGGCGGTTTCATTTCTCTTTTAGAGTACATGCGCACTACCTCGAGAATGGAGCTCGCTCTCCCCGAGTGCACAACTGCAACTTTGATGTCGTGATAAGCTGAAAGCAGGAGCAATGGTTTGACTCTCTTCAGTTTGCACGCTCTCTCGTATCTCTGACCGGTGAGAGAGCGTGCAAACTGAAGAGAGTCAGATCATTGCTCGAAAGCAGGCAGACAGAGCGTCACCTCACTTAGTTATCCGGGTGCAAGATCAGCGAAACAATACACCACCGCTTTCGGCTTCGAGTGATCTAATTGCTATTTTTCACCCCGTAACCCGACGAAAGCATCAAAGTAGCAGTTATCGCTCGGAAAGAGCGAGCTCCATTCTCGGGGAAACAAGTCAATAGAGTTCCTATTTCGGGTCGCCGTCTTTTCATTTTACGCACTCTCTCGACCGGTCGAATGGCGAGAGAGTGTGTAGAATGAAGAGACCGTGGTGTCATTTCTCAAACTCTACAAGCCAAGAACAGATACGAGAAGGAGGAAGAAATGACAGTGCACGATATAGCGGATATTATTCGGGTAAAGATACACCTCAATGTTTAAACAAGATATTCTTCGCAACAATGCATGCAACGATAATATTACAGGAAGGCGATGTTTGTGTACAATAGGGATCTCAAATCTGCATGGAAGAATTATTGACATTTATCTTGTTATGATGCTTTGTCATCATTGGAGCACAACCTGAGGAAACACAGGCAAATCTGTAATGGTAAATTGGCAAACGGCAAAGCGAACCTGAAGTATTACCAATGTACAGGGAATTCTTGTGGTTGATTGATGGTAAGGAATTGATCATCTGTTATCAATGAGTGACTTGCAATGTGCAACGATCTATGTGTCATCCAATGAACATTGCAAGAGTGCCCATTGATGCAAACGTTTCCGTAGAATTCCATGAGAAGATGTCAAGATCAAACGCGGAAAATGATTTCCTAACGCGTCTTATGGTGACGCATATCGGGCCACGTATCATAGTGTCTCCGTATCACACCGTCTCTGCCCCACCAATGCGCTTACCCACTGGGGACGATGCATTGGTAGCCGTCGATCGCGCAGGTAAATAGGTCTGGCGAAAGGTGGGCACTCCGGACCGAATCCGCCCAAATTGACACTGGCCTAGCAGTGTTCTCCCGCGAGCCCAGTCTCGAAGACGGGATTACCTTTACCTTTAGCTGTGTCATAGTGACGCATTCATCACACTTCTACACGTGCCACTCCTCTGAAAAAAATGCAAACACTGCGAATTTCTCTGCCGTCCAAAAATCTGAAATTGCACGATCGTATAACTGCTTCAGTCATGCAAACACTTTTCGATACAACTTTCGTTCATGTCGAATGGGTGGAGGTATGTTTATAGGTTCAAGCACTCTTTATAAGACCAAGAATCCAGCGTTATGGTATCAAGAGTTCTCTCACTGTTCCCTGATCGCTCCCTCCGAATGGCTGGAACATTGCTTTTCGTCGTATTTCTTCAGGTTCGCTTCTCTCCAAAAACAACTCATAGTTGCACACATTTATATCTGCAGGTGTCGCTCATTGCTAGCTATCCCGCGGATCTTGATCCAAGGAATCCGGAAGACCTCGCCGGCGAAATCGCGATCAACGTAGATCCACATGGATGGATGACTGGACGATTGCTCAAGGGCGTTCTCTTGTCGGAGATGACAGACTACGTACTAGACCACAACATCATCAAATATCGCTCCAGTTGGGAAAAAGTCACGGTATGAACTACGTCTTTCGATCAATGGTCTATAAATGTGCTAAAAATCGTTATAAGGGTTGCTCATTAAAGGGATATCGTATCATATTCGGTTAGATATGCGCTAAATAGCTGATTAAGTAACCATCCGGAGCTAATTCCCAATCTCTCAGGAGGCGCAACTTTCCGTGAACGCGAACTGCACCATCACCCTCCTGGAGCCGTTCAGTAGAAACACGACTGTAGGTGGTGGTCTGCACGGTAACGTAAAACAAATCTTCGACCCATATGTGAAAACATTTGCGTTCCTCGATGTAATTGGCCATTGCAGCCACTGAACACCAAATCCATGTTTGCTAACCTCAATGTGATAGTTCATTGGTAAACGGATTTGTTGACTCTAGTCCGTTCCAGAAAGTGTTTAATCAGTTTTCATGAGTCACACGACATACCACGGGTCTCCTGCAAAAGTGTAGGAACACGGCCTGCTTTTGCTACTAGGAAATATTTCATGTTTTCGATTTTCACGAGACACAATATATGGACACAATGAACGATTGAACGATCCAAGATACGGCAAGTGTTAGGAAATTATAGCACATTTTCAAGTCGGATCAAACAGTCCAATAAGGCACATAGCGCGGGCTATCTCGTGATAACAAGCTACTCAAATATAATTGTTCGTACTCACTGACTCATTCTGGGTTCTCAAGTGTGTGGCGAGCGGTTGAGTGCGATTTCGTCTCTCCGTCTCCGGTTCTGCCCGCCCGGATTCCCTCTCCCAGAAGCTTTGGCACGCGGGAGTTGTAAGCCGCCACGATGGGTCGCCACTTCTACATCGGCACCATCAACGCCAGGACGCTCGGCCCAAGGGAGAAGTAGACGGAGATGGAACTCGCCCTCGACAACATCAAGTGGGACGTGGTTGCAGTGCAGGAAGCAAGGATTGTGGGTTGTGCCTCGTTCAATCTTACATCCTCAGGCACTGTAATCTACCACTCGGGCGGGCCCACTGCTTCCCATGGCGTGGCATTTTTGCTTCGACCGCAACTCGCGCGCGGAGCTGTGTTCAATGGCCTCTCCCCTCGTTTGGCCACTCTGCTCCTTCCCGACCTACGGCTCTTCCTGGTCTGCGCTTACGCCCCTACGTCTTCCTACGATGACGACGCGTACGAAGACTTCCTAGACCAGGTTGAGACCGCCCTGCGGAGTGCCCCAAAAGGCCACATGCCAGTTCTGGTTGGTGACTTCAACTGTCGAGTGGCGAGGGAACCTGGCAATGAAAGATTTGTCGGTAACTTTGCCTCTCCCACACCGAACTCACGCGGACGCTGCTTCACTGAGCTCTGCGTGAGGAACAGACTGCGCATCCTGAACACGTTCCCCAAGAGACGGCACGGTCGAATCTGGCCCGGCGATCCCCAAACGGATCCGCATTCCACCAAATTGACTACGTTGCAGCGCCCGCCACAGCGAGAGCAGTCAACTGTGGAGTCGTTGGTCGGTTTGAGTTGGACTCCGACCATCGCCTTGTTCGGATGTGCCTCTCCCTCCCTGGCAAGGCGAGGCAGAAAAGATGCAGGGAGCGGCTACATTTCGATCGAACCGCTTTTACTGTCAACGCAAACCTTCTCGCGTTACTGCCCCTTGCCCGCCCCAGTTCTGCCGCCGACGCCTATACTACGGTAAAGGCTTCCACGGAGACCGCGGCAACGAACTGCTGGAGGAAGCGCCAATCCCCTTCTTGGATCTCGAGTGGAACGCGGAAGCTCCTAGCGATGCGCCATGAATTGCAATCCAACTCCCAACAAGCTGTCGCCTACTCAGCTGCCTGCAAAGCTGCCCGGACGAGTTTCGTCGATGACATCAGGAAGCGAAAGGAGGCGCAAGCACGGCAAGCAGCAACCATGGGAAGGAGCATCGTGAAGAGCATGCTGAGTCTGCAAACCTCAAAGAAGCGCCTTCTAGTTCCCAGACCCTGTAACTGGTGCGCTCTCTCAAGCAGCCACCAAGACAGTGGTCCAGAGCTTCTTTGAGGGTCTCTACACCCCTGCAGTTCAGTTTCCACTCCAAGTCCCTCCTCAGCCTCTAGATCCCCTTCCTCCCTTCCTACCCGATGAGGTCAGCGAAGCGATGTCCCAACTCAAGTGTGGTCACTCACCCGGGTCGGATGGCATTCTCCCTGACATGCTATACCACTCGCGACACCACCTTGCCCCCGTTATCGCTGATCTACTCAACTACCTGGTAGATGGAGAGGCTGTTCCAAGCGACCTGACCGAAGCAATTGTCACTCTTCTGCACAAGAAAGGAGAGAAACCCTACCAACATTGGGAACTTCCGTCCCATCTCCCTCCTCACCGTTTCCCTGAAGACAATGACCAAAGTCATTCTTCAGAGACTCGAAACTGTGCTTGAAGAAACAGAGTCCTCGACCCAAACCGGCTTCCGGCGCGGCTACAGTACTCTCGACAACCTGCATGCCATCAAGCAGGTCGCTGAAAGAACCTCCGAGTACGGTATGCCAATCTACTTGGCGTTCGTCGACTTCAAGAAGGCGTTCGACTGTGTGGAGTGGAATGCCTGCTGGCAAGCCCTCTTCTCGTTCGGAGCCCATCCCTCCCTCGTCCACATGTTGCGCCGTCTCTACGAGTCCTCCTCTACACTCATTCGAGTTAATGAGGAGCTCGTTCCTGTGACTGTGCGTCGAGGAGTCCGCCAAGGGGATACCCTCTCCCCTCGTCTCTTCAACGCAGTGCTACGATCAGCCATGGACAACATTGACTGGGAGTCAGATGGAATTAGAATCGACGGAAGGAACCTTTGCCACTTGGAGTATGCCGATGACGTGGCTCTCGTTGCCAAATCTCGACCCGAGCTGGAACGAATGCTGAAGAAGCTGATGGACGCGTGCAGCCGAGTTGGTCTCGAAGTGAATGCAAGCAAGACCAACCTCCTCACCTCCTGCACCTCTACCCGCAATCCAATAATCATCGGCAATCTGCGATTCGAATTCGTCGATAGCGCCACCTATCTCGGAGGAAGAATAGCTCTTCCCTTGGATCATTCCGACGAAATAGAACACCGGATTCGATTAGGGTGGCTGGCCTGGAGTAAGCTCTCGCACCTCCTATCTTCTCGAATTCTGTCCATCAAGATCAGGAGGAGAGTCTTCGAGAGCTGCATCACGGCTACAGTTCTCTATGGGTGTGAAGTATGGGCTCTGAGATCTAGCGAGAAGGAGAGGCTGAGAGTCACCCAGAGGAAGATGGAAAGAAAGATGCTTGGAGTCACGCTGAGGGACAGATGGAGGAATGACCGCGTGAGAGGGATTACCAAGCTGAGAGACTGGAATGAGGAAGGATTGAAAAAAAGCGCGCTGGGCCCTCAAGATCAGAAGAATGGGAGTGGAACAGAAAAGCGCGCTGGGCCCTCAAGATCAGAAGAATGGGAGTGGAACAGTGGAGCCGTGCGACAACTGTCTGGACTCCATTCAATAGGACTCGTCCCCCCGGAAAGCCTCGCGCGCGATGGAGAGACGACCTATCCCGAGCTATTGGCAGCCATTGGTGGAGTGCAACTTATGAAGACTACCGACCTATCATCTTCTGAGCGTTTCCGCCTGATAAGATAAATTGATTGATTGATTGATTGATTGATCACTGACTGATGTACCTGCACACATGGCGAAGCTGTAGTAGGCAATGATCATCGGGTAGTTCTACAACCACTATACTATCACCCACAGCACATGCAAAATATATTTCAAAAATTAATTGAAACAACAACGATACTACTGATTGACTCCTTTGTCAACGTGAATATCAACTACATCAATAAATAACAATTCTCTACTTCATTCCACTCACTTCGTCTGAGTCTCTTCAGTTTGCACGCTCTCTCGTCCCTCTGACCGGCGAGAGAGCGTGCAAACTGAAGAGAGTCAGACTATTGCTCATTATAGGAGCGACGAGGGATAGACGATTGAGGAAGCGAGGAATTAACATGAGCACTTTCGGATGCACGATGATTGAGACGCCGGCTTCTGACACAAACATGTAATATGATATCGACAAACGGCCAAAAGTATTAGTGATGCCAACACAGCCAAAAGTATTAGTGATACCAACACGGCGCGCGCTCTCCTCGTTTCCCACGTTCTCTCGCGCAGTCTGACCTGTGAGAGAGCGCGTGAAACGTGGAGAGCGCGCACCGTTTTGGCATCACTAAAAAGTATGATCATGTTAGGACACCAACGGTTATCTTGAGCATAGTTTGGGTGCCATGGCTTCATTTCGGCTATACCCCTTGTGGTCCCTAAACATATGTTATGCTGAGTGCTTCATCACGGCATTTAAAAATGGTTAAATTTTTTGCTCAATGCCGGAATGCGTACGACACGAGTCTACTCATAATGAGCGTACCGGCAACTCACTGATGTGTTGCTTTATTGGGTGAACAGTAGTGTTGGAGCACTTTTTGAAATTGATCACATCCATTTTACAACTTTAGACGCAGGTCCTTTCTTATATTTTGCCATTATGTTCATTTCTTGTTGTGTTTAGCAAGGACTGCTTTGAATTATAATAACACAAGAACACTCAAAAATTCTCACTTTTCACCCGGGCTGATCGTTCCGGTCCTGAACAGCAGCACTGCTGACTTTGGCCTTCGCCCACTCTACTACACTACCACCGCATTGCATTTGGCGGCATATCTCATGATCGGTGAGTGAATTTTCGAATATACGATACGCGGGGTTGTGTGTTATGGGTAAAATATGGACGCAGCTGTTGAGAGCCTGCTTAAAGCGTTGTAAAACTCTCGTGAGGCCTCAGGCAATTAGAAAAAGTTGGGATGTGTCTTAGCCCCATCCCAACTTTTTTCGATTCACCCTAGTGTTGAATGAGAATTAATGGACATTTTAAATGACCTAGCACACGAGTGGTGTCTTCGAACGTCCCCTTGAAAATGACTCCAAGCCCAATTCAGCACAAGTCACAATTCTGCGAATATACATTTACAGGGATTTTACAAGTGCGGATCGATAATTCAAGACCATTTTATGTACATTCTGAAGTACTCTAACGTATTAGTGCGCAGTTACATTTTGGATAATATTCATTCATCCGTTTAGGAATTTGGTGATTCGGAATTGTGATATACAGAATTGAACGCCGAAAACGCCACTTTTGACTGTTTCCCTCCTGACAACCACGTGTATGGCTGTTTTTTTCACCGTTAACATAACAACCAACTTTTACACTACCACTCATATTGTGGGTTAATTCGGTAGGACACGGAGATTCGACGAGCAGGGTTCTATCGAAAATACTAAAAACCCACTATTTTCGCATGTTTTTATCAGTGTGTTCGCCTAAGAATCGCACTCTTGAAGGTACATCTAAAGGAGGCACTTTGAGATTTAAGTGGTTTTTGATAGCCATAGGTGTCCTCAATCGATTCCTGTATTTCATAGGTCACCAACAAATTAATTAACATAATTACATGCATTCAAAGTTTGGCGCTTCTCTTTTCAGTGTAAGTCCTTACAGGAACCGTCAATTCACTTGAAAATTGATTTAATTAACATGGACTGAATGAATGGCACAAATCCTTTCACCGAAATGTTTATGTGTGCAGTCCGCGCGTCTTACTATTCTCAGAAGTGAAGGAGCCCGACAAGTAAATGAATCGACAGATCAACTGATTTTATTCGGATATTCGGTATTGTGTGTTACGGAAAGTTTGGTATTGTTTCAAAATTACGACGTATTTTTTTATCTGATGTACACCGGCCCCGATGTTTCAAGAGATTCTCCGCACAGCCATTCCTCATGCCTCACGCGGCTAAGTAATCATGATTTTATTATATTTGTGAGACAGGAATACCCATTAGAGCAATGTATGTATCCCAATTAGATGATAAGTGAAAACAATAATATACAACACGCGTGCCGCATAAGGATTGAATAGATTAGTGAAGAGCCTGGTACATATTTGACGCCTGCTTCTGTGAGCAGATAGTCCCTATGGTACCTCAACCGAAACCAACTAGTTTTGTTCCATATCTCCATCGTGAGCAATCGTCGTGAAAATGAGCAAGCTCGCTACCTGATGCCCCACTTGGTACGATGAGAGACGCACTTTAAGAATCGAATACAAGCCTTGATCAATAGGCGAGCGTATCCGCCGCCTGATCGAACAGATCTTCGAGAATCTAATAACGCAATTTTCGCATCGTGGCCCCTTTTAGATATGACATATCATTCGATTCGTCTCATTGAGAACTATCGATTGAGCCAATAAAATTCACTGGTACTACAAATTGCAAAAATCAATAAATTTAATCGTATCGATTGTTATAATGATATCGATTGTTTATTGTCACATGCATTCTCCGTGAAATTCGACACAGGTTTGCTTTTTTCCAGTGTACCAGGATTTATTCGAACCTTACGCGACACACGTGATAATGTGCTTATAAGTATTCTCGACAACACACGAACGAACGATGAGACAGCGGAAGTAATAACCATGCACAGAATACGAGATTCACTTAATGTAGGTTTTTGCATATTTACGCATTATGTGAAGAAATCGAGGGGACATATATGTAAAAATAACAGTTGTTACCGCATCCTGACTATACGGTTATATATCACCTATATGGTCCTATATGGTATGCGGTGACGTAGGTTATTCGAAAATGATTGTTGTACTCCGTCCTGACCCGTATCTTCTTCGATCCTATGTGCCACACTTCTCTATCACGCGGATCGGCCTGAACAATTATATTTTGATACGAATTATGATCAAAAAGAGAGAGCGGGGCAGGTTCCGCACCAATTCATGCAATGTTCCATAGTTAGATCTCGCCGTACCTAACCAAATCCTCTATCCCCCCCGCGGAGAGAGGGTATTATTAGTATTCGTCTCGTCTCTGAGTTTAGCGCTTTCCAAAATCACCGTGGACTCGTGAGGGGCTGTCCTCAGGAGGGGACGCCCAAGTTGGAATCAGACCTGCTTTATCCCTGGGTGCCTCCCCTACACTAAAATCAATTACAAGTTGAATACAGTCCTGAATCCAACTTGTGCTGCTTTGGTTCCAACTTGTAAAGGCACTTTAGCGAAGGGGAGGCTCCCAAGGATAAAACAGGGCTCATTCTAACTTGGGCGCCTCCTCCTGAGTCTCTGACCCCGTTTTCTTCCGACCTAGTTTGTGTGCCGGACAGCCTTAGGTCACTCTCTCTCTACCCCC
The DNA here is from genome assembly GCA_036245805.1 of Pristionchus mayeri. NCBI lineage: Eukaryota > Metazoa > Nematoda > Chromadorea > Rhabditida > Neodiplogasteridae > Pristionchus > Pristionchus mayeri. The sequence continues at coordinate 5,398,528 of BTRK01000002.1, read as the reverse complement.
CCCCCCTCGTCGTCCCGCCCACTTTCGACCCTCTCACCAATGGTCCATCTCATCCCACTCTCTCTGATACAACACTTGATCATGCTCTCACATAAATCTCTTTTCTCTCATAGTTATTGAATTCACACGGGAGTTCACGGTTTTACAAGGGAAACCACTGTTTGGATTCACAGGGGAATCCGCCGGACTCACAAGGAAGTCCAATGGTCTCACAGGGGAGACCACCTCGACTTATGCCGTGGAAAAAGTCGAAGGAGGAAAATTCAGAAAATATTTTCCTCTTTGCTGCCATTTCTGTTCTAGTTGAGCTAGAGACTTGAAATTTGGATTGTAGGTGGGAAAACCATCCAGGAACACTTCTTTTTCGTTAGGAGCCATAGGGTTGAGTTTGAGCTCCGCTATACATTTTCCACTATTTTCCTCCTCCGATATCGCAGGAGGAAAATAGTGGAAAACGCATAGCGGAGTTCAAACTCAACCCTATGGCTCCTAACGAAAAAGAAGTGTTCCTGGATGGTTTTCCCACCTACAATCCAAATTTCAAGTCTCTAGCTCAATCAGAACAGAAATGGCAGCAAGGAGGAAAATATTTTCTGAATTTTACTCCTTCGACTTTTTCCACGGCATTAGACTAGTCTAGGTCATTCATCTCTTTCTATTCTTTCGTATTCTGCCTTACTCGATCTCTCTTTATTCCCTTTTGGCGTAGTCTATTTACTTTCTATTCAGCTTCTCCATTCATCTCATTTTGTATACTATCCTTCTACCACTTAACCCGTAAAGTTTGGCAACCCGGACAGTATCGCCTACTTTGCACACTTCAAGATGAGAACGTATTTCCATCGTAACGAGTGATCTACAATCAATCACGCCCCGCTCAATTCTGCGTTGTGTTTAACCGGAAAGAAGTAAGATGCTCGGTGGCAGGAGGATTGTCAATGCTTAACGGAGATCCGCCAAAATCGTCCCTGCATTTGATCAGAGAATCCAAAGAAGATCCAATCCCATTACAGGCGCTCTGAGTCCGAAATTCCCTCCAAAAAAGGCGCCATCATGCATGACCATTGTGCCTATCGGCATGATAAATATGTATGCACGTACAATATCACAGAACTACTGCAGAAAGACAGCATCACATTTTTCGAGATGTTGATGGCGGTCGTTCGGCTCACCTTGAACAATCTATTAGGTTGAACAGAAAGTCTTTATAAACTGTTTTGCTCGATCACTGCTCAGTGCACGAGACCTTTGGTGTTCCCTCGCCTCTAGTGAATAACACATTACAAAGGGACTATGTGGTCAACAACTCCCCATTCCACGCCTTTCATTCTGTCACTAGTAAGACCACGATGTTTGTTCCCACGGCCTTGCACATCCGCAACGTTCTGTTATTCGTAGTCCTCTCTCACACTACAATGAAGGAATAGGAACGTCAGTTGGCTGAAGTGTACGATTCATATGCCACTCACTACCAGACCATGCGCAATTGGCACCAACTCTTCGAGAAGGGGGACTTTTCCATGGATGATCATGGCCGGTCTGGGAGGCCACCCGAGCTGGATTAGGATGCGCTACGGATCGTAGTGGAATTGGATCCTTTCCAAATACCCGCGACATGGCAGCCACACTTGGGGTATCGCAAAGCACCATCATAAAATGATTGGTCTCCATTGGCAAGAAGAAGAAGCTAGGCCGTTTCATACCCCACAAATTGACCCAAGACCAGTTTGACCACCGTGTCGACGATTCCCTTTCTCTACTCACTCTTCACGCTGGAGATCGATGGTTGGACCGTCTCATAACAGGGGTCGAGAAGTGGGTCTGCTATGAGAATCACCATGGGAGGGCACAGTGGGTGGATGCCAATGAGACCCCACAGGACGTCGCAAAGCCTGACCTTCACCCTATGAAAATCTTGCTCTCTGCCTGGTGGGGAGTGGATGGCCCGATTTACTGGGAGCTCCTACCCGAGAAGCGAATAATTACTGGATATGTCTACACTAAACAACTACGGAATCTCAAGAAGAAATTCGCACAATCTGCCCTGAACGGCAAGAAAGTGTACTATCAACACGATAACGCCCGACCCCATGTTGCACGGCAGGTCAAGCAGGAGCTGTCCAAATACGGCTGGATGGTTCTCCCTCATGCACCGTATTCTCCTGGCTTGGCCCCTTCGGATTATTGGTTATTCTCGGATCTGACCCGTCATCTCGATCAGAGATCCTTCACTTCCCGTGGGGTGATCGAGGCCGCACTCAAGCAATATTTTGATTCGCGCCGAGATGGGTTCTATAAGGAGGGAATCCATAAGTTGCCTGAATGTTGGAGATTTGTCGTAGATAACAATGGTGCATATGTTTGATTTCGCTCTTGCGCTTTATTGTCAGAAGAAGGGATATAAAAATTTTATAAAGACTTTCTGTTCAACCTAATATGTTCGCATTCTTCACGAATCTGCTGTTTGACAGCTGCTTCGACGGCATTAACGTTAAAATTCCAGCTGAATTGTCGACAAAGCGCGAACTCAAGTCTTTGCTGTAAAATATTGCAAAAATTTGATTATCTTTTAGAGAACAATAAAATGATTTGAAAACGAATACCTCTATGGCATAAACAAGATACGTGAGTGTGGTTGTAAAGAAATCAGGTTGAAATATTTCGACTTTGTGAAAATTTTCTAATGAAATTTCATTTTTAGGAGCCTGAAATGATAAAAGAGCAATCAACGTTTTGTATTAACAATTAAAACTCACCACTTTTTCACTTTCTGCTAGAGTCGATATGCATACATTTTCCGACTTGGCCTCAGCAATGAATTTCTCAACGAAAGATCCGCGCAGAAAACGAGAAGGAATAGCTTGCATATGATTGAAATTGCATAGAATCCTAAAAAAAAACAAATAGGGAATAACCTAGAAGTTCAAGTACCTTTCAACATCATCCTCTGTTAGACCATCTCCCTTGATTGCAATTGGGCTATGCACCGAAAAATATACTTGGTTAGCTTTTGGAAAGCAACTTAAGCGGGAGGCTATGACTTCCGCTAGCACTTTGCCCATGAAAATCTTAAAATATTGATTAGAACTTTCAAAAAAATTCAAACTCACAGTCGCAAAAGTTGTTCGCAAGGGCGCATATAAGCTTAGTACGTGTGCTAATTCCTTTTTGAATTCATCGGTAGGATGAGTTTCCGCACTCGGCTTTAATACCTGTATATGTAGCGTGGTAGAATGTGTAAAATCGACGCTCAAACAAACCAAAAATGGTAATGTTCCCTTTCTTATTTCAACACCTTTCGGATAGAATGAATATTCTCGAATTCGATTTGTTGTTTCAGCCACAAGCCTAATGCACAATGAAGCGCCGTTCTGAATTAGAGTTGAAAGAAAATGAAATTAATATTGGAATTGATAACAGTGCGCTTATATAGTTATGACTTAAACTGAATAGGGATACACTGAATAGGAGAAGGTTTTCAAAATTTGTTCTCATAGTTTCCATTAATTTATGTTATCGTTCCTCGAATATTAATACTACCTGGAGAATAATCATTTCGCTACATGGAATTCGAATATTTGCCAGTGATTTTCGATTTTTACTGTCCATTATCACATCGTTGAAGCTCTTGCACGTTAGTCGTAACGAGTAGAATACGGAATAAGGAGAGGAGCCGTTTCTCTCATTGGGCATATTCAAATTGTGTATCATTCTGGAAGTATTTTTGAATTTATTATATTTACAAATATTATGTATTAAATGTGTGTAAAGGTAAAGATTCACCCCATCTTCGAGGCGACTGGGATATTTAAGTATACTTCATTCATTATATCGTATAAGTATTAACGCACGCATATCGTATGAAATTTCCGAGGCTAACCTATCTTCCAGTGTACTGGGAACCATGTTGAATATCTTGCACATTAGCATTGGATCAAGTTGGATGAAAGTGCACTGAAAATTTAAAATGAATGAAATAATGCATGCTAACCTCGCCGTGTTTACTTCAAAGGTGGAAGCTTCGTTGCTCGCGTATTTTCCATTCATTAGCTGCACCACAAACATCCCTTAAAAGTTAAAAATGTTTTCCAATTTTAGTTTCACACATAATCTCAATGAATGAAGCTGAAAAACACTCGTCTATTAGGAAGTTTTCACGCCTACGCTAGTTCAATTTTGAATATTTCTTTTGAAAAATCAGTTTTAAAAAACATTAAAACGATAGTCTGAATAAACTTCCGCGCATTGCATTGCACAGAAATATGCTCGAGGCCAAAGTGATAAGATCACAGCTAATTGTGTGTGAATCCGTCAACAGGTGACGTTCCCTAGAAGCACTTTCGACTGCAGGGTTACGTAGTCCTAGCAGTAACGTAGTCGTTTACGACAGTAAAATAGCTTGACGTGGCTGCACCTTTACCTTTTCTTTTTTTTACGTCAACACATAAAGTGCGGAATATGTTCCGGTAGTCGTTCGTTTGGGGTAATCGAACGACTACCGGAACGACTACCGGAACAGTGGTTAGTAGGATTTTAGAACCGAAGCGTGCGTCACACCCAAAACACAAGGGAGAAGTAAACCTGAGTCGAAAAACGAAACGCAAATCGCAATCGGTAGTGAACTGAATTTCGAAGCGAGAGTTTAACTTTGGATGATCTCCTATTGGTCGCTGCTTGTTTTTAAAAGGAATCACATTACCCCCGCCGTTGTTTGGCGTTCGTTTCGAAACTAATTCATATCGATCAATCGCTATCCAAACTTTCCACTGCCTTCTGTCTCGCGAATTCTATTGGGGTGTCCGGAAAGTTCGTATAATGCTTCGGAAAAAAGTCAGTTCGCGATCAAATGCAGTGATTGCGCAATCTGTTTGTCAACAATGTATTGCGTCACTCTGACGTTAAGTGGGATGTGGGTTGGATCAGTCTCGTAGTTTCTACACTTGTTGAAGTGGTGAAGTATAGCCGATATTTTGATACAGTTGTGTTGAATTACTGTTGGAAATCGCTCCATCGTAGATCGGATCTTTGATGGACAGATTCCATAATAGACATGTGCGAGGAGTGAATCATGTATAATAACCCAGCGAAGAGACAACAGTGTTTCGACACCGATGCGAAGGACAAACCCGTTCCCTTGAAGAAAATGAGGAAATTCACTGATTCTTTCTATCATTACTTGTTCCGATCTAATAAGAGATCCTTCCTACTGGAACCGCCATCAATGCCGACCTCTTCTCTGAACAACTGGAAGAAGTCGCGATCAGAGTCCCTCCCAGACTCCTGAACCAGCTCAAAATTTTTCTTCTGATGGACAATGCTCGCCCACATCGAGCGAAGATGACCCAGAAGAAAATGGACGAGCTGAAGATCGAGATGATTCCCCATCCACCGTATTCCCCGGATCTCTCCCCATGCGACTACCACTGCTTCTGCTCTCTCTCTGACTTCTGCAAAGGAAAGAAGTTCAAGAATCGAGATGAAGTTGTGAGGGCTTTCGTGAACTGGGCGGTCTCGAAGAAACCCGCATTCTGGAAGAGAGGAATCGAGACCCTGCCCAATCGCTGGAGTGAGGTAGTGAGAAAGAAGGGGGCATACATTGGTCACTGAGAATTGTAAAGCATTGAATAAAAAATAAAAACAAAAAATTATACGAACTTTCCGGACACCCCAATAGTGGACAAATCGAATTTAATGCGCATATTGGGCAACGTCAAGCAGCAGATTACCGATTCACTCACAGGACATAATAAATCGATTAAGAATGGAAGAGCGCGAGAGAGATTACATCGAGAGTGTCAGAGAGTCAGAAATGTGAACCAAGGAGAGGAAGATAGCAAGATTGGTGAGAGGAAAATGACTGATATAGAAGACGAGAGAAAGAGAGGAACCACGTCTCGTGATTCGGTTGTTCGATGATTTCGTAATTGTTGAATTCTTATTGCAAAAAACAAAATTAAAGAAGTACTTTTGCTTGTTGCCTTGTCACCCGAGCTCGTCACTCTGTCCCCTTCAGTAAAATGACTCGCATTTCGAAACGAGAATTTAACAATTGTCGATTTCGAAAATTTTCGCTGTTTTGTTTCGATATGTAATCCAATTAACCCTCTTTATTCGAAATGACGGTCGGTTGATAGTTTTCCCCGCTGTCGTATTTTATGTATTTTTTCTTCCTCTCATTGTTCGCTGCACAGTGATGGTGTTTCCGCGTATTAATTTTATCAATTGTATCATCTCTTGACAGCTAGTTGAGAAGGTTAATGAATACTCAAAAGTATATGTGCCGTGAACAATAATTTCTAAATTAAAAATAATGTAAATTTTTAATAAATGAAGATTTTTATTAACTTGGGCGGTATTCATTCCTGGATTTCGGCAGTGCCGACATTTTTGGAATGCCGATTTTTTTCGCAATTGCCGAAATGTTTAAACCAAGGATGGCAAAATAACTCGGCATCTTTCGGGATCGAACAAACACCCTCCTTTTTACAAACTATACTACTCTGCTACGGAGACATTTGAAAATAATCATTCAGAGTGACATGAATGAGGAATGATTTTCGCTGAGCTATTTCCCTAATTATGCTTGTCTGACTAAAGGTCTAGAACTTTTATTAAAGCTTCAAATACTTCACTGCAACGAACGAGTCACCTATCGTCGAGAGCTCACAGTGACCGTGTGGTCGTACCGTAGGGCGAAGTGAACGTACAAGTGTTGGCCATTCGGGCGTTGCCGGTCCCGTCAGTTCGCGGGCTACGCAACCTCTAATGGAGTGGAGGGGAAGGTTGCAAAACCCGCAATTCTTCCATCTTCCTCGCCCGGTCTTCTGTCTTCTATTTCGCGTCATCTAGCCAAGATGGGTTCGAGAGAGGACAGGTGAGCGAGATAGGGTGCGGGACAAACTATTCGATGCAATGCCATTACGAGCCCTACAACCTACCCCCAATTGACCTACCCCCAATTGACCGGTCATTCTGACTAAATTTTCGCAATTGGCGATGGCGCTCTCATTTTCGGCAGACCGCTCTATCATCCAACGTGCGCGCGAAATTAATTTCGAAATGGCGAAATTATTTTCGGAACTTGCCGAAATTGAAGAAATAATACCACCCCAGAGTCCATTATATTAAAGAAGGAGTAACACGAAAAATAGATTGTACATGTGGAATAATTGTCGTAGAGGTCAGAAATCCGATGAGAAATCATTTTATCCGAAGTGACACAGATGACCCTCTATCTCGAGATATGCGAATGAGAAGGTCAAGCTAAAGCGCGCGCATTTGAAATGAATGAGAAAATCAGCAACAAAGAAACGCATAGAGCTGGACTAGAACCGGGGTCGATTGCGATGAAAGCACAGGCATTATCCACTGCGCTATTGGCACGATTTAGAGGGGGAGAGGGGAGACAGCATATCTAACCGAGAAAGCTCATTTCAAGAAAGCCGTGCTTCGAGTGTGTGATGACTTTCTTCCTTTTTGAACCTCGTTTTTTTGCGGATTTCGCGACACGGTTCTGGCTTTTCCTGCAATTCCATCATACTAATACTCTTATGTTGACATTGTACTTGTTCCTATTTCGCTCCAGATTCAGATGGACGAGCTCCCGTCAATGGAAGGCGCAATCGCTGCTCTAAACTCTATGCGCATCCGAGAGGAGAGGGAGCAGAGGTTCTTTTCCTCTAGCGTCGATCCCGAAGAGGCAGGACGTTGCCAGTGTGACTGCTGTCCTCCTCGGGATAGACAGGAGACAGGTGACTACTGCTGCGCCTCCCTCTTCTCTCTCCCACTGCTCTCAAAGGGAAGAGATATGAGAGACGGTCTTCTCGCTAAGATGGAAGGCCTCAACGGTCATTCCTGCATCACCAAGCACCCGTTGATCACTGAGTGCATACTCACGGACGCGGTGAGTCTTTTACCATTCTTTAACAATCACACCTTACCTTCCTCCTTGACCCAACGTATCATAATGATTGTCCAAACTGATAAAACAACTTACAGGTCGTTCTTGCATCCGCGGAAGTGTTTTCTATGCTGACGGGAGAGACTATCGCCGATGAGAACAAGTGAGTTTATTCTCCTAACTACTTGCTAAACTGCGACTACTCAGGTCTCTTCGATACGGAGCGTATCGCCTGTTCATTGCCAAGACGATGGGTACTCAGGGGAAAGGGCAGACAGTAAGACTACCCGCATGCTTCGTCGAAGCAGTAAGACAGCTATGGCCTAGCCCGACCTACACAGGATTCTCATGTTCTGAAGTTGTCGATGTGTGAATTGATAAAGAGTTCATTAATTGAATATGCTATTGATCTAAATACGTTACTTGCGGATACCGTCATATCTGAAGATCTCACTCATTGTTTTGCTCTATCTTCCCTTTCTAACAGATGCCAACCTGCGTAACTTGCAAGTTCTTCTCCCCCCTCAAGTCGAAGTTTCATCAGTTCACTTCGAAAGAGCCTAACCGCACACGCTGGGTGAATGCCCTGACAGTGGATGCTGCTGCTAGGGCAGCACTCGACAGACTTTTGAGAACCTCTCCTAGAAAACAGTACGTGTGCACCAGTCACTTCTCTGACGACTCGTATGTGGTAACGGATCACTACCGTTCCCTAAAAGTGGATGCCGTTCCCACGCTTCTGGTCAGACTAATACAACAATTCATAGGAAGAAAAAAGTTTTATCTTACATTAATAATTACATATTAATCGACTCGGACTCTTTACAGAATCCTTCGCCAATCGATCCTACCGTACCCCTGTCCCCTCTACCCCATCCTATCTCGCCTCCTCCCACTCTTCTCGCTCGTCCTCCTCCCACTCTTCTCGCTCGTCCCCGCGTTGATAAAGTTCATAATAACCTAACCCTCCGTAACCTAACCCCAAACATATGTTAAGAACAACATAGTCTACCTAGTGACTTGACATTTCTGCAGATAAGTCTTCCTCTAAACTATTGAAAGTTCTAATTCGGTGTAATTATCCCATAAACATTGCTCATACCTGACGAAATTGAATATGGCGACACTGGATTCGAATATTCTTAAGCGATTTTCTATTCTTGATGTCCATTATCACATCGTTGAAGGTCTTGCAAGTTAGTCGCAGTGAGTAGAAAACTGAGTAGGGACAAGAACCGTTCCGTTCATTTAGCATAGGTTCATAAAATAGTACGAATCTGAAAAATGAAACACTTTTTTTCTATCGTGTCCAACATCCTGTATTATTTGTTATTGTATTATAAAGGATACATTGTTTGCGTTTACATGTCTTCCATTGTTTCCGGTACCATGTTGAACATCTTTTTCTTCCATTGTTTCCGGTACCATGTTGAATATACACATCAGCAAAGTGCCAAGGTGGAAGAATTTGCACTGATATTTTGAAAGTTTTTCTTTTTACTGAAAATAAAATTGCACTTCATACACATTGCATCCCTCAGCAGTTGGTGCTTCTTTGATTAGAACCTTCATATTTGTGTAGACAACTGGCCTGAAAACAGGAATATTAGTAAAAACAAACTACTCCAATGTCAGGCAAATTCACAATGAACATTGAAAACATATATTTACATTTTCATGAATATTAACGTTACATTGTTAGAGAATTTGCTAGAGAGTGGCCTAAATCTGCTAGGAGGAGTTAACAAAATTAAAATAAAAAACTTTAAAAAAAGAAACATGCTAGCTCGACATATTTTTCCGCGCAATCGAAACGAGCAGAAATACAGCGAAAAGGTGAGGTGTAGTGATAAGAGCACCTCTCCGTTTGTATGAGTGAGATAGATACGTATTGAAAGTGGTGCGCCTGTGATTACAATTGCAGTGTTTCTAAGTGTAAAAATGCTGGTAATCGTATCTTCATTTTGCACAATCTCAAGAACGACCGAGGGGTGAAACAATATTTGAAAAGGGAATATGATTACTCGAATTTCGTTCTGTAATTTATAAACACGATTTACTGAGTCGCGCAAGTGACGAAATGAAGAGAGCCGGGTGGAGAGTGAGAGAAAGAGATAAAGACAGATCATACAAAACAAATGCAGAACATACGAAAACCCTTATGGATAGTAACTCGCACTTGGGAGTTGTATCTTGAGTGTTGACGCTTTGTTTATGTATGCGTACATCATCAGCGGCAATTCCAAGTAGAAACAATCACATTTACTGAGCACTTATGATAGTGTCAAGCGGGAGATTGCTGGTTCACAAACAAAACACACAAAATGGGTATGATTGAGAATGTAAGAGAGGGAGAGAGGGCGGGAAGATAGCTAGCTATAATAACCGCGTCACGTGAGCCGGTTCTTCAATGGTTTCGAAATTATTTGAATTGTTAATCTCATTCTGAAAAATAAAAAAAAAATGTCAAAATACATGGCGTTCAATATTTCTAAGGCTTGTCGACGTGTGAGCTAGTGGATCTGCATCAGTCAACATATGAAACCCACTTCGTAAAGTAGCATAGTTTATCAAAATAGATGATCGATACACAATATTAGTAAAAACATCGCTCTGGAAGTACAAGCAAACATACAAGCACAACTCCACATTCCCCTAGTTGACATATTTTACGCACACCGCTTGAATTATTCTGTTTAATTGGTTGAAACTGGATAGAATCCAGGCTCCATTGACGCAAGAGATATGTTCGTCATTGAATAAATGTCCCGACTCTTGAAGGTTGTCGAACATCGCTCTGCCATTCAATTGATCAATTCATCTTATCAAAAAGTTATCGCCTAGAAAAGGAAGAGTATGGCTATGTTATATGTTGTGACCCATAAATGTTAGAGATGCATTATTTTTGCCAACTCACCACTCCCTCCCCCAAAAGCGTGACAAGTATTTTAGCGTAGATAAACGAGTCTTACGCTAAAGCACGGGGTCCATATCCTTCATTGCTATGTTCTACTAAACTATCTGTAATTCGTGAATAATTGAATTTAAGTGAAATCGAAAGAACATGATAGGTAGAGATAACTACCTTAGTAGGAGAAAAAATAACTGAGAAATGCTTCCTAGAAATGAGCGGGTGGGTGTTTCGGTAGTGGTTGCATACACCCGACCCGCCTGGCAATGGGTGGGGACATCATCTGTGCGATGCCCATTAGGAGTAGATATTATAAGAAGAAGATCTACTAGATAACCAAAGGAACGAGTAGAAAGAATAAAAAGGTATAAAAACCTCACATCATTGACTTGGTGCTGCAATATCTGTTTGTTCCATAATTCTGGATTGGTCCTGCGTTTTCGTAATACGGTCCCTCTACTTCCATAGGGGGAATCGAGCCTCCGCAACTGCTCGTATCTGAATACAGTATGCAATAAATAATATCACGAATAAAATAATCACCTGGGAATTTCGTAATATCCATCTTCAAGCATCGAACTGCCCTCACGTAGTAACTCGTAACATTCGTGTCTAAAAAAGGTGTCAAGGTAATGCACTAGTGTTGAGTGATCTAAAAAGTGAAAAGTGATCTTCCACCGCTCAGGTCAAAGTGATCGACGAGGAATGTGATCGATCACTTTGTGGGGAAAGTGATCGATCAGATTTGGAGAGATCGATTTGAAACATAAAACGATCGATCAGATTCAGTGAGTTTGTTTTTGTTTTTGAAAGTGATCGATCATTTTTCAAAAGATCACATTTCGAAAAATGCTCAATTAGATCGGTTTCATCGATCTAGATCATTTTTGATCGAGATGTTATTGCTATGCTGATTCAGAGAGAATTCTGATAAGTTTCAGAAATGTTTAACACACAAATCGTTTTTTTTTAAAAATCTATTTGAATGCTATCCAAATCAGAACGCAGAAGGAGCTTCCTGATTATGCCTTATTGGAAACGCCGCATTGTATAATAACCATAGTTGCCCACGCCGGCGGCGATCCCCATGACCCTCTATTCATGGTTTTGCACTGTTCCCTCGATTTGTCTACCGACCGTAATCGATCTATCGATGTCATATATGTCATATCGATATCATAATAGAATCGATGTAATCGATCTACCGTAATCCACGATTGTCGCAAACTAACTTTATTTTTTTCTAAACCACTGGCACCATGCCCAATCGGTTATACAGTAACCAATTGACAACCATACCCAGTTCCTTGGGTAAGATCCAGTTCCTTGGGTCAAACATTTTTCTAAAATTGTCAAAAAAATTATTTAAATCCTAAATCGATAATACAATGATTCTTCAGTAACAAGAGAAACGGTATACTACTTTAAAATATTTTTACTATCGATTTTGAATTTTTTATGTTTGACTCACGGAACTGGTTTACGGAAGTCACATGGGTACTGTATAATCGAATGGGCATGGTGCCAGGGGTTTAAACAATAATGTCAGTTCGTGATAATCGAAGTTTACGGTAGTGGTATACGGTATATTTAGTACTGTACCATCGATTGGGTACGGTACCTAGTCTTGACCTACCCTTGACCTACCGATCGATTTTTGACCATGACCCTACGTCAGTTCGTACTGCTCCCCTCAAATGGGGGAGAAGTGCGAAACCATGAATAGGGGTCGTGGTCTGAAATCACCTCGCCGCCAGTGTTGGGCAACTATGATATCAATTCATTACCGAGTTATCATCGACTGTGCGTTGAGGACATTTTGATCATGAAAAATTGTGCTGGCATTCAAATCGATTGGAAAGAAGCGATTTGTATGTTAAACATTTCTGAAACTTATCAGAATTCTCTCTCTGAATCTGCATAGCAATAACATCTTGATCAAAAATGATCTAGATCGATGAAACCGATCTAATTGAGATTTTTCGAAAGGTGATCTTTTGAAAAATGATCGATCACTTTCGAAAACAAAAACAAACTCTTTGATTCTGATCGATCGTTTTATGTTTCAAAACGATCTCTCCAAATCTGATCGATCACTTTCCCCACAAAGTGATCGATTACATTCCTCGTCGATCACTTTGAGCTGGCTGGTCGAACTTTTTGAACTGAAAGATCGGGAAGATTTAGATCGCCAGCGCAACACTATAATACACGCATATTCAGTTTGAGAAACATGCATTTTCAATGGTTACATATACTTTTTTGAGTTTTCGAAATAGTGGCTCAAAAATTTACGAACTTCCAGTAGGAGTCTGCGTAAGGAATACGAAGGATCCGAGCTTATTGTCCCACACAATGTATTTGCCGCCTTCGACTCGGTGAGTATTGTTGGGGAGAAAGACACTGAATTTTCTCTCGTTAGATATGTGCATTGATCTCCATGAAAAAGACGTGTTAAGAGTGTTAAGAGAATGGAAAAAAATTAGAGAACTCACTCCATAATCGCTCCTGTGTAGCAATATGTCATGTTTTTGAAGGTGGTCGTCCCTGAAACAAGCGGTCGTAATTCGAGTTACCATATTTAGAGACCGCAAGGTGGCTGACCGAATTGCTTTGGCAGGGTCATTTGTGGGTCTAATGTATCCCTTTGGGGCTAAATCAGGCCATACTTTTTGCCGTTTGGAGATATCGTATCGTTGACTCGAGTTATGAACCAAAAACACATCGAAAGAGTCACAACGGAAAGGGAGTCGAAATCGGGACGAGAGCGAAGTGTGCGGAGCCCGCTCTGCCTGGTTTCTCCAAAAGTTTGAGCATAGCTTCGTGTCGAGCTTGCTCGAGGATGTGAGGAAAGACTGAGGTCCTCAAGAGCGCGCGCTCTCTGCACACGCCGGGTGAGAGATAAGCGAGCAAGTAGAGAGGAAGCACCGCCCCTTTGCAGTTCCATTAGCGCACGCTCTTGAACCTTTGAAATGAAATGATTAATCGGAAAAAAATCCAAAAAAAACGTTCTCGGTGTCAATCGACGCCTAAAATCAGGAACTATCCATCGCACCATGCCCGTCTTAAGAATTGTCGCCGGAACCTTTTCATTTCCCTATCATGAACCCTAAATCGGTCTTTTTTAGATATTTCTGATTAGATAATGCATGACGGGCATCCTGTCGTTTATAGACACTAGTCAGACGTACCCAAAAATATTTTTTCCATATTTTTTGGATAAGTATTCGCTGCGTCATTTCAAGAACCAGATTTCGACGCGCCTCTTTCTCCTCCTAAGTGGGCGGAGCCTGCGGTCTCTAACCATATTTTCTGTACAGAAAATTCATAATTAGTCGAGAGTTTTAATTAGTCGAGAGTTTTAACTCTCTTCATTTTAGTAGCTCTCTCTACCAGACGATCGCGGAGGGAATACGGAGATTGAAATGACCATGTTATGGTCTCTCGAATTCTACCTGAAACCGTAAGCGAAGCCTCAGCGAGGGCAGGATTTGCGATGTAACCAGCGTCGAGAGCGGGCTGAGGGATGCTATCTGCTATCTGAACATTTGCAAATTTGACAATATGCATGGCATTGCAGAATGAGGAGTACAATTTAAAATTTTTCTGTGTAAAAAAGCCATTTCATTTTGGGACTCAATAACATTAATTTGCGTTACCGCTTCTTTTAGAATGAAACAATGCGACACTAGCAGAGATGATAACCTTGATAACCAACATTAGTACCATTCCGCAGCATGTTCACCATAGGTTCCTATAGTGTCAATAATGTGACTGAGCAAGTTCTGCAGAAGGGTCCATTTTGATCATCGGGAAGGTGATCATCCGACCTAGTGAGACAAATTATTACCCGGGCAGTCCGCATCCGCTGTCTTCTTGGCCCATTCGTTATAGTGCTGGATGTACTGAGTGTTGTCAGTGAGGAACTTTCCAAGCAGGAAGCATTCGTAGTCAGTGAAGATGTACGACAGGCACTCAACGACTATTTTGAATTTTGATTTTTATCTTCAAAATAAAAGACGCTTCAAGGTCAAGCGAGTTTCCTCATGAAACCGGCATAATAAACGGCGGCTATTCACTTACAGAACCCATTACTAACCTCAATCATTTCCGCGCACATTATCTTGCAGTGGTATTCATCAAATGCTGCGGGACGGCCGACTTTCACCCTTTTCAGTCCCGAAGTCTCGTTGCGAAAACATAACGCGATTGCCTAAAATTGACGTATATTAATTACGATTGTTGTACTGTACTTACCGCGTCTAGTCCTAAGGCGAAAAGAAGTAGGAATTTAAGCATTTACTGGAGTGAATATGTCAGTGGAGCAGGATAGGAGGTGTAGTCTTCCGAGGAGACGAGAATATAGAAATGCGAAAGGAGAAAATCCTCCTCGCTTTATGGGCCTTTTTGTGCCTGTCCTATGACAGACACTTGATGAATAAGCGATGTATTCCCCATAGATACAGCGAAACGGAGGAGGTGGAGATGGGAGAAGCTGCAAGAGTTCACTTCCGCCTTCGTAGAAAATCGTAAAAACAAACTAAATTTCATAAAGTATACATAAACTGGAATGGCACACCACACTAACTCACTCTTTTCCTACTGTGTCACTTTTCGTCAATGTTTTACAGCAATAGAGGAGAATGTGTCCGATTTTTAAACTGTCATTTTATCGAACAGTATTATCGCGGTATCGATGGATTTCTACTACAACTGCAACCTTCTTCAATGCCTCACTGCAGCACGAGATACAGATTACGATTACTGGAGAATATAGGATAACAATAGCTCTTCACGTTCGTTCGCTTTCACTGTTTCACATTTATTAAGAGACCCGCTCCGTAAGAATCGATCATGTCGGCCACCCCGCGGACATGTTCCTCTAGGAATGGGAATCACTGGCATTTTGCTATGGTGGAAGGAGTGTGTTGGGCCTTCATTGTGAAATTTACCACTTATTATGTGCTATGACCATTGGGCAAGGAAAATTTATTAATGTAGGGCGAAATTGACAAAAAATCACATTTTCTTAAGGATGCGAAATTGGTTCAAAAGTCAAAAAGCGTTTCACTCGTGGTACCCTGAAGTTGTTAAAAGCGTGTTTAGATCAAGTTCCGATTGATTATTAATGTTACTTTTTAGGGTAAAAATTTACTTTTAGCTTCATAATTAGTCCATTTAGGGCCGAATCCCTTAGCTTTTTCAATCACGTTATACTATGAGCTATGTTGCTTCATAATTGCATTGCAGTGAGTCTCGACAGAGAGGCCATTTTCTAGAAATAATTTTCGAATGTGTCTCTGACCTAAACCTGAAACTTCAAAAATTCATGTCAGGGAATCCATTGCGAACATTGATTAGATTTTATCACTTTCAGCTACTACTTACTTTGATATAATTTTTAACACTGAAACAGAACACAATTTCGCTCGTTTCAAAAAATAACTTTTCACAACTTCGAATCTATCCGTTTTTAGGCATTCTTTTCTCGTTCCAGAAAATCTTAATCCCACCAATTCTCTGTACACCTTGCAGAATACCCCGACGTAAATAAGAAAATCACAAGCTGCGTTCCACCTGGCACGGCCAAAATTCACATTGTTTGCCAAATCAATGAAAAATCGAAATGTTGAATACTTTCATTTTTCGATTTCCCAAAAACTATCACTCAATTTAGATAGATTTATGTTTTAATTAATACACTATCGCGAGGAAAGTTATCTGAAAGAGAAAGAATAGCTGTTTTGCTTGATTTTAAAAATTTACAAATTACACGTTTTTCCTTGTTTAAGCTGCATTAACTAGCAAGCATCGAGTTCAATCCCTTATCTTTTCAATATCGATACAATCTGGACAGCGCTCTTTCGAAATTACGTTGCAGCGAAACTCGATAGCTTGGCCATTTTTGAGAAATCATTGCCGAACATGCCTCTGCGATGTGATTCAAAATGTTATGTTTCTAGTGAAAAAATTCAAGCGCTGTGGAATTTGATAACTGAATAATGTGTTACTTTTGTAATTTCTTGATAAACCCGGCGGACTTCTACGTCGCTTGAGTATACTTGGTGGGATTGGAATTACGTGGTATGAAATAATGCTTCTCTAACATTCATTTTTTTAGCTTTTGCATAAAAAGCTTTTTTTTTAATATGCCAAAATTTGATTTATTTAGTTCTGTCACACTCATCTAAGATCGGAATAGCTATATTATAAATGTCGGATCATTTTTCGAAATGGTTCCGCTGTAATGAATTTGTGAATTTACGGAATTCATCACAGAGTCATGTTCGACAAGGATTTCTCAAAAATGGCCAGCCTATCTAGCTTCGCTGCAACGTAATTTCGAAAGAGCGCTGTCCAGATTGTATCGATATTGAAAGAGCTAAGGGATTGAACTCGCTGATTGCTAGTTAATGTAGTGTAAACAAGGACAAATGTGCAATTTTTAAAATCAAGCAAAACAGCTATTCCTTTTCTTTCAGATAACTTTCCTCGCGATAGTGTATTAATTAAAACATAAATCTATCTAAATTGAGTGATAGTTTTTGGGAAATCGAAAAATGAAAGTATTCAAAATTTCGATTGTTCACTGATTTGAGCAAACAATGTAAATTTTGGCCGTGCCAGGTGGAACGCAGCTTGTGATTTTCTTATTTACGTCGGGGTATTCTACAAGGTGTACAGAGAATTGGTGGGATTAAGATTTTCTGGAACGAGAAAAGAATGCCTAAAAACTGATAGATTCGAAGTTGTGAAAAGTTAATTTTTGAAACGAGCGAAATTGTGTTCTGTTTCAGTGTTAAAAATTATATCAAGGTAGGTAATAGCTGAAAGTGATACAATCTAATCAATGTTCGCAATGGATTCCCTGACATGAATTTTTGAAGTTTCAGGATTAGGTCAGAGACACATTCGAAAATTATTTCGAAAAAGCTAAGGGATTCGGCCCTAAATGGACTAATTATGAAGCTAAAAGTAAATTTTTACCCTAAAAAGTAACATTAATAATCAATCGGAAATTGATCTAAACACGCTTTTAACAACTTCAGGGTACCACGAGTGAAACGCTTTTTGACTTTTGAATCAATTTCGCATCCTTAAGAAAATGTGATTTTTTGTCCATTCGCCCTATATTAATAATTTTTCCTTGCCCAATGGCCATAACACATAATAAGTGGTAAATTTCATAATGCAGGCCCAACACACTCCTTCCACCATAGCAAAGTGCCAGTGATTCCCATTCCTAGAGGAACATGTCCGCGGGGTCGTCGATTCTTACGGAGCGGATCTCTTAAATTTTCGGCTAATATCAGGCCTCTTATGAGAGAATCAGGACAAATCGGGCGTATGCTGGTACAATGTAAAAAGTCGAATTTGAGGTTTAATCATTTCCGGGGGTAATCGATAGCCCTGAATCCGATTCCGAGTTGGCTGATGGCCTATGACGAGTCGCAGCTGCAGCAGCTTGCTGCAAAGATTCGAGACTCGCACTTTCGCTTCTTTGGAAATGGTCTTAAAGTACTTCAATTAACATGAAATTTGGAGAGTAGGCATCAATTATGACCTCCTATGAATTCCCGGAGTGATTTCAAGGTAGGTCAAATATGGATGCCTGAGCAGTTTTTGTTGAATAACTTTTTAGTTCGAAACAGAGACAGACCAAATTTTTGCATCGTTTAGAGAATTCAATTCTGCATCGACATGATTTTTTTCAGATTTTTACCATTTGGTAAAAGATGTTTTACATGCGGAAAACTGCGAAATTGCGCGTTCTGTGCACGTAGGCGATGGGTGTGAAGGTCGTAAGGAGATAGGCTTCAGCTTCAGAGGTCGCGGGTTCGACTCGTGGAAAATGAAAAAAATCGTGGAAAATGAACAGAATCAAACGAGTCAACACAATAAAAATGTATAAGAACTATGTTAAATACTTTAAGAAGAAAGCAAAACACATTTGCTTACTGGAGGAGTCGAACCCACGACCTTTGAAGCTGAAGCCTGGATTCCTCACCCACCGTATTCTCCGGACCTCTCTCCTTGTGACTTCCACTGTTTCCGCTCTCTCTCTCTGACTTCTGTAAGGGGAAGAAGTTCAAAAATCGAGATCAAGTTGTGAGGGCTTTCTTGGAGTGGATGATCTCGAGGACTCCCGATTTCTGGGAGAGAGGAATCGCTACTCTGCCCGATCGCTGGAAGGAAGTGAGGGGAAATATGGGAGCATACATTGATCACTGAGAATTGAAAAGTATTGAATAAAAAATAAAAACAAAAAATGAACGAACTTTCCGGACACCCTAATAGGTCGTGGGTTCGACTCCTCCAGTAAGCAAATGTGTTTTGCTTTCTTCTTAAAGTATTTAACATAGTTCTTATACATTTTTATTGTGTTGACTCGTTTGCTTCTGTTCATTTTCCACGATTTTTTTCATTTTCCACGAGTCGAACCCGCGACCTCTGAAGCTGAAGCCTATCTCCTTACGACCTTCACACCCATCGCCTACGTGCACAGAACGCGCAATTTCGCAGTTTTCCGCATGTAAAACATCTTTTACCAAATGGTAAAAATCTGAAAAAAATCATGTCGATGCAGAATTGAATTCTCTAAACGATGCAAAAATTTGGTCTGTCTCTGTTTCGAACTAAAAAAGTTATTCAACAAAAACTGCTCAGGCATCCATATTTACCTTGAAATCACTCCGGATCACTCTTCACTCCGATCACTCCGGATCCGGATCGGATCTTGAAATCACTCTTGAAAGAGAGAGCGGGGCAGGTTCGGTACCAATTCATGCAATGTTCCATAGTGAGATCTCGCCGTTCCTGGGTATTATTAGCATTCGTCTCTCTCTCTCTGAATTTAGCGCACTCCAAAATCACCTTGGACAACGGGTATAAGTAGTTCTTGCAACATCCGGACTCATCTTTACCTTTGTACCATGTTCACTTTACTCACAAACACCTACAACCTCATGAAGGGCTGTCGTCTCTGACACCGCTCTCTTGCGACCTATTAGGGTGTCCGGAAAGTTCGTTCATTTTTTGTTTTTATTTTTTATTCAATACTTTTCAATTCTCAGTGATCAATGTATGCTCCCATATTTCCCCTCACTTCCTTCCAGCGATCGGGCAGAGTAGCGATTCCTCTCTCCCAGAAATCGGGAGTCCTCGAGATCATCCACTCCAAGAAAGCCCTCACAACTTGATCTCGATTTTTGAACTTCTTCCCCTTACAGAAGTCAGAGAGAGAGAGAGCGGAAACAGTGGAAGTCACAAGGAGAGAGGTCCGGAGAATACGGTGGGTGAGGAATCCTCTCGATATCCAGCTCGTCCATTTTCTTCTGAGTCAATTTCGTGTGATGAGGGCGAGCATTGTCCATCAAAAGAAGGATTTTGCCCTCGCTCACGAGACCGGGAGGGGTTCTATGGGCGACTTCTTCCAGTTGGTTGGAGAATAGGACGGCAGTGATGTTGGTGCCAGGGGACAGGATCTCCCAGTAGATCGGACCGAGCACGGAGAAGTAAAAGCAGAGGAGTTCCTTCTTTCCATGCTCTTCCTTCTTCGGGACTGGCTTGGGCTTCTTATCCGCATCGACCCACTGTAGTTTCCTCTCAGGGTTATCGTAGGCGATCCACTTCTCATCTGCGGCGACAATTGAATTAACCCATCCAAGATTTGATCTGCGATGGAGCAATTCATGACAGATCTCGACACGGTTTTTCAGTTGTGTCGGAGAGAGATCATGGGGAACCACTTGTGGGATCTTGGGCTTCTTTCCCACTCGATGAAGGATATCGGACACCGTCGATTTAGGAGTGCCAGTCTCTCTCTTCAAAACGCGCACACTGGCTTTGGGCTTCCTCTTCAGAGTGCTGAGGACAAGAGACTGATCGAGGGTCGGAGGGCGTCCAGAACGGGGATGATCTTCGAGACTATAGTCTCCGTTCTTGAAGCGAGAGAACCACTTCTGGCAGAAACGAAGGGAGGGGGCATCGTCACCTTCAGATTGGGCAAGGTCTGAATGGGCCTGCCTCACCGACTGGCCAAGGCGGTGATAATGTAGCAAGACTGCGCGGAGGTAAAGGCGAGTCTCCATCACGAAAATCGATGTTGAAACTAAGCGATTGATTCAATCCTCTCACCACTTAGCGTCAGGATGATACAATACTTTGTTGACAAATAACATTGCGTGATTGCGAAATTCGTCGAGCTAGTGTTGCGCTGGCGATCTAAATCTTCCCGATCTTTCAATTCAAAAAGTTCGACCAGCCAGCTCAAAGTGATCGACGAGGAATGTGATCGATCACTTTCTGGGGAAAGTGATCGATCAGATTTGGGGAGATCGTTTTGAAACATAAAACGATCGATCAGATTCAGAGAGTTTGTTTTGGTTTTCGAAAGTGATCGATCATTTTTCAAAAGATCACATTTCGAAAAATGTTCAATTAGATCGGTTTCATCGATCTAGATCATTTTTAATCGAGATGTTATTGCTATTCAGATTCAGAGAGAATTCTGATAAGTTTCAGAAATGTTTAACATAAAAAACGCTTCTTTCCAATCGATTTGAATGACATCAAAAATCTTTCCTTATCAACATGTCCTCGGCGCACAGTTAATTAGCGATAACTCGGTTATGAATTGATATCATAGTTGCCCAACATTGGCGGCGAGGTGATTTCAGACCATGACCCCTTTTCATGGTTTCGCACTGCTCCCCCGGATTTGAGGAGAGCAGAGCGAAACAACGTAGGGTCATGGTCAAAAATCGATCGGTAGGTCAATGGTAGGTCAAAACTAGGTACCGTACCCAAACGATAGTACAGTACTCCAGACCCAATCGAATATACAGTACCCACGTGACTACCGTAACCCAATTCCGGGGGTCAGATCCAGTTCCTTGGGCCAAACATTTTTCTAAAAAAAAAATCAAAATCGATAGTAAAATTATTTTAAAGTTTTATACCGTATCTCTTGTTGCTGAAGAATCATTTTATTATCGATTTAGGATTTAAAGAAATTTTCGAAAAATGTTTGACCCAAGGAACTGGATCTGACCCAAGGAACTGGGTTATGGTAGTCAATTGGGTACTGTATAATCGATTGGGCATGGTGCCAGGACTTTTTAAAAATAAAGTTCGTTTGCGATAATCGTAGATTACGGTAGTGGTATACGGTATCTGGGAGTACTGTACTATCGATTACTTAGTCTTGACCTGCCGATCGATGTTTGGCCACGACCCTTCGTCGTTTCGCACTATTCCCCTCAAATCGGGGGGAGCAGTGCGAAACCATGAACAGGGGGTCATGGGGGTCGCCGCCGGCATGGGCAACTATGGTTATTATACAATGCGGCGTTGTCAATAAGGCATACTCATGAAGCTCCATAATCATAATCATGAGGCGTGGGTGGCGCAGTGGTGTGAGGCGGCGTGGGCCGCTCGTCATACAAGGGTCATGAGTTCGATCCCCCGCCTGGGCAGATCAAGCCCTCTATCCCCCCGGGGTCGGTAAGTTGGTAGTGACCTCGGTCGCGAAAGGTAACGTTCCCTAGAAGCACTTTGGACAGCAGGGATACGTAGTCCTAGCAGTAGTCGGCTTCACCGCACTACACGAAAAAAAAAGTTGGGACCCCGATCCTTATGGGTCCCTGATTTATCGGGGTCCCAGAAAAAAAGTGGGACCCCGAACCTTATGGGTCCCCGATTTATCGGGGTCTTAGAAAAAAAGTGGGACCACGATCCTTATGGGTCCCCGATTTATTGGGGTCCCTGAAAAAAAAATGGGACCACACATTTTCCGGGGTCCCACCATGGGACCCCTCTACTACTATAGAGCCGACTTTGGGACTCTTATATTGGTACAGAAATATTGGGACCCTCATATTGGTACAGAGCCCAGATTTCATCCAGACAACTTAGATGATTAGCACAACGGGAATGCATTCCAGGTTCCACCTCAAATTGGTTTCTGGAGTTTATAATTTCGCGATTTACTCGTGTACTTCATCGGAGTTGCTGTCCGCGTCTAGAGCGGGCGGCCTGGACAAGATTACTAATAAAAATGGGAAAAAAAAGGTATTGTAATAGGGTGTCCGGAAAGTTCGTTCATGCCTTTGTAAAAACTCAGTTTGTGATACTAAAGAAGGGGGGGGGGTGAAGAAAGGGAACGTTGAATGGAGAGGTGAATGTTTGCTGAGACTCGCTCGACATCTGTTTGACGGCTTCTGCCGGGAACCCTGGCATTCCCCTTTGGACAGGAAAGGCAATTATTATGTTGGTCATAAAGTTTTGCGCGATTTCGGACCCCAAGTTTGAGTTCGTATATTTTCTTTTGCTCAAATCGCCACGTATTGTCGTGATGATGTTATATAGGGACGTGTTCGACCTTTAGAAAAATATAGTTGAAATATTCCAAGTATCTCTACTATGCGAGAAATCAAGATCTGCGTAACTTTGAATTTTTTAGAAAAAATAAGGCTTTATTTAAAGTTGCTGTACTTCGCAGATAATTTTTTTAGATGGAGACTCACAAAGTTTATTAAAAAGCACTAGGCGTACACTACCTAGTTTAAAAAAGAGAGACCGGCCGAATTCGAAATGGGCTTCGTAGAGGTCAATGAAACACGGGCACTCAGAAAAATAAGATTTCTTCGAGCAAATCACCTGTTTCGAGGATTGACGCGGGTGACCTCTACTTATGGGCGCTGTAATCACTACTTACATGGTTCTCTATTATATCAATATTTAAGAACACACTTTCCTTTCTCATCTAAAAAATTGATATTTGTATCTCAATTATTTTGCAAAGAAAACGTCAAAAAACCTGACATGGAGCGTCTTCAAGCACGGCTCACTCTAGAAAAAGTAGGGACCTCCACAATATTCCTAAATAGTGAGTGATAGGGCAAGGGTTGTTCGTTAATTTTAACAGGAAAGTACCGCCCTTCAAACCACATGTCTAGCACAAAAAAGCCTAAAATGTGTATTTCGATGTTATAAATTTTGCACCTAAAATCCGAAGAACCATTTTCGTGAATGGAGCGTTCCATTATCTCGCAAAGGAAATTGTGAGTTGTACTGGAAAGGTAGTTCACAATCATGAATAATTGAAATCTCATGAATTACCGGCATAGATATAGTACTCCAAAACTTATCTTGACAAGTACCATTAAAACCCACATTCGGATTACGCGCATATTTCTAATATGCCCTTTGTGGCTGGTCAGTCTCAACATCACCAGTACGATATATTCCCATCATACTTTACTACTGTGGTTTAGATTGCGTCCTATCTCCGTTCTAAAAGAAAAGCAAATCCTTTGAAAAGTCAGGTCGTTGATCAACCACATGAAGTTTGTTACATCGCCTTATTATTTTCCTTGATCGGACAGATCTATGATAGTGTACTCTAAATAGAGTATAAAAGCCCCTATCTACCACTAAAAGATCTAAGTTGATTGTACAACAACGAACGATTGTAGATGCCAGAATGCACTTTATTCAAAATCGCGCAAAACTTTATGACCAACCTGATATCATATATGTATACCCATTTCTATATCACCCATTTCTCGCGAATTCCGAAATGCTTAGTGTAGATTGGCAATAATTATTCATTAAATGTGCGAAAATAGGAGAAGTACGTTTCTATAGAGTAACCCTCTGACGGCGTCGAATGATTATACAACCGATACGATTACGGAAACTGAGACAGATGATCCGAAAGGATGAGCACTCGATCTAATAAGGCAATTTCCACTTCATCCGATGAGGGGATGTCGATTTCCCTAGCCGCTTCTCCTTATAATTTCTCTCTGTTCGGCATTACACCGGATGAGAACAGTCGGATGAGAACCAAAAATTGGACACATCCGTAGGACTTTCTCAGAAGACACTGTGGACACTACCGTGAACGTGCTGGAGGTGGAAAATATTTTTGGTTCTCATCCGACCTAGTGTTCTCTTTTCCTCGGAAGACTACGCCTCTTCTACACTGACAAGCAAGCAAGTAGGTCTATGTTTAGGCAGCGGATTCGGAGAAGAACCTGGGTTGTTGGGCAAACAAAATACGGTCTCTTCATTCCGCATACTTCCTCGCCGGTCAGACAGTGCGAGAGAGTATGCGGAATGAAGAGACATCTTTTGCAAAACGCAGAAATTTACCACTTTTTCGTAAGCACATGGTGCATATTCTCAAAATTTGTTACAGATTTCGGCTCTGTACCAATATAAGGTCCCAAGGTGGATTCTGTACCAATATATAATTTCCCAAAAATTTCTGTACCATTATAAGGGTCCCAAAAGAAGCTGTGCCAGTATAAGGGTCCCAAGCAGAATTTCAGCTGCTGTTATCAATATGCAATTTTGCATCATAACTATGAAACACCGTGTTAATGAAGTGTGTAAAGGAAATCCAACGCTAAATTTGTGTTCCTTTCACAAATTGGTTCAAGCTCAACCTGCAAGACAATGTACTTGGCAAATCTTTACTAACGACAGGAGTGTAAGAGACACCTGTTTGCCTAGATGCAAAAAGGTCAAGAAATATCAAAGTTGGAAACTAAAAAGTGTCGTCCACATTTTTTTAAAATAGCCTATCCAAGTACCTATACTTCTAGGATGAGATTGAGCAGAGTTACGAAGGGAACACAAATACAGAATTGGATTTTCATTTCACACATCTGAAACACGATGCTTGCACAGTTATAATGCAATATTACTTATTGGTGGCGAAATTTTATTTGGGACCCTTGTACTGGTACAGAAATTTTTGGGACCCTTATATTGGTACAGAAGACTTTGGGGCTCTGTACCATGGTACCCCGGAAAATGTGTGGTCCCATTTTTTTTCAGGGACCCCGATAAATCGGGGACCCATAAGGGTCGGTGTCCCAACTTTTTTCCGGGACCCCGATAAATCGGGGACCCATAAGGGTCGGGGTCCCACTAGTTTGAACCGGCAAATGGTATTGCAGTTCGTTGTGTAGTTCGTTGTGTAGCCAATCACGGATTACGGTATTCCACCTGTCAAAGTTGTTTTTGTTTACTTCTCTCGCTCGTTCTCTTAGAGATCGTTTTTATCGGTTGTTTTTGTTTGTTTAGCTTCGGCTTTATAAAGTTTGTTCTCGATTAATTCAATAGCGTGCATTCTCGAATTTCCGAAGTGGTTTGGAGCCACAGAGTTATCTTGAATCGTCTATTTCTTTCTTGTTCCGTTAGCGTTAAAATCGGACCTTCTGAGTGCGGTCCGTCAAGTCACCTTCTAAGTGCGTGTGACTTGCATTGTGCAAACTTTCTGCCCTTCTAAGTGCGTGGCAGAAAGTGAGCTTGTGAACTGAGATTTGCTCCTGTGCGCGGGAGCCTATCGCCAATTTTTGAATTGCAGTCCAAGCTCGAACAGGCAGGAGGCCATCCCAGCGTCGTCCGGAAGACTGCAGAGTTGCCGCCGTCGAAGAGGAGGATTACTGATTGCAAGCGGTGAGACTCCAGCTGACGAAATTGTCAAGTTGCCTTAGTGTGACGTGGCATAAGTAGTTAGTGACTGAAACGGGCGACTGAGCGGTTTATTGGAAGAAGTTGCTGGGTGTAAGCATCTTGTACACTGGTACTGTACTATCGACTGGGTACGGTACCTAGTCACTATGACCTAAAAATCGATTTTTCTATGACCCCCTACATGACCTATGATATCCATGACTCCTAACCTACTCTTGCTTGCGCAGTGCCCACCCCATTCCTGGAACCTATGTGAGGGAGCGTCGAACACAAAGAGATTATTTTACGAAATCTATTCATTTCCAATTTGTAGCTCATGCACAATTGGGAGCCGCTCGACTTCTTCACTGAGCTCTACATCGCATCTGATTTCGTATTTAAATAATGTAAATAATTTTTAATTAAGAATAAGTTCAGGTAGCTCCGATTCGCTCGCAATCATCAGTCAATGGTCATTCGCCGATCGATGATCAGCTGAAGCTCACTGACCTACCCCTGCTGCAGATATGCGACCATCTGAGAGATGGCAATGGTACGGAGGCTACTATGGGATGCACGGACCTCTACCATTTCCGCCAGGTATTAAATGATCAAATGAATATTTGATAACGTTTTATTATGTAGTATCAATCGATCATTTCATATAGTTTTAACTATATATAGTTTTTATAGTTATATAACTATATATAGTTAATACTATATAGTTTTATATAGTATTAAAATAATACCAGGTATAGGCACACCTACTCAGTCATTCCTTTTAAAAATATAATTCAGTAAAAAAACACAGTGATTAAACGGTGTTTAAAAACGTTGAATGATCTGAAAACTCAGACATGCCGTACCTTCGCATTCGCCGTCGGCTTCTATCTCCGGCAGGACGTCTCAAACCTACCCCTGATTGAGGAAGTTGAGATCGAGCTCCACGCAAGTTTTACCTTCCTTCCTGCCTTTATTTGATTTTTTTAGCAAACACAAGCCAGCCTCGAAAACAAAAGAAATTCGAAGTACCTTTACCGCTCAATGCACGTTCAGGAAAGCATGATCAAATTCATGGCGATGCTCCCGGCTGTCAATTACATGCTGCATCCTCTGAGAGCCAATCGAGCAGTATTCGCGCCGGAAAGCCGCAGAAACTTCTTCGGTGTATGCCATTTTATTCATTTTCAAAGGACATGAAATAAATCGCAGAGTGTAACCCTGATCATAACCGCTACTTTCAACATCTACGACCCTGAAGGCATCGAACAAGCAATATTTTTGTTAATAATTGTAAAATAAAAATTTCTAAACACTTCTTTATGAATACATATTAGAGTCTTCAATTCTAATGTTTCGTATTTTCTCACAGTCTCGAGCGACCGTAAGAAATGAAAACAGACTATCCGAATAACGAATAATAATAATAATAATAATAATAATAATAATAATAATAATAATAATAATAATAATAATAATAATAATAATAATAATAATAATAATAATAATAATGATAAATGTATCATGTTATTGGCACAAGGAAATAGGTGGGGGACACGTAAGTAACGGAAAACATGAGATACGATGTCGCAACTAGGCAACAAAGGAGACTAGGCAACAAAGGAGTATCTAAAGCACACTATTCCAGTTCATACTCGGCGCGGCGTATGGTGTGAAGTGGACATTCTGCGATTCTACGAAAGTGAACGCTATGATGGTCTTCCTCTTGCGCAAGCTCAGATTGACGAATATACGATGTCACGGAAACAATCTGAATGAGCAAGTCGGGTTAGTCTTCCATTCATTCTGCAGTCAGGAATACGATATCACTATCTCTTCACTCTGACTGTCCGTCGTAAACGGTAGATGAGTGAAGAAAAAATCGTACAATATATAAACACACATCAATATCTCCAGTCCATCCATGACAAGACTGAAAAACATACAATGTCTGCGGTTTTGACAAACAATGAAATTCAGATCGCTCATTCTCGATTTGGTTCGCGATACAAACATCGCCAATCTCAATATTTCTTGCACTCGCATCGACATTGACGAGTTTGGTAAGTCTATATGTTACTCGCGTTGAATATATGCATCATCTACCCTAGTAATGGCTAAAAAGGAACGTGTTCTGCTCGTTTCACCCGTTCAGGGATTGACATAGTAACACTGATTCATACGCTGCCCATTTACAATAGATAAACAAACGCTCTTCGGATAAGAAAAACACCTGAAACATAGATGAAAATAGCACAAAATAGATCTAAAACATTTTTGTATTTCAGTTATGTTCATTGAATCGCTCATGCCCTGGACGGCTCGTATCGGCGTGCATCAGAAATACGAAGCTAATGACGATAAGCCACTCGTTCTGTTCGGTCGTCCGCTTCGATTCTGGCAGCAGTGCCTGCAGAAGGTGAGCATTGCACTAGGTCGGATGAGAACTATGACGTCATGCCGCCTTTCAAATATCAAAGGCCGCATGACGTCATACTTCTCATCCAACGCAGTGCCGTTTCCAGTTGCTGAGGCGCGGAATCTCCATCAAATACAACGACAACGATGAATTCACGGCCGAGATCGATCTGCCACTTCTTCCCCATAAGCCGAAATTTTTCGAAATTCGCCAGAATAAGGGAACGACCAATTAGATGAACGTGTAAAAACACCGAGAAGTGTCCAACTTTTATTACGATAAATCGAGTTCTCACCGTCTCTACTTTATATTACCTTATAAATTAAGATGATTTATGTAGCCATGAAGAGAACATTAGCTTCGTTAATTCGCAGATTGTTGACTTCGTAAAATATGTGAAGGATGTTTAGTATAGAATAACCGCGTGTAGTTCGATCATTCTTCATGAGACTCCCACTGTTTGAGAAACTACGCAGGCTATGTCCCAACAAATTGAGGTAAATGATGAAGTACGTACGGAGAATTGTTCGACAGATTGATAAGTAGTAGACAGTTGCTTCGGTGCTAGTTTCCCTCGTTGTCAATTAATTTATAGATCAAGAGAGTAAGAGAATGCAGACATATGTAGGCTCGTCATATGTCTCGTCCATGCTCCTCTCCCCCTCAGTTTGCCTCCTCCCCCCGAACGCCCACGCACGGCTAGTGGGCATCCCGCATCATTCGTTAAGAGAGACAAGTAGAGGTGTTATAACGAGGTGTTATACTCAAGTTTGAAAAATTATATGAATTTTTGAATTTTTGAAATTTCAAGAGCCGGCTTTTAGTAGTTTTGAGATTCCGGCTCCACAACGTTAACAGAAAAATCGTAGTACTTGGGAACATCCACCATGATAGTTGGGGCAAGATCTGAGCATTTTGGACATTTTGTCAAACGTCACCTGCGATCTCTCAGAAGACACGTGTTATAAGGATAGTTTTTTTTTACGATAGTGTTTGAAAGTGAGAGTGTCTTCACTGTGGGGTACCTTTCCCCGTCAATGTCTGATGTGCAATTTGCTGTACAATTGTTTTTGATGGTTACAGAAAATGTTTGCGATGATAAAGAAAATGTTAAACAATTTATCCAATTAATACATCTCATTCCACCCACTCCACTAATTGCGAATGTTGAGAGACATGCATGATTTGGTCCTGAAATATAGTTATTCCGGAACAAGTAACATTTTATGGGGCGAAAATGCCAATTTCAGCACGTTTAAAGGGACCTGGAAACGTAAAACCATATTATCCCTGTGCGCGTAGAATGATCCAAAAACATCACTAAAAATAATTAAAAAAAATTTAAAAAATAATTAAATTTAATTCGTGATTTTAAAAATACGGTTCGAATTAATTGTTCCGCGTGTTCGCCCCGATTACGATAAGCATAGTTATGCTCGGATCAGTTGGCTGCTTGGATCCGGCCATGCTGACCCGCTGATCGGCAGTCAGGGTTGGGAGGACGCGACTGTGCCCTCGACTCTGCGTCAAGTTTGCCCATATTTGGCTGATGTTTTCCTGTTTTTCACTCGTATTTCGTGCATTATTTCCGTTCTTCTTTTACCGAGACCGGTAAACACCTTAATTAACGTCATACATACTGTTTTGGCTTCAATTAATGCCCGTGTTGTATAGGGATCATGCTAATATCGATTTACCCTTATTCCGGTACACAGACACTCACATGTCGCATGTTTACTCATTCCCCCAGTTGTTTACGCTCCATTTGCAAGTTGTTGACTAGAATGCACGTGCGCCCGCTCGTTCTCTCGCACTCTCATTCTCCCGCGCGTTCTCGCGAAGTGCATCCTTCTCTCCCCTCGT
This sequence comes from Pristionchus mayeri, assembly GCA_036245805.1. Classification (NCBI taxonomy): domain Eukaryota; kingdom Metazoa; phylum Nematoda; class Chromadorea; order Rhabditida; family Neodiplogasteridae; genus Pristionchus; species Pristionchus mayeri. The sequence continues at coordinate 5,367,964 of BTRK01000002.1, read as the reverse complement.
CAATTGCTATTTTAGCTCTCGAGCAATCTAGTCGCCCGGTCTTTCCATGTCTATTTTTCGTCTCTGTATAAACTAGTCACTTATACGCTGCGGCCCATCTCTGTACCACACTAGGGAATACACAACATCCCTCTGACGCCAATGTTTTATTCAGTTTTCGCTCTTTTACGTGAGAATTCGCTTTAACTCGAGCCATTTCAGTTAAGGCACGACAGCCATGTCGTCCCTCATCATGCCCGAGAAGTTCCAGCACATTCATCGCGTGATGAACAGCAACACCGATGGAAACAAGATGACCCCTTCGCTCTGGCGCCCGTCAAGGTTTGCTCCTATTTAATTTCGGTTATTGGTCCCTGAACTTCACATTAGACTCTGTTTGTTCGAGTACTTATTTACATGATTAGAATGCTTAGAGTCAGGGTCAGGCTAATCAAGTTCGTGATAACGCTGGTTGCTATGTACTGCTGTTTTTCAGGGACTTGACCGGACGAGCTGAAGAGCTCTCCGATGGGGAGATCGAGAAGATCACCACCGCCATGCTGAACCCTACCCAGTACAAGATCCCCGACTGGTTCCTCAACATAAAGAAAGACTACAAGGGCGGAAAGACTGCCCAGGTGTGTAATATTCTTAGAACCATATTTCATTTGTTTATATCTTCACATTTGGCGATTGCAAAACATGTTGTTCCTGTAGAGGTTACCATGGATATGCTTTAGGTTCTCTCCACCGGAATGGACAACAAGTGGCGTGAGGAACTCGAGCGTCTCAAGAAGATCTGCTTCAACGAAGGCTAGTTTACGTTTATTTATTAAAATTACGTTCCATATTCTAATTTCTAAGTATACCATAGCATGTATTGCCCCCGAATCTTGCATAAGTTATTTAGTTTGGTAGAGATTGAGGATAAGCGGGCTCCATTTTATTCTTTGACGGGAATATATCTTCGGATGTCAATCGCAGCGTAGTGCATTCATGTGTTTTCATTTTACACCTTGCAAAGTTGCGTTCATAGCTCACTAATAGGTTATTTATTACCTTTACTATGCCATTAATATTTATATTTATTTATAGAATTTAAATTTTCAAGTTAAAAAATGTTACAGCTCGAAAACATTTTTCCGATTATCGTTTTTTTTGGATTCAGCGTCCTTATGGTTTTCGACTTTACTAAAATGTTCTCCGTATTTTTGCGGTTCGAAAATGGTGCTGTGCGTAACATAGCATGAAAAATATCGAAATTGACACCTACCTACTTGATTTGAAGAAAAAAATACCACATGATTTTTCATGTTTTTTCTATGTTTCATTTTCGTTCTAAAACTTGCTAAGGTAGCGTAAACATAAAATCGATAGGATAATACGCTTTGACTTTATACTGACAACATGTTTGATTATATCGTGGAATTGAGTTTGGCTTTTTAGGAGAGAAAAATGGCCTCATAGGGAAAGGCTAGGCTTAGACACACTTCCCCGCACCAATGTGCTTGCGAGTAAAAAAACTTTTTTATGTGAGCATTACCAGTTTCTACAACACTTCAGGAGTTCGAGCTCATCGACTATCTCTGCTACAACCTGAAGGATGAGGTCCTCAAGATCATCCCCGTCCACAAGCAGACCAGGTTTGTGATATTGCTGATCGGTGAAAACTTTCCTCACCTGGGCCGACAAATCGTTGACATAGGAAGTATGTGTACAAGGTCGTTTGTTGTACTTGTTTACTTCGAGCATTGCCGACATAGTCTACTTTTATGTAAATATGTTCATTACAGAGCCGGACAGCGAACCCGCTTCAAGGCCTTCGCCGCTATCGGAGACTACAACGGTCACGTCGGACTGGGGCCACCGCCATCCGTGAGTGGGGACTCGGCTTCATGTCTCTAGCATATCAGTCCTTGATAAGTATCATGTGTGACCAAGTCGGTACCAGGTCCGTATCTCACGGTACCATTTCGGAACCCGACCGCCCCGGGACGGTACCACGAGGTACTGGGAACATATCACGTGGTACCAGGAATCAATCACATGATGCCGGGACCGTACCACGTGGTACCCGATCACGTAAATATTGTTTATCTCAATGTGCCATGTAAAAATATTCTTATTCATTTTGCAGCTGTGGATGCAGAGGAAAGGAAAGAGACAAGGAACGGATGCCCGCGAGCAAGCTCGGACGTCTCGTCAAGGACAGGAAGACCACCACGCTCGAGGAGATCTACCCCGAGAGTGGGTTACTTTCGCTTATATGAAAACACGTATCCTTTCCTCTCAATATCCCTTGATAATTTCTAAAATTAGGTGTCCGATGGATGATTGCTTTGTATTTTTTATCAACATATAAGCGAGAATCACAAGTACTAGAATTCTTGGGATTTGTCCTCTCCCGCATTCTCCTGAGGTCCCATCTCTTCCTCACTAGAGTCCCCGAAATCGAAACCCTCTTTCTCATAATCCTCATAACCCGACTCCAGCTGAGCCTTCTCCTTCTCCTCCCACCAACTAATGAGCTCATCGTAGACATCATCTCGGGGAACACCCATTCTTCGCATCACCCGTTGCTAGCTCAACTCGTCTCTCACGCGTAGACTTTCTTCCATAATCTGTAATTGCTCATACATATAATTCCGAAAACAGTCTTTCTTACCTCATCCCTCCAACAATGGGTGCCTTTTCCTCTCTTTCTCTTAATCGCTGCTACTAATCTTCCCTTCCTAAAAACGAGCGCATTTCCAATCTCTCCTATCGTCCCTAATATGTCATCAAAAGCGAGACTATTATAGTGAAGAATGGACACTTTGGTCTTCAACGAGTAATAGTGGGGAGCGCTGCAATCGAATATTATTTCCTTTCGATCATTCACTGACCAAGCGAATCTTTTCGGCGAATACATAAGACTGAGCGAGTGAAAAGATTCATTGATTGAAGTGTCGATGAGCGAGGCAGCAGAGAGGAAAGCCTTTACAAATTTGGGGGCGAGCAGCATCTCTCTAACCGTTTCTAATTCTTTGCTGCCAGCCTACAATTAGTGACACGCTCGAAATAGTTTAGCTTTCCCCTATTCAAACCTTCAATGTCAGTCGCTTTTCTCCCCTTTTCATCCTCTTCAGTTTCCCATGTTCGCACTTCGTGATCAATTTGAACTCATCACTCTATAAACGTAACCTACCGATGACACTCTACTGCATTAGTATCACCTTAGCCCACTTGTGTTTGCCCAGGATATGCATAACAAACGACTGAACAACTTCGAGGGCGCGAGGGCGATCTTCTTTCTTGGGATATGTCTTGTGCACATGGAACAGGTGGTTGAAAAACATTCGGTAGAAGGGTGCGAGGGCGGGATTTGCTTTCACCATCTTGAATGGTGTATGATTACGAAATTTATTAGATTTTCGTGTACACCCGACCTGCCACCATTCCTTTCTCAGGGACTTCTGAACGTGCCACCAGTCTAGCGTCATCTCTATATTCGCTGTCTTTGGATCCTCGCGCAATATCTTGTTAACCATCATATTCTGATCACCTACTCTCCGTGTAGAATACGTGGATGAATGGCTTTATTATTTATAAACGTCATCACCTTATTTCTATGCCGTTATCGATTAATTCGACAAGCGCTTGGTGGGTGCCCACTGATTCCATACGACAGGAAACTCCGTCTGAGATTGCAGATTATTCGTTTTAGTGCGGCAATTGTACCTATTCCTGGTAATCCCTTGTGTAATACGGCCGACGCGATTGCAAGTTTCGTATGGCAATCGATGACCGTGTTTTTATTGTTAGTTGCCGTGTGGCCGGGAGCATCAAACTGTCCATCGATAGATACTTCTAGTCCATTACCCTATTATAGAAATATCATAGATTTTCAAAAATACATGAGGATACCAAAGATGCATCAACCGCGATTTCTCTTGCCATTTCTTGCCAGGAATCGTATACTCGTTCGATAGATACGCTCCCAATTTCACGAACTGTCTTGCGCATAATGCGGTCAGATGGCAAATCGAGTTTGAGAAGAAATCCAAGGTCACACAACCTCTGTAAAACAGGAAACCTCCTAGCCACAGATACTGCTTCTTACCGGAGTAGGGGTTCCAGTTATAAATGCAGCAATGGCGAGAGAATGATTGAACGAGAATACTTGTCTCTCCCTTTTCCCACTTTCTGTTGGGTCTCAATGGTCACAACGGCATTGCATTTGTGGTTCAGACAGTGATAGGTGACAACCCATGCACTTCCCTCTCTCCTCATATCGATCAGACTCTGGTCGAGTACCTCCCCACACTCTTCACACCGCTTTAGCAGCCGCTTCAGGCAAGCATCTTCTATCACGGCATATCGGCCCAACTCTTTCACAATCTCTTCTTCCTCCTCCATTTCCTCATCCTCTTCCCCTTGGTTAGAATCTTGAGAGTACCGGTACTCCGAGTGCTACAACTAGTAACTGGCAAAATTACCCCGAAATGACTCACCTGTGACTGGATAGTAGCCATTGTTGCAGTAGAGCGATCACTTTTGAACCTCTTTGGTATGACCTCATCCATTTGATTCCAGGAACCGACGTCGTCTGGATCGTCGTCGGAGTCGGGAGGGGGGAGGCGCCATCGAGGAACCTTTTGTTTTTTTTAGATTTCATCAATTGTTTCGTATCATTATTGCATGCTTAGTTGTCCCGATATTTATTGTTCAAAATTTTCATGATGACATTTATGTAAAATCATTGATTATGTATTCTTTGAATTCTGAATAATATACTTTCCACTTACATCTGTATGCGAAGCGATTGGAGAAAGTGATCGGGAGCGACGAACCGAACCTGGTCCTGCCTGGAACGGGCATGTGCTCCATGATCAGTCGATTTAGTATGTCTAATTGAGGATTGTAGGTCGATGATTCTACTGTGTCAAGATCGATCAATAGTTTGATGTTGTGTGCCTTATAGTTTTACTGCAGTTTATCGTAGATATAAATCTCCCATTGATGTTCATTCAGATATCGTTAGGCTGCAGCTGAACTCACTTGTCTTCGTGGGGGTTGATGGTAAACTGGTTGTGTGGCAGCGAATTGGGATGGCGGAACGAGATCCGCTGGTCTAGTCGTGCGTAGGGGGACAGTAGGGATGCAAACAGGGCGGACAACGACACTTCGGCGCTGAAGCAATGGGCAGGTGTATTCGTCACGCGGGCAGAAGAGGTTCATTTTAGTAAAACAATTTATAGAACTCACGTCCTTGGGTAGTTCATCGGAGGGGGAGTCGAAGTGGCGCAAACACCATCTAGGCTCTTTCACCGAAGAGTGTCTATCCCTTAGACGAGCTGTTCCCTGTTCATCTAGCCCCTGTCTGAGCAGCCACTCCCTTTGAAGCAGAGGTCTCGACCGATGAGGGAAGTTCCTTGTACTCTCCGCCTCCTCCCCACAGAGGAAGCAACGTCTCTTCCTAACGCTAGCCATGCTGAATTGGGTCTCGGCGAGCATAATCAAACAAAAATGGAAATAAGTAAAATTACAAAAAAATATAAAAGATCTATAAGACAAAAAGCACAGTAAGCCGAGACTCTTAGCCCGTGAAAATAAAACTTCTTTGATATTCTTTGATATTCATTCTTAGCTTAATTATTGATTTTTATTTTTTATTTTTTGACAAAGATGAACGGAAAGGTGATACATTTCATATGGGCGGCAATGTTCTAAGAGTGCCAGGTCCCTTTAATGTGATAAATGAGAATAAATAACTATGATTCATAATGAACAATTTGTAAACAATAAACATATTATTCTGAATATTATACTCTTCATTCATCTAATTACCTAAGTAAATAACGTTGATGGCATAGTAGTCTGCTTTCATCATGAATTCTTCCGAATTAGAAAAAAAACAGTCTAAATCATATTTTTGTAAAGAAGGAAGTCAGGATTTAAATACCATACCCTTTTATCAGTTTATATGTGAACAATGTCCGTGAATGTTTCGAAGAGCAGCATGTCCGCGTGTAGAACGAACAACCTGAGTTAATATTGAAATCAACATTTATCGGAAGAGCAGATTATTGAAGAGCAGCACTAGCGATAACTATGCCAAAAAAAATCGATCAGATTTGTAGAGTATAATATAAAAAAACGCTTCTTTCCAATCGATTTGAATTCGAGCAAAATCGATGCGCAGAAGGAGCTTCATAGGTAAAAAAAAGGTAAAGGTGCAGCCACGATCTCTACAAATCTGATCGATCACTTTCCCCAGAAAGTGATCGATCACATTCCTCGTCGATCACTTTGACCTGAGCGGTGGAAGATCACTTTTCACTTTTTAGATCACTTGCGCAACACTAGTTCGAGCCTTTCGCTTTCTCTCAATCTCACTTTCCTTTCGCTTCTGTACATTTCACTTTCTCACTGTTAATTTCTCCTGAATGTTTCGCTTCCCTGAATCGCCCGAATAAATCTTATGGGTATTTCCATTCACCTTTACCATGCATTTCCGTTAGACCCATTCACCTTTCCTTAGCGCTCGTACATTATCTCCTTTCTTTTCCCAGTTATCACTCTTCATTTTTCTTGACGATGCGAAAATGGCATAGTTATCGCTAGTGCTGCTCTTCAATAATCTGCTCTTCCGATAAATGTTGATTTCAATATTAACTCAGGTTGTTCGTTCTACACGCGGACATGCTGCTCTTCGAAACATTCACGGACATTGTTCACATATAAACTGATAAAAGGGTATGGTATTTAAATCCTGACTTCCTTCTTTACAAAAATATGATTTAGACTGTTTTTTTTCTAATTCGGAAGAATTCATGATGAAAGCAGACTACTATGCCATCAACGTTATTTACTTAGGTAATTAGATGAATGAAGAGTATAATATTCAGAATAATATGTTTATTGTTTACAAATTGTTCATTATGAATCATAGTTATTTATTCTCATTTATCACATTAAAGGGACCTGGCACTCTTAGAACATTGCCGCCCATATGAAATGTATCACCTTTCCGTTCATCTTTGTCAAAAAATAAAAAATAAAAATCAATAATTAAGCTAAGAATGAATATCAAAGTTCAAGACCGGAGCCGGAATTAATACTCGGGTTGAAAAGGTATTAATTCCGGCTCCGGTCTTGAAGTTTTATTTTCACGGGCTAAGAGTCTCGGCTTACTGTGCTTTTTGTCTTATAGATCTTTTATATTTTTTTGTAATTTTACTTATTTCCATTTTTGTTTGATTATGCTCGCCGAGACCCAATTCAGCATGGCTAGCGTTAGGAAGAGACGTTGCTTCCTCTGTGGGGAGGAGGCGGAGAGTACAAGGAACTTCCCTCATCGGTCGAGACCTCTGCTTCAAAGGGAGTGGCTGCTCAGACAGGGGCTAGATGAACAGGGAACAGCTCGTCTAAGGGATAGACACTCTTCGGTGAAAGAGCCTAGATGGTGTTTGCGCCACTTCGACTCCCCCTCCGATGAACTACCCAAGGACGTGAGTTCTATAAATTGTTTTACTAAAATGAACCTCTTCTGCCCGCGTGACGAATACACCTGCCCATTGCTTCAGCGCCGAAGTGTCGTTGTCCGCCCTGTTTGCATCCCTACTGTCCCCCTACGCACGACTAGACCAGCGGATCTCGTTCCGCCATCCCAATTCGCTGCCACACAACCAGTTTACCATCAACCCCCACGAAGACAAGTGAGTTCAGCTGCAGCCTAACGATATCTGAATGAACATCAATGGGAGATTTATATCTACGATAAACTGCAGTAAAACTATAAGGCACACAACATCAAACTATTGATCGATCTTGACACAGTAGAATCATCGACCTACAATCCTCAATTAGACATACTAAATCGACTGATCATGGAGCACATGCCCGTTCCAGGCAGGACCAGGTTCGGTTCGTCGCTCCCGATCACTTTCTCCAATCGCTTCGCATACAGATGTAAGTGGAAAGTATATTATTCAGAATTCAAAGAATACATAATCAATGATTTTACATAAATGTCATCATGAAAATTTTGAACAATAAATATCGGGACAACTAAGCATGCAATAATGATACGAAACAATTGATGAAATCTAAAAAAAACAAAAGGTTCCTCGATGGCGCCTCCCCCCTCCCGACTCCGACGACGATCCAGACGACGTCGGTTCCTGGAATCAAATGGATGAGGTCATACCAAAGAGGTTCAAAAGTGATCGCTCTACTGCAACAATGGCTACTATCCAGTCACAGGTGAGTCATTTCGGGGTAATTTTGCCAGTTACTAGTTGTAGCACTCGGAGTACCGGTACTCTCAAGATTCTAACCAAGGGGAAGAGGATGAGGAAATGGAGGAGGAAGAAGAGATTGTGAAAGAGTTGGGCCGATATGCCGTGATAGAAGATGCTTGCCTGAAGCGGCTGCTAAAGCGGTGTGAAGAGTGTGGGGAGGTACTCGACCAGAGTCTGATCGATATGAGGAGAGAGGGAAGTGCATGGGTTGTCACCTATCACTGTCTGAACCACAAATGCAATGCCGTTGTGACCATTGAGACCCAACAGAAAGTGGGAAAAGGGAGAGGACAAGTATTCTCGTTCAATCATTCTCTCGCCATTGCTGCATTTATAACTGGAACCCCTACTCCGGTAAGAAGCAGTATCTGTGGCTAGGAGGTTTCCTGTTTTACAGAGGTTGTGTGACCTTGGATTTCTTCTCAAACTCGATTTGCCATCTGACCGCATTATGCGCAAGACAGTTCGTGAAATTGGGAGCGTATCTATGGAACGAGTATACGATTCCTGGCAAGAAATGGCAAGAGAAATCGCGGTTGATGCATCTTTGGTATCCTCATGTATTTTTGAAAATCTATGATATTTCTATAATAGGGTAATGGACTAGAAGTATCTATCGATGGACAGTTTGATGCTCCCGGCCACACGGCAACTAACAATAAAAACACGGTCATCGATTGCCATACGAAACTTGCAATCGCGTCGGCCGTATTACACAAGGGATTACCAGGAATAGGTACAATTGCCGCACTAAAACGAATAATCTGCAATCTCAGACGGAGTTTCCTGTCGTATGGAATCAGTGGGCACCCACCAAGCGCTTGTCGAATTAATCGATAACGGCATAGAAATAAGGTGATGACGTTTATAAATAATAAAGCCATTCATCCACGTATTCTAGACGGAGAGTAGGTGATCAGAATATGATGGTTAACAAGATATTGCGCGAGGATCCAAAGACAGCGAATATAGAGATGACGATAGACTGGTGGCACGTTCAGAAGTCCCTGAGAAAGGAATGGTGGCAGGTCGGGTGTACACGAAAATCTAATAAATTTCGTAATCATACACCATTCAAGATGGTGAAAGCAAATCCCGCCCTCGCACCCTTCTACCGAATGTTTTTCAACCACCTGTTCCATGTGCACAAGACATATCCCAAGAAAGAAGATCGCCCTCGCGCCCTCGAAGTTGTTCAGTCGTTTGTTATGCATATCCTGGGCAAACACAAGTGGGCTAAGGTGATACTAATGCAGTAGAGTGTCATCGGTAGGTTACGTTTATAGAGTGATGAGTTCAAATTGATCACGAAGTGCGAACATGGGAAACTGAAGAGGATGAAAAGGGGAGAAAAGCGACTGACATTGAAGGTTTGAATAGGGGAAAGCTAAACTATTTCGAGCGTGTCACTAATTGTAGGCTGGCAGCAAAGAATTAGAAACGGTTAGAGAGATGCTGCTCGCCCCCAAATTTGTAAAGGCTTTCCTCTCTGCTGCCTCGCTCATCGACACTTCAATCAATGAATCTTTTCACTCGCTCAGTCTTATGTATTCGCCGAAAAGATTCGCTTGGTCAGTGAATGATCGAAAGGAAATAATATTCGATTGCAGCGCTCCCCACTATTACTCGTTGAAGACCAAAGTGTCCATTCTTCACTATAATAGTCTCGCTTTTGATGACATATTAGGGACGATAGGAGAGATTGGAAATGCGCTCGTTTTTAGGAAGGGAAGATTAGTAGCAGCGATTAAGAGAAAGAGAGGAAAAGGCACCCATTGTTGGAGGGATGAGGTAAGAAAGACTGTTTTCGGAATTATATGTATGAGCAATTACAGATTATGGAAGAAAGTCTACGCGTGAGAGACGAGTTGAGCTAGCAACGGGTGATGCGAAGAATGGGTGTTCCCCGAGATGATGTCTACGATGAGCTCATTAGTTGGTGGGAGGAGAAGGAGAAGGCTCAGCTGGAGTCGGGTTATGAGGATTATGAGAAAGAGGGTTTCGATTTCGGGGACTCTAGTGAGGAAGAGATGGGACCTCAGGAGAATGCGGGAGAGGACAAATCCCAAGAATTCTAGTACTTGTGATTCTCGCTTATATGTTGATAAAAAATACAAAGCAATCATCCATCGGACACCTAATTTTAGAAATTATCAAGGGATATTGAGAGGAAAGGATACGTGTTTTCATATAAGCGAAAGTAACCCACTCTCGGGGTAGATCTCCTCGAGCGTGGTGGTCTTCCTGTCCTTGACGAGACGTCCGAGCTTGCTCGCGGGCATCCGTTCCTTGTCTCTTTCCTTTCCTCTGCATCCACAGCTGCAAAATGAATAAGAATATTTTTACATGGCACATTGAGATAAACAATATTTACGTGATCGGGTACCACGTGGTACGGTCCCGGCATCATGTGATTGATTCCTGGTACCACGTGATATGTTCCCAGTACCTCGTGGTACCGTCCCGGGGCGGTCGGGTTCCGAAATGGTACCGTGAGATACGGACCTGGTACCGACTTGGTCACACATGATACTTATCAAGGACTGATATGCTAGAGACATGAAGCCGAGTCCCCACTCACGGATGGCGGTGGCCCCAGTCCGACGTGACCGTTGTAGCCTCCGATAGCGGCGAAGGCCTTGAAGCGGGTTCGCTGTCCGGCTCTGTAATGAACATATTTACATAAAAGTAGACTATGTCGGCAATGCTCGAAGTAAACAAGTACAACAAACGACCTTGTACACATACTTCCTATGTCAACGATTTGTCGGCCCAGGTGAGGAAAGTTTTCACCGATCAGCAATATCACAAACCTGGTCTGCTTGTGGACGGGGATGATCTTGAGGACCTCATCCTTCAGGTTGTAGCAGAGATAGTCGATGAGCTCGAACTCCTGAAGTGTTGTAGAAACTGGTAATGCTCACATAAAAAAGTTTTTTTACTCGCAAGCACATTGGTGCGGGGAAGTGTGTCTAAGCCTAGCCTTTCCCTATGAGGCCATTTTTCTCTCCTAAAAAGCCAAACTCAATTCCACGATATAATCAAACATGTTGTCAGTATAAAGTCAAAGCGTATTATCCTATCGATTTTATGTTTACGCTACCTTAGCAAGTTTTAGAACGAAAATGAAACATAGAAAAAACATGAAAAATCATGTGGTATTTTTTCTTCAAATCAAGTAGGTAGGTGTCAATTTCGATGTTTTTCATGCTATGTTACGCACAGCACCATTTTCGAACCGCAAAAATACGGAGAACATTTTAGTAAAGTCGAAAACCATAAGGACGCTGAATCCAAAAAAAACGATAATCGGAAAAATGTTTTCGAGCTGTAACATTTTTTAACTTGAAAATTTAAATTCTATAAATAAATATAAATATTAATGGCATAGTAAAGGTAATAAATAACCTATTAGTGAGCTATGAACGCAACTTTGCAAGGTGTAAAATGAAAACACATGAATGCACTACGCTGCGATTGACATCCGAAGATATATTCCCGTCAAAGAATAAAATGGAGCCCGCTTATCCTCAATCTCTACCAAACTAAATAACTTATGCAAGATTCGGGGGCAATACATGCTATGGTATACTTAGAAATTAGAATATGGAACGTAATTTTAATAAATAAACGTAAACTAGCCTTCGTTGAAGCAGATCTTCTTGAGACGCTCGAGTTCCTCACGCCACTTGTTGTCCATTCCGGTGGAGAGAACCTAAAGCATATCCATGGTAACCTCTACAGGAACAACATGTTTTGCAATCGCCAAATGTGAAGATATAAACAAATGAAATATGGTTCTAAGAATATTACACACCTGGGCAGTCTTTCCGCCCTTGTAGTCTTTCTTTATGTTGAGGAACCAGTCGGGGATCTTGTACTGGGTAGGGTTCAGCATGGCGGTGGTGATCTTCTCGATCTCCCCATCGGAGAGCTCTTCAGCTCGTCCGGTCAAGTCCCTGAAAAACAGCAGTACATAGCAACCAGCGTTATCACGAACTTGATTAGCCTGACCCTGACTCTAAGCATTCTAATCATGTAAATAAGTACTCGAACAAACAGAGTCTAATGTGAAGTTCAGGGACCAATAACCGAAATTAAATAGGAGCAAACCTTGACGGGCGCCAGAGCGAAGGGGTCATCTTGTTTCCATCGGTGTTGCTGTTCATCACGCGATGAATGTGCTGGAACTTCTCGGGCATGATGAGGGACGACATGGCTGTCGTGCCTTAACTGAAATGGCTCGAGTTAAAGCGAATTCTCACGTAAAAGAGCGAAAACTGAATAAAACATTGGCGTCAGAGGGATGTTGTGTATTCCCTAGTGTGGTACAGAGATGGGCCGCAGCGTATAAGTGACTAGTTTATACAGAGACGAAAAATAGACATGGAAAGACCGGGCGACTAGATTGCTCGAGAGCTAAAATAGCAATTGACGAGGGGAGAGAAGGATGCACTTCGCGAGAACGCGCGGGAGAATGAGAGTGCGAGAGAACGAGCGGGCGCACGTGCATTCTAGTCAACAACTTGCAAATGGAGCGTAAACAACTGGGGGAATGAGTAAACATGCGACATGTGAGTGTCTGTGTACCGGAATAAGGGTAAATCGATATTAGCATGATCCCTATACAACACGGGCATTAATTGAAGCCAAAACAGTATGTATGACGTTAATTAAGGTGTTTACCGGTCTCGGTAAAAGAAGAACGGAAATAATGCACGAAATACGAGTGAAAAACAGGAAAACATCAGCCAAATATGGGCAAACTTGACGCAGAGTCGAGGGCACAGTCGCGTCCTCCCAACCCTGACTGCCGATCAGCGGGTCAGCATGGCCGGATCCAAGCAGCCAACTGATCCGAGCATAACTATGCTTATCGTAATCGGGGCGAACACGCGGAACAATTAATTCGAACCGTATTTTTAAAATCACGAATTAAATTTAATTATTTTTTAAAATTTTTTTTATTATTTTTAGTGATGTTTTTGGATCATTCTACGCGCACAGGGATAATATGGTTTTACGTTTCCAGGTCCCTTTAAACGTGCTGAAATTGGCATTTTCGCCCCATAAAATGTTACTTGTTCCGGAATAACTATATTTCAGGACCAAATCATGCATGTCTCTCAACATTCGCAATTAGTGGAGTGGGTGGAATGAGATGTATTAATTGGATAAATTGTTTAACATTTTCTTTATCATCGCAAACATTTTCTGTAACCATCAAAAACAATTGTACAGCAAATTGCACATCAGACATTGACGGGGAAGGTACCCCACAGTGAAGACACTCTCACTTTCAAACACTATCGTAAAAAAAAACTATCCTTATAACACGTGTCTTCTGAGAGATCGCAGGTGACGTTTGACAAAATGTCCAAAATGCTCAGATCTTGCCCCAACTATCATGGTGGATGTCCCCAAGTACTACGATTTTTCTGTTAACGTTGTGGAGCCGGAATCTCAAAACTACTAAAAGCCGGCTCTTGAAATTTCAAAAATTCAAAAATTCATATAATTTTTCAAACTTGAGTATAACACCTCGTTATAACACCTCTACTTGTCTCTCTTAACGAATGATGCGGGATGCCCACTAGCCGTGCGTGGGCGTTCGGGGGGAGGAGGCAAACTGAGGGGGAGAGGAGCATGGACGAGACATATGACGAGCCTACATATGTCTGCATTCTCTTACTCTCTTGATCTATAAATTAATTGACAACGAGGGAAACTAGCACCGAAGCAACTGTCTACTACTTATCAATCTGTCGAACAATTCTCCGTACGTACTTCATCATTTACCTCAATTTGTTGGGACATAGCCTGCGTAGTTTCTCAAACAGTGGGAGTGTCATGAAGAATGATCGAACTACACGCGGTTATTCTATACTAAACATCCTTCACATATTTTACGAAGTCAACAATCTGCGAATTAACGAAGCTAATGTTCTCTTCATGGCTACATAAATCATCTTAATTTATAAGGTAATATAAAGTAGAGACGGTGAGAACTCGATTTATCGTAATAAAAGTTGGACACTTCTCGGTGTTTTTACACGTTCATCTAATTGGTCGTTCCCTTATTCTGGCGAATTTCGAAAAATTTCGGCTTATGGGGAAGAAGTGGCAGATCGATCTCGGCCGTGAATTCATCGTTGTCGTTGTATTTGATGGAGATTCCGCGCCTCAGCAACTGGAAACGGCACTGCGTTGGATGAGAAGTATGACGTCATGCGGCCTTTGATATTTGAAAGGCGGCATGACGTCATAGTTCTCATCCGACCTAGTGCAATGCTCACCTTCTGCAGGCACTGCTGCCAGAATCGAAGCGGACGACCGAACAGAACGAGTGGCTTATCGTCATTAGCTTCGTATTTCTGATGCACGCCGATACGAGCCGTCCAGGGCATGAGCGATTCAATGAACATAACTGAAATACAAAAATGTTTTAGATCTATTTTGTGCTATTTTCATCTATGTTTCAGGTGTTTTTCTTATCCGAAGAGCGTTTGTTTATCTATTGTAAATGGGCAGCGTATGAATCAGTGTTACTATGTCAATCCCTGAACGGGTGAAACGAGCAGAACACGTTCCTTTTTAGCCATTACTAGGGTAGATGATGCATATATTCAACGCGAGTAACATATAGACTTACCAAACTCGTCAATGTCGATGCGAGTGCAAGAAATATTGAGATTGGCGATGTTTGTATCGCGAACCAAATCGAGAATGAGCGATCTGAATTTCATTGTTTGTCAAAACCGCAGACATTGTATGTTTTTCAGTCTTGTCATGGATGGACTGGAGATATTGATGTGTGTTTATATATTGTACGATTTTTTCTTCACTCATCTACCGTTTACGACGGACAGTCAGAGTGAAGAGATAGTGATATCGTATTCCTGACTGCAGAATGAATGGAAGACTAACCCGACTTGCTCATTCAGATTGTTTCCGTGACATCGTATATTCGTCAATCTGAGCTTGCGCAAGAGGAAGACCATCATAGCGTTCACTTTCGTAGAATCGCAGAATGTCCACTTCACACCATACGCCGCGCCGAGTATGAACTGGAATAGTGTGCTTTAGATACTCCTTTGTTGCCTAGTCTCCTTTGTTGCCTAGTTGCGACATCGTATCTCATGTTTTCCGTTACTTACGTGTCCCCCACCTATTTCCTTGTGCCAATAACATGATACATTTATTATTATTATTATTATTATTATTATTATTATTATTATTATTATTATTATTATTATTATTATTATTATTATTATTATTATTCGTTATTCGGATAGTCTGTTTTCATTTATTACGGTCGCTCGAGACTGTGAGAAAATACGAAACATTAGAATTGAAGACTCTAATATGTATTCATAAAGAAGTGTTTAGAAATTTTTATTTTACAATTATTAACAAAAATATTGCTTGTTCGATGCCTTCAGGGTCGTAGATGTTGAAAGTAGCGGTTATGATCAGGGTTACACTCTGCGATTTATTTCATGTCCTTTGAAAATGAATAAAATGGCATACACCGAAGAAGTTTCTGCGGCTTTCCGGCGCGAATACTGCTCGATTGGCTCTCAGAGGATGCAGCATGTAATTGACAGCCGGGAGCATCGCCATGAATTTGATCATGCTTTCCTGAACGTGCATTGAGCGGTAAAGGTACTTCGAATTTCTTTTGTTTTCGAGGCTGGCTTGTGTTTGCTAAAAAAATCAAATAAAGGCAGGAAGGAAGGTAAAACTTGCGTGGAGCTCGATCTCAACTTCCTCAATCAGGGGTAGGTTTGAGACGTCCTGCCGGAGATAGAAGCCGACGGCGAATGCGAAGGTACGGCATGTCTGAGTTTTCAGATCATTCAACGTTTTTAAACACCGTTTAATCACTGTGTTTTTTTACTGAATTATATTTTTAAAAGGAATGACTGAGTAGGTGTGCCTATACCTGGTATTATTTTAATACTATATAAAACTATATAGTATTAACTATATATAGTTATATAACTATAAAAACTATATATAGTTAAAACTATATGAAATGATCGATTGATACTACATAATAAAACGTGATCAAATATTCATTTGATCATTTAATACCTGGCGGAAATGGTAGAGGTCCGTGCATCCCATAGTAGCCTCCGTACCATTGCCATCTCTCAGATGGTCGCATATCTGCAGCAGGGGTAGGTCAGTGAGCTTCAGCTGATCATCGATCGGCGAATGACCATTGACTGATGATTGCGAGCGAATCGGAGCTACCTGAACTTATTCTTAATTAAAAATTATTTACATTATTTAAATACGAAATCAGATGCGATGTAGAGCTCAGTGAAGAAGTCGAGCGGCTCACAATTGTGCATGAGCTACAAATTGGAAATGAATAGATTTCGTAAAATAATCTCTTTGTGTTCGACGCTCCCTCACATAGGTTCCAGGAATGGGGTGGGCACTGCGCAAGCAAGAGTAGGTTAGGAGTCATGGATATCATAGGTCATGTAGGGGGTCATAGAAAAATCGATTTTTAGGTCATAGTGACTAGGTACCGTACCCAGTCGATAGTACAGTACCAGTGTACAAGATGCGCACACCCAGCAACTTCTTCCAATAAACCGCTCAGTCGCCCGTTTCAGTCACTAACTACTTATGCCACGTCACACTAAGGCAACTTGACAATTTCGTCAGCTGGAGTCTCACCGCTTGCAATCAGTAATCCTCCTCTTCGACGGCGGCAACTCTGCAGTCTTCCGGACGACGCTGGGATGGCCTCCTGCCTGTTCGAGCTTGGACTGCAATTCAAAAATTGGCGATAGGCTCCCGCGCACAGGAGCAAATCTCAGTTCACAAGCTCACTTTCTGCCACGCACTTAGAAGGGCAGAAAGTTTGCACAATGCAAGTCACACGCACTTAGAAGGTGACTTGATGGACCGCACTCAGAAGGTCCGATTTTAACGCTAACGGAACAAGAAAGAAATAGACGATTCAAGATAACTCTGTGGCTCCAAACCACTTCGGAAATTCGAGAATGCACGCTATTGAATTAATCGAGAACAAACTTTATAAAGCCGAAGCTAAACAAACAAAAACAACCGATAAAAACGATCTCTAAGAGAACGAGCGAGAGAAGTAAACAAAAACAACTTTGACAGGTGGAATACCGTAATCCGTGATTGGCTACACAACGAACTACACAACGAACTGCAATACCATTTGCCGGTTCAAACTACGGTCTTTGCAATAAACTAATAGTTCCGATAAAAAACTTAATTAATTACTTATTATAATTTACAGAATAAAAGAGGGTGGGTTCTGGTGGCGTGCCCTCTTCATGCCCCTCCTCTTCTTATCGAATGTCCTCATTCGGCGGAGTGAAATCCTTGGAGATGAGCCGTTGCTCCGCAAATGTAGCACGTCTTGATCCAGTGGGGCTTCTTCTTCGCCTGTACGGCATCTCTCATGGAATTGACATTCGATGGTCTCGCAATCTTGGGCGACGGTCCGAGATTATTCTCCGGGGGTGCTCGTCTCACAGGAAAAGCGATCTTCTTCTCCTGGGGAGGATCGAATGGGAAAGGGATGCCTTTCGTGATGTACTGGATGGCCTGCTCCAGTAGATTCTTCGTCTCTCTCTTGGCGGTCAGGAAGAGATTGAGGAACGGAGTTGTTTTCCACAGATGGCCAGATATGTCCGTCATCAGGACGAGATTGGGAGGCGTTCCCTCGGATCTCCACGATGTCAAGAACTGCTGATGGGTCTTCGCGAGTTCCAGCTCAAAGTCGGTGGGAGTGACGGGCAGTACAGCGGCAGAGAGATAGCAGGTGAGTGAGTAGTTCTTCGTCAGGTCCAGCAGGTAAGCTCTCAACTTCTCCATGCTTCCAATGCTCGACTTTCTTGCTAGCATTATCCAGAGGAACTTCGGGAAGCTGTCAGACACCTCCATCTCCTGGAGTATCTTCTTCATCTCATCTTCATCCTTGTAGTTCACTCCAACTACTTCATTCCACTCTCCTCTCAACGTAGGAAATGGTCGATCTTCCGGGATCAGGACTATGCACCCCGTGCGATGCTTCTTCTCTCCTCCGATCAATAGAGCCTCATTGATCGCATCGGATACACCCTTGTCCTCTCCCTCCAGGGTCACTCCAGTACCAGCCACGTTTTCGACCTCGGCAAGAACATGCTGGCACATCCCATCTTGATATGCCTTCTTGAGGGCACTCGTTCCGACTTCTTTCTTGCGAGACTTGTCCTTCATTGTCGTATGGGCACTGAGTCTCGTGAGGGTCTTCCATTCGGATTCCAGGTCGTAGAGGGCTCCTAACTCCCTAAGACTATCAAAGTGGAGGGCCGTCACCACGGATCCCATTCGGCGTTGGATCTTCTCTGGTACGACGTCTCCCACCCGTCTTCTGCCGCATTCCCTGCATTCGAAATCGGGGTGCATCAGATGTCCAGGTAGCACCGTCGTCCTGAAAGATGACACATTCACCTCTTCAATTTCCTCATCTTTCACTATCAATCCCATCATCCTTTCTTCTATCGATTCCTCATCCTTCTCCCTTCCTCTAGGGACCAATCTTACTCTATCCCACTGCACAGTTCGTCTATCCTGATCTTGGTCATGGTCAATCCCATCGACTATTCTCACTACTGTTACAGTGGTATTCCTTGTACCCACTACTCTGAATGGGCCATCGTATTGATACATCATCTTCCTGATATCGCCCGATTTCGCTTCCACTCTAATATACACTCGATCGCCTATCTCTGGTTTGATCAGCATGTTGTTCTTATGCTTTGCATCATATCTATCCTTCATCTTCCTTCTCTCATTCTCTAATCTTGTAGCCACAATAGCACGCATCTTTTCAGTCATCCAACTCATTCTTCTCTTATAGTCATCAATGTCCAGGTCAACAGTGTAGGCAAGATTTTCCTGCGGTATCTCAGACATTGGAAGAGGATCGTCACGACCATGCAACAGGAACAACGGAGACTCTCCTGTCACACTATGAGGACTAGCGCTGTACGCATAGAGTGCATACGGTAATGCCTCTTCCCATTGATCGTCCCTCATCTTGATCCTTCTCATTATTTCCTCAATCGTCCAGTTGAACCTCTCCGTCAAACCATTTGCACGACTATGATACGGTAAAGTCAATCTTCTCTCGATTTTGAATCTCGTAGCAATCTCATGCATGATCTTATTCACGAACTCGGTGCCATTATCAGAGACAAGAGTGCGTGGTGTCCTTCCTCCTAACAACAACCATTTCTCCATGAACACCTTCGCTACCGTCTCTGCCTTCTTATCCTTAATGGCATACGCTCCTGCAAATTTAGTAAACTGATCGATCACAGTCATTATATACTTTCCACCTCCAACTCCACGTCCCATATCAATCAAATCGATTCCCACTACATCCATCGGTCCATTCGCGACTGTTGGTTGTAGACCGGGTATCATCCTCTTAGCTGCATTGGCCAGTAAGCATCTATCGCACTTCTTCAGCACCTTCTGCACATCCTTAGCCATCGATCCCCAGAAAACTTCATTCAACAATTTCTGCACCAGCTTCCTAGTGCCAAGATGTCCAGATAGAGGTGAGTCATGAATCTCTCGTATGAATCTCTCTCTTCGTCCTTCCGGGATATACAACTTTCTCTCGTGATCATTTCCCAACAGATATAATATGCCTCTATGCACCACCCAGTCAGCCAATGATGTTCTCTTGGTACTATCCGGGATAACCACTTTTGTATCCGGAGAAACCTTATTTTCAATCATCTTAATCATCGATAGAACCCATTCATCTTTTCTCTGGTCTGCTATCCACTGCTTGATATTCATCTCTTCCTCATTTTCCTCTCTGCATTTCCTTCTCATTTCCTCATCTCCTCTGATATCCTGAGTTTGGGGAGTACGGGATAACGTTTTACTGCGAGTGATTGCATTAGCCACTACTCCGACATCATCACTCATTCCATTATTCTCTCCTGGAAGCTCTTTCCTCGGATTCCTGCTCAGAGCATCGGCGACCACATTAGACTTTCATTTAATGTGCTCAATGTCCAACTTGTACTCTTGCAGCTCGTTGGCATATCTCAGTAATCGCGAAGCGACATGCTTCCGTTTGAGGAGTGTAACAAGTGGTGAGTGATCAGTTCGAACCACTGTTCTTGTCCCGTACAGCATATGCTTCCATCTGATGACAGATTCATACACTGCAAGTGCCTCTGCATCCACTACAGTGTACGTCTTCTCACATTCTCTCATTCCACGTGAAAAAAACGCAATTGGTCTCTCTAAAAACGCAATTGGTCTCTCCATCTAGTCCCTTCTGACTAAGCATTGCTCCTATTCCCTCTCCACTCGCATCCGTTGTTAGAATAAATGGTCGAGAACCCTGCTTAGCTCCTTCGTAATCAGGTTGAGTGAGTACAGGTGCTGTACAAATCTTATCCTTCAACAACTCGAAGGCTTCCTTCGCCTCCTTAGTCCACAACAATCTTCTTCCACTCCCTACATCCATTGTGCAGAGTGGTTGAGTGATCTGAGCGTATCCGTGTACGAATCTTCGAAGATAGCCAGCGAGTCCCAGAAACTGTTGTAGCTGAGATTTGGTCTCGGGCATCTTGTAATCTTTAATGGCCAGCACCTTCTTCTCATCTACATGCACACCATTACTATTCAGCTTGTGACCCAAGTATTCGATCTCTCTCACCATTACTTGGCACTTCTTCATGTTGAGAAGCAATCCCTTCTCTATCAATTTGTCGAGAACTCGGATAACAACTCTCTCGTGCTCCTCTTCAGTCTCGGTAGCAATCAAAACATCATCGATATAACAATGAACTACTCTGTCTTTCCCTTCCTTAGACAACTCATCCTTGAGCACCTGGCTCATCGCTCTCTGGAATATAGCCGGGCTAATGTTGAGACCAAACGGAAGGACCGTGAACTCATAGAGCTCTCCCATAACAGCGAATGAAGTGACTTGAGCACTCTGATCATTCAATGGCAGTTGCCAGAAACCCGATGCAAGATCCATGACAGTGAAGTACTTCTTCCCTTGTAACGACTGCAGAATCGTCTCAATGGGAGGGGAAAAGCATCCTCTCTCACGACTTCGTTTACTCTACGGAAGTCAATACAGATTCGGATCAATCCATCCTTCTTCTTAACTAATACAACTGGGGATAACCATGGGGAATTTGAGCGTTTGATGACCCCTTGCGAGATCATCTTATCCAACAGTTTCCTTAGAGCAGGCTTGAGCATGAACGGAACTGCTCGCTCCTTCTGTCTGATGGGCCTCGTCCCTTCTTCCAATCTAATATCGCAAGCTATTCCCTTCAATCTTCCTAAATCGCTCTCTCCCACAGCGAAAACTCTGGATCGAGACCTGATTATCTCTTCCATCCGACCACTCAATTTTCCATCACGGCACTTCTCTAAATTCTCCTTAAGAGACCGGCTCGGTAAGATTCCAGCACAGGCCGGACATCATGATCTCCGATCTGGACCAAACTTTTTTTTCCGGATAGAAAAAACGCCCTATTTTTGCTGAGAAAGAAATGCGGAAAATGGCTCTTTTTTTCGTGTTTTCTAGAGTTCATAACTCATCAGGAACAAAAAAGCATGAAAAATGGTAAACATCAACTTTGATTAGTTCGACGAGCTCTACAAAATGAGCATAATGTTGAGGTGATTCCGACAAATTTTTAATTTTTATCTACCTTCGCGGCTAATTATCTCAAAACATGCCCCAAAATTTTTCTAGCTTTTTAGGCCTATTCGGCGCAGAATTTTATGCTCTACAACATGGCATATTCGTTTGTTTGCGGATTTTTTATTTAAAATTTATAAAACAATAAAACTGATTTTTCAAACATGAAAAATCAGTTTGCGATTGAATTACAGGATCGCAATATATCGCGTTTTTGTCATCTAGGGTAGTATGTTAACAAACCACATTAACTTCGGACCTAGATCTCATAATTTATTTTTGCTGAATTTCGAGTTTGAAAAATTTGGTTAACCGGCATTTCTATGTTTCAACAGCATGCCCCCAAATAATACTTCATTTAGTGATGAGGACCCATGGGGGTATCCAGAAAAAAAGTTTCGTCCAGATCGGAGATCATGATGTCCGGGCACAACAGGCAAACCCTCGAATCTTACCGAGCCGGTCTCTTAATCTCTGCCCTCTTTTCATCTCCTTCCACTATCTGACATTGATTCACTTGAAAGGAACCATCCTCCTTGGCTATGTTCTCCTCATCTTTCTCTTGAGCCACTTTTGACCACCTTCCAATCACATCATATCTCTCGTAAACACGATCAACCTTACTGTCATTCCAGACAGGCACGCGTACAAAAGCAGCATCGTCATTGATCCCATCCACTATATCATCTCTATTCGCAATCAATACTTTCTTCCCTTCGCCTCTTCGACCACCACTCACAACAATCGTTCCCACTTCTCCTGGAGCGATGTACGCTGTTCGTAATACAACGGCATTGTCTGGACTAATCACTTCCTTCTGATCATCTGCTTTCAATCTAAGTTCCAATCCCATCGCTTCCAATGCACTATTACCCAGCAGAATTGTCGGCACTTCCTTCTCAGCCACAACGAATCCCACTTTGCATTTCTTTCCTACATTCATCTCAACATCCACTACTACCTTCCCGATAGTTCTAATCGATTGCCCTTGCGCATCGGTGAGTTTATCCGAAAACTCTTCCTTTATCATCACTTCATCCATCAGATCGACTGTTCGCTTGTCAATCAAATTCGCATCCGCTCCAGTATCAAGACACGCAGTGACTTTCAGTCCACCGATCGTTCCCTCCACGGGTCGAGATTTCTTGAAGAAGAACACTTCTTCTTCATCGGTACCGGATAATACACTCTCACATTTCTCATCAGTTATCTCATTACTCTGCTGAGGCAGCTCGCCCTCAACTGAGTCTCTCTCATTACCACTCATCTGATTCTCATCGCATTCCTCTCTCTCATCGCCAACACTATCCTCAACATCGCACCTCAACGCCAGCATCCTAGCGCCTGCTTGGTATTGGCCATTACCGCCACTATATCCTCGTCCACCCTTATATCCTCCTCTGAAACCTCCTTTTCCTACACCAGGATTCCCCTGAACCGGCGCGCTCCCTGGCTGCATGATTGGTGTGAAACTCTGAGCAGGTGCTGCTTGCTGCTGTGCATTGCTATCTTGCGTTGCCTGCGCACTCTGCTGTCCATTCGCAGTAACATTCGCTCTCATTCCTCCAGGTGGTCTTACTCTCGATGGACACACTGCAATCCTATGTCCAAATTCATCACATGAAAGACATTTGTACTCCATGTCCTTCGCAGTTGCATCTCGTGATGGGCACACACTCTGTACATGTCTATATCCTCCACAGATGTGACATGTGTAAGCTCTCCTCTCATATCTACCTCCATTAGAACCTCCTCTACTACCACTATTGAATCTATTGTGAGAAGGGGTAACTCCATTTCCATATCTATTTCCATCTCCTGATCCCTCCAGTCTCTGCATATACTCCCTCAATTTCAGATGCGCCTTCATCTTCTGATACGTTTCTCCTTCCATCAACAATCTATGCAGCTCTGTGCTCTCATTCGTCTTCTCATACAAATGTAACAGCTGATTTTTCATGGCTCTCTCTTGGCTCGTCCCGTCATGCACTTTCGAGACCAGAAACTCCAGCTGCTCGAACACTGCATCCACCCTTCTCCCATTCCTAGCCTGATTTCTCCACTGCCGATCGTAATCTCTCAACTCGAACAGAGAACCACCCGTCAATCTATCGTGCAACCATGCGAGACAATCTCTCACAGTCTTCCTACTGGACTTGTATTCATCTGGGAGTCCCTTATATTCCGTTCTAGCTTTGCCTTCCAGATACTCACTCAACAGCTGCTTAGCGATAGCATCACCTCTGTACTCATGGCGCAATAGAAAACCGTCTCTCCACACACTCCAGTTCTCTCTTGATCCACTATACTTGGCTAGAGTAGGCAGAGAATCATGTCCCATCATCATCCTATCACCACTATCACGCATCAGAGGGGCCATATCAACATTGTTCCCACTCAATCCATTTCCCATCCATTCTCCACTCTGCCCACCTGGTCGCTCCGTCGTAGCCCTCGGCGACTCCCTGGCGCGCAGCGGCGATGTCATCTCCGCGATACGCTCGGAGGAGTTCCCTCTCTCTGATCTGGCGGTATTCCGCATCCGTGTCATCTCCTGCAACTGGTTGGTTGCACTGGCATATCCCTGAGATACTGTATGCTGATGTGACTCACTTTCCTTCCTGACTCGGGCAGTCTCTTTGAGATCCTTGATTTCGGCTTTGAGATGATTATTCTCTGCCAGAACCTTGTCTCGGCAGTCGTAGGCAATGGCCACATCCCTCTCCAACTCTTCGATCTTGGTCACAAGCTCGTCTTGTTTGGCCGCCGACCACTGAATATTGTCAATTATTTGCTGTTCATCCTCTGCTCCCACTTCAGCCATTATCTGAGCAATCATTTCTGAATGGTTTTTCTCATCGGCTTTCAGCTTATTATGCACAGCCACTCCATCTACTATCCTTTCTACTTCCATCATCTCACAAGCTAGTTTCATCAACTCAGTTCCGCATGGTCTTTCACCACTTTATCATGAGCACTCCTATCCACAATATCCACATCTCCACCAATCATCCCTTCTAACAGAGCTAGGTCTTCCTCGATAATCTTCTCCTCCCTTTCGAAAATCTTTCTCACATCCTGCTTTCCTCTCTGTCCACCCGATCTATTCTCCTCTCGCAAAAGCAATTCCTCTTTCACTCTCGCCACGATCACTTTAGGCTCCATACTATTTTCTTTTTCAGCCTTTTTGGCCCTCGTCTGACGACTATTACTGACCATTTTCATTTCTGCTCCATTGAGCATTGCACGTGCGCCTCCGTCTTGTGCGAGACCGGGAACTTCTTCCACGGCTTTTCCGTTTCCCTCGTCCATTTCGATGTCTTCTCCTTTCTCTTTTCCTCCTTTCCCATCACCAAGGAGCGCGTCCTCGTCCAGTTGCGAGTGGGGGAGGATCTTCTCGCCCTTCTCCCGCTCGAGCAGCCTCTCCTCTTCCGAACGACCGTTTGCTTCGGCCATTGTTTCTGCGATTATCAATTACTTGTCTATAATTTCCTGTCCGTTAAATTCGAATTACCGTGGTCGCCATGTACAAGATGCGCACACCCAGCAACTTCTTCCAATAAACCGCTCAGTCGCCCGTTTCAGTCACTAACTACTTATGCCACGTCACACTAAGGCAACTTGACAATTTCGTCAGCTGGAGTCTCACCGCTTGCAATCAGTAATCCTCCTCTTCGACGGCGGCAACTCTGCAGTCTTCCGGACGACGCTGGGATGGCCTCCTGCCTGTTCGAGCTTGGACTGCAATTCAAAAATTGGCGATAGGCTCCCGCGCACAGGAGCAAATCTCAGTTCACAAGCTCACTTTCTGCCACGCACTTAGAAGGGCAGAAAGTTTGCACAATGCAAGTCACACGCACTTAGAAGGTGACTTGACGGACCGCACTCAGAAGGTCCGATTTTAACGCTAACGGAACAAGAAAGAAATAGACGATTCAAGATAACTCTGTGGCTCCAAACCACTTCGGAAATTCGAGAATGCACGCAATTGAATTAATCGAGAACAAACTTTATAAAGCCGAAGCTAAACAAACAAAAACAACCGATAAAAACGATCTCTAAGAGAACGAGCGAGAGAAGTAAACAAAAACAACTTTGACAGGTGGAATACCGTAATCCGTGATTGGCTACACAACAAACTACACAACGAACTGCAATACCATTTGCCGGTTCAAACTACGATCTTTGCAATAAACTAATAGTTACGATAAAAAACTTAATTAATTACTTATTATAATTTACAGAATAAAAGAGGGTGGGTTCTGGTGGCGTGCTCTCTTCACCAGTAGATACCGTATATCACTACCGTAACCCGCTATTAAACTGACTTTTTTTTTTAAAGTCCTGGTACAGTGCCCAATCAATTCTACAGTACCTAAGAAACTACCGCAACCCAGTTCTTTGGGAAAGATACAGTTGGGTCAAGCATTTTTTTCTAAAAATCCAAAATCGAACATACAATTATTTTTAAGTATCATACTATATGTTTAAATACTGTAGAATTATGTTATGATCGATTGGGATTTTTAGAAAAAAAATTTACCGAAGGAACTGGATCTGACCCAAAGAACTGGGTTACTGTAGTTTCTTAGGTACTGTAGAATCGATTGGCCACGGTACCTAGTCTTGACCTACTATGACCTAACAATCTATTTTTTTCCATAACCCCCTGCTCATGCTTGCACAGTGCCCCAAATTTGGGGCACTGCGCACGCCGCCGGCGTGGACACCTATGCTCCCTCATCACAAGGCATTTTGATACAGTGATTAAAATGGACTCTTGTAATCATGATTACTGAACGACCGAACAAAACCAGTTTGCTCAGTACCTTCTGCAATATGCACAGTTAACATACACAAACGGAATTGATAGTATCGGACCATCCGCGATAGCTTTCCACATGGGGATCCGCGTTCATTGCTTCTGGGCCAGGCTGTCCTGAGCCCTGAAAGTTCAGCATTAATTTCGGACACTGTTTTGTTAAAATCAAATAGGCAAATCGATTTATATGTTATGTGAAATAAATTGTGTAATCATTACCGCATTCTCAGGCTCATGCTGGAGCTCTGGCTGCACAAAGATTGGAGAAGCACATACTCGGTCCTAAATGGACATGGATTTTTTTTCTGAAACAGCTTTGTGAACATAATGAACACTTACAACGCTTATGACTGCGGGACTCTTCTCTTCCTTGGTACAACTGCGGCATAGGGAGAGAAGAGGAAGAAGGAGCCAGTGGAAGAGGCCAGTGGAAGTGTCTGATCTACTATCGATCGATTGAAGATCCTCTAGCGGTTCCTGAGACAGAAAAGGGCATAATAATTGTTAAAAAAAATAACAAAATAACAAAAAAACTGCCATCGAGAAGAAATCAACCGAAGAGGAAATAGCAATGAGTGGAAAATGATGCGACGCCCAAGATTTTTAATGAAATTGTTTTATCGTGTATGGAGAAAATGGTAAACAACGCAGGACAAATATTGTTTCACGTGAGCACAAACTGATTAACAAAGCTTGTAATTTGTAAAGCATGTAGGAAAGTTCAAAACTCGTATATTTTAGAGCTCATGAGCAGGCGTCCGAAAACAAATGGAATGTTGAACCATTTTTATGCGTGTTTGTTTCAAAAATTTCGAAAATGAGTGAAGAACCGGCTCAATTAACGTGGTTCGTTTTTCACTTCCATCTTTCCCATCCATCTTCCCTAATCTTGTATCTGCCTTCGCATTTCATCACAAATGGTTTCTAATCTTGCATCTGCCTTCACATTTCATCACAAATGGTTTCTCTTTGGTATTAGCATTGAAATGACAACAAGCACCGCCAGATTCCACTCTTTCCTTGTTCGAACATCCCGATGGTATTCTCAACTTCCCGATGTCATTCTCACTGCCCCCAACATCCGAGTATTTAAGCGTCGATTGGAAAGCCACCCGATAGTCGTAGACCTTTCTCACCCTCAATGACTCAGGAGAGCCCCCCCCCCTCCCATCTGCAATCGTTAATTAATGTATTCACGGTATCGTCGCGCCTCGGGCGTAGATAAATTATTATTATTATTATTAAAACTCTCATGACTCTCATTCAATGTAGTTAACTTACGGCTACCAGTAGATTTCTAGGTCTACGGCTTCCATTGATCGGTCCTTCTCTAATAGTAAGAGAAAACTACGGCCTTGCGCCTACATAAAACTCAGCTTTCCATGGCCACCAGACGACGGTCAGTCAACCGGTAGAGACCGCTGAAAAAACTACCGTTATTTGGCTGTATGAAGTGAACTTTTCATATGTAATAGTTTAGAAATGTTCTCGAGAAGAAAAACATTTACTCGCACAATGGCCTTTGAATCTGCTGGCTTTGCAGGCATTCTCTACCGTTTCATTTATGTGAATAACAATGTCACAACTTTATCATCACAGTTAATATTTACAAAAATACCATTATTCGATTGTGATTGTACAATAACGTATTGCTATTTCAGCTCATCAACACATATTCCATGTGTGATTTTGAAAGCACGGCTCCCGATTAACCACCACGTTCCGTCGACACATCCGACATAAGTTGAGTAAGTTATGTATGTATCCGTCCAGGGTTCTTGTGATTTTTTGTCTAAAGAACGAGCGAGATATCTGCAAATTCATATGAATACAAAATTATATTATGTCTTACTGGAACTTCCCGGTGGTACAGAAGCCATAGTCTCCATACTTTTGAACAGGGCCCAAGTTTGCATAATTTCCGACAACTTCCATTGTAGGCAGCACTTCTCCGCAATTAGCTGGGTCTGTGATTGCAATTATTGATTACGAAATTAAACTTAAATGGAACCTGAGAAGATATCAGGTTGTAACATAAGTTTTGTCGCGACCAATCTCTTATGCATTCTAACCTCAGAAATTCTTTGAATTAATTTAATCTCAATGTCGATATTCATTATCAGTGAGGGGCTTCGTACCCTTTCTTACGCGCTTTACTTCAGCCCTGTCAAGGCAGTTGAGGAGACACATTAATCCGACAAAGTTGAACTGAGATCAGGATTACAAATCATTTTCACGCATCAGCTCTTCTTGAAAAGGAGAAATTATGCCGATTTAGTGTGATTTGCGTAAAGTACCAAATAAGGGCATAATTTTGAACCACTCACGGATAATGACGAACGGAAATCGTTCTATAAATGTAGACGAGTTTGTATAATGTGGATGGTAGGTGACGGTCGCGAAAACGTTCGCAAGCCGAATTTTCTTCTCAATATATATCGAGATCCAACTAGTGGTGGAATATAGTTCACCCAAAGTGGTCAATATACAGACAAAGCTTGGGGTAGACTGGGTTCTGTTGAGATAAGTGGCTCCATTCGGAATGATGGCATGTATATGAAACTACTGAAATTGGCACTTCGTTCACATTCCTACCTCACACACATGTTCAATATCTGATTTATTGTGTCCATTCGAACCATCAACCCTTCCTTTACCATTATCTACTTGGGATAATTTTGGAAATAAATAGCTTTTGAATGACAATCTTTAATTCGAAACACCTAAACTTGGATTTTTTTGGTAAAATTGTGCGCGAATTGAATTAATGAAAATTCAAATTTCCCACAAGTAGAGTGTTCTTTCTCTCGAATGTTCAATGATAAATTAGACCTCCATGAGTGGTAATTGGAACGCGCTTATGTTAGTCACTGTTGTTGTAATTTCGGATTCGGAAGAGTTGGTCAAGTTGGCTACGAATCAGCGGCTAACCTTACATTCAGTGAAGTATATCTTTTGTTCCGCTCAACATAGCACCATATCTGGTATATATTTTGAAAGAGCATTGACGGGGCATATAACCATGCTATAGAAGTTCGGTTCATTATTCATCTCTGCGAACTAGCACCCGATCAAACGAATCAATTAAATCTGCACCAAATTTAAATCCGTTCATATTAATATTTTTGACATATCCAGCGTCTGTGGTTCAGCTCTACCCTATGGTTTGAATGTGCATGTACACCAGAAACATATGCTAGGAGGTCAGGCAATGGGAATGTTTGAGAAGTATCCTTCATGGAAATTTTGTGAACCAACGAAATGCGACAAAACTTATGTTACAACCTAATATAACGTGTGACGTAGATGCAACTTGCCGCTCTGATGTAATACGTTGAGTTAATGTCCCAAAATTTCCGAATTTCGAAAACTGATGAGGTTCGAACTTACATTTTTGCTCACTATCAGAGAAGGTTGTCCTGAGGAAGAACCACGATCCCAGTTGTCCATTCCACATAATGTAGTTGAAGTCGTTTTGGTCTTCTAATAGATGTTAGGAAGAAGTGTACTGAAATATTTAATATTCATGAGCGACAATTTGAAAAGCTAATTTTTTGAGAAATTATCATAGTTTATCCATTGATCGCCGATAAAAATTCCTCACATGGCTTACTCTGTTATATATGATCTGCTACAGTACTCCCCATTTGAAATGGGGGAATCGGCTTCACTCTTGTTTTTTATGTTTGATTTATATATCACAGATACATTTCCGAAGGCTGGATTCGGCTTGAAACCATTATTTACCAGGGCAATCTTCATCGGTCATCTTCTTGACCCATTCGTAGTAAGGCAATATGCAAGCCGTGTTGTCTCTGTAAGTCTTACCGAGCAGAAAGCATTCGAAGTCAGGAAAGGTGTAGGAAAGACACTGGAAATCAGATGTACTTTAGGAGAGATATCCACCTACCTCTTCCATTTCCGCACACATAATCTTGCAGTGGTATTCATCAAATGCGGCGGGACGGCCGACTTTCACCCTTTTGAGTCCAGACGATTCGTTGCGAAAGCATATTGCGATGGCCTGTCTTCGAGTATTGCTAATCGATAACATGGTTTACCTCGTTGAGCCCTAAGGCGAAGAGGAGTAGGAACGTAGGTATCATCTACCCTTTTCGATGGTTCGGTAGGGACAATGAACGAAGAGTCGAACTGAAGGAGAAGAGTTCTTCCTGCCAACGCGGGAAGGAAGGGGACAGCGGAAAGACTGAATGCCCGTCATTTTATGAACACTTTTGAGAGCCAATGTCACGTCGGGACGATTGCTCCCTTAGTAGCCGTCTGACTTTCTAAATTTTTCATGGTCTCTATCTTTCTCTAACCTGCGAGAGAGTGTGTAAAATGGGGCGAGTCGGACCATTGCGCCCCCGTAGATACGGGGAACATCGAAACGAGGTGGTTCCGTGTGGACAGGAAAATGGAGATGAGAGAAGGAAAAGATCATCAGAAAAGCGAAAAATTGAGAGAATGAAA
This sequence comes from Pristionchus mayeri, assembly GCA_036245805.1. Taxonomy (NCBI): domain Eukaryota; kingdom Metazoa; phylum Nematoda; class Chromadorea; order Rhabditida; family Neodiplogasteridae; genus Pristionchus; species Pristionchus mayeri. The sequence continues at coordinate 5,336,676 of BTRK01000002.1, read as the reverse complement.
AGATCGCGAAGGCAAGTTTTGCAGGATTGCATGATCGAAGACTAGCCATAATTTTTTACAAGACATTTCATTCAATTTAATCACGATGAACGCTTTTTTTCGATTAAACGCCATTCATCGCCAATATGGGAGTTTTCACATCAAAGCTTGGAACTCCTGAGCGGAGTATGTACAGTTGGTCGAAGTCGTCCTCACAATCAGATGGAGATCATTTAGCAATGGAATGGAGTTACAACGTCCGTCTTATGATCCAGTTGCGACAACTGAGCCAGTAGTTCCGATGAGGGCATGCTGAGGAGGGAGGACCTGCAATACATTTTTTTTTGCGTTGTGCATTCTCTAAAATTAACCCTTACCAGTTATCTGCAGGTTGCAGCAAGATTTGAGATTGTTGCGGTTGTTGTATCAGTAGCTGATGTTGCTGTAATTTATGCAGCTGCTGCAAATCCTGTGTGGCTTGATGCAGCTGAATTTCCTCCAGTCTTTGCTGCAACTGCAGCTGGAGCAGCTCCAGTTGCTCCGGTGGTTGTTGATGCAATTGCAGTAAGTCTAGCTGCTGCGGTTGCTGCACTAGCATATGAAGCGGCTGAGGCTGTACATGCTGCTTGGGTAGTTGCTGATATAGTTGAAGCCGATTCGGTTGCAATTTCACAACTTGCACCAGCTGCTGTTGAGAGGGACCTTGCTGCAGGAGTACTAGCTGTTGCGGAGGAACCACTTGAGACATGGGAGGCTGCAAACGAATCTGCAGCTGCTTCACTGGAGCCTGTGGTGATTGCTGATGATGAATCAGCCGGATCTTCTGAGGTATCTCTGCGGTATTCTTCCCTTGTCGCTGCTTCTTCGGCTTCCGGATCCTTTTTCGCTTTTCTTTAATGGACTGACGGGAATGTGGATGCTGCGCGCCCAAAGCTGTTTCCTGATTCTGTTGTGGCACTGCTCTGGTGACGAGTGGAGGAACGAATACGGGAGAGGCGTAGGAGCCTTCTTCGGTTTTGTTCGATGGGTCTTCGGAGTTGCAAGGCTCGGCCAGCCGTTCTCCACTTGGAGCCTCGACTGCAGAAGTCTTGATAGAAGGTATCGAATCCTGCCCGTCCTGAAAACATGTATACTTTGTGTTTGTTGCTTGCTATGCGTAATTTTAGGCATTTGCTCGTAAATAAAATAACATCTCACATTGGAAGAGCTTGATTTTGACAGCTCAGGTGATGGCAATCGATCGTCGTCTTTCTCTTCTGGAATGTATACTAGTTCGATTTTCCCTGATGATTGAATGATCAAATTGAACTCACTGATTCTCCCATTCCGTAGCTCTTTTAGCCGAGAATTGGCTCTTCTCACTGTCTTCAGGATGGAATCATTATCTCCAGTGGACCGTTTACGGTAGTTTTCCTGAGCGCGCGCATTCGACCGCTCGCGCATCATCATGACGAAGGCGCACTGGAATAGACATCATTTTATGGTGTTACTCATTGTCTTTGATTTGAAATTTTACACTAAGTAGAACTATTATTAGTTTCTGGAATATAACCGAGATAATAGGCGATATGAGGTCTGGCTCACCGATTTACAAGGACAATCGATGTAGGGACAGATCTGTCCATGATTCTTGCGGAGAATCTGAAAGAGAATCGTTATCAACACTAGGGTAGTCACTATAGATGTATACCTTCACGTTGTGGCCCAAACACTTGCGGCAGTAGAGCTTACGAGTCAACGAGTCGTTCGAGGGTTCCATTGCCTGAACACGTAGTTTCTAACGGTAAAAATAATGGCCAATTAAAAAAATCGATGGTCATTCAGAGAGGGAATCTTCTTATTCACCTCGCACAATTCAGGAGAGAAACTGATGAGTTTCAGACTCAAATTCGGGAGGGGGATATTTTTCAGAAATGTATCAAGTTTCTGAGCATGCTCTTGGGTGGAGGCGGGGATTGTGGACGGCACCTCGCACAATTCAGGAGAGAAACTGATGAGTTTCAGACTCAAATTCGGGAGGGGGATATGTTTCACCTCGCACAATTCAGGAGAGAAACTGATGAGTTTCAGACTCAAATTCGGGAGGGGGATATGTTTCAGAAATGTATCAAGTTTCTGAGCATGCTCTTGGGTGGAGGCGGGGATATATGACTAAAAATGTTAAATCCGAAACTTTCAAAAAATGTTTTCTCCATCACGCAGGAAACTTGCAGGGATTTTTATTTCATAAAATGAAAGAAGATGTCTTCATACATCTGCAAAAAATATAAAATGAAAAATCGAGGGGGAGACCGATATCGTATTCCATATCGTATTCACGTATTCCAGCAAACTCCCTACCTCTAGGGTCAGCTGATTTCGGAGAAATGAGACAATATGAAGAGAAATGCGAGATTTGGGATTACGGGAAGGGAGCTCGCGGGATAAAAGTGAAACCTGCGCCCCAGGGATAGCTCGCTTGCGTGGAATTACACAATATAGAGGAGAATAAATGCAGAGGCCACAGCTATTTTCAAACGTCGATCAAAAAATACAATGATTGTTTGGAGACGAAAACCGATATTCCATGATAGGCCAATTTTAATATAGTTGCAGAGATCACATTTCGCTTCATTAAATATTTTCCAAGTTTGAGAGCGGTAAAATAAATTAGAAATCGTGAGAAAAATGAGAAAGGAGGGTAATGGGATGGAAATTGCTTCGAAGAGGGGATAAAATGATCATTTGCCCGGCCGGGGCTTTATCTAGCTCGCAACCGCACACTGATTAAGCCGGTTTTCCCTCTCGTAAGGTGATATTGATATTATCGAGGAAAGGGGAAGAGATTAAGCCGAAAAGATGAGGGGGTAACAACAAAGCACTTTTCGAGATATTGGGTAAAAATTGAGCAAACATTCTTCATTACCGAATAAAATTTGATGACACTTGTGATTTCCCTGAACATTCCATGTCGGGAGAAAATGTCAGATGAATAATGCACGTTCTTTAAATTTTGCACATTCTGTTGCTGACTAAGCAGGGTTATGCGCTACAAGAACATATCCAATCTAAATGATTAAATTTTTCAATACTCAATAGCTCCCAAATAAAAATACAAATGTTTGGCGTTTGTGAGATACAAATTTTCAGCAGTTTAATGATCACCAGTTGAGACTCGCTCAGAAAGCAGCTGTACTATCTCCAGACATTATCTCCAGACATTTCCATCGCAAACTATGATTGTCAACATTAGTGAGACTGGTTGTTCTTTTGAAAGTCCTTGCCCATGAGCACAAATATTGTTGTAGTGATCAGCAGGGAAATAGATCTGCATAGCCAATGAGCCTATCAAGGAGGACTGGGCTCGAGAACACTGCTAGGCCAGTGTCAAATTGAACGGAATCAGGCTGGAGTTCCAAGAAGCACGGGCTAAAATATTTCCCTAGAATGGAATGATCGATGTAATGATCCGTTATAGGAACAAAAACCCAGCTCAGTTTGTATGTCGGAAAACCAATCGAATAATATGTAATGGTTGTGGCTTAAAACACGAACAAATCACTATGGAGTGACCATAACTATTTAATTATCAGAGAACATTTTTTTTCAGTTCATTTGTTCCCACCATGAGAACGAAAAGAAAATTAACTAGGGTGAGAATTTTATGAAATCCAATCAATTTACTGAAATCTGTAAGATAAATTGAATTACGTGGGAATTATACTGCGGGGGTTTTACCAACGAAAAATACGATAAATCGGATTGAAATTGCATCGACGCGGGAGAATATGATCATTTGCGGCTTTATCTAGCTCTCAACCCCGTGATTTATCCGGTTCCCCCTTCCAGCGCGATTGCATTCGATGATTATACCGAGGAATGGAACAAAGATTACGCCGCCTCTTCGGAAAGTGCGGGATCATTAAAGCACTTTTCGAGGAATTTGTCCTTTGTGACTCGAAGTCAACGGCTGTGCAAATATTATTTGCCTTTCGCGAGGGTTTCGGAAAACAACTATAATCATAAAAATTCGTTGTAATGTAAATAAATCACAACATTACCCATTTGCAATTATCACATGTATCATGAGTCAGTGGAGGAAAAAAAACACACCCCGGGAACAATTCCCGATTTTTATTTTTTGACTTCATATTGTGGTGGTAGCATACACTAGAGACAACTTCCCGAAAAATCTAGGTCACAGGTCCCAGATCCGGCTTTTAGGAATTTTCCGGTTTTATAGCCGGCTCTAATGTAACTTCGCTCCACGTTGTGCTACAGGCGTGGGATTGGACTCGAAATACGCGGAAAAATAAGATGAACAACTTTTCTGTTAAGTATGAAGCTGTGCGACTGCAAGTTCAAATAATATGAACGAAAAACTGAAATTGCAAGTAGAAATAAAATCATAGCGTCTCGGTAAGGAGCAAACACAGTGAATTTTATTGCAGATTATGGAAGCTTGACTTCATAGGCATATAGGAAAAATAGTAATCGGCAATTTTAGGGGGGGACTTTTTTCGCAATTTTGCTCCGAACGTCGAAAACATGAGATGTGAAATTTTGAAAAATTCTCATCTCGTAGATTTATCATTTCAATCGATCAGATCAGTCATTTTCTAGCATTTCTCGATCAAAGAAGCTAGATAACGTTGAAAGAGCACGATATTTACTTACTTTAAAAAAATCGATTTTCAACCCTCCAAATTTGCAAAATCCGTGACCATCCTGCTCAGGATTTACACAGCTCTATAATTGAACTCGACGTGCAATTAATAGGAGTGACTGACATGAATACATACTACCATTATTAGCCCTCCACTCGTTTCCATGCCCTTCATACATATGCCCGAACTAGCAAAATCGAGGCTGTAGAAATGCTGAAATGCTTCAAAGAATCCCCGCTATTTCGATCACTAAAAAATAATTTCCGAAGCAGAATATATGAAAAAAGTGGAATTTGTCCTCATTTTCAAGACTGTTCTCAAATTTTCATTTTTTTTAAAAGAACAATTTGCTGGTTTTCTCAGTGTTTCCTGTCTCTGCGGTCATCAAAATGATTTTTAGTGATCGAAAATAGCGGGGATTCTTTGAAATTTAGTCAAAATATCATTATAAAGCATTTATACAGCCTCGATTTTGCTAGTTCGGGCATATGTATGAAGGGCATGGAAACGAGTGGAGGGCTAATAATGGTAGTATGTATTCATGTCAGTCACTACTATTAATTTAACGTCGAGTTCAATTCCAGAGCTGTGTAAATCCTGAGCAGGATGGTCACGGATTTTGCAAATTTGGAGGGTTGAAAATCGATTTTTTTGAAGTAAGTAAATATCGTGCTCTTTCAACGTTATCTAGCTTCTTTGATCGAGAAATGCTAGAAAATGACTGATCTGATCGATTTAAATGATAAATCTACGAGATGAGAATTTTTCAAAATTTCACATCTCATGTTTTCGACCTTCGGAGCAAAATTGCGAAAAAAAGTCCTCCCTAAAATTGCCGATTACAATTTTTCCTATATGCCTATGCAGTCAAGCTTCCATAATCTGCAATAAAATTCACTGTGTTTGCTCCTTACCGAGACGCTATGATTTTATTTCTACTTGCAATTTCAGTTTTTCGTTCATATTATTTGAACTTGCAGTCCCACAGCTTCATACATAACAGAAAAGTTGTTCAACTCATTTTTCCGCGTATTTTAAGCCCAATCCCACGTCCGTAGCACAACGTGGAGCTAAGTTACGGCAGAGCCGGCTTTAAAACCGGAAAATTCCTAAAAGCCGGATCTGGGACCTGTGACCTAGATTTTTCGGGAAGTTGTCTCTAGTGTATGCTACCACCACAATATGAAGTCAAACAAAAAATAAAAGTCGGGAATTGTTCCCGCGGACCTTCACTGGCTAGTGATACCTGTGTTATATTTTAATATTTTGTACATATTTACCGTTAATGCACAATTATGGTTTACGGATATCGAAAGTATGAGATTGGCATCGGCAAATAATGAAATCAAGTTGCTGAAAGGTGATGCTGTGCATCTTTAAAAGAATGGTATTGAATCGATTCATTCAATTCCAACGCAAAGCAGTGTCAATTGTGTCGCTTCATTGGGCGATCAGCGAAACAATTCTTCGCCGAATAAGCAGCTACTCAAGTGCCACATAATTGATTGCCGAAACACAAATATCATTATAACGCAATGACGATTTATCGAAATCGCCGTTGTAATAGAAGTTGAATGAGGGCCTTTGACACTCCTTTATTGATTTCTCGTCACATGCTATAGCAGCACGTAAAAACGGAATATAAATAATGTTTTCAACACATCAAAAGCAAATAGTCGTCTACAGATACACATCCTGCAACAATAATTTGGTATACCGGTTCGATTTTCGTGAAACTTTGAAACAACTCCGAGACCCCAGTTTTTAAGTTGCCTCGGGGACCGTCTCTTAAATCAGAAAGAGCCAGATGAAACTGGAAATTTAATCTGGTTGTCAGTAATTGGTAAGGTGATTGCATAAATGCAAAAAAGAGGCATTCAACTCCGAAAATTTCGTAGATTTCCATAAATTTGGTTCTTCATTTTTCGATCATCGAACTAATTTCTCATCAAAGAAACAGTTGCTCAAATAAGGAAGCTCTGATCCAAAAATGTTGCCCCTTTAAATTATTTCGAAGCTTTGTTTCAATGTACGATTATATTGCAGAAATTGTGCGAGTAATAACGGAGTATTCATTTCAAAATGAGTTAATGATGGTAAATGAATGATGGAGATTTGTTCAATGTATCCAATTTGACATCCTCGTGAGTAACGACAAATTACAAAGAATTTCATGCAATATGACCGTAAATTGTTTTTAATTGAAATGAATCAGAGAATAATGTACAAGTGATGGATTCTTTGCAATACTGTGCAACCGAAATAAAAAAAAGAAAAGGAAATAGTCGAATTATGAGATATTCTAACATAATTTTCCATTGGTCCAGGGAAGGATTCGAGGAGACCGTGTTAGTGAACAACGAATATGAATGTTCGAAAATAGAGGTCCAAATTATGTTCCAGGCACTTTGTACACAATAGAGATGCACTGCTCGTATTGCCGAGGACCGCTTCGTTTACGTGAGACTGAAATTGAACCCTAAACAACAACAACAAAAATTAACACTGAACCGTGAAATTGAAATTGAACCCTAAACTAAGCATAAGCCAACGCCGGCGACAACACCCATGCATCCCCATTCATACTTGACCTCTCAAATCGAGGGGAAGTGCACAAGCATGGTCCATGGTCTGAAAACAATTCTGCGCCAGTGTTGGGCGACTATGACCCTGTGCCTTCTGACTTGCTTAGCAACACATCCATTTCAGGCGATCTTTCTATACATTATCTCTAGTGTCACGACATATTCTAAAGCGCGGAAAGAATTTTTACTCATTTGAGAATCTGTCACTTTAGAAATGACACGTTACAGGTGCATGTGTTTATGCAAAATGGGAAATCATTAAGCAAAAGTTAAAAAAAAACTAAAATAATATTACTAACCTGTAACAGTTCTTCCGTGCTCGACATCATCGTTACTCGTATAGGGTCCATCAGGAAGAGCTTAATGTGTAGATTGAGAAGAAATCCGGGGCCCGAGGTTGTACGCGCTACACGCGCGTCGTGTGTATTAGATAATGTGCAAAAGTGAGAGAGCGCTGGATCAGGCTACTTCAACCTGATCCTTTTTTACCATCCCATGGGGCTATTATTGATTTTTTTATATTCCCAATATAATATATTCTTTCACATCTTAATCGGTCATCGTCTATGCGATTAATAATTTCGTCCTCGGCTGATAACTTTATGCACTGGTTTCATCTCCAAAATGTAATGAATTTTCGAAATGTTGCTTGACCTTATGGTCATATCTCGCGGCGTTAGAACTATCTCTGATCCACCCGAACATTTTTCACCTTTCGATCGGCGCTGCATGGGAGGCCACGAATAGCGTCTGCCTCTGCTTTCGGGCTCTACGCTCTCATCTACCCAGCTATTTAGCTCGAGGCTCAGAGACCTTCCGAGCTTTGCCAGCCTCTGTAACAAGTACAATATGAATCGACAACAGATTTAGCTATTGGAAAAAACGAGTTGTCTTTTATGGGCCAGTGTCAGGTGCGTTGAATAGCTGGTGAGCCCATCAACAGCACGTAAAAACTACCCAAAAGATAACCATAATCTTTCAATAAGTGCACAATAACAACATGATCAACTAGACAGATATACTAAAATTCTAATCATATTATTATAATTATGATAGCAATTATAATAATTAATATTATTATCATAATTATAATAATTGTAATTATGGTCCTCACATCTAGAAGAGGGTCCACGTGCTCCTTCTTCGTTGGAGTTTTTCCAATCGAACGTGCATTCACGATTATCTTATCGATTCCGCCTTCGAAGAGGCAGATTATGAAGTTTATAGAGGAAGTGCGCTGAATATTTTAAATTGCGCTCAACTTTAATGCTATGTCAGAAGTCTGATGTGAAAAGTGTAAAATGACAATGATATTCTGTCACACAGTTACCATATCATTGTGTGTAAAATATTCCCTATCCATTAAATTTAAATCATCGTTTATAGAGTTCGAGAAAAGATACCACAATCTCTTTATTCTGCGCACTCTTGTGCCACTCGGCCAGAGTGTGTAGAATGAAGAGAGCGTTGTATCGTTTCTCGAACTCTAATCGTTTACCTCATTGTCCGATTCTTCTCCATTATCGCCAACCAAAACTCGATATTTGCGCTCCATGCGGTACTCATTTTCGCTGACGCCGTACAATCTCCCGTCAACCACGTTGGAGCAGCACATTCCTTGCGACAAAATGATCTCGCGAACACCGATTCTCGCTAATTTTGCTGAGAATCCATCTGCAAAAAAAGCAACAAATTACATTTTTACAAGCAATTTCACTTTTAAATGTATCCGGACATGTGTAACTTTGAAAGTAATAATCAGTTCTCTGTAACTTATAACTGTCCGTTAAACGTGTCTCAGCAAGACTCACCATGCATGAAGGGTGCGAGGATATTGTAGTAGGCATTGTCGCTCAGGACAAACTCGACTGAGCGAATGAAGGGGAAGCACGAAGGAATTTTGTGACTGAAATATCAGATCGAAAGTCAATAATTACAGTAGAAAAAGGTATCTGAAGATACTCACATGTGAAATAGCCCCACAGTATCGACGCACAGCTTGAGTTTACAGACGGAGCTCCGGGCGAGAAGTGCGGCTATAGTGTCTAGATGCTCGAGAGATACTGGGAATTTCTGGGAGGATTTCAAATGATTTTCGATTTTTTGAACTTCTCAGACGTCTCTGAATTCCAAGTAACGAATCGCCGCGCAGAGAAGGGGCGCATATCTAGCAGAGGGCGGAAACGTAAATCCTCGAGTGCAGTTGACCTGAAAATTATTATATCTGCACCTAGATTTGTGACTGCGTACTCGTAAAGGCACTGGGGCGGATGAGAACTATGACGTCATGCCGCCTTTGATGTATCAAATGCGTCATAGTTCTCATCCGACGTAGTGCCATTCGTATATTCTCAGCAACAAACCGTGCCTTCCGGTGCGTCTTTCCTCAGCGTCCTTTCCGCGTTTGGATGAGGAGAAAGGAATTGATCGGCCGATAACGGATCGAGGGATCGAGCGCAGAGCATGAGTCTCCCATCGAGCTGAACGATGACCAGCCGATAACAGAAAGTCAGTTCGTGATACATTTCGGCATACAGTAAGCGCCCGTGATGGGGGCGTAATACAAAGTCATTTATAATGATATTGTAAATCAATTATAACGACGTAGTAAATCAGATTTGAAGGTGTTGTAAAAAATCAGTGTCATATTCAAACGTACCATGAAAATTACAAACGAGGGTATATCGCAGATTGCCGGTTTGAACTGTCTGAACTGACGGGAAATCTGCAATTTGACTAGAATTATTCATTGCATCGGGAAATTCAAAGTAACATCTACCTGTGAAAGGGCGAGCTGGTCAGTGTAAGTGAGGTTCTCTGTGATAATGTGAATCAGCTCAGGAGGTAAACCGTCCATGGACATCCTGTTGATAACACTGTTGACATCACATCTCACTGGTTGAGGTTTGGCGATTCTAATATGAAAATATATTTCCGAATTTCAATACTAATGAAGATATACTAATGAATGTAGTTAGTTGGGGCCAACATTTTGATTTGTCGAATGATTCTCATAAATTACTGATAGTAAACGTTGTTTAGCGTGCTCTCTCATCAGTCAAGAAGAGTGAGAGAAAGTGAAAGTGAATAAAATCACGTGCAAGCCAGCAAATATTCGCACTGTTCCATTTGCAGTGTCTTTTTCAACAAACTGAACAATAAGTGAGAATCAAACAAAAGCAAAAACATGAATGATAAACAGGTAAACATGTAAAAGTGCAATTGCACGTGAAGGCAAGTATGCATAGGGAGAACAAACATCACGGGCGCTTACTGTATGAGCATGGACACGATCGGGAACTGATTTTCCTATCGAAATTGCGCTTAACTGTGTCAGGTTTTGAATTATTTGTTCTGCATTCGTTTTTGCAATATCAAACATGTTTTGCTCACTCTCCCATTTCATCCCACCCCCGGGTTCGATCCCCAGGCGAGATACCTTCTCCGCCTCATCAAGGTGTCAACCTATTGTTACGCTTAATTGGTAATCGAGACATGAGAATAGAACGACGGAATTATCACATGAAACGAAATGAGGAATGCCGTTCAACAATTGTAGTCTTACTCGCACTTTATGTATGTTGTTGTAACAGGCAAATGGCAATCGAAAAAAAAGAAAACCAGAAAAAATAGTCCATATCTAAAATATTACAGTACACAAATCAATTCTTTCCACTCGCTTTGACATAGTGTGAATTAGAGTTTGTAATTCGGCCCTTCGTATCTTCACACACTCTCTAGATCGGTCGGGCGGCGAGAGAGTGTGTAAAATGAAGAGACAGTGGTATCGTTTCTCGAACTCTAGTGTGAATTCATTTTGAGACTTGTCGCAGTCTAGGAATCTTTATTCAAGAAAGAAATGGATAAGATGGATAAGATCAATTATAAATGAGGAAATTGTTCTCTAGTAATTTTTTTTTCGACTATGCTCGTGAAATATTAGCGAGTAGAGCAGACAGCTACCATCTCACGCTTCCTTTCCACCTCAGAAACCATCACATCTGAACAACTTCTCGTTATTGAATGAGTATATTAACGAATCGGTTAATGAATTGTAAACATAGGTGGCAAGGGAGAGTTGTGTGTCATGTTTTCTTCTGGCATAATAATATAACTTAATGTCATGATGTTCATGTTTGGCATTTTGTACGACCAGGTTTCTGCACGAGTTGACAGACTCACTCACCATAGAAGCTGCTTGGTCAACATAAGTTTTGAGTAATTTGAAGGCACCAATTTTACGGTCAGTCTTGATGACATTGATGTAGGGGCCGCTTGGGTGCAGGCTGCTTTGCACCTGGAAAGGAGGAAATACGACTGAATGCTCGTTTTTCTTATTTTTTTTCTTGAGAAATTTAACTTACATGAGTGCAAAATTCGAAATGACGAGTTTCTTGCCAACGGGCAAACTGTATAATTAGGGACCACAAGCTCCGCCCACTTCCTTCTGACATGATCCCCCCCTCGAAAGCAAGATAGAACAATCACAGCGTTCATTCTTAACCAAATGACTTGATCAAAAAAGAATTCAAAAGCTCTCCCCGTGTGCTTTCGATATTTCACTATTCAAAAACAGTTTTTGCACCTGTCGTGTTGAAAAATCGAACTTTGTAATGCGATTCATCTTTTTTCCCAGATTTTTGCTATGCGTGAGCAGTAAAATTACGATACAAGGTTTGAATAGTGAAATTATGATAGCCAGCAACCATTCAAACAAGTTGGTGAAAAGAAATCGAAAAAATATTGATTTCCCTGTCTGTGATTCTAAGTAAACCAGTCGGTGCCTGTGCTAAAAGATCGCCGTCTTCCTCTCTCCCTCTCCTCCCTCTCCTCTCGCCTGTTTCTGACCCGGCGTTGATAGAGAGCGCGCGCTCTAAAGAAGAGTGCGCCGCTTCGCTCTCCCGCCTTACCTCACAGGGGTAAGGCGCAACCGGGAAAGGGCGAAGCCCTGCTCAAATTTTTGGCGTTTTGGCTAGGGAAGGGTCGTAATAGGCTCCGCCCCTCTCTCCCTCGTCTCGTTTTCCTACCGCTTTCCGTTGACACATTTTCTCGTACTTTATGAGGTTTAGTGTGATTCTGAGAAAAGATATCGACAAACTCCCAAAAGCATTATCTTATTTGGATCCCAGCGGGCAGTTTAAGCATAGTTAGGGCGGCATACCTTCATTTCGGCTGTACCCCTTGTGGTCCCTATGTATAATTGGGGCCCGTTGAGATGTACCAGCTCCTGAAAAAACGCTTTCACCTATCGTATACTACATACGCTGGAAAATTCGAAACTTTGTCGAAGATCGTGCTGGCAAAAACATCCGCTCGGGGATTTGAAACAGCTCACAGTCTCGTATCAAAGCTGGCTAATGTCAGTCATAGATATGGCCAAAGGTATTCCCGTATCAGGGGAGTACACTGCTATGCCAGTTTCTACGATATGCTAGTTCAGTCCGGGGTGGCAAATTTCTTCACAGAATTCACCTAATGTCACAGAATCACAAAATCGGCTGCAATAACGTACTCTAATATATCTTCCAATCCCTTCGAAGCATTCTCAAATGTCGATCACACTGCCTGTAAACGATTTTTATAACACCTTAAGATGTCCCGACATAGGCGCCTAAGCCTAAGCTTAACCTAACCTAATCTAACCTAACACCTCTCCCTGCAAAGAACAACCTGATAGTAGGGCTCGTGCTGAATGAAACTCCTGCTGTGGTTCATCAGTACTGGCAAGTCTCGAGAGTATCTTAAATCACGCTTTTTTCTTAAATATCTCCACTTCTTCTTACCGGCTCGAAGCAATAATGATGAGTGAGCGGTATTTGTTGGCGAAATTTGAAACAAATGCGAGCTGTTTTAAAACTGAAAACATTCGTTTTATTGAAAACACTACCTGCTGGGAGTTGAGTTTCATGTTCCAAATCTGTGATATACAAACTTGGAAGAAGAAGTGTTTGCCTACTGTAAAAATTGATCAATGCATATATTAGGTTGATGCATAAAGTTCTTTACAAGGTATTTTTGAATTTTTCTCGAGAATTGTTTGCTTGTCTTTGATAATACTCTATTATTTGGGGCACTATTAACGCACTAGAACGATAGGTTCATATGTAATCGATCTCAATTGGTTCAATAGAAAACAAGCATTTCCTAAAAAGTGGCAAATTTTCGTATTTGGGGTACTTTGTTCCAGCGTTCATTAAAACAAAACCGATGGGTTGCAATTTCCGCCCTTTTGTATCGACAGTGAGGGCGGGTGTATGCTTCCATAGAACACTTGAAAACAGATCGTTAGTTTCTCTCAGAAAAGTTATGGGTGAAAACTACTGATCTCACTGTCCAAACTTCTACAATGAGATTACTGTAAAAGACTGATTGATCGTGTATGTCCACAAGTGCGCTATGAAGAGCACACATAGACTGATATCATACAAAAATACAGGGGAGAATTGTTAAAGGCTGGAGCAAATTATTGCTCGAAAAAAAGCTAGTTTATACGCGAGTCGAGACCATGTAGATGCCTAAAACGCGATAGTTAGAAGGAGGATCTACATACGGATGAGTTGCAAAATGAAAAACGTGTATAGACTAATGTAAAAAAAATCTGGATAAAGTAAGCAGATAATTTGAGGAAATCCACGTCTAGGGCTCCCCATAGTGTTTTGTGACCGAAAATCAGGGTGAAATTCATAAAAATAAGTGGGGTACGGGGGGGGGCAAATATCGAAGAAGTGCCAGCAATTGTCTAGTCGGCGGGAGGGATCTGACATGTTCGATCAAAAGCTTTCTCATTCTCGCCCTCACCCTCTCTCCTCTCCTCTTTTTATCGCTCACTGACGAAGAGAAATGGATGATTTAAGTGGGAGCCGTTCATCTAGATACGATGTGAAGATCGAACAGTCAAAAGGAGAACGATCGTGTTAGAGATAGTGCGACGTTAGTGCTTCCCATTTCAGGCAATTTCGAGTTTTTTTTTCAGGTAAGTATTTTTTCGGGTCAGGTGATCTACCTAATTGCCAGGCTCAAAATCAATGTAGTGTATATTAAAATTCGTGATAATCTCGCAAAACTACATGAACATGGAAACCCAAATGTTTGTAGCCCGATGAGCAAATATTCCGTCCATCATGCTTCCTGCAACTTTTACAGCGCGATAGAGTTGACAATGAACAGAGAACAGATTGGAGTCATTTATCACAAGGCACGCTTTGTTCATAGCTTCAGCCCTTTCCTTTCCCTTTCCCTAATTCTCTTTTTCTAAGGGATTATGCGAAATGGAAATGTGAACTAGTGAAGGGTAATGAACGTTTTCTGCTCTCGCATATCATCATCTAAATCTGGTTGAACAGACATAAAAAAATAATGATAAAAAAATGTACTGTCCGCGATTAAATGCGAGAGCAAGATAGGGAAGAGTCGACGAGAAGGCTGTATCATTTTTTTTAAAAGTCTTGAATTTATTGGGGTGTCCGGAAAGTTCGTATAATTTTTTGTTTTTATTTTTTATTCAATGCTTTACAATTCTCAGTGACCAATGTATGCCCCCTTCTTTCTCACTACCTCCCTCCAGCGATTGGGCAGGGTCTCGATTCCTTTCTTCCAGAATGCGGGTTTCTTCGAGACCGCCCAGTTCACGAAAGCCCTCACAACTTCATCTCGATTCTTGAACTTCTTTCCTTTGCAGAAGTCAGAGAGAGAGCGGAAGCAGTGGTAGTCGCATGGGGAGAGATCTGGGGAATACGGTGGATGGGGAATCCTCTCGATCTTCAGCTCGTCCATTTTCTTCTGGGTCATCTTCGCTCGATGTGGGCGAGCCAGAAGAAGAATTTTGCCCTGGTTCAGGAGTCTGGGAGGGACTCTGATCGCGACATCTTGCAGTTGTTCAGAGAAGAGGTCGGCATTGATGCTGGTGCCAGGGGCGAGGATCTCCCAGTAGATGGGACCGAGCACTGAGAAGAAGAAGCAGAGGAGTTCCTTCTTTCCGTGCTCTTCCTTCTTCGGGACGGGCGTGGGCTTCTCATCTGCATCCACCCATTGCAGTCTCCTCACAGGGTTATCGTACGTGATCCACTTCTCATCTGTAGCGATGATGGAATTGACCCATCGAAGATTGGATCTACGATGGAGTAATTCCCGACAGACTTGAACACGATTTTTCAGCTGTTCGGGGGAGAGGTCATGGGGAATCACTTGTGGGAGTTTCGGCTTCTTCCCAGATCGATGGAGGATATCGGACACCGTTGATCTGGGAGTACCAGTATCCTTCTTCAACTCACGCACACTGGCCATGGGCTTGCGCTTCAGTGTGCGGAGAACGAGAGGCTGATCGAGGGAGGGAGGGCGTCCAGAGCGGGGTTGATCATCGAGACCAAACTCCCCTTTCTTGAAGCGGGAGAACCACTTATAGCAGAAGGGTATGGAGGGGGCGTCAGCTCCTTCCGACTGGGCCAGATAAATCAGTTGGACAATAAACAAGTGAATTATGTTCTAATTATTTTCAAGTTTACAGTTTGCAATGGTTACTGATTTTGGGTAGTTGTGAGATCGGGTATGTTTCATAGGCTCTATCACATATTTAGCACTTTTTGAAACTAACCCGATCATAATATGATATTATCACAAATTGTGCAAGGAGGAAAGCCCGATTGTGTATTCATAAATAATTGCGGCACTAGGTCGGATAAGAACGATAACGTCATGTATTTGATATATCAAAGACGCTATAACGTCATTGTTCTCATCCGACATAGAGCCATGCCTGATTCTTTCTTATAGATGCACCGTGTTCCCCTCAACAATCTTGGCCATGCATTCACACTTCTTTCCGGTTGTTCCATTGATAAGCTCAAATTGGTGATTGATACTGACGCACTGTTCCATATGTGAGTATTTCAAATTCTTCATTATGTGTTTTCTCGTTTTTTGTTGAAATTGATGTGATTGTTGCACTAATATGGAAGGTTTTGTTGAATTAAATAATAGATAGAACAACCAAAATTGCTCTGAAAGAGAAACCCACGTAGTATGAATGTTAAATTGGTGCATATTATAATGTATTATAATGTTGATCGATACTAGCAAGAATTGATGTCTCGTTTTTTTTTTTTTTTTAAATATGCTTTCAGCCACAAACTCCCGTCTTATTTTTGCGGCATGAAAGTGAAAACTATCGAGTTTTTATTCAAGGAAAATTAGAATTACGATATGCTAGCACCATTCATGAGAGGTGAGCCGAATATGAAATTTTTTTGATACTTTTATTAACGTATTTTTCCTCATTTTTTTCAAAATAATCCCAATATTATTATCATTATTATTATTATTAATATTATCATTATTAATTTCTCATTACTTTCAGATGGTTTCGCGAAAGGGTTGGCGCAGGTTGAAATCAAAGAGCTCATTTATATTAGTGATGCTGGCGGAAATGATATTGTTGATGGAAGGCTGCACGGATTCAGCGAGCACGAGTACCGTAAGACTGCAATGCCTCGAGTTGGTTCATTGTAACATTTTCGCAAATTTGAAATTTGAAGATTCAGACTTCGTTTCTTTCTTACTGTGCTAATTTAGCTAAATTTTAACCTATACTAATTGAACACAAAAATTCGACAAATTATTACCCTAGGCTAGACTATTCTTCAGTGTATAGTAACACGTTGCCTTAATCGAAATTCGTCTTGTTGTAGCTCACTTTTGCCGTTGACTTCCTTCTCAACTTCTTCAAGGCTGCAATCCAGAAGGTCATCGTGCACCCCAACACCATTTCGAAAAGTGCTCTCAAGGAACCGCAACTGGAAATCCTAATCGATGTGAGGCTTTTATGTTTTTGTACAAATATTTCGGCAAAGACACTTTTGCTAATCTTTGCCTGTATTCGATTAATATATTTTATCCAGAGATTAACGAAGCTGGGAAACTCGCTGAGTCTCGAGCTCAGCTATTATGTGAAAGAGCAAATCGGGAATTTGGCGATTGGAGCTGGAAGAGAAATTCCGGTTGGACCATACGTCAGAGCTGATGATATGGAACATGGAAAATATGTTATCGGTAAGTGGCTGGATAATACGTTGTAATTTTAAAATTATTTCTACAACAGCAAACAAAGCAAACAGAATGATAATAATATGTATATGATAGCATAATATTCATTTAGTAACATCTGATTCGGTTATGGTCGTCGAGCATTGCGCATCAATAATCTTCAATCGAGAGACAGCGGCATATTAGCATCGTGATCATATACGTATTTCCCTGCCGTAACTGGTGTGTATATTAATCTCTCATTTTATATTACTTTGTGCAGAAGTTGTTTTATAATATATGTGTGCATAAATTCGTTCACGAATCGTATGTTGATAAGATGCAAAACAAACAGCAGGCAGTTCTCACTTGTTCTCTAATTTATCATCGAACCACATCGATTTTAAACAATTATACATACTTGTACAAGTGTTTGGATGAAAATTTCTCTATCAACGATTTCGATAAAAAATTCTCTACCATATTTATCATCCAATTGCCGCCTTTAATTCTTTACTTTTTGAATGATGCAATGTGCATATGACAAATCTCACCCACGGGCAGTGTTACCATAATCTTACTGGTAGAGGTATTTGTCTCCTTATCTTCTGCCTCTCAATAGGCATGCCCTCCAGCATGGATTCCATATTTACGGGATCGACTTGCTCGCGTCCATGTCCCTTTTACCGATTTGCTTTATAGATGGGGTCGAATACTTCAACAAATCGCACGGTCATTCTGAACTACGATATGTCCCTCGACACTCTCCCTCACGAACTTCTGGAAATGATCGTTGCCGATCTCCCGAGCAAAGATCTGCATTCTTTATCTCAGGTATAAACTTGCTTTGAATATTTTTAAAAAACTTTTATTGGATTGTGATTATTTAACAAGCTTTTCGACAAGTTGACTTTGCAGCCTTCCCCTTTGCTTAGGCTATTCAAACCGAGTCATACCGAAATTCCGAAGATACTCCTGCATCTGGTGAGTTATTTTACTTGTTTCACCGTAGGTTAACAGTTTAAGTTAAGCTCAACACTATCTCACCATTCATAAGTATAGATAACATCGTGTGGTTAAACCAAAAAAACAAGGGATGTTCCAGTTCGGCTCGGAACTCAGACTATCCGCCCGGTCTATTCACACATTTGCCGCTAGTCAATTCATCGCCCCCCACCCACAGGCTGTATTGGCAAGGATGACCACGCCGAAAGAAGGAAACGTATGTTGACGAAAAAAAAGTCATGGAACAAAAATGGAACAATGTTTGTAACAACCTTGATGGTAGACCTTTGATTATATGCATTTCGCATGTTTTTCGAGTGTCATGTAAGATATTTTTTTTCATAATAATAATTTCAGACCTATTGCAACCGTGGTTTCACTTTTCTTCCGGAAAGGAAATTTGAGCCTTTTCTTAGGGCGAGAATTGGATATTTAGAGCTTGACAATGTTCGTTGGTTGCCTGTCTTTATCTTTGTTCGATTTGTGTTTCTTCCGAGACTGTATTATATATTCCAGAATTTTCGTTTTCCACTAAACTATATGGATCACATTGCCTCTCTCCTGTCCTGATGTATCATTGACAAATTGAAACTGTCTGTGGATACGCTAGGACTGTTCTTCATGTATGTGCTTACTTGTTAATAACAAAAGTTCGATTAACAAGATCACGTTTTTTAATTGTCGACATTCTCTCTCCCTCGTCCAGGCTAGAGGGTTACAGATGAAGGATACCCTGATATTGTTCCTTGTACACTATTAATAGCTGTTTAGATTTTGTCCATTTTTTGATAGCTGCAAAATACGGTTAATAATGACATAATTTACATTTATACGAATTATCGTTTCAGACACAAAATATCGTCATCGTTCAATGGGCTGCGAGCGATCGAATTTGTTTTGGATGAAAATGATGTTTACGACGTGTTCGCACCATTCCTGAAAGGTATTTTTTTCCAGTTTTGGATACTCATTTTTTAAATAAATATATATTTTGATCATAATAATACTTATTAGAATAATCATTCATGTAAGGGGGACTATGTCATATTTTTTTAACTGTGTTTATTTCAAAATGAGGTAAATTCCACTGAAACATGCGAATTAAGACGGCATTTGTTATTTTTCTTGATTTTCTATGTATATTAATATTAAAAATAATAATAATTTAATGAATTTTCAATATATCTAACACGTGTATCATGAGTCAGTGAAGGAAAAAACGACCCCTCGGGAACAATTTCCAACTTTTATTTTTTGTTTGCCTTCATATTATAGTGGTAGCATACACTAGAGCCAACTTCTCGAAAAATCTAGGCCACAGGTCCCAGAGCCTGCTTTTAGGAATTTTCCGGTTTTGCTCCCGGCTATACTGTATATCAGCACCCAGACGGCGTTGATCCACCCAGCGTTGATGGTAGCTGTTGTTAAATTTCTGACTTGGATAGCCGTAAATTTGGTAAAAAATGGGGTCTCAAAATCGAATTTTCAGAAGTTGTGAAATCTCTTATTTTTTCGACGTTATCAAAGTCTCCTATTACAGAAATGTTGAAATTTATAATAGGCATTAAATAATGGACAAAACAATGCAGGGTAACGCACATCTTTTTCTGGCCAACGTCACTTTGGAACATTCAAATGCATATTGCCAAAAAGGCCTATCACAGAAATCGATTTTTGCATTTTTTATATTCGTGTATGAACTCGACCTACTATATTTTGCAATAAAATTTCTTGAAACGCATACTCTCGAAAAAGCTTCGATTTTTTTTCTCGATCACAATCTGATTTATCGAGCATAACTTGGCGAGCGTTGGTTATACCGCTTAGTTCATAACATGAAAGTTTCTTATTATATTTTTCCGATCATTTTGAGCACCTTGCCATGTCTCTAGCTCGTCTGGGTGCTGATATACAGTATAGCCGGGAGCAAAACCGGAAAATTCCTAAAAGCCGGCTCTGGGACCTGTGGCCTAGATTTTTCGAGATGTTGGCTCTTGTGTATGCTACCACTATAATATAAAGGCAAACAAAAAATAAAAGTTGGAAATTGTTCCCACATACCTCCACTGACTGGTGATACCCGTGCTAAATATAAAAAGTAACAATGTTACGTTTTCAGTTGGACTCGCTGAAGAATTGGTGAAAAGCGGTGTCGAAGAGGTCACGCTGACATCATCCGGCAAGAAGGACCATTCACTACATGGCGGTAGGGTAGACAATAAATCTTTTTTTCTTGATCTTATCAGTAAATTCCACTTCATTATTCGGCACTACGTAATAATGTAGTGAACCGACTGTGATATCGAATAACTCACACAGGGCCACCCCAAATTGATGGTAGACTTCATGGCTTTTCGGAGAGGGAATTTCGCAAGCAACGTTACGACAGAGGGGGGATCGTGAACGATCCGTTACCGGTATTTTTTTTATTTTGTTAAAGAAAAAATGAGGCAAAGTACTTATAGACCTCTTCAATCGATTTACTTCTTCATCTCCTCAAGGCCGGAATCAAGAAGATGACTATGAATCTTAATTATGATCATTCTGCTGCTTTGAACAAGGATGCACTGGACAACTTTCTTGATGAGAGATATCACGCCATTCAGAATATAACTAGAATAGCGATTCTGGGGAACTTGAAAAGGGAAATCGTGAATTGTGTTCTAACCGGGTCCTGAGGCAATCCTGAGTGAAGCTCGAAATCTGATAGTCCACGCTTCATATACATACGATACTTTTTTTTAATTTGCAAAAATTAAACTTTGTAATGTAACAACAAACATACAACATACAGTACGTGCTAATCGCCTTTGCCATGTGCATGCGCGGCGGAGCGCGGCTTGCGCGGATTGATTTTGCGAGAAGAATATTGTTTTTCACGTTGCGGAGAAATTTCGCGGAGAAGTCGTAAATACCGGAAGGACTATTCATGCACATTTTAATTAAAAAATATTGAAATATTTTGAATTCTGAAATGCTGCAATCTACCGTAATCCCAGTTTGCGATACTGTCGCTATCGTAAACTGCTTTTACGGTAGGTTGCAGAAATACCGCATTCGCAATATTGATTTATAAATATAAATATATTTTTTAAAATATGAATCAATAGTCCTTCCGATGCGAAATTTTACTGGGAATTCAAAAATAATAGGTTCTAATCGTGAAAAATAATAATCTAAAATAAATCCGCGCAAGCCGCGCTCCGCCGCAGCGCCGCGCACGCACATGGTCAAGGCGATTAGCACGTACTGTATAGTATGTTAGGTCGGAACGGAAAAATAGTGATTCCTGATAGAGATTTATAAAGCGAGTAAGTTTACTAAAAAAGTTAGGATTAGGCACTCCACGTAATCCGGGCTTTGCCACCCCCACGCCACTACAGCGTTCAGCCTTTCCTGAGGATATCAACGACATATGCATGAGGCTACCGCCCGTGTTGTGTGCACGTGACGTGCTGGGGGATTTCTGACCTAATTCTTAACCCCCGTCGCCTGGGTGGATCTTCCGGCGGGGGGGGGGTGTATTTTTAATGAATTACTAGTTGGTTTTTTTCAGCGACACAAGAGTGTTGAGGATGAAGAGACAGTGTTATAATTTATCCACTCTAATGTGTTGATTGATTTGTGACCCACTTCTCTGGTATAGGTCGCTCAATTTTAGAACAAGTGAGTATACAAATAGTGCGCCCTCCCCTTACGCTCATGTCGATTTACAACTTGTGAACTAGTATGATTGAGTCTTTACAACTTGTAAATTAGTCAATTAGAATAGTTTGAAAGATATAAATCGAGTTGAGCGTCGGTGGAGGCGCACATTTGTTTACAAGTTGTACACTTACTTGTTCTACACTTGTTAGACCTATCTCATTGTTGTAAATTACTGACACTAAATTAATATAATTGGAATGGGACCAAATATAATTGGATAACTTATAGTTTTTTTACACGAACGCAATTGGAATAAGTCAGTGATATTAGGAATTAGTCAGTGATATTAGGAATTAGTCAGTGATATAAACACCTCTGCATTCTTCCCTTACCCAAGTTGTGCCCACTAGTGATGCCAAATCGGCGCGCGCTCTCCTCGTTTCACACACTCTCTCGCTCTGTCTGACCGGTTAGCGAGCGTGTGAAACGAGGAGAGCGCGCGCCGTCACGTGCCCGCCCGCTAGCAGTGCGCGTGGATTCGGGGAAAAATGGGGCAAGTAATGCGATAGCAGACGCCTCTCCTTTATCAAATAATCAACAGTTGATTTTGCAGAGACTTTCGCTACTTGGGAAGTCACTACGACTCGAGTATTCTTCACCACCTTCGCTATTGGGAGAAAAGATTCCCGATGGTCCCTACATTAGAGAGGACGATGCGGAGCATGGGCGAAGTGTTATCGATGAGATTCAAATTACATGTATATTTTTTTCAATACAATACAAATTCAGGGTTTTGCTTGTGATGATATATTACTTTTGTCTTGAGTAATTCTTAAAGTTGCAGTGTCCACAGAACGTGTAGTGATTAATAGAGCTACCAGACAGAACGATTTAAACTACCCAATCAGTATCGTTTAAAACCGAGAAGAAGCAGTCAAATATCATTATTAAGACATTATGATATGCTTGTACTGTCTCTGCATTTATTCACGTTCACCACTTTTTCCCAGAATATATTGAATATCAATGTCAAGTTTGCTTTCATATAAAATATTTCGCGAATAAACTATGCTTTATTCGTCAAATGGTTGATATATTTCTCTCTTTCTCTCGATATGGTTCAATGATTGGCATAAGTCTCATGAGATGTTTGGGTAGATTCTTAAGTGTGAAATGCAAAATGCGCAAAGGACAAAAGCTCTGGGCATATGGAACCAAATACTCCCACATTGTATATCAACTATAAATGCGAGTGTACCCCATTTAATGCGCATTAATGCGGGTGTCACTAATGTCGACTATGCGTCTCTCACCACACACAAAAAGTGTCGCCAATTTTATGTTTTTGAATATTGTGTCCGTCCCCAATTGATGAGTTTCTGTAAATTTCAATGTATATGTCTCTTTTTTATCAGTACATTCATTATTCAGATGGGTGACGAATTTCCTCCAAATCTTCCCGCAGATTTGTTACGGAAAGTTATCGCTTTTACATCTTCACATAGTGATACAATTGGACAAATGAGGCTTGTATGTCATACTATATTCACATATATATTTTCTGATTTAGTCTAACCCATTTATAGTTGCCCATTTTCGTTTAAGGTTTCTCATTCGTGGAAAGGGATTCTGGAAGACGAGTTGTGTAAGCTCTCGAATTTGCCGCCTATTGATGAAATCGAATTTTCTTCTGGGAATTCATTGAGTTTCAACTTGATTTTCACACGTTTTACAGTGGCTATCGATAAATCGAATATATTTCAGGTGAATATCAAACTAGCGATGCGACCTGGGTTCAGTTTTGCGTTGCGCCATGCGTCTGAATTAGGATTCGGCGACCTGCAATGGACTGAGATCGGATAACCACCGTCGAATGATAACATACTGGACGATAACCAAAACATGAACTCTTCTGTAGATCTTTCACAGGCTCCTTTTTGACACTTTGGGAACCTACTGTGAAAGTTCTACAGAAAGGTCCATTTTTTTGGTTATCATCCGACCTAGTGCCGGTATAGATGACGTCAAGCCCCCTGTATATATCAAAAGCGGAATGACGTCATAGTTCTCATCCGACCTAGTGCCTCCAGTGTATACTATTCCCTACGATTGTTTGATAATTCACTTTTTCACGAACGCGTGTTTTTAAGCGAATTTTTTATTTTATTTTTATTTTTTTTTCAGATGGCTTCAGTACAAATTTGCATTTCCCATTCCGAAATTAATAATGAAAAATATGTTCAAAGACTCAACAACATGTTTTCTGTCATCAAGAACATAAATTTAATTGTCATCGGGACGAATTTTATGCGTATTGGAAAGTTTAATGGTCTCTTTGGAAAAGTACGAGTGATGTCAATTCAAGCTTACGGGCGCCTGCAACTATCTGAAGAGTTAGTTTATCTGGTGTTAATTTTACCGGGATGCATCACACATATGAATTCGAACAATTGCATATTCCCGCTCTCGTATTGACTTGGAAATCATTTTTAAGCATTGTAGAGAAATGTTTTCATTGAAAAAAAATACGGGATTCTTGCTTTACAGGTAAAGAAGGTATGAAATTGGGAGAATTCAAATTTGGTATTTTTTTAATCTGTAAAGATGATTCACCAAACGTCTCTCTTCAGGGAGACATTAATCAAGTTTGTTCGCGATTGGAACATCATTCGAGTGCACTTCACATTAAACAGCAGTGAATTTCGCAATCGATTGACGAATGATGCCGATTCTGAGTGTTTCCTGTTACCATACTTTACCAGGCCGCCAGAATTCAAATCACTCCTTGAACTAGTTGATTCCATAGATAGTCTACTCATCTAACATACTCCTGATAATGAAATATCAGATCGGAATCTTAGCACAATCATGAAAATACTCCTAACACGAGTAAGTAAGCTAAAAATAGAGCACGTCAGTATGGTGAGTCTAGAAAGCGTGATGGACGTATTTGAGGTGAGAGCAATATTGTGTATTTTCCTTTTGTGCGTCGTTTAACATGAGAAAATGGTTACATTAGAATGCAATAAATCATCAGATGATGCATGCAAAGTCTTTCTGGAATAAAAAGTTGTGGCTAGAGTTCAACGCGTCCTATCACTCCGCACCTTACCCAATTATGCTAAGAAAAGACGATCATGTATTCCAAGGTGAGGGATTGTGTTTCTCGCACGTATTTTGGACAAACGTTTTGCTTTTCTTCTACGTAGATTAGCACGGATGGATTCAGTAATTTTATTATCCTCTAAACTTAATTAATTTGCAAATTTTTAGCAGTTCCAAATGCGGAGATAACCGAGTATCTGGTATCAATCAAACATATCGATAGGACCAGTGAGGAATTCTACTGATGCGCTTCGTGAATTTCGATAATATGCACTTTTTTTCATTTTCACTTGTATGACCTCAAATTGATTGATCTACAATCCTTTGGAATGTATATTCGACGAATCACCTCGTGCATTTTTACTCCTGATAAATATATTTAGATCAAGATCTATTATTGTTTATCAACTATTGATTGTAATGTCTATGGATTGTATTCCATGGAGATTTTCTGGACATCTTGTGTTGTTTTGAATTAAATGAATATATTGATGCTATTAAAGAAATAGCTTGGTGGATATAGCTTGGGATCTTTCCTAATTCAAAGCAATACCACCATTTTTTCCCGCAAAGTTCGAATAAATCAAACATTTTTCATGATTTGTATTTTTTATTGTTATTCGATTAGTTTTTTTTAAATATTTTCCAGATGTGCAACACAAATCTTCCTTATCTTCCGCCTGAGCTAGAAGGTTGTCGCTTATACAGTAGCGCCGGAAAGTATTGATACCTTTTGCAATTTTGTTATAACATTTGCGCTGATTAATTTGGCAATTTCAATGTTGTGGCACTACATACGAAATCCATCGAGGAATACGATGAGCATATTGCGTCATCACCCACATTATGGCTGATTGAGTAATGATGACGCAATCGAACAACACTTTTTCAAACATCCATTATTCTTACATAGATTTTTTTCTGCTGGCCAAACTTTCTGACGTTAGAGGTAGGACCGAGGTCTATCCAGAATACAAATTTGAAGTTGCTGCTCGGTCGCACGGTTGCTGCAGCCTTGCTGCAAAATCGAGGTCGGAAATTCATATCTCAGCTTTTAGACTAGCTAGAGACTCGTTCTAAGCATCAAAATGATCGGAATCACATTTCCAGATGATCCTGAGAATATGAAAATGATCGGTCAATATTTGCCCTCAGGGCACCAAAAATCACTTTTTTGAATGCTCATTTGTTGGGCATTCATAACTTTGTGGTCAATTTTTGGAAAAATCTGGTTTTTATGTGAGAATGTTCAAAATGTATCATATATGTGATTCCCAACTTTTCAGACTGTTTGGATAACTTTCCTGCCCGCGGCGACCGTTTTTCGGAGGGATACTCCGGTCGCGAAGCACCTTGTTTACCCCTATGGGCGAGAGAGTACA
This sequence comes from Pristionchus mayeri, assembly GCA_036245805.1. Lineage (NCBI taxonomy): Eukaryota > Metazoa > Nematoda > Chromadorea > Rhabditida > Neodiplogasteridae > Pristionchus > Pristionchus mayeri. The sequence goes on along the minus strand of BTRK01000002.1, from coordinate 5,310,309 downwards.
GACGACGAGAGTGCGTAAACAGGTTGCTTCGCGATTTAGTGCAATTGCACCCATCCCATGGGTTGTTGAATGTAAAAATATTGATTTTCTAATTTGACGGCATACTGTAGTTTTTGGCCATTTACAGTGTTACGACAATTGGGGAAACAACTTGAAATGTTGTTTTGGATGATTATGGATGTATTTGAACCCGATAGCAGCCAATTACACTTTTGGAAGTTTCTCTGTCTGGAACCCATTTTGGGACCACTCTACTAAAGTGCGCCCCCTTTTTTTTCATCTTCACGATTTGTCTGATTTTTGGCGAAAAGTTAGTCACCTATAGGGACTATAACTTCCGCATAATAACTTTTGTGGGTTTTTCCGATTTAAAAAATGTCGACATTTTTAGTCCGACCGACCGCCCCGCACAGGAGCGTGCATTTGGAATGACACGGTCAACATAAAAGTTGTAGCCCTGGATCTCCGCTTTCATTCTAAGCAAAGAACTGCCTTATATCTTTAATATTTAAGATGTTATGATTAATTAAATGAGCCCGATTTGACTTCCGAAAAGTGATAGTACCATGTTTGGCCTTCAGAATCTCGAAGATGACGATAGTTATCAAATTTCTGACGACGCAGTTTGAAAGAGCATCATTTGAAATACTTTGTGCCAAATTTGAAGAGGGATTGGTTGATTTTGATTTTCACTGCCGCCGAGTAGTCGATTCTCTCGCGATTCCTCTCATATAGATTTTATCACCTATTGTTTTCTTCAGGTATCACATTTCTGGAAAGGATTAGTGGAAGAAGAACACAGCCACCTAAATAACCTTCCACCCATAGATGTGTTGGAAATAATGAGAGAAGTAATTCTACAATATCAACATTTCTTTAAGATGTCGCATTTTCAGAATTACATATATTTCAAGTTTGTAATGCACATAAGGAAAGGATTCAAATTCGCATTCCTGCATATGAGTAAGATTGAATTCGTGCACAGGGAATCTGGTGATAGTATGGTGAATCGTAGTCATATCTCGTCGTTTGCTCTCAAATTATGTTTAACATCCTCATTATTTCCAGTTGGATTCCGTGCACCAGTCCATCAGATGTGGCAATATGAAACAAATAAGAAAATTCATGAAATTTATTAAGAATGTTAACCAAGTTGTCATTCATAAGTCGGCCTTTAACGGCATCGGTACATATGGTTGCTTCTTAAATAAGCTTCGAACCTATTCGATTAGATCGCATTCGTCATACCAGGATTTTACAGACAATAAATTAAGGTTAGTTTGGTTAGTTGTTTAAGAACGGAAAAATAAAAATGCATTGACCCCCGGCCTATGCGGACAAGCTTCTTTCGTTGGCCAAAAGCAGTATTATTTAATGAACATTTAGAAAGGAGTTCATCGGCTACATACGCATATGGAACGCTGTCAAAGTACATCTTATCTTGGACCCCCAAACAACGCTGAAACGTAATAAATATTGAATAGTTTTGCCAAATACATATCATATTATAGATGAATTAATGCTGGAGCTCGCTGATGCCGTATATGCGCTTCGTATTTCACAATCTGATACAACGGAATATTGAAATAGACCCACCTATGATCCGTTCGCTCATCGTTTTTGGCATGTTGCTTTGATCATGGAAATGTTCAAAAAGCGAGTAAGGAAGATAAAAATCGACCATGAAAGCATGCGAATGAGTGTAGTAAATGTGATTCAGCAGTTCGAGGAGACCATTTGGAATGTATTTTAATAAATCTATTTTTAAAATAATATGAGTGATTTGTTTCATGTTTCCGCGCTTGTCCTTATTATCATTCTAGGCGAAATATAACGATTGGATATGGAACAAGAAGCTGTGGCTTGAGATCAATACGTTCTACCAACGAAAAGAACTAGCTGCACCATACTCAGTCAAGAAAAGAATGGACAAAATTTTCATTAAGGGTGAGTTTCGTTGTAGCATGCACTACGCCATTTGATCAAGCCTGCTTGGATCAAATAAGCACGCTTGCTGAATCCGTATCGTATTTCAAAATAAAACCAACTTTTCATATTTTAAATAATGTCTACATTACAGGCATTCCAAGTGCTGACCGCTCCGAATGCCTCTTATCGTTCAAGCACATCGACCAAGTGTCTGAGGAATTCTGATTAGCTTAATTGGATTAACAATGCGTTCGCAAATGATCTTCTCAAATTTTCTTCTCAAGTCGAATTGTAATTACACACGAGATGTATTATTTTTGCGATTTTGTATTCAACTCCGTCATTTTTTTAAAATTTTTGGTTTCGTCTTGAGTATTCTCAATTTCGATTTGTCTAACGCATTCATTGTCTTTAAAATGTTCTCCAATTTTTTTCTCTTTCCTGTGCTCCGCATCGTTACAATAAAAATTTATTTGCATAATCCCAGTCTCGCAGTCCGTTGTCGGGGTCGAATGAACTCTTCCCGTCGCTCTCCCTTTGTCCTTCATTTAGTTGAATAATTTACACTTCCTTCTATGATTTGAGTTCTATGATTGCCAAACCATGCAAACTAACAAAGAATTGTCTCATTGATAATTACACTGGTATGCTCCTCTTATTAAATAGAATCGAACATAGCATGTTCATTTTCATTGTTAATATTTGAGAGGCGACGTTGCATCGAGTTTTGCGAAAATACGTCAAATTTTGACTACTCGCATTCGCTTCTAGAACAGGATAGTTTGTGAAATCAATAAGGGTCCCTTCAAACACCACACATCCCGCTATGCTCTCCACCTCTCCAACATCTTTCTCTCGCACGCTTCATGAATATATTCATGCGAAGCCCCTCGTCTGTCTCCACTTCTCAATTTTCGAATTTCAGCGAACTGCAATTTGTATTGGTTCCCAGTTCCCTTCGATCAATTTTGTTATTTCATGGGTCTCGGTCCTATGACGTTAGATAAACTTCAGATGATCCCCGAACTAATACCTGCGCTTCCCTCGGATGTAATCCGGATAATTATTGGATTCATTCCACATCAATACATTGGAGATTTGATGCAAGTGAGCGTTGTTTTTTTGCAATTATAAACATGTCATTCCTTCACATGATTCTCATTGCACTCTCCATCGGTTGGGAGGCGAGAGAACAGCATGGAAAATGAAAAGCCGCCGGTTTATCGAACTCTAGTCCACATCTCAGGTCTCTCATTTGTGGAAGCGGCTCGTCGAGGAAGAGTTTTCCCAGATTTCAACGATTCCTCCACTTGACGAAATGGAAATTCAGGAGGATTGCGTTGGCAATCTTATTGTGGAGCTAAGAATCAGGAAAGGATTCGGGTTCGCGCTTCGGCATTTCATCAAACTCGGATTCTCAGTCGTACAATCCGCCAATCCGACGGTCAGTTTGTCTAATTTTTAAAACGCTCAATGTATGATCATCTAGATCATTTATTAATATTGCTTTCTGATGATTCGCGCCGATTAACTGAATTTTGTTTGAGAAAAAGTGTACCTTTTTTCAGGTAATTTCCGTCAGGAAATATATTCTATTTCCAGAATTTGGTGCAGCATTCAATTACATTAAACTAGTTAATCGGGTGATTCTTCGAGAGGTCTCGACAATTAATCTGAAAAATTTCCGAGAAGCAACAAGTAATGTGCGAGCAACTGGCATTTGCGTGCAACAGCAACACATGGCGAATGATGAGAGGTATCGCTTCGCAAGAAATAACTAGATCATTTATGTGAGCCTTTTTGCTCCTTAGTTCCGTGATATAGCACGGATTAGCATAAGGCATAGTTGAGCATAGATCTTGAGAAAAGATACCATGGTATCATGATTCTACAAATTCACTCAGTCTATCATGTAGCGCGAGAACTTATAGAATTACGAGACTGCTGTGGTGTTGTTTATCGATCTAGCTCACATGTCAGTGAGACAAGGCGTTGTGATGCCATAGAGGCATTATTCTTGAAAATTTCACTTTTACAGTGAGGAAATAGTGCAACTGGCTCGTCAATGGAAAGCAACACAAGCGCATTTCATTATTTGCGAGATTGACTTCTATAGACGTAAGTTGAACAGGCGTTGAATCGCAACAAAAAATCTGGACGAGCAATGAAATTGTAGGTGTTTTCCTTACTCGTGTGGCCGAAATCGTTGACTCTATTCACATTGAGCAATTTCATTCAACTTCGGGCTTCATTTTGCACCCTGGAATGGAGCTAGAATGGGTAGCAATGATGTTCACGAAGAGAGTGAACAAGATCAAGATCGAGTACGATAATTATCGATTGAAAATTGAAGAGGATAAAGCCGAACAAATTCTCGAGGTAATTGAATTTCGTAATGTTTGGATGGAAAATCATGATCAAGAGATTTTCTAAACACACCCCAGGGTGTCAGCAGCTTGCCCGGGAAAAGGCCATGGTTGGAAATTTGCACACGAATCGATGTTGGTCTTTGCGAACGGAGGATGGCGAAAAGGTGGAGTGTTCTGGAGCAGAACACCAAATATCCTATCATGCTTATGACGAGCAACATTTATCTAAGAGGCGAGTATAGGTATCTTGATTTTTTTCGTATGATATTTTCGAAAATGCAATTTTACTAATTATATATTTACAGTGATGCTGGATCCTTCAAGGAAGGAGGCGACTATCAATATGAAGCATGTAACGAGAGCGGCAGAGCAATTTTAATCAGCCGTGAAGTCCTAGAAATAGAAATACTGCATTTTTGAAAGATAAACTGTAAACCGTAAACTGTAACTGTTACCGGCGTGGTGGCGCAGTGGTGTGAGGCGCCACTCGCTATACAAGGGACCTGAGTTCGATCCCCCGCCGAGGCAGACCAAGCCCTCTATCCCTCCGGGTTCGGTTAATTGGCAGTGACCCAGGTCGCGAAATGTATCGTTCCCTAGAAGCACCTTGGACAGCAGGGATACGTAGTCCAAACAGTAGTCGGCCTTACCGCACTACACCACCTAGCGTAATCGTCTATCGACGAATGTAAAATCGCTTGAAGTGGCTCCAAAAAAAACTGTAAACTGTGAGCAAAGGTTGGAGAATCACCCTATCGCTCGCATACCACACCATCAATGACTGGAGTGTGTCCCTCCCCTCACTATTGCAATTTACTATGACATGATATGATATTCGGGTGTGAAAAAAGTAACTGTAGATTTGGACCATGATGTTTGAGCACGCCTAAAATTATTTTCATTTACGATCTCAAGCTGGCTCAATAGCATATAATAGGGGTATACTTGGTCAATATATTTATGTATTCCAATCGCTTCATGCTTTTAGGATACCCGGAAAATCCAAGTTACAAATGTGATATTTTCAATTTTTTCTAAAAATATTTCCCGCCTCTCGTATTTTGAGGGGGGAAGGGCTGTACATTATCTTATAGTGTAGTGAGAGGCACATGTGCAGTTCTTTCGTAAAATAGGTCCAATGCCGCTCCTTCCTCAACATAGCACGATTTACACATCACCGAATTAATACCTCAGCTAATAAACACTTATCAAGCGATAACGTTTCCTGCTTCGAGGTTCAATCAGACTGGTTTCTAAATAAGTGCGCGTCCATGATACACTATGGTGCTACATACCACAGAGAAACATTTGAACTTATCCCTTCTCTACTTGTAGAAAACATAGATTTTCAGTATTGATGAATACAGGCCAATATTGTCAAATTTTCGACTTTCGGTATACGGTGAATGAATAAATTTCCTCAAAAGGGAGCTATCCCCTGACTTTGTCCAGTCGTATACTGATACATAAGGAGTAGCTTTAACAGTTAACCATTAAATTTAGGGCTTTTCACCAACCCTGGAAAATGGAAGACTTGTAATATACGAATTTCGATGTTCAAATTTAATAGTCGGGATGATGAATGTTACATGTTTTGCCAGAAGTATTGTATGCCCACCTAAATACAATTTTATGTTAACCATGGAAAGTGCTTTTCGCCTCACTACATTTGAGATGGATACATCAATAGTTACGGATGCACGGTAAAAATAATTATTTCTGTTGATGTGCAGTTAGGGTCAAGGTAAAAAATGAGTGTATTTTCTGACAGGTCATTCGGAGCGGGCCAGCTTCACATGTTGTATTGTGATATCCGTATGCCATACTTTTCGCACGTGACGTAATATTTGCCCTATCCTAGCTTTCCATGGATTGCTGGACCGAAACGTACTCAGTAAAACATTTTGTCGATGTAGCTTTGTCTTCATACTGTGGACTCAATACCAATTGGATAGGCTCGAACCTACGCACGATAGAAAGGGTATCCAATAGGGATGTCTAAACGGAATACGGCGACTCCGTTTTCCTCATTTCCCCCTCACTCCATTCCGTTTTCGGCCGATCTGTCTCATTTCGTATGCGGAATGACGTGTCAAAACGGCGACTCCGTTTTGCCATTCGTCCGTTATCGCGCGCGGCGAGCGGTCTATTGTTCCCCTCTATATTTGAAAATCAAAATTGATTACGGCAACTCCGTTTTGACTCGGAGCGCCGTCGAGAAATGACGCCGATTACGGCAACTCCGTTTTGGAGAAATGATAGGGAAATGAAAACGTCAAACCGGTTTCAATTCCGTATAGACATCCCTAGTATCCAAGCACTCAACGAGCGCAAGTAATAATATGATATTCAGGCGGCAACCAAAAGACGGGGTATTACAGAATCGAAAATTTAAAAATCTACAAATACTTTTTTCACAACCTGATATTTTATGACCTCGTTGCGCCTCGGCATAGCACAGATCTCCTGTAAGATTGCAGGAACCCATGCGACAGAAAAAAGTTTTTGATCGTGGATTTCGGTGAATATGTTGAGACTAGGCAACATGAGGGTGAGGACAACGCCAATCCGCTTCATTTATCGAAATTTGCATGTTTACGGGTAGCAATGACCTACTGCTTAAAATGGCCATATTTCGGTCAGTTTTTGACCTTCAGCGAGCGAATTTTTTCCAGTCGGTGCGTAATGAAATTGTCTACAAGCTGGTTAACTTACAATACGATAAAAAGTGCCATCTTCCTACAGTAATCCTGAAAAAACACTTTAAATTTTCAGTATCTCAAAAATTTTCTCTTGACAATACGATTTTTATTTCAGATTCGGATTCTCCATACTCGATTTGAGGTAATCATATATTTCATCTGTCTTGGATCGTGCTTCTTCATACTGCTACTCAGTAGGCAGAACCCGGACTTGGTTGCTTTTGATCAAAATACATTTCGGTGTGTATTTCCCCTTCTAATTATGCAAATCAGCAAAGTAAGACCAGAATTCGAAAGCTAACGGAAAGCTCTACAAGTATGAATCAGTGGTCCGAGACTTAAAAGTGGATCGTTTTTGAGTTATTTAGTGAATTTGAATTGATGATCATTCAGTGAGAGAATCGCTGAGTGGAGTGATCACGCGTTGACACTTTTCGGTGATACATCATAACTCAAAAACGGTCCACTTTTAAGTCTCGGACCACTGAGTCATACTTGTAGAGCTTTCCGTTAGCTTTCGAATTCTGGTCTTACTTTGCTGATTTGCATAATTAGAAGGGGAAATACACACCGACATGTATTTTGATCAAAAGCAACAACAAGTCCGGGTTCTGCCTACTGAGTAGCAGTATGAAGAAGCACGATCCAAGACAGATGAAATATATGATTACCTCAAATCGAGTATGGAGAATCCGAATCTGAAATAAAAATCGTATTGTCAAGACAAAATTTTTGAGATACTGAAAATTTAAAGTGTTTTTTCAGGATTACTGTAGGAAGATGGCACTTTTTATCGTATTGTAAGTTAACCAGCTTGTAGACAATTTCATTACGCACCGACTGGAAAAAATTCGCTCGCTGTAGGTCAAAAACTGACCGAAATATGGCCATTTTAAGCAGTAGGTCATTGTTACCAGTAAACATGCAAATTTCGATAAATGAAGCGGATTGGCGTTGTCCTCACCCTCATGTTGCCTAGTCTCAACATATTCACCGAAATCCACGATCAAAAATTTTTTCTGTCGCAAAATGGTCTCGTTTTGCTACATTTTTAGAGGAGATCCGTGATAGATAACTTCACTATTATCATTATTATAATTCCGAATGAAGAATTTGCGAATGGGGTTCACGGATTTACACTATTAGTTATCTGCAATCAAAACCAAAAAACTGTAATTATGCACCCAAAACAGGTATTATATTTGTATGGTTTACAGTATGGTAGATATATGAAAAAAGGCAAATACGCAATGCAGAATCAGATTTAGAACTCAACGCCTTGTTGACACCCGCTTTAACACTCCCAGAGCACTTGAAAATACGGGCTGTGAGTGTTGTACTGGTTA